>CM067843.1:61116366-61716366 GCA_034509565.1 Triticum monococcum | reverse complement strand
CGCTGAGGCCAATGGGCAGCTGCAGATCATCGAAGCTGATATTTGGTGTAGCAAACCACTCATCGATGAAGTTGTGGATGATTGCTACATCAAACAGAGGCAGATTGTTGAAGATTTCAGTCTCCTCCTTGCTCTTGATGAGCTGCTCAAGAGTGTCATCTCCAAGATCTTCGTCGCTGGACAGATCAATGGTTTCACTGCGCAGAATGGCAGCAGCTGTGAGCTCTTTGCCTGTGTGTGGCTGAGGCTTCTTTGCTTCCTGGGGCTTGGAGACTCGAGATAAGTCTTCAGACTGCGCACTGGCTTCAGGAGGTGCAGTTGCCAATGGCTTCGCCCTTGAGATTTTGGGTGAAGGGGCCTGCTTTGAAGCTTTTGGCTTCTTTGCCTGCTTTGGCTTCGGTGCAGCAAGCGCTTCATCAGATTCAGAGTCAGCAGGAGGGTCATTGACGGCAGTCCCTTGGACTAAGATGCGGGTGATGAGGCCCTCAAGATTTGCATACGGACCGATGATATTGGGGTCGGCCTCACGTGTGCCATCTACCCTTGGTGCGGAGGGACCAGGGTTGAAGTCTAAACCCAATTTCTTCTTGTTGTGCTTCGCTGACCTCTGGGCAAACTGGAAGTTGCGCTTGAACAGATTGTCGTCACGACACCAGAGTAGTGACGACGGATGAGCATCAGCAGGTTGCGGTCCTCTGACCATGCATGGATAGAAGCCTTGAGCAATGGCTTCGTCTCTGGACCTGGGCACGAGATTTTTGTATAGTACGTCTCCCCATGGTCTCTTAATGGCGCTTTTCTCAGCATACTCCTTGGTGATGAAGCGGTATTGGAACCATTGCTCCGCCCAATAGCGTCGAATCCATTGGATTCGTGTCTTGCGCTGATTGTAATCCTCTTCAGGATCTGTATTGTACAGCTCTAAGAGGTCATCGGGCAGATCTCTTGATCTTTCCCCTCGACGCTTTCTGCCACCCTTCCTTGCTGGTTTTTCTGCAGCCATGAAGCTTAACTTGGAAGGCTTCAAGACGTTCAAAGGCTTCAAAGGCTTTCTTTTGCTGGACCAACAGGAACTGGCTTCAGGAGAATTGATGTGACGCTGTAAGAACTCTGCAAATGAATGCAGACTATGAGAACCAAAAGATTCTCCCACGGACATGTACCTGTCACAGCATTAAGGTGCGAGGGAAGGGGAAGAGGTCATATGCATTCTCAGAAGATTTTGAAGATAAATCAGTTTAGAAGATATTGACCTCATCGTGCGAAGACATTCACTTATAGAAAAGAAGTTGGTTCCAGATTTGTACGAACCCATAGATAAGTACAAGTGAGGAATCTAACTACTTCATGAAGCACAAGTGAATATACTAGGCAAGTTATGAGATGCAGACTGAAACATATCTAACTTGTGTGAGTAGAAACTTCTTATGGCAGAAAGTGACCAAACTATAAGATCAAAAGAGGCTGTAAAAAGAGGTTTTATTTACCACACTTGGAACTGCTAGACGGAGTGGGAGATGAGGCCGAGCAGTTCGATCCTCTGTGCCCTAACTTGGCGATGGAAGACACCTACGGCGACGGCGGAGAGAGTGATGTCCGCGGTCGGCGTGAAAACGGCGTCGGAGAGGTTGCGGCAGTGAAGCGCTTCGTCGCCGGCGTCGTCGAGAGCTAGCGGTGGCGCTAGGGTTCGTGCGAGGGAGGAAGAAGGAGAAGGAGATAATGACCGCGGTGAGTGTGTATTTATAGTCACAGGGGCTGCACTGCGCTATTACACAGGTGCCCCTGGCGATTCGCATCTGAACAGCACATGGCCATCATGCGGAGTCTAGGGGGCAGTTCCACATCCCACGCGCGCCTGGATTGTCGGGTGGCCGTTCCTACTTCTCCGGATTTCTTGTGGATGAATTAGCATTGAAAACGGTTTTAAAGTTTGTCTCTGTGTCTTCTGCTGACAAGGACGCAGAGAAGACATTCGACAGTTTCAATAGGATGCATATGACTTGGAGAGATAGAATTTGAGATAGAAAGCATGGAGAGATTAGGGTCCGATCACATTCACTTAGTTCAAAAGATTCAAAACAAGAAGACATAGCTATAAGTGAATGTTGTAGAGGATAGAACACTAGTATATATATATCTATATAATCCACGTAATGAAGATAATCATGAAGACATGTAGAGATTGAAGCCAAACCAAATATGAAGACATTGCTAGGTAACGCCATGAGTGAAGCACTTCAAAAAATAGAACGTTTGGTGGTGGCGTTACCCACCGTATAGGAAGTATTAGACTCAGACACGGCGCACAATTATCGTGGCGCTCCGAAGTCAATTTCCACATTGATGTATTCACACTTAGAATATATGTCTTCATTGATTGAAGATATACGTTACTTTGTGTGTTGCACATCTAAGTCATCAATATGCATAAGTGTTAGGATGTGTGCCTGATCACAGGATATTTGAGGATTCCAAGATATTTAGCTCACACCGTAACTTGCAAAATCTCTTCTCATCCAAGGGCTTGGTGAAGATATCTGCCAATTGCTCTTCAATGTTGACGTGTATGATATCAATATCTTCCTTTGCAACATGATCTCTGAGAAAGTGATGACGAATTTCAATGTGCTTTGTCTTCGAGTGCTGAACTGGGTTGTTGGCGATCTTGATGGCGCTTTCGTTGTCGCAGTAAAGAGGCACTTGCTTCAGTTGAATGCCATAGTCCTTGAGGGTTTGCTTCATCCACAGAAGCTGAGCGCAGCAAGATCCAGCAGCAATGTATTCAGATTCAGCAGTGGAGAGGGATACACAGTTCTGCTTCTTTGAAGACCAACACACAAGTGATCGTCCCAGAAAGTGATATGTGCCTGATGTAGACTTCCGATCAACCTTGTCACTAGCATAATCAGGATCCGAGAATCCAACCAGATCAAACTCTGAGCCCTTTGGATACCACAATCCTAGAGTTGGGGTGTGAGCCAAATATCGAAGAATTCGCTTCACTGCTAAGTGATGCGACTCCTTTGGTGCCGCTTGAAATCGAGCACACATGCAAACACTAAGCATAATATCTGGCCTAGATGCACATAAATAAAGCAAACAACCAATCATGGAGCGGTATACCTTTTGATCGAACTCTTTACCATTGTCGTCAGGACCCAGATGATGTTTGGCTGGCATTGGTGTTGTGAAGCCTTTTCAGTCTTGCATACCGAACTTCTCCAGGCAATCTTTGAGATACTTATCTTGAGATATGAAGATGCCATTGCGTTGTTGCCGTATCTGAAGACCGAGGAAGAATTTCAGCTCCCCCATCATAGACATCTGATATTGCTCTTGCATCATATATCCGAACTCCTCACTGCACTTCTGATTGGTGCAGTCGAAGATAATGTCATCCACATATATTTGGCACACAAACAGTTCACCATCATATGTCTTCGTGAAGAGAGTGGGATCTAGGGAGCCAGGTATGAAGCCTTTGCTCTTCAGGAAGTATTTGAGTGTGTCATACCAGGCCCGAGGGGCTTGTTTGAGGCCATATAGTGCCTTATTGAGCTTGTAAACCATGTCAGGATGTTTTGGATCTTCAAACCCAGGTGGTTGTGCAACATACACTTCTTCTTCAATCTTGCCATTGAGAAAGGCACTCTTCACATCCATTTGATATAAAAGTATGTTATGATGATTTGCATAGGCCAGCAGTATACAGATGGCTTCAAGTCTGGCCACAGGAGCAAATGTTTCATCGAAGTCAATGCCTTCCACTTGAGTATATCCTTGAGCAACGAGACGAGCTTTGTTTCTGACAACTTGACCATGCTCATCTTGCTTGTTGTGGTATATCCATTTGGTGCCTATTATATTATGCTTCTGTGGATCAGGACGCTTAACCAATTCCCATACATTGTTCAGCTCAAACTGATGAAGCTCTTCTTGCATTGCTTGAATCCACTCAGGTTCCATAAAAGCTTCTTCAACTTTCTTGGGTTCTGTGATTGAAACGAATGCGAAGTGTCCGCAGAAATTTGCCAGTTGAATTGCCCTTGAACGAGTCAGTGGACCAGGTGCATTGATGCTGTCAATTATTCTGTCAATCTGCACTTCATTGGCAACACGAGGATGTATGGGTCGAAGACTTTGCTCTTGCTGATCTATGTTGTCGTGGGGAGGAATGTCTTCAGGCTGAGCATTGTCTTCATGTGGATCAGGTGCTGAGATGATAAGTTCTTCTTCAGGATGAGCTTCAGAAGGTATAATTTCTCCAGTTCCCCTTAGCTTGATTGATTCACTGGCTGGAACTTCATCTAGCACATCTGGCAGTTGCTCTCTTTGTGAACCATTGGTCTCATCGAACCGCACATCCACTGTTTCAACCACTTTGTAGTGAAAGAGATTGAAGACTCTGTAGGAGTGCGAATCCTTTCCATATCCAAGCATAAAGCCCTCATGTGCTTTTGGTGCAAATTTTGAGGTGTGGTGTGGGTCCTTGATCCAGCATCTTGAGCCAAATACTCTGAAGTAACTGACATTTGGCTTCTTGCCAGTTAGAAGTTCATAAGATGTCTTGTTCAGAAGCTTGTGAAGATAAACACGGTTGATTGTATGGCATGCAGTGTCAATGGCTTCAGGCCAGAATTTTCTTGGAGTCTTGTACTCATCTAGCATTGTTGTGGCCATCTCAATGAGTGTTCTGTTCTTGCGTTCGACGACGCCATTCTACTGTGGCATGTACGGAGCTGAGAATTCATGTGTGATGCCCAAGGTATCCAGATATGTATCAAGGCCAGTGTTCTTGAATTCAGTGCCATTGTCACTTCTGATGTGCTTTATCTTGGCGCCATAATTGTTCATAGCCTGATTTGCGAAGCGTCTGAAGACATCCTGCACTTCAGTCTTGTAAACGATTATGTGCACCCAAGTATATCTAGAGTAATCATCAACAATGACAAAGCCATAGAGGCAAGCAGTAGTGGAAAAAGTTGAGTAGTGAGTGGGACCAAAGAGATCCATGTGAAGCAGTTCGAATGGTCGAGTAGTGGTCATGATTGTCTTTGAAGGATGTTTTGCCCTTGTCATCTTCCCTGCTTCACAGGCACCGCATAAGTGATCTTTCTTGAACTTGACGCCCTCGATGCCTATGACATGCTTCTTCTTCGCAAGGGTGTGGAGGTTCCTCATGCCAGCATGCCCAAGCCTCCGATGCCAAAGCCAGCATTCTGAAGCCTTTGCCAGAAGACATACTGCAAGTTGTGGCCCTGCTGAGAAATCTACCACATACAGATCATCTTTCCGATACCCTTCAAACACTAGAGACTTGTCAAATTCCATTAGTACTAGGCAACGATATTTTCCAAAATTTACAATCATGTTCAAATCGCAAAGCATTGAGACAGACATTAAGTTGAAGCCAAGGGATTCAACAAACATGACTTTATCCATGTGTTGATCCTTTGAGATTGCAACTCTACCTAGACCCAATACCTTACTTTTACCAGTGTCAGCAAATGTGATGTGGCTCTTGTCGGATGGACGTAAGGTTGAATCCATAAAAAGACTTCTTTTGCCAGTCATGTGATTTGTACACCCACTGTCAATAATCCATTCTGAAGACTCTGAAGGCGCTTGTGTCATACCCTACAGTGCAGTTAGGGGGATAGGCTTCACGAAGAGAATTGTGAAGCAAAAACATTTGACGAACCAGTGGGTTATGAAAACTTAGATCCAGGTTAGGACTAATAGGAAGAGTAGCATGCGTTTCAGGTACAAAATACATAGTGATGCCATTCGGGCATTTGATCTTGCGCCCCACAAGATTTTTAAGGTCCCCAGCAATAGCGTCAGAAGATTTTGGTTTTCTGGTGGAGACCTTTCCCTGCAAAAGAGAGTTAAGCTTTCTTAACCACCCACATCTTCAAGGGTGGCTTAGAAGCAATAAGTCTAAGTGCAACAGCTGAGAATTTTGGCTTTGGAGCCCTAGCAAACAGTCTAGCAGGCGGGCAATAGTACTCATAAGAATAGGCAGAATAGTTCTTGGTCATATGAACATGACGGTTTGAAGAACCGCTCTCATATGCCTGAGCATGGTTTCCCTGCAAAACATTTGCGTTAGTGCGACTCAGGTGAATCCTCTGCCTGTATGAAGCCTTTGGACCATATGAAGCCTTTGGTCTGAGGTTTGTCTTCTTCATGTGAGGTGTCATGAGGACATTCACAGGAAGATTCTCCAGACACGTTTTTGGAACCCAGATCTTCTTCATAGGCGGTCCATTCCTGCAGTTAGTACTAATGTACCTGGCAAATACTTCACCATTCTGATTCTTAAACAGTTTATGGTTTGCATCAAAGGATTCATCAATGATAATGGGATTAGCACAAGTGAAGCCAGATAGATTGGATGGATCTGCTGAGGATTCCTTTGCAGCAACCCATGTGGTTTTGGGGTACTGCTCAGGTTTCCAGTAAGAGCCATCTGCATTAATTTTCCTCACGAACCCAACACCCTCTTTCCTAGGGTTTCGGTTCAGAATCTGCTTCTTGAGGACATCACATAATGTCTGATGTCCTTTGAGACTTTTGTACATCCCTGTTTCAAGCAATGTCTTCAACCTAGCATTCTCATCAGCAATAGCAGTGGTATCCTCAGCAGAGGGGTTAGTTACCACTTCAACAGTTGAAGATATTGCAACAGCAGTAGCAGTGGAACATTCAGCAACAGAAGTAGCATTATCACGCTCAATGCATTTAAGGCATGGTGGTTCAAATCCTTCCTGAGCGGAACTGATCTGTTCGGCGCGAAGTGACTCGTTTTCCTTTTGAAGATCTTCATGAGCCGCTCTCAATTTCTCAAGATCTTGCTTCCTTCGAAGATAATCATAGAAGAGCTTTTCATGAGTTGTTGAGAGAGTATCATGACGATCTTCAAGTTCCTGATACTTAACGTGAAGATTTTTTATGTCTTCAATTAAGGATTCAGACCGAGTCATTTCAGCACCCAACAGATCATCGCTTCTGTCTAACAGTTTTTGAATATGTTCCATGTCTTTCTGTTGTTCAGTTGCAATTTTAGCAAGTGTTTTGTAGCTGGGTTTTGAATCACAATCAGAATCATCGTCACTGGATGTTTGATAGTGAGTAGTGCGTGTGTTTACCTTGGCACCGCGTGCCATGAAGCAGTAGGTAGGAGTGGAGTCGTCCTTGTCATTTGCAACGGTGTTGGTGATGAAGTCATTGTCTTCAGTGTTGAAGATGGACTTGGCGACGTAAGCTGTAGCCAGACTCGCAATGCCAGAATCAGATTCCTCCTCAGACTCCACCTCTGCCTCCTCAGAAGCGGATTCCTCCTCTGAATCCATTTCCTTGCCAACAAACGCACGAGCCTTACCAGTTGAGCTCTTCTTGTGTGATGAAGACTTTGAGGAAGACTTGGAAGAAGACTTTGAGTATTTCTTCTTCTTCTTGTCATCAGAGTCATATTCCTTGCTCTTTTTCTTCTTTCTGCTCTCATTGTCCCATTGTGGACACTCAGAGATGAAGTGTCCAGTTTTCTTGCACTTGTGACATGTTTTCTTTTTGTAGTCATGAGCAGAAGCTTCATCATTCCTTGAGCTTGATCGTGAAGACTTTCTGAAGCCTTTCTTCTTGGTGAATTTCTGGAACTTCTTCACAAGCATTGCAAGTTCCCTTCCAATGTCTTCAGGATCATCAGAACTGCTGTCAGATTCTTCTTCAAATGAGGACACAGCTTTTGCCTTCAAGGCACGAGTTCGCCCATAGTTTGGACCGTAGATATCTCTTTTCTCAGAAAGATGAAACTCATGTGTGTTGAGCCTCTCAAGTATGTCAGACGGATCGAGTGTCTTGAAGTCTGGACGTTCTTGAATCATCAGGGCTAGGATGTCAAACAAACTGTCAAGTGATCTCAGCAGCGTCTTGACGATTTCATGTTTGGTGATCTTAGTGGCGCCGAGGGCTTGAAGCTCATTTGTGATGTCAGTGAGCCGGTCAAATGTGTGCTGGACATTCTTATTGTCATTTCGCTTGAAGCGGTTGAAGAGATTGCGAAGAACACTGATTCTCTGATCTCTCTGGGTTGAGATGCCTTCATTGACTTTGGAGAGCCAGTCCCACACTAGCTTGGATGTCTTCAAGGCACTCACACGGCCGTACTGTCCCTTGGTCAGATGACCACAGATGATATTCTTGGCAGTAGAGTCCAGTTGAGTGAACTTCTTGACATCAGCAGCAGTGACACCTTCTCCAGCCTTGGGAACGCCGTTTTCGACGACATACCATAGGTCGACGTCAATGGCTTCAAGATGCATGCGCATCTTATTCTTCCAGTAGGGATATTCAGTTCCATCGAAGACGGGGCACGCAGCAGAGACTTTAATTATCCCTGCAGTTGACATAGCTAAAACTCCAGGTGGCTAAACCGAATCACACAGAACAAGGGAGCACCTTGCTCTGATACCAATTGAAAGTGCATTATATCGACTAGAGGGGGGGTGAATAGATGATTTTTATGAAAGTCTTCAAAACGTGAAAGTTATGAAGACAAACAATACAGATATGCCTATCACTTAAGCAGCGGAAGTTAGATTACACTAGGCAAGCCATGGTCAAGTATTCAATAGAGTGAAAGCACAAGACAAGTAGCTGCAGTGTAATAAGGATCAGGTAGGAAGAAGTTACGAAGCCAAACAAATCATATAGTTATGATGTGGAAACAGAAGATACAGCAAGCATGCAATGGCTTCACAATGTGTAACAGTAAGTAAAAGGAAGTGAAGATGAAACCAGTGACACGCTGAAGACAATGATTTGTTGGACCAGTTCCAGTTGCTGTGATAACTGTACGTCTGGTTGGAGCGGCTAGGTATTTAAACCAAAGGACACACAGTCCCGGACACCCAGTCCTGAACACGCAGCTCAGGACACCCAGTCCTCACCGTTTTCTCCTTGAGCTAAGGTCACACAGACCTCGCCCAATCACTCTGGTAAGTCTTCAAGGTAGACTCCCAAACCTTCACAGACTTCGTTCACTGGCAATCCACAATTTCTCTTGGATGCTCAGAACGCGACGCCTAACCGGCTGGAGGATGCACAGTCCTCAAGTGTAATAAGTCTTCAGATCACTCAGACAAGAAGACTTAAGTGATGCCCAATTTACTCTGGCTCTGGGTGGTTAGGGATTTTCTCCTCGCTAGGAATTTTCTCTCAAAGGCTTCGAGGTGGGTTGCTCTCAAACGACAAAAGCCATGCACTGAAATCTGAGCAGCCAGCCGTTTATGGTTGTAGGGGGTGGACTATTTATAGCCACTGGGCAACCCGACCTGATTTGTCCGAAATGACCCTGGGTCACTAAGGAACTGACACGTGTACCAACGGTCAGATTTCAAACTCACACGGCAACTTTACTTGGGCTACAAGTAAAGCTGACTTGTCCGACTCTGGACAAGATTTGTTCTCATAGTCTTCGCTCGAAGATATAGGTTTTGAATTAGGCATCACTTTAGTCATTCTGACTGGTTCTCTTGGACCCCACTTAACAGTACGGTGGTTCCTATGACTCAACACAAATGAAATGGAACTACGAAGGATCTAAGTCTTCGAGTTCCATAGGCTTCACATAGTGTCTTCTCTTGTCATAGTCTTCAATGTGAATATCTTCATATACCACCATTGTCTTCAATGTCTTCGTACATTTTTAGGGGTCATCTCTGGTAGTAAAACCGAATCAATGAGGGACTTCTACCTGTGTTATCTTGCAATTCTCACAAACATATTAGTCCCTCAACTAGGTTTGTCGTCAATACTCCAAAACCAACTAGGGGTGGCACTAGATGCACTTACAATGATCTTTGAAATATTCGCGATGTTTGACACCGCGAAAGTAGAAATCAAGAAGGACCATCAATTGTTGATGGTTAGTGAAACCACTAGTTTCAAGAAGGGCAAGGGCAAGAAGGGATACTTCATGAAACGGCAAATCAGCTGCTGCTCTAGTGGAGAAACCCAAGGTTGAACCCAAACCCGAGACTGAGTGCTTCTGTAATAAGGGAAACAGCCACTGGAGCAGAATTACCCTAGATACTTGGTAGATGAGAAGGCTGTCGATAGAAGTATATTGGATATACATTATGTTAATGTGTACTTTACTAGGACTCCTAGTAGCACCAGGGTATTAGATACCGGTTCGGTTGCTAAGTGTTAGTAACTCGAAATAAAAGCTACGGAATAAACGGAGACTAGCTAAAGGTGAGCTGACGATATGTGTTGGAAGTGTTTCCAATGTTGATATGATCAAGCATCGCACGCTCCCTATACCATCGAGATTGGTGTTAAACCTAAATAATTGTTATTTCGTGTTTGTGTTGAGCATAGACATGATTGGATTATGTCTATCGCAATACGGTTATTCATTTAAAGAGAATAATAGTTACTCTATTTATTTGAATAATACCTTCAATGGTCTTGCACCTAAAATGAATGGTTTATTGAATCTCGATCGTAGTGATACACATGCTCATGCCAAAAGATATAAGATAATAATGATATTACCACATACTTGTGGCACTGTAATTTGAGTCATATTGGTATAAAACGCATGAAGAAGCTCCATACAGATGGATCATTTGGGCTCACTTGATTTTGAATCACTTGAGACATGCAAATAATACCGCATAGGCAAGATGACTGAAAGGCCTCGTTTCCCAGTAAGATGGAACTAGAAAGCAACTTGTTGGAAGTAATACATTTTGATGTGTGCAGTCCAATGAGTGCTGAGGCACGCAGTGGATATCGTTATGCTCTCACTTCACAAATGATTTGAGTAGATACTGAGTATATTTACTTGATGAAACACAAGTCTGAATTATTGAATGGTTCAAGTAATTTCAGAGTGAAGTTGAAAATCTTCGTGACAAGAGGATAAAATGTCTATGATATGATCATAGAAATGAATATCTGAGTTACGAGTTTGGCACACAATTAAGACACTGTGGAAATTGTTTCACAACTAATACCGCCTGGAACACCATAGTGTGATGGTGTGTCCAAACATCATAGTTGCACCCTATTGGATATGGTGCGTACCATGATGTCTCTTATCGAATTACCACTATCGTTCATGGGTTAGGCATTAGAGACAACCACTTTCACTTTAAATAGGGCACCACGTAATTCCGATGAGATGACACCGTATGAAATATGGTTTAGAGAAACCTAAGCTGTCATTTGTTAAAAGGTTTAGGGCTGCGACGCTTATGTGAAAAAGTTTCAGGCTGATAAGCTCGAACCCAAAGCGGATGAATGCATCTTCATAGAATACCTAAAACAGTTGGGTATACCTCCTGTCTCAGATCCGAAAGCAATAGGGATTGTTTCTAGAATCGGGTCCTTTCTCGAGAAAAAGTTTCTCTCGAAGAATTGAGTGGGAGGATGGTGGAGACTTGATGAGGTTATTGAACCGTCACTTCAACTAGTGTATAGCAGGGCACAAAGAGTTGTTCCTGTGGCACCTACACCAATTGAAGTGGAAGTTTATGATATTGATCATGAGACTTCGATCAAGTCACTCCCAAACCTCGTAGGATGACAAGGATGCGTACTACTTCAGAGTGGCACGTAATCCTATCTTGGAAGTCATGTTGCTAGACAACAATGAACCTACGAGCTATGGAGAAGCAATGGTGGGCCCGGATTCCGATGAAGGCTCGAGGCCCTAAAATCCTAGAGAGGATCCATGTATGAAAACAAAGTGTAGACTTTGGCAGAACGGCTCGATGGTCGTGAGGCTGTTGAGTACAGATGGATTTTAAAAGGAAGACGGACAATGATGGTAAATGTCACCATTAAGAAAGCTCGACTTGTCGTTAAGATGTTTTCCGACAAGTTCAAGGAGTTGACTACGGTGAGACTTTCTCACTCATAGCGATGCTAAGAGTCTGTTGGAATTATATTAGCAGTCACTGCATTATTTGTGAAATCTTGCAGATAGGATGTCAAAACATTGTTTCCACATGATTTTCTTGAGGAAAGGTTGTATGTGATACAACCAGAAGGTTTTAACAATCCTGAAAGATGCTAACAAGCATGCGAAGCTCCAGCAATCCTTCTAAGGACTGGAGTAAGCATCTCGGAGTTGGAATATACGCTTTGATGATGATCAAAGATTTTGGGTTTATACAAAGTTTATGAGAAACTTGTATTTCCAAAGAAGTGAGCGGGAGCACTATAGAATTTCTGATGAGTGTATGTTGTTGACATACGGAAATGATGTAGAATTTCTGGAAAGCATGCAGAGTTATTTGAAAAATGTTTTTCAATGGAAAACCTGGATTAGACTACTTGAGTATTGAGCATTAAGATCTATAAGGATAGATCAAAACGCTTAATAGTACTTTCAAAAGAATACATACCGTGACAAGATTTTGAAGGAGTTCAAAATGGATCGGCAAAGAAAAAGTTCTTGGCTGTGTTATAAGGTGTGAACATTGAGTAAGACTCGAAACCTGACCGAGGCAGAATAGAGAGAAAGGACGAAGGTCGTCCCCTATGCTTTAGACGTGGGCTCTACAGTATGCTATGCTATGTACCGCACCTGAAGTGTGCCTTGCCATGAGTCAGTCAATGGGTACAAGAGTGATCCAAGAATGGATCACAGCACATCGGTCAAAGTTATCCTTAGTAACTAATGGACTAAGGAATTTTCTCGATTATGGAGGTGGTAAAAGAGTTCGACGTAAAGGGTTACGCCGATGCAAACTTCGACACTAATCCAGATTATTCTGAGTAATAAACTGGATTCGTATAGTAGAACAGTTATTTGGAATAGCTCCAAATAGAGCGTGGTCTGCATCTAGGAGATGACATAGAGATTTGTAAAGCACACACGGATCTAAAAGGTTCAGACCCGTTGACTATAACATCTCTCACAAGCATAACATGATCAAACCCAGAACTCATTGAGTGTTAATCACATGGTAATGTGAACTAGATTATTGACTCTAGTAAACTCTTTGGGTGTTAGTCACATGGGGATGTGATCTTGAGTGTTAATCACATAGCGATGTGAACTGGATTATTGACTCTAGTGCAAGTGGGAGACTATTGGAAATATGCCCTAGAGGCAATAATAAATTAGTTGTTATTATATTTCCTTGTTCATGGTAATCGTTTACTATCCATGCTAGAATTGTATTGATAGGAAACTTAGATACATGTGTGGATACATAGGCAACACCATGTCCCTAGTAAGCCTCTAGTTGACTAGCTCGTTGATCAATAGATGGTTACGGTTTCCTGACCATGGACATTGGATGTCATTGATAACGGGATCACATCATTAGAAGAATGATGTGATGGACAATACCCAATCCTAAGCTTAGCATAAGATCGTGTAGTTCGCATGCTAAAGCTTTTCTAATGTCAAGTATCATTTCCTTAGACCATGAGATTGTGCAACTCCCAGATACCGTAGGAATACTTTGGGTGTGCCAAACGTCACAACGTAACTGGGTGGCTATAAAGGTGCACTACGGGTATCTCCGAAAGTGTCTGTTGGGTTGGCATGAATCGAGACCGGAATTTGTCACTCCGTGTGACAGAGAGGTATCTCTGGGCCCACTCGGTAGGACATCATCATAATATGCACAATGTGATCAAGGAGTTGATCACGGGATGATGTGTTATGGAACAAGTAAAGAGACTTGCCGGTAACGAGATTGAACAAGGTATCGGGATACCGACGATCGAATCTCGGGCAAGTACAATACCGCTAGACAAAGGGAATTGTATACGGGATTGATTGAATCCTCGACATCGTGGTTCATCCAAAGAGATCATCGTAGAACATGTGGGAACCAACATGGGTATCCAGATCCCGTTGTTGGTTATTGACCGGAGAACGTCTCGGTCATGTCTGCATGGTTCCCGAACCCGTAGGGTCTACACACTTAAGGTTCGATGACGCTAGGGTTATAAAGGAAGTTTGTATGTGGTTACCGAATGTTGTTCGGAGTCCCGGATGAGATCTTGGACGTCAAGAGGAGTTCCGGAATGGTCCGGAGGTAAAGATTTATATATGGAAAGTCCTGTTTTGGTCACCGGAAAAGTTTCGGGTTTTATCGGTAACGTACCGGGACCACCGGGAGGGTCCCGGGGGTCCACCAAGTGGGGCCACCGGCCCCGGAGGGCTGCATGAGCCAAGTGTGGGAGGGGACCAGCCCCAGGTGGGCTGGTGCGCCCCCCCACAAGGGCCCAAGGCGCCTAGGGTTTGGAGAGGGGGCGCCCCACCTAGCTTGGGGGGCAAGTTTCCCCTCTCCCACCCCTTGGCCGCCCCACCAGATGGGATATGGGCTGGCCGCCGCCCCTAGGGTGGAACCCTAGGTGGGGGCGCAACCCCCCCCCTCTCCCCCTATATATAGTGGAGGCAAAGGAGCAGCCCAGACATGAAGTTTTCTTCTCTTGTTGGCGCAGCCCTACCTCTCTTTCTCCTCATATCTCGCGGTGCTTGGCGAAGCCCTGCTGGATCACCACGCTCCTCCACCACCACCACGCTATTGTGCTGCTGCTGGATGGAGTCTTCCTCAACCTCTCCCTCTCTCCTTGCTGGATCAAGGCATGGGAGACGTCACCGGGTTGTACGTGTGTTGAACGCGGAGGTGCCGTCCGTTCGGCACTAGGATCTCCGGTGATTTGGATCACGACGAGTACGACTCCTTCAACCCCATTCTCTTGAACGCTTCCGCTTAGTGATCTACAAGGGTATGTAGATGCACTCTCCTTCCCTCGTTGCTATAGATTACTTCATAGATTGATCTTGGTGATGCGTAGAAAATTTTGAATTTCTGCTATGTTCCCCAATACTATTCACTCCCTTCTATTTGACTTCTTGATATCAGACCACTTCATATGCAAGGCAAACAATGATGTTGTTGACTGTGGCATTACCGGCAAGTGGGCAACCCGGCTAGCACACACCCTACACTACCTGACATGGAGGTCTGCGCCCACCAAAGCCCCGATGCACCTGAGAGCTTAATAACTTAGAGCATCTTGAACCGGACTCCCCAAATCTTGTTATACGCCCTGTTTGTCCGGCACTCCTCAACCCATCTCATATGTGATTTGGATTTTGGGCCTCCTGGATGTCGGACCGTCCCACTCGACTCCACAAAATCTCCTTCCTATCCTCACCTCGGACCAAACCATAGCCATTCTTATTAGTCCACTCCACATCCAGCCATCTCTGCTCGCCCTTCCCTTGGTGGGTTGACAGATGACGTGCCCATCATGAAAGAGAGAGGGCGTGTCGTGTAGCAGCGACCGATGACGAGGATGCCCGTTCCCAGATCCTGGCAAAGCGACAAGCCCGAGCCGCATGTGCCCTCATCGTCCTTCCGCCATAGAGGAAGATCTTACCATGTCTGGTGCCGCGTCACCGAGCAAATCCACCTTGACCCCTATTACGTCCTCGACCACTACTTCCGCAAAAACAAAGACATAACCAAGGGCAAGGCATCCGCTAGAGATGGACTTGCCTTAACTATATGGTCCTAATTTAGTTACGTATAACATGTCATCATTTTGGTAGTCTTATGGTATGTATGGGCTCACCTATGCTATGATATGTTTGAATTGAGTGCTAGAAACACAATACATATGCAAAACGTTCATACACGCACACTCACCCCCATGAGCACCATCGAGAGACTGAGCCGACACATCATTTTGAGATTAACGGAGTCGCCATAGACACTTTCGTAGTCGACAGAAACGTCACCTCACATTGTACGCACATCGCTGGAAAGACCTAAATAAATCCAAAAAATGCACAAACCACATGTTCGTTCACATGATTGAAGATGCTATTAGGGCACACATGACGAGGGGCGCTATCAACATGCGCCAAGGTCTAATTCCTGGCCGTTCTGGCGTATTCCTGTCCGAGCGTGGTTTTCTTTTTGCGTCGACGCTAATTTTGTCATCAGATCTTTTTGTGAGTTTGTTTTAAACTGTCATATAGGCATCCACGGACTCCTACTAACGTTGGATACATCGAGACCCTTAACCGATCACTATGCATAAAAATCCATTTTATCTTTTTCTCAAGCGCCTAATCAAGCATCTTTCATTGAAGATGCCTATAGAGCAACTCTAGCAGATACCCTAGAAGTGATCAAACCTTTATTTTTGCAGTACCGATGCCGTAAAACACACCCAATAGATCCGGTCATATAGCCTATCCCGGATTTTTCTTGCAGGTCACTACATATTATAACCCATATATCCTATATCCACAATTTTTGAGGCTGATTTTAAGATGAACTGTAAACGAGTCAACGATCGGAGCAAGCAGCTTAGAGCTCGGCAGCGGCTGCTGGAGCAGGCTAAGGGGCTCGGAGTAGGCGGAGGAGCTCGACATTGGCTGCCGGATTTCTTTTTTGCAATACAATTGTGCCGTCTGTCAAAGCCAATTTAATACCGCAAAAACAGTTTAATTTTACAGTACCACGGTGTACAACATCTGCTAGAGTTGCTCAGGAGATAGGATTTCCCCGTACCCATTACGTGTTTCTCTTGTTGGCAAAATTGACAAATTTGACCTCAGAGCAAAAATATTTCACAAAGTAAACTGCCTTTTGAAAGTATTTCATATCACTAACCCTTTTGTGCATCGCCCGACAAAGAGTGCAGCTCCTTACAGACTGGCGCTGCACAACACTGTGCAGCGCCTGCCCATAAGGAGTTGTACAGTAGAGTGCAACACCTTGTTGTCAGGCGCTGTACAGTAGGGGTTAGTTGGGTGAAATACTTTGAGAAACAGTTTAGTTTGTGAAATACTCCATCCGTTCCGAACTACTTGTCGCAGGTATGGATGTATCTAGATGTATTTTAGTTTTAAATACATCCATTTCTGCGACGAGTAATTTGGAACGGAGGGAGTAATAGTTTCGGAGGTCAAATTTGTGCTTTTTGTCTCTCTTTCTCCATTTCACACCCCAAAAACAGGCAGGCACGCACCTGCCTCCACGTGTCACCATCCTTCACCTCCAAGCCACCCCGCCCCCTATCCGCGTGCTCGGCAAAAGACGGCCGCTCCCCAAACAGTACCGGACCTAGACCACCCCCATCCCGCACCTATAAAATGCCCGCCGAGAGCACCCACCCCCGGCGCGCCAGTCGCACCGAACCGAATGGTTTCGCTCCGCTCCGGCTCCGCTCCACTTCGGGTCCAGACTAGACCCATTCGCAGGACCTGACTCCACTTCGGGTTCGGTCGCTTCGCTGAGGAGGAAAAGGATAAGCGGCCACGGACGCCCACCGCGTCGCACCCTGCACCTCCCGTCCTCCCCGAGCGCCACGGCCGGAGCCCGGAGAATCCACGGCCGCCCGCCCTCCCGCTCCCAGGAGCCTCCCGTGGCCCCGCACGCCCGGCGCCCCGGCGGCAGCCCTGCCCACCGCCGCGCAGTGGGCGGAGGGCGGAGGCGCTCACCGCCTCACCGGCTCACCGTCGAGCCACAGCGGCGGATCTGTCCTCAAGCCGCAGCCGCGGACGCCGAGGTCGTTGACGCCGGGCAGGGGGTCACGGGGCACGTCGCGGCCTTGCTCCCGCCCCCGACAGCCTCAATCTCCAACCCTGAGGTGAATCCCCCTCCAGACTCCCAATCTGAAATCCAATCGTTGACCTGTACATTTGTAGCCTCTGTTTGGATTTAGAGAGGTAAGATTCGTTTCACTCTCTGCGCATGTCACCATCCTGCTCTGATTCATTTCATTAGTGTACGGCTGGTCCCTTGGTACGGATTGGTCTTAGGGCCAAGTGTAATGCTAGGGTTTTGCTGCACAACATTTGAGTACCTGTAAATTTCGGTTTGTGTGCTTTCATTTCAATCCGTGGCAGGTTTCAATTTGTTGTCTCTCTGTGTGTGTGTGTCTGAAGCTGTTTGTCATTATTCAGCAGATCTGTGCCTAGCTGGCGCCTGGTAACATGACACCAACGGTCCTCATGGAGTACAGGCCGCAGATGCAGATTAAACGGGGCTACGACGAAATAGCTTACCGGGGCGGCGCGGGGTATGCAGAGACTGTAGGTGAGTCGGGCAGCCCTGTTCGTGTCGACTCCGAAGATTCCTCTGCGCCAAAACGCAAGTGCATCAGCCTTAATAGCGATGGCTTTGAAGTGAAGCGAGAGATCTTTGTCCCGTCTAGGTTGTCGTCGTCTGAGCGGCGCTACCTTCGGAAGAGATTCCGGGCAGAGCTTGATTCTGTTCGATATCTCCTCAAGAGGCCAGAGTTTTTGGCTATCATGCCTGTCAGCCGAGCACCTGGTTTCTCATCGTCGGCTGCCCCTCGAGCTAAAAAAGTGCAACGGGGGAGCCATGTTCTCCGCGGTGCCAAGGGACGCTTCTTGCCGACCAAACCCCGGCCTGAAACATCTACAGTGTTGCCTGAAGCTACAATTCTGAAGCAGTGCGAATCTATTCTGAAGAAGCTGATGACTCAGAAATTTAGTCATATTTTTAATGTTCCAGTAGATGTGGAAAAGCTGAATATTCCAGATTATAATGAAATTATCAAGCACCCGATGGACCTTGGGACCATCAAGAAGCAGCTAGATTCTGGTTCCTACACAAGTCCTTTTGATTTTGCAGCTGATGTCAGGCTGACCTTTAACAATGCGATAACGTATAATCCCCGAGGGCATGCAGTGCATGATATGGCCATTCAACTGAATAAAATGTTTGAGTCCAGATGGAAAACAGTTGAGAAGAAATTAGTTTCTGCCGCCACTAAGCCACATGTTGAGGTTGATAGGGCTGACTCAAAGAGGAGAAAGACCCCTCCTGTGGACCGCAGTGACTTGTCAATAGATTGTGTCAGGCCAACTGAGATTGTGAAGCCAAAGATGACATTTGAGGAGAAAGAATCCTTCGGAAACTGCTTAGCTTCTTTGTCTGAGGATCCAGAATTACCTGGTCACATCATTGATATGTTACAGCAGTGTATTGACAACAATACAGATCAGCTTGGGGATGAAGAGATAGAGATTGATATCCATGCACTCAGTGATGACATACTATTAGAATTGAAGAAGCATGTGGACAAGTACTTGCAAGAGAGAGATCACCAGCAGACAAAATCTGAGCCTTCTGAGAATGAGGCTGTGAATATTTCTGGCCTCAGTCATTCGTCCACAAATCCCTGCAAAGGTATTTTGTCATGTACGCTTTGAGGTTCTCAATAGATTTAACTTTGATTTCATCAATGCAGTTGTTAGAGATCGACCTTTTTGTGCACTCAGGTGGTGAGCCTGTTGAGGAGGATGTGGACATTTGCGGCAATGCATCCCCTATATTGATAGAGAAGGATCCACAGATCAGAACAAGCAAATGTGGTAGTCCAAGTAGTTCCAGCAGTGGCTCGGGATCTTCATCCAGTGGTGTGTACATATGAGTTATTTAGTTATTTACATTGTGTTTACCATTGTTACATCGTTGTAAAACATGTTTCTCCATGACACTGCTCTGATTACGTTGACCATCTTTATATTTCCTTTCTCATGTTCTTTTCATAGAGGTTTGTGCTTATGCCTAGTTCATATTTCTTTGGCTAAACTTTAGTGAACTTTAGGTTTACGAGTTTACGGAAGGTTGTGAAGCAAACATTTTTCACTATAGGTGGTACCATCTGAAATCAGAATATTATATGAGATTGACACGTGCTGCAAATTTGTGCTTGTCATTTAGGAGTGCCTTTTTAAACTATTATTATCTTTCTGTAGACTTAGAGGTATCCATAGAAACTTTATACTCCCTCCGTCCCGTAATATAAGAGCGTTTTTGACACTACTGCCAAAACGCTCTTATTTAGTTAGGATTTCAAGAATGCCATCCTGCAATTACCTCGCACTGATTCTTATAGTGAACTAATATGTGGTGCATAGCTGCAAGGGCACCGTAGATGCTTTCTAAAAATTATTATTGGGAACTACAGATACACTCTGTACCAGTTAATTTTCTTAAACAGCCCGTCCCAGTTGTCTACAAGACCCTACTGTATTTGATATATTTATCTTGTAAAGCGTGTCCTCAGATCGTATTTGCTATGCTGGTAATGCAGATTCTGACTCAGGCAGTGACGCTGAAAGCGAACCAGAAAAAGCTGGTAGCCCAGCAAAGCTTGTGAAGGTACTTTGGCAATTTCTTACTGGGTGATCCTTCAGTTAAGCCAGTTAATGTAGTAAGGACTATCTTAGTTGGTGAACATATGGACCAATGGAGTGTGTTAGCAGGATTAAACCCCACTAATTCTTTCTCTCCTCAGCTCTTTACGTTCATCCATTATTCCCTTGTCATTATTTTTACCGCATCTGTAGTCAGTCACTAGCCCTTCTGTTCGCAACTTGACCCTCCTTGTCCAATTATCTGATAGTACCACGCCGTATCAGTATTTGCAGTTAGTTTTGTAGCTTGTACTTCATTGGTTGACTCGCCTTGGTCAGACCGAACCAGATAACAGAATGGTGATCTAGTTGCTGTACCTTTACACTAGTCTGAGTCGACTGTGATCAGTAATAACGATATTCCGTTCTACTAATGCTGTGGCAAGAGTTTGTCGTTTCATTTCCAATTACTGGCCAACCTTGTTGCACTGCAATAATGTGTTTCTCGTAATTTGTAGGGTATTAAAATACCAGAACAACCTGCAGAGCAAGAAAAGAGTGATGATGTTATTAGCCCTGTTGATGTTAACAGTAAGTTTTATCCCCATGCCCCCTTTAGCTGCTTGTTGTTGCAAGCTGTTCTTAATCTACTTCTATTTGTCATACTTACCATTTACCATTGGTTAAATCACAGACACTACTGCTGATGTGGAACTCCATGAACTGGACAATGAGTCCAAGGCTGCACCTGAGGGTAAGCACCTCCGTGTGCCTGTGCCTTTTTTCTCCCCACCAGCCATCACTTGCATCATCTCTTTTACAACTTAGGTGACTACCGTGCACTCATATCATTGTGAAAACAATTTGTCACACATTTGACATGTTAATATTAACAAGAGTAGTGAATATGCGACATACAGCCACAATGGGATTTATGCTGCATATTCAACCTCACGGGTGACAATTAGCATTGTTTGTGCTCCTTTTCTCGACTTTGCCTCCACCTAGGATCAAGTCATGTCCTTGTACTTCTTTTTTCTACTCCATGCGGTAGTTGTCCATGTCCTCCTCTTGTCGGTTTTGCTCCCTGGATCAAGTCACATTCTCCCATCTTTTTTCATCTCCTTATGGTAGTGGATTCCAAGAAAGGATGATACCATATTCCATATAGACATGCATTATGTGAAAGATATACTAAAGTGAGTAGATGTATAACATAGGAAACAACTGTTTTGTTGATTCTCATCCATGAACTCAGAAAATCAACTCCACCAACATAGCTAGATTGATACCATTTTTTTAAGCACTGGTGCTTATTTGCAGAGGATAGACGCGTAATTAGGCACTTGTGCTTCAGAAACATCCGGTTTATTTTTGAGCACCTCCCTAAGCATCTAGCATTGTACAAGGCCTAAATAGATAGGGATAGCCAAACTGCTGAGAATATTCCTCAAAAACCTGGTTGGCAACAGCTGGCAAAATATGGCGGATGAGGGCAACCATGCTTGCCTAGCAAGCGAATCGTTTTTTTTCGCTCAGTCACCTCTCCCGAACAAAACCAATGTGTTAGTTACCCAGGCTCTTCGTGCTCTCTTCTCACAGTTGGCGGTTGCTGCGGCGGCGCCAGCGCCGGCCAGAGAAGTGCAGCGACGGGCAACCCTCGCCCTTCCTCTCATGTCTATCAAGCCCCCTCTCCAGTCCCGTGCATGTGCCCTGTGTGGAGGCGGCGGCGGCGGCGACGGCTTGGGCGGATCCGCAATGGCGCCGCCGCCACACTCGAGAGCGAGGCTACGTAGAACTGGATCGGGGGTGGTCACGGGAGAGGGGGCGCCGCCGTGCGGGCTGGGTGGTTCTGATTCGTGAGCGAGAGGTTGGAAGACGAGTACTCCCAGGTCAGGGGAGAACTTGGAGGATGCACCGATATGTGGTTGTTTTTGTAAGGCGGGTCCTTTTTATGGCGTTTTTTTATGTAGGGAGATCTTGTGTGTGGGCACCAGATGTTTATTTTTTGGGTTTTTCTTTTATGGTAAAAATTGGTGGGGGTGAGGACCGGAGGACGTGGGAGGTCAAACCATTAAGAAGGCAAACTCCCCTTTAATAATAGTAAAGAACACTTGTCATACTTACCAATGGTTAAATCACAGACACCGTTGCTGATGTGGAACTCGGTGAGCAGGACAACGAGTCGAAGGCTGCACCTGAGGGTAAGCATGATTTTGTAAGCAGGTTCATATGAGACCACCAAGGGGTCTTGGTGCATTAATCTGCATCTGATCCTTTCCCAATGAAAAATATAGGGGAGAATGCAAAACCTGACAGGCAAGTCTCCCCGGACAAGCTCTTACGAGCAGCTCTTTTGAGGGGCCGTTATGCTGATGTAATTGTGAAAGCTCGTGGGATTCTCTGCCAGGTTTAGGAGCTTTTACATCTAGCTTTCTTTCCTTCATCATTGGCTGCACCTCTTCCTGACATGTAATTACCTAATGAGCTCAGGGTGGAGATAAACAGGAGGAGCTGGAGAAACTGCAGAAGGAAGGTAAAAAGCATATACACCTATTGTTTGCTGCCAAGTAGTAAGCTCCTGCTTTTCTGAGAATTGTCTTGCCTATGGACACAGAGAAAGAACGGCTTCTGGCTGAAGGTAATGCAGCCATGGAAGCTCACAGAGCTGAAGCAGAGGCTGAATCTAAGCGTAAGCGGGACCTTGAGAGGGAAAAGGCTCGTCAGGCCTTGCAGGAGGTAAGTGAATGAAATACATTTGCTGGTGCTATGAAACTCATCTTTTGTCTTATAGCTAAGAGTTCGTTTAAACCTGATGCAGATGGAGAGAACTGTAGAAATTAATGACAGTGTTGATCCCAAGGACCTAGAAATGCTTGGTACAGTCACCACAGAACATATTGTGAGTTCTGTCGATGAAACGAGTCCAGAGCATTCCCAGGATGGCATGCCCAGTTTTCTTCCTGGTTCTGGCAGCATGTTGGAGAAACTTGGACTATTTATGAAAGTAGACGAGGAAGAAGAGGAAGAAGAGCCATGCAGCAAAGATGCGGATGAAGGAGGAATCAACTAATGTCTGTTGAGATATTGGAGCCTTCTGGTCAAAGACAGAACAATCGCCTGTTTCAGCTGGCCGACGCACATGGGGAAATTGCTGGTAGCTGCGCACATGTCGGACATTTTCTCCCAAACGGTGCACGAAAGAATTCCCTCGAATTTGGTGCTGCTGGAGGTGTTGAATCACGTGCTTGCAGGATTTACGCCTTCGGAAGGGAGGGGAGGACAGAGATCGAGGCCACAAAAATCCAGCTGCAAATGAAAATGGAGTTCATCTCTAAAATCCTCCTGGAATCAAGACGTTGTTGCGAGCTGTTGTTGGGTGTATTAATCTGATGGAGGCTTCTGGAAGATTCCTTCTGACTCGCACACGGTCAGATGTTGGCTCAGTACCACTTCTCACCAACACTTTTGCTGCTCTAAGACGACCAAATCCAGCTGCTTTGGTGATATAGTCCAGTACGGATTATGAATACTAAAGTGCAAGTGGGGCAATATCTGGCAAAATTTGTATGCACGTATCACCGATTGTTCATTGTATACACGGAAGTTCACCAGTAAAGATTATATGGTTATCACCTGGTGCCACATAGTACAGTATAATTTAATGTATTTTGGCTACGGTTCAGTTTGACTAATTCAAATGTATTGCCTAGATATGTACTCCTTCCGTCCCGTCCCATAATATAAGAGCAGTTTTTGACACTACCAGGGAGTAATTTCTAATATTATCAGCTCAGATTGTTTAAAGTGCATTGTTCCTCCTGTTCAGTTGCAATGGGTTTAGGGCCAAATCTTTTTCTTTTGGGGCTTATGGCGGTTGTGGAAATAAGCCACCTCCTCCCAGCTTATTTGAAAATTCTAATGTTAAATTTTATTTTAGAAGTCTACTAATTAACACTTAGTTAGTGGGCTTCTAAAATAAATATTTAGGCTGAGCTTTTAGAATAAGCTAGGAAGGGAGTAGCTTATTTCCGCGGCCGGCCATAATAAGCCTCAAAAGAACTGGCCGTTAATCCTGCAGCGGATTGGGTGAGGGCGTTCGGATCACTCAATCTTAGCTGTGATAATAGTTGCTGTAAAAGGGAGGGGGCGGGCCTTATCTTTTACTGTACAAGTTAGTACACGCTACACAGAAAACCTGAATTCATGAAGGGCTGGGAGTATCTACAGTTTAACTCAGAGTTGGTATAAACCTTTGTTTAATAAAGGTCAGGATAGAATCTCGGTTTACAGCAAATTCCACGGTCCATTTGTGAGGGCAACTCGAAGGCATTTCATCAAAACGAACATCACCAAATGTCTGAGGGAGCTGTCTGCACATGGAATACATTAAATTTTCACCCCTGGTCCGGCCTCCTTCGTTTGACATGCATGTCGAGATCAATATCAATTTAGCACGCGTTTAACAGTGCAAACATGTGCAATCATGAAAGTTCAATACACTTTTTTTCACATCCAAATCGTCTCAAAAGATCCCAAAAGTTTGTCCATGCCAACTTCTTGGACTCTCCATGGTGAAAATATCGTTCTTTGGCTTCTCCGGCCTGCCTTCTCGGTTTCGCCAAGCGCTTCAATATGCTCGCACGGTAGACTTGGGCAATCTTCACCGCATTGGAATCGCCTTCACAAACAACATTTTGAAGTACTATGAAATGGCCTTGATCTCAAGCTTCTTCTATTGGAGCTTGAGCTTCCTGTCTTGCATTCCCATGCATGAAGGTGCCAAACATACTTCAGAAGCTCAGATATACACAGTGTAACAGAAAATAAGCATGTGTCTATTAGTTCAAATGTGTTTTTAATGGGAAGTCTGAATGTGCAAAATGCTGCATCCATGCCTGCTTGGATTCGACCAGTCTGTCTAAGTGCGGAATTAAGTGCATGCATGCTGAAGTCTGTGGAATAAATTTCTAGGTCCTCTTATTCTCCTTCTTGTCAATTAATCTTGAAAATACCTTAGTCAAGCAGATGCTATATTTATCGCTTAAGTTAAGAGATTAAACTCAAATAAAAAAATCCCACCCCTCTAAAAATCCAAGGTAGCAGGAAACGATCTCGGCTCTGGCATGGGCACCAATTGTTGTCGCCGGATACTGGAGTACTAGTAAATAGTGGAATGAGCCATTGGTGCGGAACATTTTCTGGGATAACGACTGTTGCTTCGGTCACTTTTTCTGCAGAGCTACGTGCCTAGCCTGAATCTGGAAGGAGAATCAGAACAGTTTTGACCAAGGGGAAGAAACTGACAGTGGTGCAGGATTTGAACAGTTTTGGCGCCGGGCGAACAAATCTCGATATCTATATGTTCGAAGGCAAAGGAGGCTGAGGCGAGAGCCTGTGTCCTGGGACTAATTCTAGTTCTCCATTAGCTCAAAGACAGATTAAGGCAACTCCAGCGCACAACCTCAAATCGTCCGCCCGCGTCCGTTGGAGGTAAACGGACACAAACCACGGCCCAACGCGCGGGCGCAAATATACAAATGACCGTTTTCGGTTCGCTTTCGACCTATTCCGCCTAAACTTGGGCCACATTTGCGGCCAAATGGACAGCGCATGGACGGGCGGGACGCGCCCCCTTGTCCTTCCCTGGCCCGTCCGTCGGAGACACAACCCCATTTCTTCCTCCCCCTTTCGTCGCTCCGCCCTCGGCCCCTCGCCATCACCGCCGTCACGTCCGTCACCACCTTGCTTTGCCCGTCGGTGGAGCAGCCCCTTTTCTTCCTTCCCAGTCGTCGCTCCACCCTCCGCCTGCGGCCGTCCACCGTGCTGCGAACCAACGGCCTCGACGTGTCCTTTCCAGCCCACCACGCCCGTAAGGTGTTCGGCTCTTTGCTTGCAAGGTACCATGGATAGCGGAGATGAGTACTTCTTTCACAACTTCATTTGTTCATCGGAAATTCGTCCTCGAACGATGAGGACATAATGGTGGCAGCATGATGCGGCCTCGGTTCAGGGGATCAATCCCCGGGCATGCCCCGGCCTTGAACCACAATAGGGAGAAAGGGCACCACCTTCTCTATTCCGATTACTTTGAGAGCACCGCACTCTACTAACCGCATCAATTTCGTCGCCGCTTCCGAGTGAGGAGGCATGTGTTCAATCGTATTCGGGAAGGAGTGGTTGCATATGACCCATACTTTGAATGCAAAGAGGACGCTCTTGGCAAGCTTGGCTTCTCTTCTTATCAGAAATGCACTGCAGCTATTCGCATGCTTGCATATGGAATTCCCGATGATCTTGTGGATGAGTATGTGCGTATGAGTGAGTCCACATGTCTCCTCTCAATGTATAGTTTCTGCAAGGCCGTTGTGACAGTGTTCGGTCCTGAATACCTAAGAGAACCAAATGGCGCTGATACAGAGAGGTTGTTGACGATTAATGCCGAGAGGAGCTTTCCGGGCATGCTTGTTAGTATCTATTGTATGCACTGGAAGTGGAAGAACTGTCCATTTGCTTGGCAGGGGCAGCACAAGGGACATGTGAAAGGTGGCACTGTTATACTTGAAGCCGTGGTTTCCCAAGATCTGTGGATATGACATTCTTTCTTTGGCATGGCTGGTTCTCACAATGATGCTAGTGTTCTTCAGCATTCTACAGTGTTTGCAAGACTTGCAAGAGGCCACTACCCGGAGGTCAACTTTGAGATCAATGGCCACCATTACAACAAGGGATATTATCTAGCTGATGGTATCTATCCTCAATGGTCCACTCTTGTGAAGACCATACCCAATCCGCAAGGAGAGAAGAGACAGAGGTTTGCCCAAATGCAGGAGAGTGCTAGGAAAGATGTGGAGCGTGCATTTGGTGTGCTTCAGTCTCGATGGGGTATTGTTTGAAACCCTGTATTGCCATGGAGCACTCAGAAGTTTTGGGAGGTGATGACTGCTTATGTGATCATGCATAACATGATCGTTGAGGATGAGCGTGATGGCAGTATCTGCGACCAAGGGTTTTATTTCCGGGATGAGAATGTTGAGCCTGAGCACCCACCTCCTGCAACCTTTGAACACGCAACACTCATACGCAGCTGCAAGCTGACTTGGTTAAGCACATGTGGGATCACATTGACAATCAATAGATCTATCGGCTTAATCTCTTTTCATGTGCACAAACTTTGCATGATTTTGTAAGACTATTTGATATTTTTGAAACTTTAATTGGATTGTAATAAAAGACTATTTTGAACATATGTTTGATTTAAACTATTTTTCCTATGCTTCATTTTGTTGTACTTGGCCTCCGGCGGACGAGATGGGGCTGAAGATGCGGCCGCGCGTCGGGCAGCCGGCTGACGCAAACTCAAATCCGAGCGGACACAGCCCCATCCCCACTCTCGAATGGACGAAATCCAGCCAAAACAGACATCCATTTAAGATCACCATCATCAAGTCTGCACCAACCAACCTGTCCCGCTGGAGGGACACCTGTCCGGAGACCGAAGAGCTGCTTTGTGGATATAGGCTGAATATAATATCCCACAAGACCGGGAGGAATGCAAACATGAAGTAGCAAATCTCCCACAAAATATAAAAAGAAAATATACCCTCTGTCGCCCACAAAACATAAAAATAAAATAGTCATGAAATGTAGTAATGTATCTCAAAAAGAAAAGCACTGGAATAATTCTTGTTCTGACGTATCCATGGCATGGACTCTATGGCATATACATCATGAACAACCTCATACAGAGAAATCACCACCAATAACACACACAAAGAAAGGAAAAACCGACCAGATCCAGATGTAGTACTGACGATGCAAGAAAGGTGAAAAAATCTACTCTTATTCCTTGGTGAATAAAAAAATTAACTGGACCATGGTCTGCTTCTTATTAGCAAGCTCGGCGAGGGCCTGTTTGACAATATCCAGCCACTCCCATCTGCAGCAATCACAAAATTCATCTTCATCACGCCTTGTTATACTTAGAGATATATTCTTGTAATCTCAACTAACTCTATCTCTTCCTCTCCCGTAGCTTCTCCTATCTCCTTTGTAACAAACCGGATCTCTAGCGATCGGTGATTTCTTGTAAGCCACGACAAGGGGCCTTTTCCTTCCACTGATCAATATATACACATGCGGCTCCCTCACGAGGGAGTAGGAACGCTTCCCATCTAACATGGTATACAGAGCCATCCTCTTCCTATCGATCTAGCCAGCTATCTCCTTCCTCGATCACCCTCGCCATCCTTCCTCGATCATCCTCGCCATCATCATGTCGTCGTCATCCACCGTCTCCCTCAACCTTGGCGCGCTCCCATCAGAGAAGCTCACCAAGACCAACTTCATCCTTTGGAAGGCACAAATCATGCCAGTCCTGCGAGGAGCGCAGGTCACCGGCCTTCTGGACGGATCAGACGCACCTCCACCGAAGACGGTGCAGCAGCAGCAGACAGACAAAACCGTCACCACCGAACCCAATCCTCTGTATGCTCAGTGGATCTCAAAGGATCAACAAGTCCTTAGCCACCTCCTGAATTCTCTTTCAATGGAGATACTCGCCCAAGTTGCGAGCAAAGAGACGACCTTCGATCTCTGGACTGCCATCACCACCTTGTTTGCCTCGCAGTCCCAGTCACGCATCACCAACCTGAGGATTGCCATCACCAACACAAAAAAGGGCTCTATGTCCAGTAGTGCCTTTATCTCCAGGATGAAGAACCTAGGAGATGAACTTGCAGCGGCAGGGCGCCCCGTCTCGGACCCAGAGATGGTGGATTATGTCCTTGCCGGACTCGACAGGGACTATGACCATGTTGTGGTAGCCATTGGCGCAGTCAAAAATCAGATCTCAGTTGATGACTTGTTCACCCAGATAGCAGCGTTTGATCAGCGCATGGAGATGCTCGGCGACGGTCCAGATGCAGGGTTCAAAACCTCAGCAAATTTAGCCTACAGAGGGCGCGGGCGCAGCAACAATAGAGGGCGCGGCCGAGGCAGGCGCCCCTCCCCAATTCCATCTGGTGGAAATAACGGCGGCAACGGTGGCCGCGGTCGTCCACAGCAACAGCGTCAGCAGGTTCGAGACTATCCAGAATGTCAAATTTGCTTCAAGCATCATCCAGGAGGTGCTCGTGATTGTTGGCATCGGTATGATGATGAAGATGAACATGAGGAGAAGGGGGCCAACATGGTCACCGACTCCTACGGTGTCGACACGAACTGGTATGCGGACACGGGCGCCACAAATCACATCACAGGGGAGCTCGACAAGCTGACGATCAGAGACGAGTATCGTGGACACGACCAAGTACACACTGCAAGCGGTTCTGGTATGAAAATCACTCATGTTGGTAGTTCAATTGTCAAAACCCCCATTAAAAATTTGCATCTAAAAAGAGTTCTATATGTCCCCTCAACATCAAAAAATCTTCTTTCAGTTCATAGATTTACTCTTGATAATCGTGTTCTTATTGAATTCTATCCTTATTTCTTTTTGGTAAAGGACTTGGACACGAGGAGAGTGCTTCTTAGGGGCAAGTGTTTGGGAGGTCTCTACCCACTCATATCTTCGTCATCATCATCAAATAAACAAGCTTTTGTTGCTGTCAAGCCTACTTCAGCAAAGTGGCACAGTAGATTAGGTCATCCTTTATCAGCTATTGTCAAGCTCGTTCTTAGCAAAAATAAACTTCCCTACTCTCATGAGTCTAGTGTTGAGTCTGTTTGTGATCCATGTCAACAAGCTAAAAGTCATCAGTTGCCATATCCTATTTCATTTAGTGTTTCTACCGCACCTTTGCAACTTGTTTTTTCAGATGTTTGGGGACCAGCTCCCACCTCTGTTGGTAGACACTCGTATTATGTCAGTTTCATCGATGACTATAGCAAATTTACACGGATCTATCTTCTTAAGAAACGATCTGAAGTGTTTCAAGTTTTCAAGAACTTTCAAAACCTTGTTGAACGAAAACTAAACACTAAGATTATTGCTATGCAGACCGACTGGGGAGGTGAATACAATAAACTCAATATCTTTTTTCAAGAGCTTGGCATATCACATCATGTATCATGCCCCCATGCACATCAGCAGAACGGCTCTGCCGAAAGGAAACATCGCCATGTTGTCGAAGTAGGGTTAGCTCTACTAGCAAATGCATCCATGCCACTAAAGTTCTGGGATGAGGCATTCTTGACTGCCACATACCTCATTAATTTACTCCCTAATAAAGTCATCAAATTCGAGACTCCCATCACACGTCTTTTTGGTACCACTCCTGACTACAAAACACTTTGTGTATTTGGTTGTGCTTGTGGGCCTAACCTTCATCCGTACAATACACGTAAACTTGCCTTTCGTTCCAAAAAGTGTGTGTTTCTTGGGTATAGTCCAATCCACAAGGGAGTCAAATGTCTTGATGTTTCCACTGGCAGAGTTTATATCTCTCGAGATGTTGTGTTTGATGAATCTGTCTATCCTTTTGCATCCCTTCATCCCAATGCCGGAGCACTTCTCAAAAAGGAGCTACTTCTTCTTCCACCACATCTCCAAAACATTGATCATGGGGGCGACAATTGCACTAACCAAACTGATGATTCTACTAGTGGAACCATGTCTCCTTGTATGCAGGATCATGCAGCAGAAATCGGTGCAGAAAATGATCAAAATTTTGAAGAAAATGATCCTATATTGCATGTGCCAGGAGAAGACGGAGCAGGCGCAGAACACGAAGCCGATCCGCCGTCACCTGGAACTCCTGTGCGCCAGGTCGCCTCGGATCAGGTGCGCAGATTCGCATCGGATTGCGTGCCAGGCAGGAGTCTGCAGCGCCAGTCGGAGGACGACGCGTCACCGCGTCACGACGAGATGCCGCGCCCCGCACTGCGTCCCACGCGCGGGCCCAACACGTCGACAGCGACAGGCGGATCTGGGTCAGCATCGGGATCCCTGACCCACGTGCGTGTGCAGTCCAGCAGCGCGAGATCTTCTGCGGCTGTTGCCTCTGGTGGGTCGGCCACATCACAGGCCACACGGCTTGGTTCGGGATCCACTGCGGAAAGCGGATCTGAGGCATCTCCAGGATCCTCTGCAGCAGGATCCTCTACGGCTAATTCTGCTGCGTCATCTCCTGTACCACCTCCAACTACGGTTTCACGTGTTACGTCTCGGCTTCAGAAAGGTATCCGAAACCCAAAAGTTAGAACTGATGGCACTATTCCATATGGTATGCTATGTGTCACAGGAGAACCAGCAAGGTTAGAAGATGCCATAGGGGATCCAAGATGGAAAATTGCAATGGATGAGGAGTACTTAGCTCTTATGAGAAACAAGACTTGGCATCTTGTACCTGAAAAACAAGGTAAAAATATTATTGAATGTAAGTGGGTCTACAGAATCAAGAAAAAGGCAGATGGTACTATTGATAGGTATAAAGCACGCTTAGTTGCAAAAGGTTTTAAACAACGTTATGGTTTGGACTATGAAGACACCTTTAGTCCTGTTGTTAAAGCTGCAACCATTAGGCTTGTGCTAGCAATTGTTGTGTCCAGGGGATGGAGTCTGAGACAGCTAGACGTTCAGAACGCGTTTTTGCATGGTGTTCTGGAAGAGGAGGTTTACATGAGACAACCACCTAGGTATGAAAGTAAGAAAACACCTCATTATGTGTGTAAGCTTGATAAGGCACTTTATGGCTTGAAACAGGCACCAAGGGCATGGTATTCAAGGTTGAGCTCTCAGTTGAAGTATCTTGGTTTTGTTGCATCCAAGGCTGATACATCTTTGTTCATTGATAACAAAGCAAGTACAACTATATTTGTGTTAATCTATGTTGATGATATCATAGTTGCAAGCTCCTCTCAAAGTGCCACTAATGCTCTTTTGAGTGATCTGAGTTCACAGTTTGCCTTGAAGGACCTTGGTGATCTACACTTCTGTCTAGGTATTGAAGTTAAGAAGATTCAAGATGGTATAGTACTAAATCAGGAGAAATATGCTACTGAACTTCTAGTTTGTATGGGAATGAAGGACTGTAAGCCTTCACCCACACCATTGTCTCCTTCAGAAAAACTTTCAGCTTTTGAAGGAGAGCCACTTAAGGAAAAAGAGAGCACAAGATACAGGAGTGCAGTAGGAGCTTTGCAGTATTTGACACTGACAAGACCAGATATATCCTTTGCTGTTAACAAGGTTTGTCAGTATCTTCATGCACCTACTACTGTGCACTGGACAGCTGTGAAGAGAATTGTACGGTATATAAAGCATACTGTGAGTTTGGGTCTTCAGTTCAAGCATTCTAACTCATCTCTTGTTAGTGCTTTCTCTGATGCTGACTGGACAGGATGCAGTGATGACAGAAAGTCAACTGGAGGTTTTGCAGTTTTCTTTGGCCCAAATCTCATTTCTTGGAGTGCTAGAAAACAGGCCACAGTGTCCAGGTCAAGTACTGAAGTTGAATACAAGTCACTAGCAAATGCTACCGCTGAAATCATTTGGGTTGAATCATTGCTCAATGAGTTGGGAGTTAAGCAGCGTCGTGTGTCATGTTTGTGGTGTGACAACTTAGGAGCCACGTATCTTTCTGCAAATCCAGTGTTCTATGGCAGAACCAAGCATATAGAAATTTACTTTCACTTTGTGAGAGAAAGGGTTGCAGAAAAGAAGTTAGACATACGATTTATTCCTTCCAGATGTCAAGTTGCGGATGGATTCACTAAAGCTCTGCCAGTCAAGCCCTTTGAGGAATTCAAGAAGAATCTTAATGTAGGATAGTTGAGATTAAGGGAGGGTGTTAGACTTAGAGATATATTCTTTTAATCTCAACTAACTCTATCTCTTCCTCTCCCGTAGCTTCTCCTATCTCCTTTGTAACAAACCGAATCCCTAGCGATCGGTGATTTCTTGTAAGCCACGGCAAGGGGCGTTTTCCTTCCGCTGATCAATATATACACATGCGGCTCCCTCACGAGGGAGTAGGAACGCTTCCCATCTAACACGCCTGTGGTGCTTGTGTCTGAGCCCTAACCTGCAAAAGGTGCGGAACTTCTCCCTCAGGGCGGTACCTCTTTTGCGAGACAATTTTCAAGGTGAGTTTGCCATGGCAGATCGGCCGTCCATCCTTCATGAACACCTTATAGAGTTTCGGCGATGGTACACTCACACCCTCATAATGCTTGCGAAGCCGCTCGTCGAGTTTCACGGGCATGCAGATGCTGTTGTGGTGCCAATAATTGTATGGTTGGTTGTGACCTGTTTGTGGCGGCCCAAGAAACATGTTTGGTGTCGTTGCCGCCATCTTTCGAGTTGTCGTCGTCGCTATTGGGCTAGCCTCTAGTGTCACCGTCACCATTATAGTTGGCGTCACCATCAAAGTTGTTGGTGTCCGGAGCACCACTAGAGTTGTCGTCGTCGTCGAAGCTTGGTGCGGCAAAAGATATGGCGGCCACGGACCCGTCTTTGTTGTTGGCGTAGGAGGCACCAGCATTGCCATAGACGACACCGTCCTCCTCGCCGGAGCGGGTGTAGACATGCATGTAGCCACCATCCAAGTCTTCAATGGTGATCGTGTCTTTTTCTTACTCGTCATCTGAGATGAATAAAATATTGGAAGAGGAGACGAGGAAAGGCAGAATTGGTGCCATGTATAGCTTGGACTGTTGCGTTGTGGATGACAGACTTATGCACAACTATAGTATAGGCAATGGTTGATGAATGCAACAAAACATGTTTTGGAACCAGATTTGTATGTTTTGTAGCATGCCGCAATTCTGTGTTCCCTCTAGTTTTAGGAAGTAATTAGGCATGGAATGGAAGAAAAACACGAATTGCCTTCGGTCGCACATTCTTCTTATGTTCTGATCCATGCACGAACCAACAGGCAGATCCCGCCCATCACACATTCTTCTACATCGCGGAATAGGTAGGTAATCACCTATGCGCAACTCTTGATCCAACTAGCTAAATAGGCACGTTGGCTAGGAATTTCTTGCATATCAGATCACCTGCGCGAGTGAATTGACACAAAGGACCACTTTCAAACACAAATGACAATTCTACGGTGGTGACAGGCCCAACATGTTGTGGCAGACCTGGCATGCCACACATGGCACTTGACGCCACATGATATGGCGACAAGGCTCCGTATCACCATAGTGTGTGGTGTCAAGTGCCATGTAACGCTTGTTGTGCATACCGCCACGGTAGTTTTGTCATTTACATTCAAATGTGATTTTTTGATGCTATTTCCCTTGCGCAGATGGTCCTTTACGCAATAATTTTTTTAGGGAAAAAAGGAGAACAATATACATATGGCTTCAGCCTCGATCCTGACAAGGCCTAAATAATCTATATAGAGAAGGCCTCACTCCCCGCGGCTAGCCGACATGCCTTTTCTGCTAGTTGGATTAAGAGTTGCACGTAGGTGATGGTGATTACGTACCAAGTATGCAATGTAGAAGAATGTGTGATGGGTGGGATCTGCTGACAGGTTCATGCATCACTAATGCAGAACCGGGCAATAGCACCGGTTCGTAAGGCCCTTTAGTGCCGGTTTGGTAACGGTGCTAAAGTGTAGGTACTAAAGCCCCCCCCCCTTTAGTACCGGTTCAGCATGAACCGGTGCTAAAGGGCAACCACGTGGCACGAGCCAGCTTCGGGGGCAGGGAGCCTGTAAGTGCATCTAGTGCCACCCCTAGTTGGTTTTGGAGTATTGACGACAAACCTAGTTGAGGGACTAATGTGTTTGTGTGAATTGCGGGATAACACAGGTAGAAGTCCCTCATTGATTCGGTTTAGCTACCAGAGATGACCCCTAAAAATGTACGAAGACATTGAAGACAATGGTGGTTTATGAAGACGTTCATGTTGAAGACAATGACATGTGAAGACTCCCATTGAAGCCTATGGAACTCGAAGACTTAGATCCTTCGTAGTTTTACTTCATTCATGTTGTGTCATAGGAACCACCGTACTATTAAGTGGGGTCCAAGAGAACCAGTCAGGATGACTGAAGTGATGCCTAATTCAAATCCTATATCTTCGAGTGAAGACAATGAGAGAAAATCTTGTCCAGAGTCAGACAAGTCAGCTTTACTTGTAGCCCAAGTAAAGTTGCCGTGTGAGTTCGAAAGTCGACCGTTGATACACGTGTCAGTTCCTTAGTGACCCAGGGTCATTTCGGACAAATCAGGCCGGGTTGCCAAGTGGCTATAAATAGTCCACCCCTACAACCATAAACGGTTGGCTGCTCAGATTTCAGTGCATGGCTTTTGTCGTTTGAGAGCAACCCACCTCGAAGCCTTTGAGAGAAAATCCCTAGCGAGGAGAAAAGCCCTAACCACCCAGAGCCAGAGTAATTGGGCATCACTTAAGTCTTCCTGTCTGAGTGATCTGAAGACTTATTACACTTGAGGACTGTGCATCCTCCAGCCGGTTAGGCGTCGCGTTCTGAGCATCCAAGAGTAATTGTGGATTGCCGGTGAACGAAGTCTGTGAAGGTTTGGGAGTCTACCTTGAAGACTTACCAGAGTGATTGGGCGAGGTCTGTGTGACCTTAGCTCAAGGAGAAAACGGCGAGGACTGGGTGTCCTGAGCTGCGTGTTCAGGACTGGGTGTCCGGGACTGTGTGTACTTTGGTTTAAATACCTAGCCGCTCCAACCAGACGTACAGTTGTCACAGCAACTGGAACTGGTCCAACAAATCATTGTCTTCAGCGTGTCACTGGTTTCATCTTCACCTCCGTTTACTTACCAGTACACATTGTGAAGCCATTGCATGCTTGCTTTATCTACTGTCTTCACAACTTGACTGTATGATTTGTTTGGCTTCATAACTTCTTCCTACCTGATCCGCATTACACTGAAGCTATTTGTCACTGTGCTTTCACTATATTGTATACTTGACTATGGCTTGCCTTGTGTAATCTAACTTCCGCTGCATAGTGATAGGCTTGTCTACTCTGTTTGACTTCATAACTTCCACGTTTTGAAGACTTTCATAAAAATCGCCTATTCACCCCCCCTCTAGTCGATATAACGCACTTTCAATTGGTATCAGAGCAAGGTGCTCCCTTGTTCTGTGTGATTCGGTTTAACCACCTGGAGTTTTAGCTATGTCGACTGCAGGGATAATTAAAGTCTCCGCTGCGTGCCCCGTCTTCGATGGAACTGAATATCCCTACTGGAAGAATAAGATGCGCATGCATCTTGAAGCCATTGACGTTGACCTATGGTATGTCGTCGAAAACGGCGTTCCCAAGGCTGGAGAAGGTGTCACTGCTGCTGATGTCAAGAAGTTCACTCAACTGGACTCTACTGCCAAGAATATTATCTGTGGTCATCTGACCAAGGGACAGTACGGCCATGTGAGTGCCTTGAAGACATCCAAGCTGGTTTGGGACTGGCTCTCCAAGGTCAATGAAGGCATCTCAACCCAGAGAGATCAGAGAATTAGTGTTCTTCGCAACCTCTTCAACCGCTTCAAGCGAAATGACAGTGAGAATGTCCAGCACACATTTGACCGGCTCACTGACATCACAAATGAGCTTCAAGCCCTCGGCACCACTGAGATCACCAAACATGAAATCGTCAAGACGCTGCTGAGATCACTTGACAATTCGTTTGACATCCTAGCCCTAATGATTCAAGAACGTCCAGACTTCAAGACACTCGATCCGTCTGACATACTTGAGAGGCTCAACACACATGAGTTTCAGCTTTCTGAGAAAAGAGATATCTACGGTCCAAACTATGGGCGAACTCGTGCCTTGAAGGCAAAAGCTGTGTCCTCATCTGAAGAAGAATCTGACAGCAGTTCTGATGATCCTGAAGACATTGGAAGGGAACTTGCAATGCTAGTGAAGAAGTTCCAGAAATTCACCAAGAAGAAAGGCTTCAGAAAGTCTTCACGATCAAGCTCAAGGAATGATGAAGCTTCTGCTCATGACTACAAGAAGAAAACATGTCACAAGTGCAAGAAAACTGGACACTTCATCTCTGAGTGTCCACAGTGGGACAATGAGAATAGAAAGAAGAAGAAGAGCAAGGAATATGACTCTGACGATAAGAAGACGAAGAAATACTCAAAGTCTTCGTCCAAGTCTTCCTCAAAGTCTTCATCACACAAGAAGAGTTCATCTGGCAAGGCTCGTGCGTTTGTTGGCAAGGAAATGGATTCAGAGGAGGAGTCCGCTTCTGAGGAGGCAGAGGTGGAGTCTGATTCAGGCATTGCGAGTCTGGCTACAGCTTATGTCGCCAAGTCCATCTTCAACACTGAAGACAATGACTTCATCACCAACACCGATGCAAATGACAAGGACGACTCTACTCCTACCTACTGCTTCATGGCACACGGTGCCAAGGTAAACACATGCACTACTCACTATCAAACATCCAGTGACGATGACTCTGATTGTGATTCAAAACCCAGCTACAAAACACTTGCTAAAATTGCAACTGAACAACAAAAGGCCATGGAACATATTCAAAAACTGTTAGACAGAAGCGATGATATGTTGGGTGCTGAAATGACTCGTTCTGAATCCTTAATTGAAGACATAAAAAATCTTCATGTTAAGTATCAGGAACTCGAAGATCGTCTTGAGACTCTCTCAACTACTCATGAAAAGCTTTCCTATGATTATCTTCAAAAGAAGCAAGATCTTGAGAAGTTGAGAGCGGATCATGATGATCTTCAAAAGGAAAACGAGTCACTTCGAGCCGAACAGATCAGTTCTGCTCAGGAAGGATTTGAACCACCATGCCTTAAATGCATTGAGCGTGATAATGCTACTTCTGTTGCTGAATGTTCCACCGCTACTGCTGTTGCAATATCTTCAACTGTTGAAGTGGTAACTAACCCCTCTGCTGAGGATACCACCGCTATTGCTGATGAGAATGCTAGGTTGAAGACATTGCTTGAAACAGGGATGTACAAAAGTCTCAAAGGACATCAGACATTATGTGATGTCCTCAAGAAGCAGATTCTGAACCGAAACCCTAGGAAAGAGGGTGTTGGGTTCATGAGGAAAATTAATGCAGATGGATCTTACTGGAAACCTGAGCAGTACCCCAAAACCACATGGGTTGCTGCAAAGGAATCCTCAGCAGATCCATCCAATCTATCTGGCTTCACTTGTGCTGATCCGATTATCATTGATGAATCCTTTGATGCAAACTATAAACTGTTTAAAAATCAGAATGGTGAAGTATTTGCCAGGTACATTGGTACTAACTGCAGGAATGGACCGCCTATGAAGAAGATCTGGGTTCCAAAAACGTGTCTGGAGAATCTTCCTGTGAATGTCCTCATGACACCTCACATGAAGAAGACAAACCTCAGACCAAAGGCTTCATATGGTCCAAAGGCTTCATACAGGCAGAGGACTCACCTGAGTCGCACTAACGCAAATGTTTTGCAGGGAAACCATGCTCAGGCATATGAGAGCGGTTCTTCAAACCGTCATGCTCATATGACCAAGAACTATTTTGCTTATTCTTATGAGTACTATTGCCCCCCTGCTAGACTGTTTGCCAGGGCTCCAAAGCCAAAATTCTCAGATGCTGCACTTAGACTTATTGCTTCTAAGCCACCCTTGAAGATGTGGGTGGTTAAGAAAGCTTAACTCTCTTTTGCAGGGAAAGGTCTCCAGCAGAAAACCAAAATCTTCTGACGCTATTGCTGGGGACCTTAAAAATCTTGTGGGGCGCAAGATCAAATGCCCGAATGGCATCACTATGTATTTCGTACCTGAATCGCATGCTACTCTCCCTACTTGTCCTAACTTGGATCTAAGTTTTCATAACCCACTGGTTCGTCAAATGTTTTTGCTTCACAATACTCTTCGTGAAGCCTATCCCCCTAACTGCACTGTAGGGTACGACACCAGCGACTTCAGAGTCTTCAGAATGGATTATTGACAGTGGGTGTACAAATCACATGACTGGCAAAAGAAGTCTCTTTATGGACTCAACCTTACGTCCATCTAACAAGAGCCACATCACATTTGCTGACACTGGTAAAAGTAAGGTATTGGGTCTAGGTAGAGTTGCAATCTCAAAGGATCAACACATGGATAAAGTCATGTTTGTTGAATCCCTTGGCTTAAACTTAATGTCTGTCTCAATGCTTTGCGATTTGAACATGATTGTAATCTTTGGAAAATTTCGTTGCCTGGTACTAATGGAATCTGACAAGTCTCTAGTGTTTGAAGGGTATCGGAAAGATGATTTGTACGTGGTAGATTTCTCAGCAGGGCCACAGCTTGCAGTATGTCTTCTCGCAAAGGCTTCAGAATGCTGGCTTTGGCATCGAAGGCTTGGGCATGCTGGCATGAGGAACCTCCACACCCTTGCGAAGAAGAAGCATGTCATAGGCATCGAGGGCGTCAAGTTCAAGAAAGATCACTTATGCGGTGCCTGTGAAGCAGGAAAGATGACAAGGGCAAAACATCCTTCGAAGACAATCATGACCACTACTCAACCCTTCGAACTGCTTCACATGGATCTCTTTGGTCCCACTCACTACTCAACTTTCTCCACTACTGCTTGCCTCTATGGCTTCATCATTGTTGATGATTACTCTAGATATACTTGGGTGCACATAATCCTTTACAAGACTGAAGTGCAAGATGTCTTCAGACGCTTCGCAAATCGGGCTATGAACAATTATGGCGCCAAGATAAAGCACATCAGAAGTGACAATGGCACTGAATTCAAGAACACTGGCCTTGACACATATCTTGATACATTGGGCATCACTCATGAATTCTCAGCTCCGTACACGCCACAACAGAATGGCATCGTCGAACGCAAGAACAGAACACTCATTGAGATGGCCAGAACAATGCTAGATGAGTACAAGACTCCAAGAAAATTCTGGACTGAAGCCATTGACACTGCATGCCATACTATCAACCGTGTATATCTTCACAAGCTTCTGAACAAGACATCTTATGAACTTCTAACTGGCAAGAAGCCAAATGTCAGTTACTTCAGAGTATTTGGATCAAGATGCTGGATCAAGGACCCTCGCCACACCTCAAAATTTGCTCCAAAAGCACATGAGGGCTTTATGCTTGGATATGGAAAGGATTCGCACTCCTACAGAGTCTTCAATCTCTTTCACTACAAAGTGGTTGAAACAGTGGATGTGCGGTTCGATGAGACCAATGGGTCACAAAGAGAGCAACTGCCAAGTGTGCTAGATGAAGTTCTAGCCAGTGAATCAATCAAGCTAATGGGAACTGGAGAAATTATACCTTCTGAAGCTCATCCTGAAGAAGAACTTATCATCTCAGCACCTGATCCACACGAAGACAATGCTCAGCCTGAAGACATTCCTCCCCATGACAACGTAGATCAGCAAGAGCAAAGTCTTCAACCCCTACATCCTCGTGTTGCCAATGAAGTGCAGATTGACAGAATAATTGATAGCATCAATGCACCTGGTCCACTAACTCGTTCAAGGGCAACTCAACTGGCAAATTTCTGTGGACATTTCGCATTCGTTTCAATCACAGAACCCAAGAAAATTGATGAAGCTTTTATGGAACCTGAATGGATTCAAGCTATGCAAGAAGAGCTTCAACAGTTTGAGCTGAACAATGTATGGGAGTTGGTTAAGCGTCCTGATCCACGGAAGCATAACATAATAGGCACCAAATGGATATACCGCAACAAGCAAGATGAGCATGGTCAAATCGTCAGAAACAAGGTTCGTCTCGTTGCTCAAGGATACACTCAAGTGGAAGGCATTGACTTCGATGAAACATTTGCTCCTGTGGCCAGACTTGAAGCCATCCGTATACTGCTGGCCTATGCAAATCATCACAACATAATTCTGTATCAAATGGATGTGAAGAGTGCCTTTCTCAATGGCAAAATTGAAGAAGAAGTGTATGTTGCACAACCACCTGGGTTTGAAGATCCAAAACATCCTGACATGGTTTACAAGCTCAATAAGGCACTATATGGCCTCCAACAAGCCCCTCGGGCCTGGTATGATACACTCAAATACTTCCTGAAGAGCAAAGGCTTCATACCTGGTTCCCTAGATCCCACTCTCTTCACGAAGACATATGATGGTGAACTGTTTGTGTGCCAAATATATGTGGATGACATTATCTTCGGCTGCACCAATCAGAAGTACAGTGAGGAGTTCGGATATATGATGCAAGAGCAATATTAGATGCCTATGATGGGGGAGCTGAATTCTTCCTCGGTCTTCAGATACGGCAACAACGCAATGGCATCTTCATATCTCAAGAGAAATATCTCAAAGATTGCCTGAAGAAGTTCGGTATGCAAGACTGCAAAGGCTTCACAACACCAATGCCAGCCAAACATCATCTGGGTCCTGACGACAATGGTAAAGAGTTCGATCAAAAGGTATACCGCTCCATGGTTGGTTCTTTGCTTTATTTATGTGCATCTAGGCCAGATATTATGCTTAGTGTTTGAATGTGTGCTCGATTCCAAGCGGCACCAAAGGAGTCGCATCACTTAGCTGTGAAGAGAATTCTTCGATATTTGGCTCACACCCCAACTCTAGGGTTATGGTATCCAAAGGGCTCAGAGTTTGATCTGGTTGGATTTTCGGATGCTGATTACGCTGGTGACAAGGTTGATCGGAAGTCCACATCAGGCACATGTCACTTTCTGGGCCGATCACTTGTATGTTGGTCTTCAAAGAAGCAGAACTGTGTATCTCTCTCCACTGCTGAATCTGAATACATTGCTGCTGGATCCTGCTGCGCTCAGCTTCTATGGATGAAGCAAACCCTCAAGGATTATGGCATTCATCTGAAGCAAGTGCCACTCTACTGTGACAACGAAAGCGCCATCAAGATCGCCAACAACCCAGTTCAGCACTCGAAGACAAAGCACATTGAAATTCGTCATCATTTTCTCAGAGATCATGTTGCAAAGGAAGACATTGATATCATACACGTCAACACTGAAGAGCAATTGGCAGATATCTTCACCAAGCCCTTGGATGAGAAGAGATTTTGCAAGTTACGGTGTGAGCTAAATATCTTGGGATCCTCAAATGTCCTGTGATCAGGCACACATCCTAACACTTATGCATGTTGATGACTTAGATGTGCAACACACGAAGTAACGTATATCTTCAATCAATGAAGATATACATTCTAAGTGTGAATACATTAACATGGAATTTGACTTCGGAGCGCCACGATAATTGTGCGCCGTGTCTGGGTCTAATACTTCCTATACGGTGGGTAACGCCACCACCAAATTTTCTGCTTGAAGTGTTTCACTCATGGCGTTACATTTGCTATGTCTTCACATTTAGTTTGGCTTCAATCTCAACATGTCTTCATGATTATCTTCACTGTGTTGATTATATATATGTACTGGTGTTCTGTCCTCTACAGCATTCACTTATAGCTATGTCTTCTTGTTTGAATCTTTTGAACTAAGTGAATGTGATCGGACCCTAACCTCTCTATGCTTCCTACCTCAAACTCTATCTCTCCAAGTCGTATGCATTCTATTGAAACTGTCAAATGTCTTCACTGCATCCTTATCAGCAGAAGACACAGAGACAAACTTTAAAACCATTTTCAATGTTATTACATCAACAAGAAATCCGGAGAAGTAGGAACGACACCCGACAAACAAGGCGTGCGTGGGGTGTGGAACTGCCCCCACAATACCGCATGCTGGCCACGTACTGATCAGATGCGAATCGCCAGGGGCACCTGAGTAATAGCGCAGTGCCGCCCCTATCCCTATAAATACACGATTCACTGCAGTCATTATCCCTTCTTCCACCCTCGCACGAACCCTAGCGCCACCGCTAACTCTCAACGACGCCGGCAACGAAGTGCTTCACTGCCGCAACCTCTCCGACGCCGTTCTCACGCCGACTGCGGACATCGGTCTCTCCGCCGTCGCCGTAGGTGTCTTCCGTTGCCAAGTTAGGGCACGGAGGATCGAACTGCTCGGCCTCAACTCTCTCTTCGTCTAGCAGTTCCAAGTGTGGTAAATAAAACCTCTTTTTACAGCCTCTTTTGATCCTATAGCTCCATCACTTTCTGCCATAAGAAGTTTCTATTCACACAAGTTTCATCTCTCTCATCTGCATCTCATAACTTGCCTAGTATATTCACTTGTTCTTCATGAAGTAGTTAGATTCCTCACTTGTACTGATCTATGGGTTCGTACAAATATGGAACCATCTTCTTTTCTATAAAGTGAATGTCTTCGCATGATGAGGTCAATATCTTCTAAACTGATTTGTCTTCAAAATCTTCTGAGAATGCATATGACCTCTTCCCCTTCCCTCGCACCTTAATGCTGTCACAGGTACATGTCCGTGGGAGAATCCTTTGGTTCTCATAGTCTGCATTCATTTGCAGAGTTCTTACAGCGTCACATCAATTCTCCCGAAGCGAGTTCCTGTTGGTCAAGCAAAAGGAAGCCTTTGAAGACTTTGAATCCCTTGAAGCCTTCCAAGTTAAGCTTCATGGCAGCAGAAAAACCAGCAAGGAAGGGAGGCAGACAGAGACATGGTGAAACGTCTAAAGATCTGCCTGATGACTTGGCAGAAATGTACCAAACTGATCCTGAAGAGAGCTATGGTCAGCGCAAGACACGAATCCAATGGATTCGAAGATATTGGGCAGAGTAGTGGTTCCAATACCGCTTCGTCACCAAGGAATATGCAGAAAAGTGCGCCATCAAGAGACCATGGGGAGACGTACTGTACAAAAACCTCGTACCCCGGACCAGAGACGAAGCCATTGCTCAAGGCTTCTTTCCATGCATGGTCAGAGGACCACAGCCAGCTGACGCACATCCGTCATCACTTCTCTGGTGTCGCGATGACACTCTGTTCAAGCGCAACTTCCAATTTGCTCAGAACTCTGCGAAGCAAAACAAGAAGGAGTGGGGGTTGGACTTCAACCCTGGTCCCTCTAAACCAAGGGCAGATGGCACACGCGACGCAAATCCCAATATCATCGGGCCGTATGCCAATCTCGAAGGCCTCATCACTCGCATTCTAGTCCAAGGGGTTGCTGTGAACGACCCTCCAACAGACACTGAGTCTGATGACGCTCCTGCTGCACCGGAGCCGAAGCAGCCGAAGAAGAAGCCAAAAGCTTCAAAGCCAGCCGCTTCTCCCAAAATCTCCAGAGCGAAGCCATTGGCCACTGCACCTCCTGAAGCAAGTGTGCAGTCTGAAGACTTATCACGAGTCTCCAAGCCCCAAGAAGCCAAGAAGCCTCAACCACACACTGGCAAAGAGCTCACAGCTGCTGCCATTCTGCGCAGCGATGCCATTGATCTGTCTAGTGACGAAGATCTTGGCGATGACGCTCTTGAACATCTCATCAAGAGCAAGGAGGAGGCTGAAATCTTCAACAATCTGCCTCTGTTTGATGCAGCAATCATCCACAACTTTATCGATGAGTGGTTCGATACACCCAATATCAGCTTCGATGATCTGCAGCTGCCCATTGGCCTCAGCGTCGCCTTCCAAGGCGCTATTGCTTCAGAACTTGCAATTGCCCAGCGCATTGTTGAACTGAAGCAAAAGATTGATTTTGAAAAGGCTCAGTTCAAGCAGAATATGGCCAAGCTCAGCGTCCAAGAAGTCAAGGACTTCAAGGTCATGCTGCACGAGTTGAAGGAAAACTTTATGAAGAAACGTGCAGAAGCTCAGGGTTTGCGTGAGCGCATGAAGACTTTGGCTGACCTCTGTGTGCAGGCCTACAATGAGGCCGAGAAGCGCAAGGCACTTGGGCGTCCCGGCATCGACCCCAGGATGGCCGCGAAGAAAAAGAAGAAGCCCACTGTGGCTGAACAAGAGGCACCAAGGCAAGAAGCTGTTCCGATTGTCTTCCCCACTGCTAAGACTGGCTCGAAGCCAAAGCACCGCTCAACCGCTTCAGAGCTTAAGAAGACAAGGACAGCCGAAGCTGAAGCAAGGAAGAGGAAACACCCTGAAGCCTCTCCTTCTGACCCCACCATCAAGAAGCGCAAGACCAAGAAATCTCGGGCTGCTCCCGCAGAGCCCCTGATAGTCGAACCCCTCTCCGTCCGCTATCCTGACGAAGATCGTCAGCTGACCGTGCATGAGCCTGCTTTCATAGAGGCTCCGCACGCTGAAGACATTCCAGCAGCCGACCCCAACGCTGCTGAAGACATTGGTCTCCAAGACAATGTGCAAGGTGATGCAGTCCTTCCTCAGCTTGAAACAAGCGAAATGATCAGCATTGGTCGTCCCTTGACGCCAATCACCCAAGATGCATCGTGGGCAGATCGCCCGCAGGAGGAAGAGGATGAGCCCCAGCCCACTGCAACTCCACCGGCGTCGCCTGCATTCCGTAGGCTTCGCAAAGGGCCAAGGGCTCAGGCTGCTGATGACATTCCGGCTACATCAGCCGAAGAACATGAAAAGGAGCATGAAGCAGAACCTCAAGCTCCATCTCCCCCGCACCAATAAGAAGAAGTTCTCAAGGAGAACGTACCTGAATCCGTCCCTCTCACTACACGTGTTGAGGCTGAAAATATTACGGCTGCCACAACCAACACTGAAGCCATTGTGGAGTCCGACCAACCAACAGCTTCAAGAGACACTGAAGCTACTGCATCTGAACCTTCTGTGCCTGAGACTGCTGGCGGTCCACAGTACAACTATCATGTTGCGCACAGGCCCCAGGTCCAGAAGCCAATCCCACGACTGCCAAGGTTCCCAGGTCCTGCATCAGCTCCTGGCTCCTTTAATGTCAATAGCTTCAGGGAAGACAACACCTTCTTCAACAGCTCCAAGAACCCTTATTCACGGGAATGAATTGTATCAGATAGGTTCTGGAGCTACCCACAGCGCAGCTACTACTCCTGCGTCCTATACAACCAAGGCCGTATCTTTCCTCACCAGCGCCTTGAGGTCGAAGCTGTTGCTGGTCTGCCTGGTCTGGAAGAAGCACTGGATTGCTTCAAGCAAGTTGGCCTGCTGCCGTTTATCACAGATGAAGAGCACTGGAATGAAGAGCTTCTACTCCAGTTCTATGCCACATTGCATATCAAAGGCTACAACAGAGATCCGAAGACTTGGGTCCTGGAGTGGATGACCGGAATGTCCATCATGAAGCCAATGCATTCGATATCATTGAGCTCACCGGCCTACCCACTCCTGGCGAACTCTTCGAAGAAGGTTGCCAACTCGATGCTGAAGCTATTGAGAGCATATTCCAGTGACCTGAGCCCAATATGAGTCAAATGCTCTCAATGATGAAGCCATTGCCTCTGGATGCACCTTATCCAACTGAGTTCTTCGTTGAAGACTTAGAGTACCTGCCCAGAACTATCTATCACATCGTCAGGCGGACTCTATGGCCCATTAAGGGGCACTCTCCATATGCCAAGGTTGACGGTGCCATGAAGACTCTCATCTTCTGTATCCTGCATGGCAAATGCTTCAACGCCCAGGATCTCTTTATACGCCAACTTGCAGCGTCTGGCTCAGATCTCTTTGGTTTGAAGATTTATGCTCCATGGGTTATGAGGCTAATCAAGCTCCACTCTGCTATCTCCTATCAGCACTCTGCCCGCAACCACAGAATCTTCTTACCTGATGTGGACACCTCTGCTGAAGCAATATATCCTGAGCCTGCCAAGCAACCATTAAGTCTTCAGAATGCAGAACACCAGAGCTTCACTCAGAATGATGAAGGTGTTGAAGCCATCTCCAGAGTCTATCCAATGTCTGGCACCACACGTGCCCTGCATCAACTGAAGCCACTGACAGCACAGCTGCACAGAGACCCAAGAAACGCGCTCGTACACTCAATGACCGTGAATTTCTTGTGGCTCTTCACCAAAAGCAAGATAGGCATCACGACTGGCTCAAAAGGCAGATGCACAGTATCATGCAAGACGTCAATCGCATCAGAAATCTGGCCACCAAGAATGCCTTTGTCGCACATGAAACCTGTCGCCGCACTTGGAAGGGCCTCACCATGATGTGCACTGAAGCTGAACTTCAAGAGGATGGCTTCAGAAAGAGATTCAAGTTTTACTCCACACCCCCCAAAAGAGCTGTGCTGTGCGGGACTCCGTCGCTTGAAGATTCAGAGTTCTCTTCCTCTGCTGCCACAGTGACTGGAAGAATCATTGAGGAAGAATACGACGCTACATCACCACCGCCTTCTTCAGCGCGCGTCGACCCTGCACCAAGCTCGTCTGCACCACCAAACGCCTCCACCGACCCTGCTGCGCCTGGGAACGCATAGAAAACTCTATGTCTTCAAAACCTTGTTGGTCATCACTGACAAAAGGGGGAGAAGCATATGATGTTTATAGTCTTCAAGCGGGTCAATAATATGGGCGGGTGCTTTATATTCTGCATTTTGCTTCGTGTTTACAACTCTCGTTTTGCTACATTTGGTTCTTTGAGTTGTAACACTTAAACTTGATGGTCGTCTGCTACTTGTTTGCCACTATGTTTTTGCGAAGATAAATTCCGCATGTACGACGATAAATTCCGCACTTATATCATTTCGCAGACGTCCATTTTTCATTATGCATGTCATTCTCTTCATATACCTTTACATGCATGGTGGATTGTCATCATAAGTTGAAGTGGATTCCCACAAGTACAACTTGCTATGTGCATTTGCGTTCCAGAAGCAAATCACTTATATGCACATCTTCAGGGGGAGTCCTTGCAGCTTATGAAGACAATTCCTTTACAATTTCACAAATTATATTCCCCGTTGAAAACTTCAACTAGTTTGTCATCAATCACCAAAAAGGGGGAGATTGTAAGTGCATCTAGTGCCACCCCTAGTTGGTTTTGGAGTATTGACGACAAACCTAGTTGAGGGACTAATGTGTTTGTGTGAATTGCAGGATAACACAGGTAGAAGTCCCTCATTGATTCGGTTTAGCTACCAGAGATGACCCCTAAAAATGTACGAAGACATTGAAGACAATGGTGGTTTATGAAGACGTTCATGTTGAAGACAATGACATGTGAAGACTCCCATTGAAGCCTATGGAACTCGAAGACTTAGATCCTTCGTAGTTTTACTTCATTCATGTTGTGTCATAGGAACCACCATACTGTTAAGTGGGGTCCAAGAGAACCAGTCAGGATGACTGAAGTGATGCCTAATTCAAATCCTATGTCTTCGAGTGAAGACAATGAGAGAAAATCTTGTCCAGAGTCAGACAAGTCAGCTTTACTTGTAGCCCAAGTAAAGTTGCCGTGTGAGTTCGAAATTCGACCGTTGATACACGTGTCAGTTCCTTAGTGACCTAGGGTCATTTCGGACAAATCAGGTCGGGTTGCCAAGTGGCTATAAATAGTCCACCCCTACAACCATAAACGGTTGGCTGCTCAGATTTCAGTGCACGGCTTTTGTCGTTTGAGAGCAACCCACCTCGAAGCCTTTGAGAGAAAATCCCTAGCGAGGAGAAAAGCCCTAACCACCCAGAGCCAGAGTAATTGGGCATCACTTAAGTCTTCCTGTCTGAGTGATCTGAAGACTTATTACACTTGAGGACTGTGCATCCTCCAGCCGGTTAGGCGTCGCGTTCTGAGCATCCAAGAGTAATTGTGGATTGCCGGTGAACGAAGTCTGTGAAGGTTTGGGAGTCTACCTTGAAGACTTACCAGAGTGATTGGGCGAGGTCTGTGTGACCTTAGCTCAAGGAGAAAACGGCGAGGACTGGCTGTCCTGAGCTGCGTGTTCAGGACTGGGTGTTCGGGACTGTGTGTCCTTTGGTTTAAATACCTAGCCACTCCAACCAGACATACAGTTGTCACAGCAACTGGAACTGGTCCAACAAATCATTGTCTTCAGTGTGTCACTGATTTCATCTTCACCTCCCTTTACTTACCAGTACACATTGTGAAGCCATTGCATGCTTGCTTTATCTACTGTCTTCACAACTTGACTGTATGATTTGTTTGGCTTCATAACTTCTTCCTACCTGATCCGCATTACACTGAAGCTATTTGTCACTGTGCTTTCACTATATTGTATACTTGACTATGGCTTGCCTTGTGTAATCTAACTTCCGCTGCATAGTGATAGGCTTGTCTACTCTGTTTGTCTTCATAACTTCCACGTTTTGAAGACTTTCATAAAAATCGCCTATTCACCCCCCTCTAGTCGATATAACGCACTTTCAGAGCCCTTTAGTACCGGTTGGTGTCACCAACCGGTATTAAAAGATTGGGGGGTTTTGGGTTTATGATTTCTTTTTCATTTAATTTTGTGTTTTCCATTTAATTATTTTTCGTTTGCTGGTATTTTACGATACTACATATTGTACACGTTATGTATATATATAAATAGAATTTCTAGTAGAACCGATCATTATATATATATATATATATACAATTTCTCCTAATTGGTGCATTCGGAGCCAGTGGCATTAGGCTAGCTAATTGGTGCCTTCGGAGCATGATAACAATTGGAAGTGGTTCATGGGGGCGGTAGCGGGTAATAGTATTCTCCTTTGGGATCTATGACCTGGTCGAGCAAAAATCCCGCTATTTCCTCTTGAATTGCTTTTATGCGGTCCTGTGCTAGGACCTTGTCCCGCACCTCTTTGAACTGTTAAGAAGGAGATCAATATGCATGTGTATTAGTTGTGTGACTAGATATCAATAATGGTGTAAAAATTGTGAGTAGTGTTCTGACAATCGATATCGTAACCACTCCTGTTTTTGAGATTTGCTCCTTTCGGACGCCATCATGCGAATGTTCTCGCAAACGTAGTATGCACATAGATCACTCCCCGGCGCCTGCTTCAGGGCCTTTACCAGAATGGAATTTGATCAGATAATAATTAATCAAGCATGATAATTAAAGAGATGGTAGCTAGCTAGTACTACTTAATTACTTACCTTGGGTCGATACCATTTCAGATTTTGTTTCCATGGGCCTGGAGTGGCCCTGATGAACTTTGCCCAAGCCCTGCCCGCCGACAAAGAAAATGAATAAATGGGTTATTAAATAGTTGTTATCAGGAAAACTAATTAAATAGGCCGAGATATAGTTAATAATGATTGAAATTACCTGTTGACTATCCCCTTCACGATGGTGTAGTCACTTGCTTTCTTAAGTAGTGCATCTAGTACTTCAATTGTTCCTTCATCAACTTTAATGATTAACAAGATCCAGTGAAATCTGCATGCACACACATTTGCATGTCTTAATTAAGCGGGCATATGTAAGCATAAACATGTAGCTAGCTAGCTAGTAGGGAAAAACCGAATTTGTAGTACAAGACAGTGTGACTCACTAGAAGTTGTAAGGAAGTAGTATATCTTCATTGTATTTGAGTTCCTTGAAGAACTGTAGCATGCTTTCCTCTACACTTTTTTCGTGATATGGATCTATTTTCCATGTGTATTCATTAATGGTATTTGGGTCAACGAAACCAATGCCATAGCGTCCACCTTTTTTCATTTCATAAATCTTCATCCTGCATAATACCACAGAAAAGAATATAGTGAGGATAATTACAGGTAATGATTGATCAAAATGATCACTACAACTAGCTTGAGACTTAAATTACAGAAAGAAATCACTTACAGACAATAGCAACTGACGATAGATTTGTCGAGTGCGTCTTGATTGTATAGCTGAAATAGTTCTGAACACTCAACGGTCATAGCTTTCTCATGGTAGTAATGATCCTTGTTGACATTCACCATGAGGGACTCTTGATTGGAAATCTTGGTAATGTCCATGTACAATTGATGCAATTCATACATTCTCTTTGGGAGCTTATTGACCTCCTCTGGCTCGACCAAAGGTTGGCCCCGGGCATATTTCCGTTTTATTTCCTCCTCTCTAGTCGGAGACATGGGCTCGATATCGAGGAGTTGTCCAACAGTGATCCCGACCGATTCAGCCTGCGCAATATGCTCCTCGGTTATTACCACATCGCCCACCCCGGGAACGTTAACGGTTTGCCCACAATAATATTGGGCACGCCTACTCTCATGTGTCGTTGGCACAACAAGCGGGGGGATTGATTGTGCCGCCTGTTCTCCCAGCCGGGGAACGGTTTTATCGCTCCTTTTGCCAGCTGATTTGCTCGAGCTCGAGCTCGCCTCTTTCTGTAGACATGCTCGATTTAACTTCTTGATGTGGCGCTCATAGTCTGTGTCAACAGGCTTGGGAGATGGTGCTCTAGCCATACGAATGAAGTGGTCAATCTTTTCCACAGGCACTTTCTCCCTTGGCGGCGGTGGCGGTTTCGGTGCAAAATAGGCTTCCACCTCGGCCTTCGATATGGCTACGTTTTCCTCCTCGGACTTGTTGTAAGGCCTCTGCGGAAGAGGCGCGAGGCTTGGACCATATTGAAATCGCTTGCCTCCGCCTGTACCTCTAGTACTACCTCGACTTGTACAGCTACGCACCATAGCTGAGGCGGCTCTCTTCCGTGATTGCTGAGGCGGCGAAGACGGCCGGCGTGGCTGAGTTGGAGGAGGAGGAGTGGCCTGAAGCTGTGCCAGACTTGGAGGAGGAGTGGCCTGAAGTTGTGCCGGACTTGGAGGAGGAGTGGCCTGACGCTTTGCCAGACTTGGAGGAGGAGGAGTGGCCTGAAGCTGTGCCGGACTTGGAGGAGGAGTGGCCTGACGCGTTGGTGGACTTGGAGGAGCGGGAGTCTGCTGACTCGGTGGCGGACTGCAACGAGGAGTTGGATGACGCGGTGTCGGTGGCCTTCGAAAGATGATGCAATCCTTTCTCCATAGGATGATACGATGGTTGGCCTCTCCTAGTGTGTGCTCATCGTCACCTCCAGGAATGTCAAGCTCTAGCCCCGAATATTGGTCCACCACCTCATCAACCAAGACACGAGCATAGCACGCTGGAATCGGGTTGCAATGGAAGGTTGCCTCGGGGGGATTTGTAAAAGCAAGGGCGTCCGCCACCTTCATAGATATGTTCTTCATTTTGAAGTGTAGCTCGCAGTTAGTGTTCTCCATGATGTCATCCACTGGGTAGCTATCCAACAATGTGTCGCCCGGGGCGGAACCCACGCTGCTTCTCGGCATGGATGGGACGGTGCTATCCAATGGTGCATCATCCGCTAGCTGTTGAGACCCCCTTTGCTGGCTAAGTGAGTCGATCTGCTCCTGCTGCCGCTGGAATTTGACTACCAAGTACGCGTGCGCTGATTCTAGGCCTTGAAGGCGTTCATAGTCTAGCTTCCTCTGCTCCTCCTCCATCTTCCTCTTCTTCTCCTCCGCAATCTTCTTTCTCGCACGGGTTCTGTAGTCGGCATTCCAGTCCGAAAACCCCTCATACCACGGAATAGCGCCCATGCCTCGTGTTCTTCCCGGGTGTTCAGGATTTCCCAGGGCACGCGTAAGCTCGTCGTTCTCTCTGTTGGGCTCGAACAACCCCGATCGAGCCTCTTCTATTGCAACAAGTAGCTTATCTTCGGCTCCGTCCAGACATGCCTTCTTCGAAACTTTGCCTGTCTTCGGGGCCAACTCCCCCCCATGCGCATAGAACCAAGTCCTGCACCTGGGGGGCCAGCTCAATGTTTCTGGAGTGACACCTGCATCCAACATCTCTTTCTCAGACTTATCCCACATAGGCATTCCCACCGCATAGCCACCTGGCCCCAGCTTATGGAACTTATCCTTTTTGCGGCATTGGCCTTGTTTATTCTCGACCGTTCCTTAGATAATTCCGAATCCTTGAATTTCATGAAATCGTCCCAATGAGCACTTTGCTTCTCTAGTGTTCCCTCGAATACTGGAGCCTTCCTTCTTCCATTGACGTACTTGGCCCATTCACGAATCTTGTGGTTCTTGAATGCAACCACCATCTTCCTAAGAGCAGCGTCCTTGATTTTCTCCACATCTGCATCTGCAAAATGATCTGGTAGGGTGAAATGTTCCATGAGCGTTTCCCAAAGCAGAAGTTTTTGTCTATCGTCGACAAAAGTAACTCCTGGACGTGGCTTTGCTGGCTCTCTCCATTCTTGAAGGGAGATCGGGAGTTGGTCCTTCACAAGATTCATCAACCTCTCCTCCCCCCTTGCTGCATCAAGTTGGAGGAGACGTCTTCCCAACCGTACGTGTGTTGAACGCGGAGGTGCCGTCCGTTCGGTGCTAGGTCATCGGTGATTTGGATCACGACGAGTATGACTCCATCAACCCCGTTCTCTTGAACGCTTCCGCGCGCGATCTACAAGGGTATGTAGATGCACTCCTCTCTCCCTCGTTGTTAGATGACTCCATAGATTGATCTTGGTGATGCATAGAAAATTTTAAAATTCTGCTACGTTCCCCAACAACAAGAACCTCCCTGTCTGCCTTCAACAAACCCTGTCCTTTCCACCCCATAACCTTTCCAGTAGATGATTCACTGACATGTTTAAAACACCCATCCTTTTACTTGCCCACCATAGTAGGAAGACCTAGATATTTTTCACTAAGAGCCTCTGACTGGATTCCTACCTCCTTAAGAATAGCCTTCTCATCATTGTTACACCCCTTCCCAAAGAAGATGGAAGATTTTTCCAAATTCACTTTTTGACCTGATGCTTCCTCGTACATGTGCAAAATTGTCCCGAGCCTCACCATGTTCTCCTTGGACGCCTCGAGGAAGACAATACTATCATCCGCAAATAGCAAGTGTGTCACCGTGGGGCCAGTACGCCCAAAGGACACACCCTGGATTTCTTTCTCACGTTGCGCTTTTTTAAGGAGCGCCGAGAACCCCTCAACACAGAATAAGAAGAGATAAGGGAAGATGGGATCCCCTTGACACAAGCCTTGACTGGGGAGAAAGCCCTCCGAAAGGTTACCATTGAGCTTCATCGAGAAGCGTGCCGAGGTCACACATCTCATAACCATGGTTGTCCATGCACAAGAAAAACCTAATTTAGTCATCATTTGTTGAAGAAAAGACCATTCCACCCAGTCATATGCCTTCGTCATGTCCAACTTGACCGCACACAAAGCTTTCTTCCTTTTCCTCTTCCGAATGGCATGAACACACTCGTATGCCACTAGTACATTATCAGTAATAAGTCTCCCCGGTACAAAGGCACTTTGCTCTTCCGAGATCAGAATGGGAAGCACAGCTTTGAGGCGGTTGGCTAAAACCTTGGCCGCAATCTTGTAGAGCACGTTACACAAGCTAATAGGTCTGAACTGGGAGAGCATCTCTGGCGACTTCACTTTTGGGATCAAAACTAAAATTGTGTCATTGAAGCCCTCCGGTATCTGACCTCCTCCTAGAAAATCCCGAATAGCTTTGCAAACCTCCTCCTTCACCAAAGGCCACTGCCTCTAATAGAAGAGAGCAGGCAGCCCATCCAGGCCAGGAGCCTTCGCCGGGCCCATCTGAAAGAGTGCTCTTTCAATCTCATCATCGGTAATAGCAGCATCTGGTTTGTTATTCATAGCTTCAGAGACTGCAACCGGGATATTCTCGAGAATTTGCTGCATATTAGACGTGCCTTGTGTAGCAAACAAAAGTGAATGAAAATCCCTAGCCATCACTCTCATTCCCTCATTATCCACGCATCTCGAGCCATCTGGCCGCAGTAGTGACTTGGTCGTGTTATTTCTCCTCCTGTGAGAAGCACAGTTCTGGAAATATTGCGTATTCTGGTCGCTTGCCCTTAGCCAATCCACCCTGGACCTCTGCCTCTTCATGATTTCCCCCCTTAGATAGACTTCTCGCAGCTTTCCTTCGATCTCTCTAATCTTGTGCATGCGTTCAATAGACATGCTTTCATCCGTAGCACGTTGGTCTCCCTTGAGTTGTTTAATCTGCCACCGCACCGAACCAATAACTGCTCGGCCCCACTCGTGCATGTGTACAATGACTTCGCGCAGCTTGCCAAGCAAACCATGCAGGCCTATCTGGCCATGGCTCTCCGCCTCCCAAGCACGATTAACCATGTCGTCATAATCCTCATGGCGAGTCCACATCTCCTCAAACTTGAAACTCAAAGCCATAGTTGGTTTAACCACCACTTCCTCTCTAACTCTAATGGCCAGTGCCATATGGTTAGATTCTTTTGTCAGCACATGTTCCACGCTGGACCCCGAGTAGAGTTGCATAAAATCGCTGTTAGAAGTAGCTCTATCTAGCCTCACCTCTACATTCTCCGGAGGGTCTCGTTTGTTGTCAAACGTGAAGGGGTAGCCGCTGAAACCCATGTCCGCCAGTGTGCACATGTCGAGGCACTCCCTGAACGCCTCCATCTGGTTAAGTTCACGATCGTTCCCTCCTAGCTATTCAGCTTGCTCGAGTGCCTCATTGAAATCCCAGGCAAGTTATCTTGAGCTTTCAGTAATCGTAGAGCATCCCATGTTCTCTTTCTCAATTCTGTTTTAGGCTCTCCATAGATCCCAGTGAATCTAAAAGTCCTATTCTCGAAAGTAATAGTCACGTCGATAAAGTACTGGCACCATGGCCTCACCAAGACCTCCACTTCATCTCTCCACCATAGGGCAAGTCCACCACTCCTCCCCATGCTGCTCACCGCCACCCCCTGTCGGAACCCTAAAGTCCACTTCAATTTTTCCATCGGAGCAGCTTTCTTCTTTGGGGCCACTGCTGGGTTGTAGGACCGTATTAGGTCTCTCAGTTCGCCTACTGTCGAGTCCAACCCCAGCCCTAGCAGGGTCCGCCGCTCTCTCCTCATGTTCTTCCAGGCGAATACATTTGCCGTTCTCTGTGTCTTCTCACGAGAATCCCTCTCTCTCTCACCATACCTTTCTTGCTCCCCCTTGGGAACCCACACCTGCTTAGGATGCCTCTTCCTTGACATGTCTCTCTCATAGTCCCAGTGGTCCACCTAACGATATTGGTGCTCCCCCTCCTTGGTTTATGAACATAGTACCCCCTCTTCCTTTGCTGTTCATTGCACTCTAAATCAGGAAAACACCCAGGGTGTCCTCTGTGTTCAACAAGTCGATCTCTTGGCATGTGCCTCTCTTGCTGCTTATCTAGGAGGTCCTGCCTAATGTTCATCTCCCTTTTTCCGCTATCTCATGCCTCGGGTCCCTTGTTTGAGAGCTCTCACCCTTGTTTTTCTCCTTGTTCGGGCTGATCACCTCATTATTTTCCTCCCCCCTCCCCCACCAGTGTGGGATTGCTCCGATTTTGAAAAGGAATTATACAGGTTGCGCTTCGTAGGGACGTCTCTCACACTTGCATAGAATCGGGCCTGCTCACCCTCGCCAGTGCGGGATGAGTTGCTGATGTTGTAGCTGCTTGCTGAACCACCATGTCCACCCATCTTATAGCCTGTATTTCGGCCCGGGGAAGCCCGAAGCCACTCTCCCCACTATGCTTCTTTGTCCACCGGGGGTTCGCAAACACCCTTAGCATGAACTAGCCGACAACACTCGAAACAGCAATGTGGAATTTTTTTCATAATGGAAGTAATACCAAGTGCCCACCTTGTCCTCCTCCGATTCTTTTAGCTTAAAACCACGCACTAAGGGTTCATACATAGAAATCTTGGCTTTAGATGTGCTTAGATGTGCAATACTTAGAGCATACCTAGATGTGCTTTAGCAAAACTGTTACTTATATTTTTTGTGGGAGATTTGCTACTTCATGTTTGCATTCCTCCCGATCTTGTGTACCATGATATTATATTCAGCATATTCCCCCAAAGAAGCTCTTTGATCTCCTGATAAAGCGTCCCTCCGGTAGGACAAGTTGGTAGCCGCAGAGATATTGGTGACCATGACCACATTAGCACGGTCACTTTCTAGATATTTTTGAAAGGAACACCATGCGTTTCATTAACTAGTCAAACTGAAAATATCATCGGCCATAGCACCGTTTACATTTTGGGGGAGATCCGAGAGCCAAATACATTGGCCCTTGTTCAAAGCCCTCGACCCATATAACTTAGCTAATAGATGGGCTGGAACATTACATGGACGCAGACAAGCTTCAACCTTATACTCTATGAATCCCATCTGGAGCTTAAACTTTCACTTACGGAACAAGATACCAGGACGATCCAGTTATTGGAACGCAACGCAAACTTCAGCGAGAGGCAATCAGTAGTGAAAATAACGCGTCCCATGCCAAATTCTGATGGCATGCAAGAGAGCTACTGCTTCAGCATGCAAGGCTTCACACAAACCAGATAAGGCCAACTCTAATCGATCACCTAGAAAATAGAAGAGGATCCGGCCGAGCAAAACTTAGTGGAGGATTTTTACTCCACTAAATTTTGATTGGACCTAGGCGAACTCCTAAATTTAACGCAGTAAAAATCAAATTTGCATAAGTTTAACCTAGTTTCGATTTAAACAACCGAAATTGGACACATTGTCTTGACAGCCGGCTTAAACATGAACTTAAGCTTACAACTAAACTTCTCTTCATCCTACTCATCATCATCATCACCCTTGTAGAGGGCGATCCCATCTTGCCTTGACATTCCACCGTCCATTGGGTCCGGGCTGGTGCTGTCGTCGTCGGAGTCAGAGAAGATGCGCCAACACTCTTCAATGTCGAACTCCTCCTCATCCTTGCCGCCGTAGTCGCCACCTTGCTCCTTGTTGTCGGAGATGGCGATGATCTCCTCGTCGACCGTGCGCTCTGAGAAGATCGCCCGCTCCGCCTCCAGAAGCTCGACGTACCGGTGGTGGAGGTCTGCCATGTACTTCTCGGCGACGACCTCCGCCGTGATGCGCTCCCTTGCCTCCCGAGCCATCGCATTCACCACCCCTAGCAGCGGTGGTATGATCTCGATGGGCGTCGTCCCCCACAGGAAGTTGAGGTACGCCATCGTGCAATGGAATTGGACTTGCCACCGATAATATCCGTTGGCGACGAGCTCTGCCATGTGGAAGGAGAAGGACCGAGCCAATTCTTCATGTGGGCCTCGCGGCCGGTTATCTCTGCCACCCACGTCCCCCACGATCGCTAGCAGACGACAAGGTACTTCTCTACGACTGTCACGGCAGAGGGAGGTCCGGGAAGTCGGAGATGTGGCGGGGGAGGGGGGGAGGTACATCAACGGGGCATCGGCAACTTGAGGAGGCCCTGCTTGAAGACATGTTGCTCGCAAATCAACTTGTCATCATCTTTGGTGTATGATCCCGTGCGAATGCTTTGCCTCCTCTTTGCATTGGCTTTGAGGGTGAGCTCATTGAGAAACAATGGCCCCTCCTCAATGTCTACGCCATCTTCTTCCTTTTTCACAATACATGTCTTCATGCCATGTATCATCTTGGTTGTCGGTCTCTTCTTGGTTGACATGGCCGCCAATGGGCTTGGCACCATCATCTTGGCCGCGACCGTCTTGGCTTTGGGTCTCGTTAGGATTGAAGGCTTGGCCATGGCCCTCGGGGTGGAAGGCTTGGCCACGGCCCTCGTTGATGATGTTCTCCATGAAATCATCAAAGTAGGCCGAGTCATCTTGTGCCGGCGTCGGGTTGGGCATTCAGTCGAACCGATTGCGGGTGTTGAGAGGGTTGGCCATAGGAATCGCCCGCGGCCTCTTCTTTTTCGTCCCGGTGGCCAACTGGCCGACGCCGGACCCAGGTGTGATGTCGAGGTCGATGCTGGCCACAGGGGCGGGGGTGGCCTGCGCGATCACGCTTCTGTCCGATGACATGGAGAAGCGGGTCGCACCATGGTCATGCATCGGAAGGAGACCACTCGTTTTTGGTTTTGTGGAGCAGCTCGGCGACTGGCCCTGTGGAGGGCGAACGACTGAGGCGGTGAGAATGGTCGGCGCGGGTCGACTAAACCCTTGCATGAGGAGGGCATGCTGCGTCGCTGCCCGCTTGGCCTTGGTGACGAGGGCTTCGTTATCCTCATCGGCGGCCTTGTGTTGCGTGGCGTCGAGGCAGCCTGGGTGGCGGCTTTCCTCTCTGCCGGAACGGCCCTCCCACCAGCCCTCTTGGTCGTTTCTTGGGCGAGCTCCTCCGACGAGAGCACCTTCTTGGGTTTCTTCTTCTTTGGGGCCACGGGATGGGCGGCGATGGCGATCGGAATTGCGCCGGCGGGGTGCCTCGGGGCGGTGGCCATGGAGGGAGCGGGAGGGCTGGAGGGTTTTTGGGAGAGAAGGGGAAAATGGGAACGTTGTATCTCCGACGGGCAGGCCGGTGGGAGGACAAGGGCACACGTTAACGTCATGGCCGTTTCAACACAAACACTGCCTAAATTTGCGTCGGAAATGTGTCGCAGACGAACAGAAATGGACATCCGTCCGTTCGCATTGGCACACTGGGCCGCATGTTTTGTTTATTCAATCCAAATGGAAAAGGACAGACCAAATACAGTCGCGTGTTGGAGTTGGCCTTATGCTTTTGCTGGATGTTAGTGTTAGTTCCTAGTCCTAGAGGTGGCTTATCTAGATGTGGTGGTCTCGACGCGTGTGTTGCTAGTTGGGCTGTGGCGTTTTGCCTCATTTTACTAATCTTAACTGTGGTGATGTCGAATATCCACAGGAGTGCACGAGCGCGCCTGCTTACGGAACCGCCAAGCACACGTTCTCCTCGGGATATGCCATGAAGCAGTTAATTCATATGTACTCCACATGGCTGGTCCCACGTGCATGCTGGACGGCCGTTAAGGGAACGACGGCGTCAGGGTCAAAACGGCACGCGACTTCGAACGCAAAACGGCACGTAACATTGATATATGTATGCACGCCAGCACCCTAGGTGGGGTCACTACGTGATTACATTATATTTCTTTTTGCGGGGTGTGATTAGATTATACTCATACTACAAAAAGAATCCACTATACGTGATTAGAATATACTATACAACTCCCTCCGTCCGGAAATACTTGTCATCAAAATAGATAAAAGAGGATGTATCTAGATGTATTTTAGTTCTAGATACATGTTTTTCTATTCATTTTGATGACAAGTATTTTTGGATGGAGGGAGTATAAAAAGCTGCAGATTTGATACTTGCAATTTTTCCTTCTATCAAGCAAGAACAATTTTTGTTTATTACTAAAAAAAGCTGCAGATTTGATGTTTGCAAATTTTCCTTGCATCAAGCAATAACTTTTTTTTACAGTTCAAGCAAGAATAATGTAAACATTCCAAAGAAGGAACCCCTGTATTATTAGGCCAAAGCTAGTATGATCCCAAAAGCTTTCGCCATGCGAAAATTCATAGAAGCGTCCATCCTCGCCTAATCACTTTATCAGCCCTCTATTAAGGATTTTACTATTGGACCTAAGCCCGGACATAAAAATTGAAGACCGAAGATCGAATCCGGAAAGACTAAGTCCAAACCCATAAAGGTCCAAGTATAAAAGACCGAACTAAAATCGGTCGTCAAAACTGAAGGCCCAATTAAAATTTGGCCGGATCGGGCTTCTTATCTGGATGACCACATAAACCAGATAGATTGAATTACCACAATTCTCTGAAAGTATATGGGACAATTAGCACAATCCGTGGTTATCTCTTGATGTTGATGTTTATGACACAGTTCGGCTGAATACACCTACTACACACACGTTGTTTCAACTCTAAAATTTTGGTTGCATATACCTGTTACACATACCCATTATCTCAATTTTGTTTGCATACACATGTACTGTAATGCACATGAATTTTAGTTGTAGTATGACATTTGGTCTATTTGGTCGGGACCGAACACCACCTTATAGAAGCCGAAGACTGAATAGAGAAGAACCAATAAGACCAAATAATTTCAGTGTTAATTATGAAATATCAAATTCTTGAAAAAACAAAAAACTGGAATCAGCGGGCACTTTTTCGCGTCAGGATATGGGCCACCTTCCGGATTGTATACTTATTTCAACCATGTAGGGTACTTATTTCAACCGTGCTAGCAAACGACGTTTCTTGAAACATGGCATTGTGGGTCCTGTACCCACCTGTGCAGACTATGTTCTAATGTATGCAAACAAAACATATGCAAGCAGAGTGTTTTTTTTAGTAATGATGTATTTAAAAGATATACCATGTACATTTTCTAATACAAGGTGAATATTTTTTTAATTACATTTGAGTATATTTTTGTACATGATGAACACTTTCAAATATACGTTTAATGGTTTTGAATTACAGTATGAGCAATTTTGGAAACACCATGATTCTTAATGTTGATGTAACTATAAAACGTGTTAACGCACGATGAATATTTTGAGATTACACGATGAACATGTATGAATTACACTATGAATAATTTTTACTGCATGACAAACAAGTTTGCAATATACATCATGAATTTATTTAAAGATATGAGTTGATTTTTTTAATGTGATGGATATTTTTTAACACACACATAAAAATATTTTTGACGTACACTTGAAAGTTTTGTATATCCACGAACATTTCTTTGATGTGTGTGAATGTTTTATTTTTAGCATGTGTATTTACCGAAAAGAAAAAAAGAAATTAAAATGTAAATAAACCGGAAAAGAAAAGAAAAATAACAATGCTAGAGTGTTCGCTCCACTAGTAATCCCTTCGTTCGGAATTACTCGTCCAAGAAATAAATGTATCTAGATGTATTTTAGTTATAGATACATCTATTTTTGTGACAAGTAATTTCAAACAGAGGAAGTATTTTTTTACGAAATGTGTTCCTAACCTTTTTTGTTTCGAGAAAGTGTGTAGCTAACCTCACGGCCGCGAGCCGTTATGCACCGGCGTCGTCATATCGGACGGCGAAGTCACTACAGTGCTGGACGCTAGGTAGCTTTTCCTCTCCTATCTACCATCGCATTCAATACCTGTACCAACTACTCGTTCTTCCATTGGAACACGTAGCATGAGCAGGTGAGCCCGGGAGCTCTATCGCCACACTCGTGGTGATGTAGGTTTTCCTCCCTCCATCTCAAATCAAGCGTGTTAACTTTAGAACAGTGATTACACCCACACGTGTGGTTCATTAAATATCTGCTCATATGTCGTGTGTGGCATAGACAGAAGGCAACCCACACGAGTCATGTGTGGGCAAACATTAGAAATGCCCACACGTGTGGACGTAGCTACTTCATGCCACACGCCCAACAAACTACTTCCTTCATTTCACAGTGTAATGCGTATATATTTTTTAAGAAGTCAAACTTTACAAACTTTGACTAACTTTATAGAAAAAAACATATACATCTTGAATACCAAACGCATATCGTCAGATACACCACAAGACGTATTTTCATATTGTATATATTTTATATTGTACATATAAATAGTTTCCCATATTAATCTGGTCAAAGTTGGTAAAGTTTGACTTTAGAAAATCTACATGCACTACATTATGAAACAGAGGAGGTACTATTCATTCTCATACTGTGTGTGTGACACGAAGCAAATCTGCCCACACATCTGGGCGTACTTGTGAGATGACACTTTAGTTATCCGAGGATGGCAACTTTAGTCGCCCCGGATGACAAATGTACTTGCCATGTCTAAGTAACGGTACTGGCCGCGTGTATTCAAACGATAGTTGCCATGTGTGATAAACTATTTGCCCTATGTGGTCAAACAATAGTTGCCATGTGGATTAGCTAGTTGCCACGTGTGGTCCAACTATAGTTGCCATGTATGGTTAATCATAGTTGTCATGTGTGTTTACCTAGTTGTCACGTACGCACAACTGCAGTTGTCATCTATCAACGAATCATAGTTCCCGTGTGTGTTTACCTAATTGTCACGTACGCGCAACTACAGTTGCCATCTAACAACATACGAGCGTCGTGCGGGTGAAGAGCAGTTCGCCCACACGCGCATGGACTAGGTGGTGCTGTGTGGGGTTCGCCCACACGGCGCAGCTGGCAGCCGCATGCTGTGGGTCGTGTGGATGAACTATCCAACGCCCACACGCACGATGATGCCCACGTGGCACTGAAAATCTAGCGGATTCCTTTAGGATTCGTGCAAAACAGGATCAATGTATATCAACGTGTGTGGGCGAAGTGCAAACATGCCATACATGTGGGCATTAATATTTTCGTAATTTTATTATAACTTTATACTAAAGTTAGTATTGAAGTCGAGACACCTATTTTAAAACAAAGGGAGTGTGTTTCTTGGTCAATCATCTATGGTGGGTCCCGAGGCCCAGCGACTGCTACTACGGGGGCAGCTGTTCCAGGGAGCAAAGACAGAGAAACATTGAAGCTGAAGAGAAAGAAGTATTGTGAGGGATAGACGAGAACTTTTTAACTTTTGGTCCTCCCAAACAATTGTATTTTACGTTTCGCCCCCAAACATTGTAGACACTGCATGAGGAGCGAGTGTTTTCGCGGAACTTTCGTGCTGGTCCAAACCGTACAATCGACTCCAAAGTCTAGTCTCATGCGGCCTGCTGGAAACTGCCGTTGTCCGCTGCCTCCCAGTCCAGTCTCATAGCATAGTCCCTCTCAATCGTGGAATTCTTGGACGTGCAACCTCCAAAGTCAGTCGAGTCTCCCCGGCCGGCGTACCCTGCATGACCCGCCAGAATCATGCAGTCAAAACCCCAAAAATGCCCCTGGATCCAACGTTTCCTCTCCCGGCATCAGCGAGGATATTTTCGTCATATCTTACATATATAGAGTAAGTAACTGCACCAGCACACACGCACACCAAGTCCTAAACGAGTGGAGCCGAGCGCGGTGTGCAGCTAAGCTAGCTACGGACCGTGGCCATGGGCGCGCACCTCAGCGAATACACCGGCAAGGGCCCATGCCACCGCGTACTCCGCCCATGCCGCGTCGCGGACCCAGTTCCACCCAAGATGGCACCACAGGTGCCCAAGCTCAGCGCCGGTCCGGTGGTGGAGGTGGAGGCTCCGTCGAGCTACGCCACGGCCGGCAAGGTCCTGTTCGTCGCGGCCGGGGCGTTCGCGGGCGTTCTCCTGGCCCTCATCGCGCTGCACCTCTACAACAGCGGCCGGCGCCGGCGCGCGCGAGAGGGTCGCCGCCTCCATCGCAGCCTGGCAATCTACGTCGGCGGTGCGGACGACGAGGCGCCTTCTCCACGGGGGCTCGACCCCGCGGTGCTCCGGGCGCTCCCCGTGGTAGCCGCAGCCGTCGGCGCCGGGGACTGCGCGGTCTGCCTCGCCGAGTTCGAGCACGGCGAGGAGGCGCGCGCGCTGCCGCGGTGCGGCCACCAGTTCCACGTCGACTGCATCGACGCGTGGTTCCGCGGGAACTCCACGTGCCCTCTGTGCCGCGCCGCCGTCGAGGCGCCGGACAACGCCGTGGCCCATCCCGAGGTGCGCGTCGATGTGGTGGCCGACGACGACGCGGCGGCCAAGGGCGGAGCGCCGGCGATGTCGAGCGGCACGGATCTTGACAAGACGAGGCGGGTCTCTGCTTCCACCCGATCGGCTTCCTTATGACGTGCCCATGGATGCGAGGAAGCTTCCTTGCTCCTTCCGGCACATTTATTCCATCTGACTGTGCATATTTTTGTGTTGGTGATGATGCTCGGTGTGGCGTGGCTAATTTTCTAGTACTAGTAGTACAAAATTTGGCGCATAGTACTTCGTCCGATTCAAATACCTGTCGTGGTTTTAGTTCACATTTAAACTAAAATCACGACAAGTTCTTTGGAAAGAAGGTAGTAGATAATATTATTTTTATAAGGCCTTGAAAACATTTTAGACAATATGCAAAACAACCTATTTTCAGTTGTCTGAAACGACTTACAAAAATAAAAGTGAAGGGAGGGAGTAGAAGAAATGAAACGCTATGCCGGTCAAAAACCCAAGGCCTAGCTTTAATTGGCCGTGTCATGGTGATGTGCTTCATCCATTGTTCTACTGTTGAATGTATTGTTTGAAGATTGTTTGTGTAATATTCGAGGTGAAAACATATGGTCCGAACTTAAGTAGTTGGATTTAGCAATGGCAGCGATTGCGCACCGTTCACTTGATCACTTCCTAGAGGCGTTATTTTTCAGACAGTCATTCTCGCAGTCCACACGTTGTCAAGGGATGGTCGATGTTGCTTCAAGTAACATCCCCGGTCAAAGCCTACAAGAACTGTTAGCCCGATTGCCCTCTTCATCTTTCTCTTTCAGCTCTTGATACTCCACGTACTCCTTCATGTTATAGTATTTGCTGACCATGGTGGCAATGTCCTTGCACGTCATTGAGATAGCTCTCCAGCTCGTTGCAAACGCCTTATGTCACTTATAGCAATCCTTTGCATAGCGGTCGCTCACCAACAGTAGGCAAAACGGTCGACCCATTATAAATCGAGGCAAAGCGAGGGAAAGGAACCTTCTTGAAGGTTCACTAACCGTTTTCTTTTCTTTTCTTTTACTGTTCTATCCGCTTTTCCTTTTTTGTTTTGTTTTTTTACTCTTTTTTTGTTTTTATTTCACAAATTTCAAAATGTTCAAAAAAATGAATTCATGAACATTTTTTAATTCACAAACATTATTTAAAATCCCTGAATAGTTTTTGAATTCACAATTTTTTTAATTTGTGTTTTTTTTCAAATCGAATTTGCTACATTTTTTCCAATTTATGAATAATATTTTAATCTGCAAACTATTTTTGATTTTTTGAACAATATTTTAATTCATGGAAAATTTTTGCATTTAAAAAACATTTTTTTGAATTCGCGAATTTTTTTCTACTTAAAAATAAACAGACCGAATTAAAAAAAAGAAAGTGTGAGCTTCTGTGGGCAGCTGTGACTGTGCTCCATGGACCAGGCCCATATCGCGCAATCGACACGAGGGACCTGCCCCCATCAGCTACTGGGCAGGCCCATGTTAGAGGTACCATTGAGCTTCATTTTCAGCTGATTTCGTGACTAGAATGTTCCGCGTGCGGTTTTTCTTTCAATTCCTTTTCAGTTCTTCTTGTGTTTTTTTTCTTTATTTAGTTGTTTAATTTTTTAAATTTGCAAAAAAAACCAAAATTGCACTTTTTAAAATTCACGAACTTTTTTCTTTCATGAATTTTCAAATTCGTGAACTTTTTCCAAAATTCTTGCACATTTTGTGAAATTCGTTGTTTTTTTAGTGTATGAGTTTGTTTTGAAAATTATTTAATGTACGAATTTTCTTAACCTATAGAGAGCGGGATCCAGTTTCTTTACCTGAGAAAGCAGAGTGTTTCATTAGTAGTAACACCTGCCATAGCAAACCTGTTGCAGTAAAACAACAATTAGGCATATCCTTTCACATGACAATTCTACCAGATGTTGTATGCTATTCTTTTTCCTTTTAGGCCCTAGTTTATACTTTATAAAATTTATATAAAAACACTGTGTGACAAGAAATCCCTACAGGTTTGCTTCAAAAAGAAAATAAAAAACAATTCTACCAGGCCATTTACTAGCCATGTAAATCCAGCAACAGAAACACAGACTATGATAGTTTGATTTTGCTAACCTGCACTATATCCAGTCTATGATGGTTTGATTCACCTAACCTGCACACACACACACAACTTAGTTCAGATATGCAGCTGTAAACGAAATATAAGCTCACAGTGGATGCAGAATTAAGCCACATTGGTTAAATTCCGTGTGTTTGGCTTCCCAGGCCTTCCGAGTCTCCTTAACAACAGGGCTTCGCTTCTCCCCGTTTGATCTGCTCTTGAACAAAAAAAAGGTTAGGTCAAGCATAATATGTTTATTGCTCAACACCACAGGAAATTATGAACACGCGCTGGAAATTATATATGAACTTTGGTGGGGACTGGAACAGAATAGACTGAACAAAATAAATTTGGTGCCACCTACTCGAAAGAAAATGGCGAGAAGTTTCCTGATCGGAAAGAAATGCCGTGTCAAAACCCTCATTGAATCTTTTGCTTCAGAAAGTGGACACTTTGAGACTTGAGAGCAACAGAAAGAAAGTGACCACTTGTGAACACGTTAGTAACACAGAGAGGACAGCTCAGTCAAAACTGAAGAAAAAGAAGGCAAAGAGGAAGAAAGTGACACCTCTCCCCTCTGTGACTAAATCAGCCAAAATTCCACCTGGGTTACTAGCCTCGCCCTGCTGAATTCAGCTGCTTCTGCTACCTTCCAAACCACTGCCACGTTCGAAACTGAACCGAAGAAACGGCCGCGATGCGCCCAGTGAGCTTGCTGTTGTCGTCCCTCCTCTTCGCCCTCGTGATCGCCGCGGCGAGGGACAGTGTTAGCAACCATGGTGATGATGATGGAGCCGCCTTACTCGCTTTCAAGGAGGGTATCACGAGCGGCAGAAGCTCCGGCCCACTCGGCTCGTGGAACAGCAGCACCAGCTTCTGCAGCTGGGAGGGCGTGACTTGCGGCAGCAGTAGCGGCAGGGTGGTGGCGCTGGACCTGTCCTCCCATGGGCTCGCCGGTACGCTCCCGGCGGCCATTGGGAACCTCACGTCGTTGCAGACGCTCAACCTGAGCTTCAACTGGTTCCATGGGAGCATCCCGGCGAGCCTCGGCCGCCTCCGCCGAGTCCACACGCTTGACCTGAGCGATAACTCACTCTCCGGCATGCTGCCTGACAACATGAGCCTCTGCACCGGCATGACGGCCCTGGTCCTCGGCAGCAACAAGCTCGGTGGCGTCATCCCGTCCAGCCTGGGCGATACACTGACCAACCTGAAGAAGCTCTCGCTGACGAACAACAGCTTCACGGGCGCCGTCCCGGCGTCGCTGGCCAATCTGTCGTCCCTGCAACACCTCGATCTCTCCATCAACCGGCTCGACGGCTCGATCCCACCAGGACTTGGAGGCCTCAGGAGCATCTCTCACCTAGACCTCTCCGCAAACTTATTCTCCGGTAAGCTCCCAAGCTCTCTCTACAACCTGTCATTGCTGACGAGCCTTCAGGTTGAGGGGAACGCGCTGCAAGGAAGCATCCCTGCCGACATCGGCGATAGGCTCCCGGCCATGGAAAAGCTTGTCTTGTCCCGGAACAGATTCAGCGGCGCCATCCCTCATTCAGTCACCAACCTCTCCTCTCTCGCGACGCTTCGCCTCGGGTGGAACCAGTTTAGCGGCTACGTGCCTCGCACGCTGGGGAGGTCGCAGGATCTGCGGTACCTGGAGCTGGCCGGCAACAGGCTTGAAGCAGACAACAGCAGGGGATGGGAGTTCATGGATTCACTTGCAAACTGCACCCAGCTACAGTATCTGGCCCTCGACAACAACTCCTTCAGAGGGCAGCTGCCAGGTTCAGTCGTAAACCTCTCAACAAATCTCCAGAAGCTTTTCATAGGCTACAACAACATCTCAGGGGAAATCCCTTCAGACATCTCCAATCTGGCAGGCCTGAAGGTGCTGCAGGTAGCAAATACTTCTGTGTCAGGAGTTATTCCAGAGAGCATCGGGAAGCTAGCAAACCTTGTCATGTTCTTCATGTTCAACAATGCCTTGTCAGGCCTCGTGCCGCCATCTGTCGGGAACCTCACCAGGTTGAACTGGATACTCGCCTGCAATAATAACCTGGAAGGACCAATCCCAGCGAGCCTAGGGAAACTCCGGGACCTGAACATTCTGGATATGTCCAAAAATCGCCTGAATGGCTCCATTCCCAGAGAGATCTTCAAACTGTCTCCGCTTTCTATACAACTAGACCTGTCAGACAACTCCCTTTCTGGACCCTTGCCATCAGAGGTTGGTAGCTTGACTAACCTTAATTGGTTGGTACTATCAGGAAATCAGTTAAGCGGTAAGATACCTGAAAGTATCTCAAGCTGCACGGTCCTGCAATACCTGTTATTGCATAATAACTCATTTGAAGGAAGCATACCAACAAATCTGAAGAATATAAAGGGGCTCACCACGATAAGCTTGTCAATGAACAAGTTGTCCGGTACGATTCCCGATACCTTCGCTGGAATTGCCACTTTGAAAGAGCTGTATCTGGCACAGAACAACTTGTCTGGGCCAATCCCAGCTGTTCTACAAAATCTGACGTTGCTGTCGGTGCTAGATTTGTCGTTCAATAATCTGGAAGGTGAAGTGCCAAGCGGGGGCGTCTTTAGAAACCTAACCTATGAATCGGTCGAAGGAAACAGTAAGTTGTGTGGTGGAGTACATCAGCTTCACCTGGCTCCATGTTCCTCCTTATACCCTGTGAGAAATCACAAAAAGTCTCTTGTAGTACCTCTCACAGTAACAGGGTCACTCATGCTACTAGCTTCAGTTATTGTTATTGTTTGGTTACTCCAGAGGAAGCTCAAAGAAAGTAACAAGTCTCATATGCTACCTTTAACTGTTGACAAACATCAGAGAGTGTCTTATCAAGCAATTTTCAACGGAACTAACGAGTTCTCAGAGGCCAACTTACTTGGTAAAGGAAGATTTGGTGCTGTTTACAGATGCACCTTGGATGATGAGGGTACAGGTACAGATGTGGCCGTAAAGGTGTTTGATCCCCAACAATCAGGATCTTCCAAGAGTTTTGAGGTTGAATGTGAGGCATTGAGAAGAGTGCGTCACCGATGTATCCTAAAAATCATCACCTGTTGCGCAAGCATCAGCCCCCAAGGTCAAGAGTTCAAGGCTCTGGTTTTTGAGCTCATGCCTAACAACAGCCTAGACAGTTGGCTTCATCCTAACTCCCAAGAGCCGGCTCCATGCAGTACGCTCAGCCTGGCTCAGCGGCTGGACATTGCCGTTGATATCCTGGATGCACTGGACTATCTTCACAATGACTGTCAACCACCAATCATCCACTGTGATATCAAGCCAAGCAACATACTTCTCGCACAGGACATGAGTGCACGTGTGGGAGATTTTGGCATAGCAAGAGTTCTTCCTGAGAATGCAAGCCAAACCATGCTGAATTCAACTAGATCCGCAGGAGTACGAGGTTCCATTGGCTACATTGCTCCAGGTTAGCTTAGCAACATTGTTGCATTGTTTTCTTCGCTCCTAGCCTGTTTCATGTTCCTAAATATGGTTAATGATCAATCATGGCTGCAAATATGCAGAGTACGGGGAAGGATCTGCTGCCTCACCTCTTGGCGATGTTTATAGCATTGGTATATTGTTGCTTGAGATGTTCACTGGAAGAAGTCCCACAGACGACATGTTCAAAGGTTCACTGAATCTGCATAAATTTGCTGAGGCCGCTCTTCCAGATAAAGTCATGGAAATAGCAGACCCAGCAATCTGGATACACACAGAGGCAAATGATACAGGTGTAGCCGACACCGGCACTGCACGAACAAGAACTGAGGAATGCTTGGTTTCTGTCATGAGTGTTGGTATATCCTGCTCAATGCAACAGCCCAGGGAGCGAATGCTGATAAGGGATGCAGCTTCAGAGATGCGTGCAGTCAGAGATGCATACCTTATATTTGCCAATTCACCGATACATCAGAGAAAATAAAGCACCCATGCAACTAATGAACATTTAGTTACTTGAGCAATTGATGCAGTTTGTAGCGGCGAAGATAATATTTCTTTGTTAACACCATGACGTTTGTGAATACATTATACATGGTATCGGCTTAAGCCTGAAACCCTTGCAGTGGGTGTCCCAAATTATATACTCCCTCCGTCCCAAAATAAGTGTATTTTGACATTGTACTAAATCAACGACACTTATTTTGGGACGGAGGGAGTATGATCTTCCAGTGTTAATAAGTTTCCAAAATCAAAATCTAACAAGACAAAGTTGGAAAATTCTCAAATTGACATCAATTTTGTAATAGATGACGTTCTGAAGGAAGTTTGAAGGTGCCAGATCATCAGCTTAAAATACAGGACCACTGAGGAATCATCAAAATATGCAGATCATGCCTAGTAAACGGTTTATTCCATAGAGAAAATCAGAAAAAAGATTTGAGGTGCATAACAAAGGTAGTTAATTTCTTTATTGAAGGATATAAGTAGTAATACTGAGTTCTTGGTGTCTGTGCAGGCATGTAAGTCCAATAAATCCAGATTTTATTTTTAAACGAAGGCAAAAGATTTGCCTCATTAATTGAGAAGAGAGAATAGAGTTAAAAATCCCAGAATTTATCCATCCATCAATAAATCCAGAATTTATCACCAAGCGTGACAGTACATTGCCAGTAATAAGAATGGTAATTAATACTGTAGTTAAAAAATGAAATTTAGAAATACTGAAAACCCTTGTTCTAAATCCCTATGCTTCAGAAAGCTCTGAAACAAACGAGCAGAATGATCGGCTTATTAGTCCGCGTGATGATATGAGGTGCTCACCAAGCTAGTCTGAAAACAACATAGTGAGCCTTGCCTTGAGCATGTGGGTTGCTGCAGATAGAATATCTTCACCACTGGCAACCACTGCAATCCACCGAGATCTAAGACAACCAACATTCTTCTTGCTGAAGACACGAGCAAACGGACTGGGGACTTTGCATATCAATAATCTTTCCAGAAAATACAAATAAGAGTATCTAGAAATCAAATAGATCAAGTTGATTTTGAGGTTCCAAAGGCTATTTTACACAGGTGATTGAAATTGCTCTATTTTTGTCTTCTCACACAAATTTGTTCCCAGAGCTGTGTTTCTTTGCAATAGTATCAATAAAACCCCAATATTCCACAATAACACAATAGCAATTGTCATACCATATACACAACTTCCTACAAATTCTACAGCACTCAGAAATATTATGTTGACAGTTCTTTCTTTACGAACCCAGCATAGCTGCAACCATAAATTATTCTTCAGGCAAATCAGTAGACTAGAATTCAGATGGACAGAAAACATTGTAGACAAAAACAGTCAACGATACATAATAGAAACAGAGATTACCAATAGTTCATGTTGATTTTTTTTTTCTTACTGAAAAGGTAAAGCACCTGCCTGTTCTGCAATAAACTAACAGAAAAAAAGGATTGGTCCCAGAAGTCATGCATCAATAATTACTTGATTACTCAAGTCACAATCAGATAAGACGTGCCATTTCCTTCAGCAAATTTAAGCCAGAGAAGGATAGTGCAAAAGTGATTACAACATACTAGGTCCATCCTCTGTGTACCAGTCCCTTACAGAGCCTGTTGCTGAGAAGGAAAACAGAGCTTGCGCTGAAAACCGAATTTTGCGCTCAAGTTTCTTCTCCCCATGCGGTGCAAGACCGAGCCAATGGACTCCACCTACTGCTGTCGCTCTCTTGCAGATGAAGACTGGTTGACAATTCTTGGAAATATCTGCACCTGGGAGATTTAAATATGCAAAGAGAGGACTAAATCACGGTTTGAAAAAGTCATCCAACTAAAGGAAGCAAGACCGATAAATCACTGAAGAAGTAAGACAAACGTGTTGGTCCCAATTTGATAAAGTGAACAGAGAAGATGAAGACATATGGAAGCACTACAAGACCAAGTTGTATATTATGCAATTAGGCGGCACTAAGGCAACAGAGCAACACACGCTGCATGCTCGGCACGAAGCTGTGGCCTGCGGTCGTCATGTCGGCGCTGCCCAGCTTTCCTCTCCTCCGGCTCGCCAGCTTGATTGCCATGCTGGTGCAACAAGCTCGCTTGCTCCCGGTGGCTGTGGCGCGGACCAATCTGACCGCGGGGGGCACCTTGATGCCACCCGACTACATCACCAGTCCGTCCGGCGACTTTGCCTTTGGCTTCCGCGCCCACGACTCCGATCCGACCAAGTTCCTCCTCGCCACATGGTTCCGCTTCGGTGAAGGCAACTCTTCCCCACAGTCGGTGGTGTGGTTTGCGAAAGCGTCCTCCATGGGCGCCACACCCAACGCCACGGCGCGGTCCGTCCTCAGCATCCCGGCCGACGGCCAGCTCACGCTCACCGACGGCAGCATAGAGCTGTGGAAGGCCCCGACCCCCAGCATGAAGCGTGGATTCGTCCTCGTGCTAAGAGACTCCGGCAACGTCCAGTTCCTCGGAAATGGTGGCGTGCTCTTGGAGAGCTTTGGGTTCCCGACAGACACGCTCCTGCCGGGGCAATCTTTGCAGGGGTTTCTCTTCTCCAAGCGCGCGGACACAGAGTTCACCACCGGTCGGTTCAGCCTGGCTGCCCAAAACGACGGTAACGTCGTCCTCTGCGTCGACCTCTTCACCGGTGACATATTGGAAAATGCATACTGAGATACGCGCACCAACGGCCCCAATGGCAACACAACTATCACCTTCGACGAGCGTGGCAACCTCAGCTACACACCCTACAATGGCACCGTCTACAGCTTGATTTCTCCCGTCGCCACCGACAGGAACTACTTCCAGTTCGTCAGGATGGACCCCGACGGCATCGTCCGTGCCTACGTCCACCCTAAGAATGGTGATGGCCGCGAGAACACAACATCTTGGACCGTGTCAGGCACGCTCCCCAGTGAAGGGGGCTGCAAGATGAGGACGACCCGGATGCAAGGCATGTGCGGCCCCGGGTCTTATTGCGTGGAGACCAAAGAACGGCTCAAGTGCCTATGCCCGAGCGGGTACACTTATATTGACGCGCAGCACAGCGACAGCGGCTGCACGCCAGAGTTGGAGCCGCAGAGCTGTGGCGAGCAGAACAGCCCCGACAAGTTCTCGCTCGTAGAGCTGCCAAACACAACTTGGGAGGTGTCAATATACTACAAGAAGTTCCCGTCAGTCTCGGAGGAGCAATGCCGGGACTACTGCCTCAGCGACTGCTTCTGCGTGGCCGCGCTGATGATCGGTGGGTCTGACTGTGCGGAGTTGGGGGCACTCGCGTACGGACGGCAGGGAAACAACCTGACGACAAAGGCGCTGATCAAGGTGCGGACAAGGAATTCTCAGTTGATCACGTCGGCGAGAATGAGAAATGTATTGGCCTACAAGGTTGTGGCCATTTGCTTGGGCATTCTTTTCTTGATCACAGTCGGTGGCCTTCTGGCACATCATTACCTCATCAGGAACAGAGATATCCAGAGGTTGTTGAGCTCGAGCGTAAGAGCATTCAGCTGGAAGGAGCTTTACCAAGCCACCAATGGCTTCGAGAAACTGCTGGGCAAAGGGAGCTTCGGGGAGGTCTACAAAGGAACGATAAGATCACCGCAGCCGCAGTGAAGAAGCTCATCGACTCAAACGAGTATAGCGAGCAGGAGTTCACAAATGAGGTACAGTCCATCGGGCAGATCCACCACCGGAACTTGGTCCGTATGATCGGCTACTGCAAAGAAGGCAAGCACCGGATGCTGGTTTTCGAGTTCATGCCTGGCGGGTCGCTCCGTAGCGTCCTCTTCAACCCAGAGAGGCGGCCTTCGTGGCGCTGGCGTGCTGAGGCCGCCCTTGCCATCGCCCGGGGGCTTGAGTACCTCCACGATGGCTGCAGCGCACCGATCATCCATTGCGACATCAAGCCCGACAACATCCTGCTGGACGACCGTGGAGTCCCGAGGATCACCGACTTTGGGATCTCCAAGCTGCTGGGGAGCCAGCAGGTGCACACAACAGTGACCCACATCAGGGGCACCAGAGGGTACATCGCGCCCGAGTGGCTCCGCAGCGACGCGCGCGTGGATACCAAGGCGGATGTGTACAGCTTCGGCGTCGTGCTGCTGGAGATGATCTGCTGCCGGAGGTGTCAGGAGCCAGTGTCTCATTCTGACCTGCCACAGGGTGAGGAGGATGATGAGACAGTCACGCTGTTCGGTTGGGCAGCGCAGCTGGTGGCCACGCAGAGGACAGAGCTGATGCTGCACGGCGGCGCTGACGTTGACACTGCTGAGGACATGGAGAGGGTGGAGCGGTTCACGCGCGTGGCGCTCTGGTGCATCGAGCCAAACCCGCTGCTGCGGCCGACCATGCACCAGGTGGTGCAGATGCTGGAGACCAATGATCCGGCTCAGCTTCAGGCACTGCCACACCAACCTCCAGACTGTTATATGGAATCCTCGCCTTTAATTCCTCAGCTCAAGATGGCATGTTAGTGATTCATCAGACTGCGTGTAAGCCCCTCCATGTACCAATACGATACCTAATAAGTTGAATTAATTTTTTCACGGTTAATACTACAAGACAAGATGATCTCCAACAATTCCCGAGTGCAAGTGTGAGTAACACTCCTTCATAATTGTTCTCAGATGTCCAACCTATTCTAGTCAAGTCTGAAAACCCGACCAGACTAGAGAAAAAGGGTAACCAAGAAATTACTATATTATTTATGTAAACATGAGCGAATATCCAACCTATTGTAGTCTAGTCTGAGACCACGCGACTCAGAATGTACCGTGCACGGGCTAAATACTCCGGTCCCCATGACCCCACCTCGTGACCGGAACTAACAAATATGAAATCCCTTTCAAAGGTTGATCTCAAGAGATGACAAGTTACCAAAACTGTAAGCTGTAATAGTAGTGTAGCCTAGAAGAACTCAAGAACAGCTACCCCAGGACTCGAGTGCCCTAAAACAAGAACCAAGCTGCAAAAAATTGCTCCCCAGCAAATAGGTGAAATTTGCTTTTTCCTAAGAAACATGCAACATCCATAGCTTGCATCACAAATGTCACCGCCATTATGTGACATGCGAAAGATAAAAAAAAAGGTACTGCCATCATGTGACATGTGAAAGATCAAGCATTTGACGGCTATAGAATGGAGTAAAAGCCCAACTATGTGTTCGTAATGAATCTGCTAAATGCCTTCGATGGACCTCAAAATTTCCACCTAATTAAAATGAATTTCAGTGGTTGCCCACAGGATAAAACAAAGACATCTTACTCAATTCAGAAGCTGGTTAGGCAGCTGGTAGTGTGGGTGTTTGTTGGCCCTTCATTTGTTTGCCCTTGTTTCTTTTCTTCCATGTACATTTCTGATGTACATTTTATTTTCTGCTTGTAGACTTGCAATCTTAGTTTCAATAAATATAACAGGGGGGTGGGGCTTTGCCCTACTGCACAACTCAAAACAAATGAACTGAATCGCATGAACATAAGGCATAAGATAAATTTATCCCCACGGAAATAGAAAACATTTTGAAAAAATCACAAATTGCGCAGACCATTACAGTTGTATCAACATCACAAGTAGACAACAATTTGTTTTTTGTATTTTGAGTTTGGACACTGAGTTCTAATACATGAATAACAAGTGGTATATTATATTTCACAAAGTTTCTGGAACTTGTTGAGAAGCAATCATGCACACGGAGTGACATATATTAACACTAAAATTGACCAGATATATGCTAATCAGGCAGCTTAACTGGCAGGATTTTCCCCAATTTTTTTGACAGAGCAGACACACTAAAACAGGAGAGTGGCATTTATCTATGATCAACAGATCCGCAAAGAGCATAACAAATTTCTATATACATTTAACATAATCAATCATTCGAACTTGATTCTAAGGGGATTTGAGTTCAATCGAAGGTCGCATGACAATTCACGCGGGGGCGGGGGGGGGGGGGGGGGGGGTGGGTGGGTTGGTCGAGGGAGCAGAGACGGGTGCTGTCAAAAAAACATGAGCGCACTTAATTGTGCTTTTTCAAGAGTGCGCTTTTTTAACTCAAAAGAAGTGAACTTGATTTTCTTGTTTTATAAAACTTAAATAGTCTTTTTTCTATTTTCTCCAAAGAAAATTTACATATCTTGCTTGTTCCCCTAAAAATACTTAAATTACTTGTTTTTTTTGGCTTTTTCTCAAAAAAAGAAACATAAATTTTATTATTGATCATCGTAATAATTTTTCTCTTTTCGATGATCTTCTTACATATCTTGCTTTTTTCGCTATTGTTGATGTTTTTTTCTCTCATTTTGATGATTTCTCTTTTCGATGATCTTCTTACATATCTTGCTTTTTTTCGCTATTATTAATGATCATAAAAAAGCAACATATGTAAAAAATCATCATACTTGAAAAGACAGTACTGTCTTTTGTTCTCTATTTTCTTGAAAAGGACTCAGATCTATTATAAAAATTTGTCAAAAGTACAAAAACATTTAAATATAATAAAAATTACATCAAAGCCCTTGGACCATGGAACAACCATTGCTGCCAACAGAATGAGCCAATGACGTGTCGCCGCTTTCGTATTGAAGTCAATCTCGCCTAGTTGACGACAGTCAGGACTTTGTGCAGGTTCCCCTATGGATTGTCACCCCAGAACCATAGTTATCATTGTTGAACCCTTGAATCAATCTGAAAAACCTCACATATAAATCTTGCCCTTGTGTGCGCATGGCGGGGAATCCTAACCTCGCCACCCCCAGAGCCAAAAGGGATCTATGTCGGGGTTACACCAACTTTGTCACGACAGATAAACTTAAGAAGAATCGGTGCCCGGAAGACTGAATCGGAGAACTAAAAGCCTAACATATCTACTAATCGAAGTCGAGACATCAGGATTTCCCTCCCCGCCACAGATTGTCGGAGCGGTCGTCAAAGGGAAGGCGAATCCATGAATCATCGGTGATGATTGAGAGGGGGAAGCCTTGACCCTAGTAGCCTTGCGAAGGCGAAAGAAAGAGTCGTAGCAGCCAATGCCCCCTTTTTCTTTTCTAATTTGTACTACCCGTGTGCAGTGAGCGCGTGCGCCCCCTGCATAGCTAGGCTACGTACGTCTAGCTTGGCTCATTTGGACTTAGCAAAACACACGGAAACGTTTGTTGTGTGGTTGCTACCAAAAGCTAGAAAATAAAATCTTGTACCAAAGACCAATCCTTGGTTGGCTAGGTTAGGATAGTTTTTGCTATAGATACAAACGCATACATTTGGCCTGCGACCAGACTTGGTCACACAAATACAACACACAAGGGAGGTAACAAAACCAAAGGTCCCGGCGAGGGCGGCATAGCCCCCGGTGCATATCCTATTATCCTCTGGCTACCCTATAAATATCATCCATGTCATGAGATGCATAAGGCAGCAGTGCATGCACCATTCTTGTGCTTTCACCTACGGTACGTTTTGCAACCTTGTTCTCACGGCGGCGTATTTCGATTTTGTGTTCATCTCATTGACCGTTCGTAGCTGAACACATTTGTGCTGCAGATTGATCTTGGAATTAGGTCTGAAGGAGGCAAAGGAGGAGAAAGGAAAAGCAGAAGATGAGCACCGCCAAGACGTCGTGGCCGGAGGTGGTGGGCTGGCCGGCGGCGCAGGCCGTGACTCAGGTCAACACCGACAGGCCTGACGTCGCGATCGAGGTGCTCCCGTCTGGCACCAGCGTGTCCCCGGGGTTCAGTAGCACGCGCGTTCGCGTCTTCTTTGATGGGACTGGCAGCGTTGCGGCCACTCCACAGATCGGTTAGGCCCGTGCCGCCGCCTTGCTGGGGACAATCCTCTTTCCGAAAAAAAGAAGCGGAAGACGCATTTGATTTTATCAATGTACTCTACTACTATTAAGAATGGAGACCTTGGCTACTTCGAGTTTGAGTTTTTTTTTTTTGGCATGGTTGGCTACTTCGAGGTTGGGTATGTACTCTTTATAGTTTTTTAGAAAGGGATGTACTCTTTACGGTTGTATTGTCTTTATGTGATGTTTTGAGATAATAAAATATCTTTTATACAAGAAATGAAATGAGGACCATTGTGGACGGAGCTGGCATATTGTAATTGTATAATGGGCTTGGACTTGAGTAAACACAACAAATGTTGGTAATTCAACGAAAAAATATAGCCTGGTACTGTTTATCACATGGTTTGGCAATATAGGTTTAGAATGGGTGATTCAGCGCCAGTGCCCTTTTTTATCCCGTCTTGATGCTTAATTACTTTGGCACCAAAATAATGCGAGGCCAGTGGAGGAAAAAATGAAATGATATTATACCCCAGTCGCTTGATAGGTTTGGTTACAGCTGTCCACAGCATATGCAATTACTACGACTATGACTCAATTTACGGTTGTTGAGATGTGATGTGATGTGATGTGCTTATTTTACAGCATGTTGTAGAAATAGCTACGAAACTAGAGATAAGTTGGCTAAAAACCGTGAAATGGACAAAGACTGGTTGGATAAATTTGATCATCATAATCTTACATGATGTCAAAGGCAGACAAAGGATGAGAGATTTGCATGCTTCTCCAAGCCATTGTTGGTCGGTCGGTCTACCAATTAAAGCTATTGGTTTGTTATATGATAGGGCCATTTCTTGCTTGATTTTCTTTTAGTTTTTTGATAAAACAATGAGGTGCGGCGCCGGCGGGCGCTGCTGACGCCGGAGCAGCGCCGCGAGGCCGCCTACGCAACCGACTAACCCAACTGAGTGAGGTGGTTCGCCTTCGAGCACGAGGAGGCGAGGCGACGGGGCGTGCGCGAGGTCGACTGGAGGTCGCCACCACCAGCGCTCGTCGTCTGTGAGGAGGACCAGGTGGCGGAGGAGGCCTACTAGGCGGCACTTGCGGCCGTCTTTCGGGAGAGCGAGGAGGGCGAGCGGCGCAGGGCGGAGGTGGAAGAGAAGGCTCGGTACGAGGCGGCAATGGCGCAGGCCCTTGCCCTCTCCGCGGCGGGCGACAGCGTGGTGCTGCCGGTGGCCCTGCCGTCCCCCATCAAGCCAGAGCCGGAGCCGGAGCCGTCCCCCATCGAGCGCTACTCCTGGACGGGAGTAGTGCGCGAGTGGGTACGCGTGCCGCCGGTCTGGATGGGAGCGACACCGGCGCAGGAGCAGGCGTACCTCGAGTACTGGCGCAAGATCAAGGTGGCCGAGGAGCGCCGCGACGGCGAGTACCTCGAGATGCTCGAGCGCGACCTCGAGGAGAAGAGCGCGAGGCCGAGGAGGAGGCGCGCCAGGCCGGGGCTGCACAACCCCCCGCGCCGGCACTGCCTGCACCGGCACAACCCAACATGATGGCGCTCTGGAACACTACGCTCGCCTGGGCCGGGCCGGCGCCTGGGCTGGGACGGCGCCGACGCTCATCGATCTCACGGACCCCGAGGACGACGATGATGACGCCTAGGGCAGCGCACCGCCTAATAGTTTAGGCTGTTTTTATTTTTTTAAATGCAAATGTGGACGTGTGGACTCTCGCCGGCCTTCGTGGCCGGATTTAATATTTAATTAATGTTGTTTCTCTTTTTTAATATGTGAGGGAGTCCTGGATTAGGGGGTGTCCGGATGGCCGGACTATACCTTCAGCCGGATTCCTGGACTATGAAGATACAAGATTGAAAACTTCGTCCCGTGTCTGGAAGGGACTTTCCTTGGCGTGGAAGGCAAGCTTGGCGATACGGATATGCAGATCTCCTACCATTGTAACCGACTCTATGTAACCCTAACCCTATCCGGTGTCTATATAAACCGGAGAGTTTTAGTCCGTAGGACATCATATTCATACACAACAATCATACCATAGGCTAGCTTCTAGGGTTGAGCCTCTCTGATCTCGTGGTAGATCTACTCTTGTACTACCCATATCATCAATATTAATCAAGCAGGACGTAGGGTTTTACCTCCATCGAGAGGGCCTGAACCTGGGTAAAACTTCGTGTCCCTTGCCTCCTGTTATCATCCGGCCTAGACGCACAGTTCATGACCCCCTATCCGAGATCCGCTGGTTTTGACACCGACATTGGTGCTTTCATTGGGAGTTCCTCTATGTCGTCGTCATCAGGAAGGATGCCTCGCCCCGTCTTTAAAGACGGCACCGTTGCTAAGGGAGATTTGGCTGTCGTCCAAACCCTCCGGCTAAGTGGTTTTCTTATGACCGCCTGTTCGGCTTCTGCGCCGACTATGACCTCTCGAGCCATCGAAAACAATTTTCATGTCAGCTCGGAACTCGCCGAGCAGTTAGATCCAATGGAGCTCTCCTCCATAAACGAGCTCTTGGATCGCTTCGCCGCCCTGGGAGTCACCACGGATTACGACCAGATTGGGCCTAAACCCGATCTGAGAGAGATTAACTCTCCCCAAGTCACCCATCACGTTGCCGTGGTAGAGGGACAGTGTGGCGACCCTTCATCTATCTTAAGGACTCGCTACGTCCGGATTCCCGATCCCTCCAAGCCGGATACCCGCGGAGGGGAGGATATCACCCAAGACCTGAACTTAGAGTCAGGCGACGGGCTGGATTCATTGGACAACATCCAGGAATCCAAATTTTCGAGTTTGGAAATTCCTCGGCCTCTGAGCCTTAGATGGGGTGAGGCTTCGGATTTAATTCCACCCACCCACCCCAACATAAGTGATCTATCCAAAATCAGGCAAGAACCCGATGAAACAGTACATCATTACTGGGCCAGATTCCTCCTGGTTAAGAACAGACTAAGGGACTGCCGCGAGGAAGACGCAATCTCAATCTTCTGCAATAATTGCATGGACAAGGGAATACTCAACGCCATAAGTCGCCGTGATATTACACGCTTCGCTGACTTGGCGTCCATTGTACGAAAGTACTGTGTGATGGAAAGCGCCTGGAAAACCAAAATAAAATTTTAGGACAATCCGGCCCTGAATACAAACCCAGTCCGAAATAAAAGGGTGCATCATCACCAGACACCCGGGTCAAACACCAAAAAGCAAAAACCCTCTACAGGGCATGGAAGCGTACTGGAAGGATGGCTTAATGGACCCTGTAAAATTCACAATACAGAGGACGCCACACCAACTCACAGCCTTAGAGCATGTTGGATACTCCGGCAGGTGGCCAAAATTGGCGGAAATCTCCTAATTCCGGAGGCCACAGAAAGCCACCCCAGAGACACCAATACGGTATTAACAATCTTCGAGACTTTCGCATCAAATAATATGCAAAAAAAGGACACTCCGCAGCCTTGCCGAAGTCTACCAAGTAGCAACAATAAACCCATGGAGTGACACGGCTATTACCTTTAATGCCAGTGATGAACCTAAATTCCGAACAGCCCGAGCACCAGCCGCATTGGTCCTCAGTCCAATAGTGGACATCTTTCGTCTTACCAAGGTACTCATGGACAGCGGTAGCGGATTGAACCTCATTTATGAGGAAACCCTTCAAAAAATGGAAATAGACTGGAACCGCGTTGAGCGAAGCAGCACAACCTTTAGAGGAATAATCCCCAGTCGGGAAGCGCGTTGTACAGGAAAAATCACACTAGATGTGGTGTTCGGCACGCCGGATAATTACAGGTCCGAAGAGATCACATTCCATGTGGCTCCATTCAGCAGCGGTTATCACGCTCTGCTAGGGCGGGAAGCGTTTACAATCTTCCAAACAATACCCCATTACGGGTACATGAAGCTCAAGATGCCCGGGCCTAACGGGATCATCACTCTCGCTAGTGATCCGGACACAGCACTCCGCGCCGAAAACAAGACAGCCGCACTGGCCCTCGAGCACTATCCGAAGCCCTAGCGGCTGAGGAACTGACTGCGCTGCGCTCTACGGTGAATAGGGACGATGTGGTACTCGACAAAAGATCCAAGTCCACCTCCTTTAAACCGGCGGACGAAATAGTCAAATTTCAAGTCCATCCAACGGACCCTAATAAAACAGCTTCCATCGGGGCACAGTTAAACACTGATGTAGACGCCGCACTGCGAGAGTTCCTACGAGAGAACTGGGACATTTTCGCCTGGCGCCCTTCAGACATGCCAAGAATCCCACGCAGGCTGGCCGAGCACAGCTTAAATATCCAAACAGGATTCAAACCTGTCAAAGAGGCTCTTCGGCGTTTTTTCAAACCTAAGGGACAGGCCATGGGAGAGGAGCTAGCAAAGCTATTGGAGGCCGGATTCATCAGAGACATAAAACATCCGGACTGGCTAGCAAACCTGGTGATGGTACCAAAGAAGGACAAATCCTGGCGCATGTGTGTTGATTTTAAAGACCTTAACAAGGCTTGCCCAAAGGATCCCTTCCCCCTCCCCCGCATCGATCAAATTATCGACGCTACTGCAGGACACGATTCGTTGTGTTTCCTCGACGCATATTCCGGCTACCATCAAATCAAGATGGCAGAGCCTGACCAAGCCGCAACGACATTTATCACACCATACGGCCCATTCTGCTTTAACACGATGCCCTTCGGCCTCAAAAATGCCGGCGCAACATATCAGCACATGATTCAGACATGTCTGGCAAACCAGATCGGCAAAACAGTGGAGGCATATGTAGATGATGTGGTCGTCAAAACAAGACATGTCGAATCTCTAGTAGACGACTTGAGGCTCACATTTGATAACCTCCGAATATACGACATCAAGCTCAACCCAGAAAAATGCATTTTCGGCGTTCCAGCCGGAAAGCTCTTGGGCTTCATTGTATCCGGTAGAGGAATTGAAGCAAATCCAGCCAAGATCCGAGCTCTGTCGCAACTGGATATCCCAAAGGACCTCAAACAAATACAAAAGTTAACCGGATGCGTGGCGGCTCTAAGCCGCTTTATCTCCCGCTTGGGAGAAAAGGCACTACCCTTTACCGCCTCCTTCGGCGCACCGAACACTTCGAATGGACGGATGCAGCCACGGCCGGACTTGATGAAATAAAAGCCATACTGGCAACAAACCCAGTCCTGGCCGCGCCAAACATTGGCGAACCAATGCTATTATACATTGCAGCAACACATCAGGTTGTAAGCGCAGTGCTCGTCGTAATTCCCCCTTTAAAAGCCGGTCTATTATGTGTCCACTGTCCTCACTCCCTGCAAATCACGGTACCCGCATTATCAAAAGATTGCGTACGCGGTATTCATGGCATCCCGGAAGCTACGACACTACTTTCAAGAGTGTTCAATAACAGTAGCCTCGGAAGTACCACTTAACGATATTATAAACAACCGTGATGCAACGGGCCGGATTGCAAAATGGGCCATTGAGCTCCTCCCATTTGACATAACTTATAAGCCACGACGAGCCATCAAGTCGCAAGTCTTGGCCGACTTCGTCGCAGAATGGACGGAGGCCGAACTCCCTAAAGAGTACGGCACATATTCAAATTGGATCATGCATTTCGACGGCTCCAAGATGTTGGCCGGACTGGGGGCTGGCGTCGTTTTGACGCCCCCCACAGGAGACACAGTTCAATACGTACTCCAGATTATGTACACGGACTCCAACAATGCAGCCGAATATGAGGCCCTTCTACATGGTTTCCGGATGGCAGTTTCCATGGGCATTCAACGCCTAGAGGTGCGCGGGGACTCGAACCTCGCAATATAGCAAATAAATGGAGACTTCGATGCCAAGGATCCAAAAATGGCAGCTTACCGCAACGCCGTCCTAAAAATGTCAGCTCGGTTCGAAGGGTTTGAATTCCACCATGTAGCCCGGGAAAATAATCAGGCGGCAGATGTCCTGGCACGCATCGGCGCGAAACGCGATGTAGTCCCCCCCAACATCTTCTTGGAAAGGCTGTTCAAGCCATCCGTAGTATGGTAAGGGGAGCCGAACAATAACAACTCGGACCCAACCGCACTGCCTGACACCGAACATTCCGACACAATCGGAGGCTCTGCCAACGAAATAACACCTTCAACCCACGTAATAATGGCCGTTATCGCCCCGTGGATGGAACCATTCCTCGCCTACCTTATTAGGCAGGAACTCCCCGAGGACCAAAATGAGGCACGCTGCATAGTGCAGCGATCCAAAGCCTACAAAGTCCACGAGGGAGAGCTTTATAAGAAAAGCACTACCGGAGTCCTTCAAAGGTGCATCTCCGAAGAGGAAGGGCGGAACCTCCTGGCTGAAATTCATGCCGGACTCGGCGGTCATCACGTGACAACTCGGTCCCTTGTAAGCAAGGCCTTCTGTACATGCTTTTATTGGCCGACGGCCCGGGCAGACACCCAGGACTTAGTCCAACGATGCACCGGTTGCCAGCTCTTTGCAAACCAAAGCCATATGCCACCCACCGCCCTCCAAACTATCCCCATCACTTGGCCCTTTGCGGTCTGGGGGCTTGACATGGTTGGACCCCTTAAAGGCGGAACCCAGAAGCAAAAATACTTACTGGTCATGGTGGATAAGTTCACCAAATGGATAGAAGCCAAGCCTGTTAAGACGGCCGAATCTGGACCAGTGATAGACTTTATATCCGGGGTTGTACACCGTTACGGCGTCCCCCACAGCATCATCACGGATAACAGCACGAACTTTACGGGCGATGAGGTAAAACTCTGGTGCAAAAACATGGGCATCAAGCTCGATTATGCTTCCGTCTATCACCCACAAACTAACGGCCAGGTCGAACGTGCAAATGGTCTCATCATGAGCGGCATCAAACCCAGATTAGTGCGGTCCCTCAAGGAATCTAACACGCACTGGGTAGAGGAGCTCGACTCCGTACTCTGGGGGCTGTGGACCACGCCGAATCGCACCACCGGATACACACCATTCTTTATGGTGTACGGCGCAGAGGCAGTTTTACCTTGCGACATAATTCATGACTCTCCTCGAGTGCGCATGTACGAAGAAAGAGAAGCCGAGCTCGATTGGCAGGACAACTTGGACGCATTGGAGGAGGAGCGTGACTTGGCAAACGCCCGTTCCGCATTCTATCAACAGCAGGCTCGAAGATACCAAAGTAGAGAAGTACGGGCCAAAAATTACAACGTTGGCGAATTAGTTCTACGACTACCAGACAAGAAAAAGGACAAACTCAAGCCCAAGTGGGAAGGTCCCTTCATAATTGACCAAGTCCTGACTGGTGGAGCGTACCGCCTGCGGGATGCATCGGATAACCGACTCGAGCCGAACCCATGGAACGTAGCCCGTCTCCGAAGATTCTATACCTAGCGCCGGACTCTGTGTTCGTCTCCTTCCTTTGTCCATTTTTTTATATTTTCTGTCTTACATTTGTCTTCTTCTCTCTCTCTCTCCCTCTCTCTCTCTCTCTCTCTCTCTCTCTCTCTCGCTCTTATAGCGTTTAAAGGCTCATAAAGTGACGCGCTATCCGCGCTCATTAAACCTGGGGGCTTCTTTAACCAGAAGCTTATTCATACAGGCTTCATGCCCAACACATGTGTCACACTTCCGCATGTACCTTTTATTCACCATTATATGCATCGATATGACTTAAGTTTTGGCCAAGCTGGATTGCCTGGCTCCTGTGCTTACCCCTACATTCCCGATTGTTCGGCTAGGTGGTAAGGAGCACCTCTGCGATTGTTACTGCCGGGTCAGCCGGACGTGTACCTCAGACTGGGTGAAGCCGAAAGCTAGCGTTCTTAAGGGAATATTCGGTCGGTGAACTAAAGATGATCCTTTTCCATTTTTCTCTATACGCCCCCAGATGTTTTTCCTGCGTTTCTTTTCGCAGCATGGACATGCACCTTAGGGCATGCCTCCCAGGGAAAGGAACCCCTAACGGAACTATTCTCCCTGAAAGATGTTTCTTACTAACCATGTAATATAACATAACTAGTCGGGCACTTGTCTGTTCACGCACTAATGACCCCTACGCCTGGTCTCCATGCATTCCCCGGTTCCTATATAACCGCACGAGAATTCAGACACACTCCGGACCGTCAGGTCCCGAGGCTGAAGCGAAAAGGTCGGCCATGACAAATGATCTACAATCCGGCTAGAAGGCATTATAAATGTCAATTAAATTACATAGTCATTTTGACTGATTGTATTCCTCTTCAATACCATCTAACAGGCTGTCTAATTTACATTCCTGCTGGGAATACTTTGCGGCCAACTCTACTTGGCCGTATACTAAGCTTACAGGGATCTCCTTCCCATCGGGCCCTACAAGACCAACCTCGGCCATGTGATTGGGGTCAGCCTTTGCGTACCGCGTCTTCACCATGGCCCAGGCCTCCCTAGCACCTTGATGGTAGGCCGATATCTTCCACAATCGGAAGCACCGCCGTGCTCCCTTTAGCTTCTCCGCAAGCTCTCCAAGACCTTCGGGCATGGAGACGGATGGCCACAGGGCCTGGGCGACGCCTTGCATCGCCTGCTGAACTCGATTGAGCAGTTGCGAGAGTTCGGGAAGAAGGTCACCCGTAGAACCGGGCATCTCCTCTGTAGGACGACCTGTTAGCACACCTACAGACATTGCTTTGTTAGTCGACTTCCCTGCCGAACTTTCTTTCAAAGGTTCGTTCAAGCACTTACTAAATATGCCGCGCCGAAGCCGCTGATTCTCCTTCACAGAGTCTGACAGCTGGGCACGAACATCTTTCAGCTCGACGCCCAGCTTGGTGTTGGCATCTTGGTGATCGTTCTTCTCCCGCCTCACCTTTGTCAGCACCTTCTCACTAGCCTTTAACTGGCGTAGGAGGTGTTGCCTTTCCGGGTTCAATCCGGAGCCATCTGCAATTTCATTTGTCAGATTCGCACCCATGCCGTGCTTCGCAAAATACTTATCTTTCGAAGGGTATATTACCAGAGGGGGTCTCCTTGGGCTCCCCTGCCGCGGCTAGTGCGGCCTCAAGTTGGGCTTTGCACTCTTCCAGCTTCTTGGACAGTAGGGAATTCTTTTTTGTAAGAACCTGCATAACAAATGATCCTTAAATCAGTTATTCTAACTGTTTCAAGTCTCGGGGGCTACTGGTATCTATATATAATTACCAAAAGTTTCTTACCCGTATGTATTTTACATATTGCTCCGTGGCTCTGGCTAGACCATTTTGAGCGGCACGGAGGTACACATCTCCCGATTTGAAGGCATCTAACGCCTCTTGGGAGAAACAAGCATCGCAAAGAATTGTCCGGCGACGCCTGTGGTTCATGGCACTCTCCACCTCAGAGTTGGTGGCAGACAACGTGTCCACATCCTCCGTCGGAGGAGCGCCCGGTGCGTGCCTTGTGTTCGCCTCCGCCTCCGGACCAGGCTTTGGAGCCTGGCTGGTGGAGGCGCGATTGGCAGCCTCTCCGAATCTAGTCCGACAAGGTCTCTTTGTCCTGAAGAGAGCACGAGTGTTAATGTGCCTCGAAGGTGTAACACCTGGGATAAGGAGGCGCGCCATACCTTTGCGCTGACGTCTCGGTCCGGACTGCACCTCTTTTCTGCCCACAGGGCCCTGCGGCCCCTCGTTGGCTTGTCGCCGCAGGTTCGGCCTCCCGTTTCTGGGAGGCCGGGATTAGCCCTGGGTAATCAACCGTAATGGCCACAAAGGCTTTGTCCTTGCTCAATTGATGGAACACTCCATCAATCAGCTCCACAGATAAGTCCGGATCCTCTTGAGAGGCCGGGTCGAGGCACCGTCCTGGGTCCTCAGGTTGTGGAGGAGGGCTGCTTATTTCTTTAACAGCCTGGCGCAGTTCCTGCGTTCAAATCACTAGATTGAATATTTAACAATGGGGATATAAAACGGATGGGCCAGATGTGACCACTCACCCAGCTTGGACGATTGTACATGGAAAATCCACACTTTGGGTCGACGCGGAGAAAATCCTCCTCTTCTCCCTTGTACAAAGCGGACAAGGTCTTTATTAGAGCCGTAGCCGAATCCGGTCCCTTACGGCCGTAGCAGGTGATGTCGTCCTCCCCGTTGAAGTCCCACATGGGGTGGCCTCTATACTGTAGCGGCTGCACCCCTCGCATGATGCATGCGGCCATGACCCCGATCATGGTCAGTCCGGAATGAGCTAACAATCTTATCCGGCCCATCAGGTAAATCACGTCTCTGTCACTTTTCCTCTAAGGGCTTCGTGGACGCCAGCTTAGGCATTTCTTTAAGGGAGCACTGTCGAATTCAGGGAGGCCGATCCGGACAGGATCCGGCAGCGGGACATCTTCTATATAAAACCATTCCGAGGGCCAGTCTTCGGACGCCTTTTTTGGGGTTCCGGACAGATATCCGGTCCCGGCGATGCGCCACACTTCGGCTCCGCCCACTTGATACATTGACCCCTTCTTGGAACGGGGCATGAGGCAAAATAGCTCCTTCCACAGCCCGAAATGAGCCTCAACACCCAAGAACAGCTCGCAGAGGGCTACAAAGCCCGCGATATGCAATACGGAGGCAGGCATGAGATTATGTAGCTGGAGGCCGTAGAACTCCAGCAGCCCCCGGAGAAATGGATGTATTGGAAATCCGAGCCCCCTTATTAAATAAGGGACGAGGCACACCCGCTCTCCTTTGGAGGGATTAGGGGCACTCTCCGCTTGCTCTCCGCCGTTATAGACGGCAAGACCGGCTCGAACCGGGACCATATAGGCCGGGGGGAGAAATCCCTTGGTCTGGAGCGTCACTAGCTCGCTATGCGGGATGGAGCATCTCTCCCAATATCCAGGCTTAGGGCTTGAAGGGCGAAGGGAGGAGTTGCAATGGCTGGCCATGGTGGAATGGACCTTTGTCGGATGTGATCTGATGAACACCCGCGAAGGGGAGAAGGTGTGGTTTGGATCTAAATCCTCGTCCCCTTAAATAGGCGGCTCATTTACGCGGCTAGGGGTGTGGATGTAAAAACACTCAGACTTTTCATATTCGTTTGACACGTGGGAGACGGCCATTATTGGGCGTAGAAGCCAAGGAGCGCAACATTTACAAGAAACCGGACTTTATTCAACAGGTACACGGAATTCAGAGGAGAACCCGCCTTGCAATGCCGAAGACAATCTGCGCGCCGGACTCATCGTTATTGAAGCCTGGTTCAGGGGCTACTGAGGGAGTCCTGGATTAGGGGGTGTCCGGATGGCCGGACTATACCTTCAGCCGGACTCCTGGACTATGAAGATACAAGATTGAAGACTTCGTCCCGTGTCCGGAAGGGACTTTCCTTGGCGTGGAAGGCAAGCTTGGCGATATGGATATGTAGATCTCCCACCATTGTAACCGACTCTATGTAACCCTAGCCCTATCCGGTGTCTATATAAACCGGGGGGTTTTAGTCCGTAGGACATCATATTCATACACAACAATCATACCATAGGCTAGCTTCTAGGGTTTAGCCTCTCTGATCTCGTGGTAGATCTACTCTTGTACTACCCATATCATCAATATTAATCAAGCAGGACGTAGGGTTTTACCTCCATCGAGAGGGCCCGAACCTGGGTAAAACTTCGTGTCCTTTGCCTTTTGTTACCATCCAGCCTAGACGCACAGTTCGGGACCCCCTACTTGAGATCCGCCGGTTTTGACACCGACAATATGCATGCGTTTATTTTTTTTTGTGCCGTCAAAAATGAGTTCAGGCCAGCGTTGGGCGCACGTGCCGACCCAAATGCGGAAGCGAACATCCGTGTCTGTCTGGCCGACCCAAACGGACAAAAAACGGATGAAATCGCCATTCGTTTGGGTCGACCTGTTGAAGTTGCTGTTAACGGCGTGTTTGGTTCATGTCCAGACCTTGATGCCTGGTAGAATTTGTTGCCTGGTGTTGGCCTGAGGAAAAGAAGATTTTTGCCTGGCCAGGCATGTGTGTGTAATGTTTGATGAGAACCTGGCCCGGGAGAAACACTTAAAGAATAAAAAATATGAGTTGAAAGGCTGATTTGACAGAAAGTGCAGCACGCATGTGCTAAAGAGTGCCAAATCACATCTGATTCCAGGCGTCCTTCCCGTTTGCCTGGACCAGGCTAAGCATTCTACCTGGGGCTAGCCAGGCTAATCAAGCTGCGACGAGCTCCAGGCCAGGCATGTGTCCGTGAATCCAGGTAGCCAACCAAACAATGTCGAGGCATATATCAGAAAAGTTGCAGGCCAGGCATATATGCCCCAGGGTTGCATCTAAACACGCTCTAAGTTTCTTACTATCGATTGTAATCCAGTATGTCTTCTGTTTTCTAATTTGAACTACATGTGTGCACTGAGTACGTTTGGGTTTAGCTAAGCACAAGCAGGCATCTCTAGCTCCAAAGCACACCACGCTTGTTGCAGTCGAGAGCGAGTCATTTTGGCTGCCTGACTTGGGCAAGGATATAGGTGCAGCTATCGGCTAAATTGCCACCAAAAAATACTAGAGAACATTTCCTATACCAAAGACCACTCCTTGCTCAGCTAAGTTAGGAACTCAGGTTAGCTTCTGCTATAGATCCAAACACACAAGGGGCACCTTGATAACATTTTTCGAAAAATACATGTGGCCTGCAACTGCAAGCAGACTTGGTCGCAGCACACAAGGGGGTGACAAAACCAAGGTCCCGGCAAGGGCGGCATATCCCCGGTGCATATCCTTATAGCTGCATGCCCTATAAATATCATCCAGATCATGAGATGCATAGAGCAGCAGCGCATACAGCATTCTTGCAGTTTCACCTACCTAGTACGGTACGCACTGCTTCGCATCCCCCTCTTGCAGTCTTGTTCTCATGCAACGTATTTCGATTCGGTCTCCATCTAACCCTTGGTCACTGAACACATTTGTGCTGCAGATTGATCTTGGGATAGCAGGTTTGAAGGAAGCAACAAAGAAGAAGAAGAAGTAGAAGATGAGCACCACCAAGACGTCGTGGCCGGAGGTGGTGGGCTGGCCGGCGGCGCAGGCCGTGACTCAGGTCAACACCGACAGGCCTGACGTCGCGATCGAGGTGCTCCCGTCTGGCACCAGTGTGTCCCCGGGGTTCAGTAGCGAGCGTGTCCGCGTCTTCTTCGATGGGACTGGCAGCGTCGCGGCCACTCCACAGGTTGGTTAGGCCGGCGGCGCCATCTTGCCAGGTTGACATTACCCGTCACTGAAATAGCTAGAGAAGCTTGATGCTATTTTGATTATCTAGAAGCGGAAGACACATTTGATTTATCAATGTACTCGTTATGATTGGAGCCCTTAGCTATTTTGAGATTGGGTATGTCTTATGGTTGTATCCTCTTTATGTGATGTTTTGAGTTAATAAAATACCTTTTATAAAAGAAATGAAATGAGGACCTTTGTGGACGGAGCACACAAGGAGTGACAAAACCAAGGTTTCGGCAACGGCAGCATAGCCCCTGGTGCACATCGGATCCCAACAACACTACACTCGCAAAAGTTTACGAAAAAGGATTTCCCCGCTTTATATTATAAAACAAACCGCCAAGCACCCAACAACCAAGGGTAGCAAAGTGCAAAGTACAGAACGAAAATAAAGGAGGTCCGGCTGGGGGCACAGCCAAAACAAGCCCCAAAGACAAGTGAAAACTCTAGTCAGGCTCCGGTGGCGGTGGTGGAGACGGCGGGGACATCACGACAGCTGAAGAACGAAGACCGGCGATGATGGAGTCGATGAAGTCACGATCGCGCCGCTTGCTAAGTGGTGTCCAGAGCTGTAGGAATCCACACATTTTAAAGACTGCGTCAGTGACACGGCAAGGAATGACATGCTCGATCACTAATTTATTGCGACAATTCCAAAGGGTCCACGCGAGGGTGCCCACTACGACCCAAAGGGACGGTCTACTAATAGACAGGGACGCTAGGACCTCCCTAAATAGGTCAGGGAGGTTGTCATGGCACAAAGATCCACCTATGACATCACGGAAGCAACTCCATAGGAATCGCGCCGACGGGCAACAAAAGAAGATGTGGTTAGGGTCTTCGGGGACGCCACAGAGGGGGCATTGGCCATCACTCGGGCCATTCTGCTTTTGGACCTCCGTGTCCGAGGGCAAACGGCCACAAACCCATTGCCACATGAAGATATGTATCTTCAGTGGCAGCTTGATTGCCCAAAGAACCGTAAGTTCAATGGGACCCGGAGTCGGCAGAATAGCCCGGTAAAGGGACTTAGTCGAGAATGAGCCACTCGACTCAAGGTGCCATGTCACAGAATCGGGCTTGGTCGAGGGGTTATCTAGAGCAATGCATTCGAAAAGCTCATCCCACTGCACACGCTCAAGGTCCCCAAAGGTGCGACGAAAGGAGATGGTGCGGAGGTCCTGAAGCGCTGCAACGACTGAAAGCATTGGATGAGTGCAGATCGAGAATAGCGCGTAGAATCTTTCCGTGAACGGTCTGGTTCCCGACCAACGGTCTAGCCAGAATAGTGAATTAGAACCCGAGCCCACAACAATTGTTGTGCCGATCCGTAGGACCGGTAGCAGTTGGATAATAGACTGCCAGAACTGGGAGCCCCCAACCCTGGGGGCGAAGGCGAGTGGTTGTCCACGCAAATACTTTGCATAGATAATATCTAACCATAGTCCACCGGAACCGGTTTCAATGTGCCACAGCCACTTGGCGAGAAGGGCGACATTCATGTGCTTCGAGGAGATCACACCAAGGCCACCTTGATCCTTGGGTTTGCATATCTCAGACCACTTAACCATGTGGTATTTCTGCTTATTGTTCTCACCCGCCCAAAAAAATCGAGAGAGATATTTGGCAATCTCCTGGTGAAGGGATTCATGAAGACTATAGAATCCCATCGTGTACATGAGGAGGTTAATAAGGGATGAGTTCATGAGAACCACCCGAGTTTCCTTGGAGAGCCACCGCCCTTGCCAAGGCTCCACCCGAAATTGGAGCTTGGAGACTGTAGGGTGGAGGTCCTTCTCCTGAAGGTGAACATCACTAATTGGCATGCCGAGGTAGGTTGTCGGGAAGGATCCCAACCGACAATTAAGGTGGTTGGCTATACTGGTTGCCTCCTCCCTGGAGTATCCCAGCACCATTATCTTGCTCTTTACGAAGTTAATCGTAAGCCCCGACATTTATTGGAAGCATAGGAGCAGGAACTTGAGGTGTCGGATGTCCTCATCCGAACCATCCACCATCAGGATCGTATCGTCCGCATACTGTAGGTGTGTAAGCCCCCCACTCCCAGTGTGATGGGGACATATACCTCTAATGTGGCCAGCCCGCCTGGCCAAGTCCAGGATAGTAGCCAAGGCATCGAACACCAAGTTAAAAAGGAAGGGAGAGAGGGGATCTCCCTGACGTACCCTCTGACCAGTGGGGAAGTAAGATCCCACCTCTCCATTGATGTTAATCGCCGTATTGAAGATCCCACCTCACAAAAGTTTACATAGGGTTGATCTTAGATGAGATCATTGTATTAAAGATCAAGAGAGAGAAAGACATCCAGTTACTGCCGTGGACCCGTAGGTCCTGTGGGAACTACTCACACATCATCGCGGAGGCGGCAAGGTTGATGAAGAACCTCCCCAATGGTTTTCTCCTCCGGCAGAGTACCGGTGAAGGCCTTCAGATAGGACCGCGAAAGAACAGATGCTTGCGGCGGCATAAGAATTGTTTCGGGTCTCGCTCTGGGTTTTTTGAAATATTAGGAAATTTATAAGACAGAGATTAGGTCAATTGGAGCAACGGGGGCCCCAGAAGTGTTGACGCCCAACCCCCCTAGGGGTGCGCCGTGTGAGCTTGTCGTCCCTCGTGCATCCTCTGATCTCTACTGAAGCTTCTAGGGTCTCTCATAGTCCAGACAAAGTCATAGTAAGGTTTCATCGTGTTTGGACTTCGTTAGTACTCCGTTAGTACTCCCTTCATTCCATAATGTAGTGCGCTCACATTTTTCGAGATTTAACTTTTACCATAAATTTAACTTTCGAGTTTGATTTTTCTGCGAAACAAATAAAACACAAAAAACAGGAACTGACACTGAACACTAAGTTAATAGTTTAGTCCCAAAAGAGATATAAAATGAAATATAAAGCATGTAAAAATGATAATATAATAGCATAAAACAATTTAAAAATATAGTTGCGTCGGAGACGCATCAAACCTCACCACTCGAACAAGAGGTTACCACAACACATGTCTTATATGTAACCAAAAAGCACCACTTTGCGTCTAGGTAGCAGGGGCTTGCAACCAAACACTCGTGCGTGTATTCTTGTTCATTCATATTGGGAAATGCAGACAACCAAACTACGTATGGAACATGATTTTCTGCCTTTATCCACTCTGTCAGGCGCAACAACTTAGTAGTTGTAGTTTGGTTGGGGCTAAGACCATATGATTTCTTTAAATGAAATCAGAGGGGAGGGAGATGGGGGGGGGGGCACTTGCTAAATAAAACAAGCCCGACAGAGCCACATATATAAGGAAGACAAAATCCATGCAGGTTAGGATAGTTTTTGCTAGGAGTTTGATGTACCAAAAGCATCAAACTCCCTTTTAAATCGAAATAACAGACCAAAAGCTAGAAAAAATTTCATGTACAGACCAAACTCCCTGGTAAAGAATTAGCCCATGTAAATTGTCTCCCAGCGAGGTCAATCTCCCTCAAACCAAGACTTTCAATGATTGTAAACATGAATGACCATCTCCCATCGAAATTGTCATCATTTTTTCGTCTTGTCTTCTAATTATATTGAAGTATCCTCCCACCAAAATGGGAAGTCTTTCATCGCCACAAATTCTCACCAGATTTTTTAGGAAATTCGGTTTGAGCTCTGGCTGGGCCGCACCATATACGGCCATCAAAGCCCATCTGAAGCCATCAACTTTCGATCATACTCGAAATTTGACGGTAAAATCTCCATAAACCTCATTCAACACTTCTAATGATTCGCACTTCACCCCGAGTAGGATCCCACCGGACCTACCCCTTGGAGGTAAAACGTACCAGTCATAATCAACCCCCCTGTCGGTGTCAAAACCGGCGGATCTCGGGTAGGGGGTCCCGAACTGTGCGTCTAGGCTGGATGGTAACAGGAGGCAAGGGACACGAAGTTTTACCCAGGTTCGGGCCCTCTCGATGGAGGTAAAACCCTATGTCTTGCTTGATTAATATTGATGATATGGGTAGTACAAGAATAGATCTACCACGAGATAGAAGAGGCTAAACCCTAGAAGCTAGCCTATGGTATGATTGTTGATGTGTATGTTGTCCTACGGACTAAAACCCTCCGGTTTATATAGACACCGGATAGGGTTAGGGTTACATAGAGTCGGTTACAATGGTAGGAGATTTGAATATCCGTATCGCCAAGCTTGCCTTCCATGCCAAGGAAAGTCCCTTCCGGACAAGGGACGGAGTCTTCAATCTTGTATCTTCATAGTCCAGGAGTCCGGCTGAAGGTATAGTCCGGCTATCCGAACACCCCCTAATCCAGGACTCCCTCAGTAGCCCCTGAACCAGGCTTCAATGACGACGAGTCCGGCACGCAGATTGTCTTCGGCATTGCAAGGCGGGTTCCTCCTCCAAGTACTTCATAGAAGATTTTGAACACAAAGATAGTGTCCGGCTCTGCAAAATAAGTTTCCACATATTGCCATAGAGAGAATAATATTTACACCAATCTAATCTGCTGACGTATTTCGTAGTGTGTCACACTACGGCCAAGCCTTTATCCGAGTCGTTTCATTATCCCACCTCAGCGCGTCATGCGAGGCGGTTTCCTTGGCACGTCTTGTTAAAGCAGAGATCGTGTCCCCTTATTCCGGGATTCTCATCAATACGGGCGTGGGTAACCCAACCACGCCATCGATTACGACGCTTGGGAGATAAGTGAGTTTTACCAGGCTGGTGGGGACACGTAGTTGCATCCACCCATATAAGGGGATAATGATCCACCTTTTCACCTACGCCTTCTTCCTCCTTTGCTTATCCATTCTCGCGCACTCAACCTCCAGCGCCCAAGTCCGCACTCCCACCTCAACCTTCTCTAGCCATGTCCGGAGCGGGAGGCAAGTGGATGGCCTCCTCTGTTATGGAGGGGCACATCAAAAGACTGAGGAAGGCCGGATACTTGTCTAACGACATTGCACACCGGCTTCCCGAAAAGGGGCAGCTCATCCCCACCCCGAGGCCCCATGAGAGGGTGGTGTTCCTCCCCCATTTCCTCTGCGGACTGGGTTTCCCTCTCCATCCATTTGCCCGGGGGCTCATGTTCTACTACGGCCTGGATTTCCACGATCTGGCCCCGAATTTTGTCCTCAACATCTCGGCGTTTATCGTCGTGTGCGAGGCTTTCCTCCGCATCCGCCCTCATTTCGGCCTATGGCTCAAGACTTTCAACGTCAAGCCGAAGGTGGTGCGCGGCAACCAGGCGGAGTGCGGAGGCGCCATGGTGGGCAAGATGGCCAACGTCCTATGGCTCGAGGGCTCCTTTGGGGAGACCCTGAAGGGGTGGCAATCGGGGTGGTTTTACATCATCGAGCCGCGCGACCCTGAGTGGGTCGCAGCCCCCGAGTTCCGGTCCGGACCCCTAACATGGCTCACGTCCTGGAAAGAGACGGGCCTGTCGTGGGGTAAAAAAGGAGAGCTGACCGGACTCCAAACATGCGTCAAAACCCTGGTGGACAAGAAGCTCAAACTTGTCAACGTAGTCCAGGTTATGCTCATCCGCTTGATCCTCCCGTGCCAACAACGGGCTTTCAACCTGTGGGAGTTCGACCCGGCGCGGCACCAAACTTTGAGCAGGCTCTTCAACACGACGTATGAAGATGCCTGGAAGGTGCTTTTCAAGGGCGCCGTGGCTCCCGCATCTGCTACTGAGGATCGCGGATTCAGTGCGCAGCGTCACGCTCTTGCGGTAAGCTGTTTTTTCCTTTTACAGGGTATCCGTTTTTCATAGTTTGACTCCATGCGGGATCTAAGCTCCCTTTCCTTTAACAAGATTGATAGGTGACGTCCGGACAGATCAACTGTCCGGCTCCTTTGCCCGAAGGCCCAGCGGACGCTCAATTAGCGAAGCTGCTGGCTCTGGCACCCTATGTGGTGCCAGAGAAGAAGGTCAAGAAGAAGACCACGGGGACTCGAAAGAGTGCCCGCCGTCCGGAGGTGTCGGATTCATCATCCGACGAATCCAAGACGCACTCCTCCCGTGAAGACGAGGAGGAGGAAGAAGAGACCCCTCCCCCTCCAGCGGGGGAAGGGAAGAAAAGAAAGGCCGCCCCAACTAGGGAGGCCGAAGAGTCCAAGAAGGGGAGAACCCTTTCTCCGGACTATTCCACCGACGCCGACGACGGCGGAGAGGAGTGGGCGCCCAGGGCCAAGCCCCTGGCCAAATCATAAGTATCCGGATACTAGAGTAATTCATAGTATTCGTTTATTGCACAGCTTTCCCTTATGTCGAGTATGTTTATGCAGCCGCCCCGAAGACCGGCTCGACGCGTCGTCGAGCGGCTCACTGGACTCGTCGGAGGTGAACTCGCTTCCGACGGCTTCCTCCCCCCGCCCTACGGACGACATCGAAGTGTTGTCCCGACAGGTTCCAATCCGGGAGGAGGTGGTCCTGGAGGTGCCGCGAGGCGACCTCCCGGACTCCAGGAGTAAAGGGGATGAAACCCCCCGGGGCTCCAAGTCCGGCCCTAGGCCGGACACCGCTCCAGAACCTTCAAAGGTTCCAGAGTCCGGCGGGCGACCTCCTTCCAAGAGGAGCAAGCCCGCCGTGCCGGTGACCTCTGTCCAACCGGAGGCGCCGGACAATATGTTGGAGGCGCTGCAAGGCGCCTCCATCAACGAGGGGCACCACACTATTATGAGTGCGGTGATCCAGAATGTTCAGTCCACCAAGAGCGGACTGACTAAAGCTTGTACTAGCCTTTTAACAGGCTTTGAGGTAAGTAAAGAATGTGTAAATAATATTACCGCATAGACAGTAGCCCCTGATGCTCTGTTCGGCGTTCGGGAAGAAAAGCCGAATAGAGGATCAAATTAAATTCGCAGGAGTCTAACAAAAAGGAGTCAATATGCGTATGCAGGCTTCCCTGCTGGCGTCTGCTGCACTGACTGCAGAAGTGGACACGCTGAAGCAGGACCTAGAGCGGTCCGAGCAAGAGCTCGGGCGTGCCAAGAAGCAGCTCGAGGACAATGAAGGTAAGAAATACCTTGTTTGAATATATATATATATATATATAAAGGTGCAATTATGAAAAATGATAGGATTATCGTGGCTATTGTAGGGGCCACGTCTGAGGTGGCGACCCTTAAGCAAGCGCTGCTCGAGGCCGAGAAGACGGCGGCCACGGAGCGCACCGAGCGGGAGAAGTATGAGGCCGAGGTTGGCAAGGTGCGGCAAGAGCTCCAGGCTCTCATGGAAAAACATGAGAGTTTGGAGCGTGACTCAAGGGCGCAAGCGTCCGAGCTTGCGGCGGCTATTGAAAGTGCCAAGTCTGCCAAGGCCGAATCCCAGAAGACCCTCCAGGAGTTGGATGAGGTGAAGAAGATAGCGGCGGGTAAGGCATTCTTTATGCAAAGCAAACATATAAGCGTGAGTTACTTGTTACTTACCCGAACCCGGAGTTCTCCAAGCGCGTTCGCAGATCTTCCCCGGAGTGTGTCTGATGCTGCCGCATTCTATCAAGCTGAGGAGGGGAGCTTGACAGAGAAGGTGTTCTGGTCTCAGTATGCTGAGGCCGGACACCCTGTGCCCCTGAGCGACCAGTTGAAGCAACTGGTCGAGCTCCACAAGGCGGTCGAACAGGCCATGAAGGGCCTCATAGTTCGGCTGTGGCCTGGAGAGGCTCAGCCTGGGAGCTATTTCGGGCTGGTGCGGCGGCTGGTGGAGGCTTGTCCAAGGCTTGAAGTCATCAAGCACTCCGTCTGCATTGAAGGTTCCCGTAGGGCCCTTTCCCGTGCGAAGGTGCACTGGGGCAAGCTGGATGCCGAGAAGCTTGTGAAGGACGGGCCACCGCCGGGGAAAGAGCATCGCAAGCCCGAGAATTATTGTAAGGATGCTCTAAAGGGTGCCCGCCTTGTGGCGGATGAATGTTCTATGGATGTAATCTTTGAGTAAAACTCGCTCGTTTTGTCCTGTGCGCTGAAAACTTGTTCATATGCGCTAACCAATGCTGTTTGAATTTAAAATATTACCTTTTGTGCGGCTGTTTATCAATTCTGAGAGATGGCGAGTCGTCGGCTTCTGCCCCCGTGCCGCTAGTGCTGGGGTGTTCGAGGATAAACCTAAGCGCTCTTTTTCCCATGTTTGGGTCCTTCGAGGGAGGCGCTCAGCCCAACGAACAGGCAATCGGAATATAATGCGTGAACACTCTCACTTAGCCATAGAATTTTATAATTTTAAATTTCGGCGAAGCCCCTGGTATTCGGAAGACCGAGTTCGGGGCGCTATCCACGCCTTGGCCGGACAGAGCCGGCTCCTCGCCCTAAGCGGCATAAGTCTTTAGGGACTCGAAAAAACCTCTCAAACAGCGACCAGCTCTCGCTTCATCATGACAGTCAGTTTTAGCTTTCTCCACTGAGGTGCTCGACCCAGCTCAACCGGGGCACAATCGCAGTGGTTCTCTGTCAGGACCCCGATCCTAAGTCACACCGATCTAGCATGTAACACATCATATCACTTTGCAGCCTCACGCATGGTATTCCACGGGTGCCACCTTACCTGGCCCGGGACCGTTTGCGCCTTTTGGCTCATGTATATGATAGTGTCGCTAGCATCCATATGACAAAGAACCCGGTCCGACATGGCTAGTCGTGAACCCAAAGCGGCCTGAACCCATGGGGACAGGCATACATGAATCAACCTCGAGCATGTCGGTCAACAGCGTGTGAATCCAGGCTGTAGCACTGGGCTAACAGGCCTCCGGTAACCCGGGCTGTAGCAGGCTAGGCAGGACTCCGGATGTCAACGTGACATTTCCCCGAAGGGACAGACACAGGAACAAAGTGAAACACATGCCGGCCAGTCAAGTGTCCTGAGTAGTAGTGCTGGACTAGCAGGACTCCGGTGAACCGGGCTATAGCGGACTACTATCGCTTAGAAAGCACTAGACTACATTTCCCCATATGATAGGCTGCCAAGGATAAACAACTAGATTGTCGGATCCCACTCATACCAAGCATTTCAATCATACACACAATATGCCCGATATGAGTACATACAACATGGCATCACAACAAGACTCTACGACTCAAGTATTTATTCAATAGGCTCCGAGGAGCGAGGTATTACAAACATGGGTCTCATGACCCAACATTCAGAGCATACAAATCAAAGCACACGCGGAAGCTTAACATGTCTGAGTATAGACATCTACAAATGAAAAAGGCTGAGAAGCCCGACTATCTACCAGATCCTGCCGAGGGCGCAAGATCGTAGCTGAGGTAACAAGCTAAATGTCGAAGTCCAAGCGGAACTACTAGCGGGACTGAAGTCTCATTGAAAAACATAAATTAAGCAAACGTGAGTACAAATGTACCCAACAAGACTTACATCAGAACTATCTACATATGCATCGGTATCAACAAAGGGGGTGGTGTAGTTTAACTGCAGCAAGCCAGCTTTGACCCGGTGGCTATCCTAAACTACGACTGCAAGCAACTCTTTTGAGGTGGCGCACACGAGTCCACATGTTCACCATATCAATACACCACTATGGATCCGCTCCCGTCTCCCTACGAGAAGGCCATCCATAGCACTCACGCTTATCTTGCGAGTTTTAGAGTATCCACTTTCACTTGTCTATGAACTATGCAAGGGGTCCAAGTTTCCATATCCAAGGAATCCGGCTATTCGAATAGATAATGATAACCCTGCAGGGGTGTACTTCTTCACACACGCTCTCACCACTTATCGCCCTGTACACGTCATGTACCTCGGCAACCTTCAAGCGGAAGCCGGGCGAGGGTGTCGGCCACGACCTGACTAACCAACAAGTCTCTAGTCCAGGTTTATCGCCTATTCGGGTTCCATCCGCATGGAGATCCGGCCGGGGTGTCGCTCACGGCCCTAAACGATGTGTACAGGGTTCCCAAGCCCACCATCCGGGTGCCAGTTGGTACACCGGGCCACTGTGCCTAGTCTGTCCCAAGCCCACCTATACCGGGTGCCACTTGGTAGACTACTAACACTACCTATAAACACCAGAAACTAATTGCAACTCCTGGACAGAGATCGAGTTGATTAATAAGTCTAGAGAGCCTGGAGCGCCCGGAGCCCAATGTGTGGTAGTAACTGTTCATGGATCACAAACACAGAACTCAGTTCCTGAGGACGGTTGCAGTGAGACAACCCACCATGTACTCCTACATGGCCTCTCACCGCTACCTTTACCAAATCGTGTTCACACACTTATCTCACACACCGTAGGACATGTTCAACACCATTCCAATTCATCCCCGATGAATCAGACCTGACCCAACTCTAAGCAGTAGCAGGCATGACAACAACATGAATGAGTAGGCACATCAGGGCTCAAACAACTCCTACTCATGCTAGTGGGTTTCATCTATTTACTGTGGCAATGACAGGTCATGCAGAGGAAAGGGGTTCAGCTACCGCAGCATGTAACAGTTGAAACGGCGTTGTCCTTAATGCAGTAAAAGAGAGCAGGAGCGAGAGAGTGGGATTGTATCAGAATGAACAAGGGGGTTTTGCTTGCTTGACACTTCTGAAGATAATATAGCTCTTCATCGGTGTCATCGATCACATCGTCGGAAACATTGTCGACTGAGAGGGGACGGTTATCGGCAAACAGAGAAGGACACAATCAATGCAATGCAACAATATGATGCATGATCATGACATGGTAATATGAATGTGTTTTGGGCTAATGCAACAGAAAGTCATTTTAATTGAAGTGGAATTCAACACTATATCAAATTCCAACTCCAAACCTATTATGAAATTTGCCATAATCATGTTTCATCCTAAACAATGGGATTAAATTGCTCAAACATGCATGAAAATGGTACAGATGGATTCCTTGAATTTTTTTGATAATTTTTCATATATAATTTATCTTATTTGGAGTTACGGTTGAATTTCTATGATTTTTCAAAGTTTTGGATATTTTCTGAATTAAACAAATCATTTCTGATTTATTTAAAATCCAGAAAAGGATTACTGCGCCAGCCTGACATCATCATGACGTCAGCAGGTCAACAGGCCGGTCCAGGTCAAACCTGACCAGTAGGGTCCACTGGTCAGTGACCCGGGGTCATCAGTGTCACGGACATGTGGGCCAGGTAAACACCCACATCAGCACAGTCAACTCTGACGCATGGGTCCACCAGGATTAACTTAAGTCTAACTAATTTTGTTAGGGGTCTAAATAATTCGGTGGGGTCCGGCTGTCAGTGGCAGTGAGGTGGTTAATTAGGTGGGGAGGTTAGTCCTAATTACAGCCACGTCGGCACGCCGGAGTTTGGCCGGCGGAGATCTCAACTGCGGCGGAAGATTGCCGGAAACATGCTAGGGGCTGCGGTTTGTCGTGTAGAAGGCATCGGGGAGAAGCCCTTGCTCGGGCGCATCCAATGGGCCAGGCAGGGGGTCGCGGGGCGCCCGGAATCTCGCCGGCGACGAGTTTTGGCGGCGGCGCAACTACGGGTTGCACGGGTGCGAGGCCACGGTGCACAAGCGGACGACCATGAGGCGCGCTACGGGTTCCTGGAGAAGCCCAGAGCACGACTCCATGCTTGGCTTGGTCAGGCGGGGCGGCTAGCGACGGTGAGCTTCGCGGCGGCGGCAGCGATTGCTCGGCCATGGCGGGGCTGCGGTTAGAGGACGGAACAGAGGGGGCGAGCACGAGGGGAGGTGTAGGAGCTCACAAGGATGCGGCAGAGAAGGCCAGCGGGCTCGGGGACGACCTGGAGACGGAGAATCGGGGCCGGCGATCTTCGGTGCCCGTCGGTGAAGACGACGGCGATGGCGTCACTGCAGGGCTCCCGGCGTCGCTTGGAGCGGTGAGGGGGAAGAGTAGGTCGAGGCGGAGCTTTGGGAGGCGTCGGGGAGGCGAGGCAGTGGCTGTGGCCGCGACGAACGGCGTCGGTGGCGACGGGCGCGTTCGGGCGGATGCGCGCGAGAGAGACAGAGGAGGGAGGGCGCTCGAGGGAGAGAGAGGGAGAGGTGCAGGGGTCGCGTGGCGTCGAGGAGGGGCTTCGAGGCGCCCGGTGAGGCAGACGAGCAGGGAGGTGCGTGGCGCCGCGGGCGCATGCGCTGTCTGCCTCCTCTGCCTACTGGCAGAGGTAGGTGATGACTGGCATGGGCCAGGTGGGCTGGGCAGCATAGCTGGGCCGCTCGGCTGTAGGTAAGCGCCAGGTAGGTCTTCTGTTCTTTTTAATTTTTCTTCTGTTTTGTTTTATTTAATTGCCACTGAATTCAAATTCAAACAAATTTGAAAACAGTGCCAAAACTCCCCTGGATAATTTTATGTCACTTAAGGTCTACTCCTCATATACATAAAATATCTCAGGGCATTTGAAAATATATTCATTATATATTATGAATATAACTCCAAATTCAAATAGAATATTGATTTAAAATCAGAGCTCAAATAATTCCTTAGAAATGTTCCAAAATTTTGGTTTGATTTATAACTCTTGCCAAAATTGTCAGAGCTATTTCTAGGGCATTTTGGATTTACTGATTGCAATTTTAGGGTTTCTTGCCCTTTTATTAAAATGATTTCCGAGGCTTTCAATTTCCTCATTTCAACTTTCGGAATATAGACATGATGCACACATGAAGCTAGCCTAGAGCATTACCAGAAGCTAGGGATGTGACAGCTCACCCCTACTAAACAAGAATCTCGTCCCGAGATTCAAGCGTAGGGTAAGATGATGGGGGAACGCAACTAACGCTATCTTCACGATCCAGGTTGCACTTCAGATGAACGTTGATTCAATCACCATTTTTGTCTCAAAGTCTTGCCCCGAGAACTCCAACTAACATGACAATGAGAGGAGAAGGAAAACTCAAGAGGGGTCGATCTTATCGAAGGTCGAACAACTCAGGATCAACTCACGGAGTGAGACATTGAAACATCTCTGGAGCTGAGAGGCAAAACTTGCATCAGGAGCGATAGAAGAAACAATTTGACGAGGGTTTCAAAGTAGCGAGGGAAATTGCCATGATACCATAACGAGACATCTTAAGGAAAGTGACTTGCAGAAATATTCCCTAAAGTGGCAAAAAGAATTACTTTTGATTCAGAGATCATTGAAACTCTTCATACCAGCTTAAGGCAATTTACAATTGAATGTTTGAGGTAGCTTGAAGAGATGGCATACTTGGACTGGGATGGATGATGTGGACTACCTTGTTGAAGACAACGCATTGGATGATTTTTCTTATCATCGGAAATGGATGGGACCCATGGTAAGTCCACTTTTGAAGATGATCCTGAACAACAACCACTGAGGTGCAAGCTGGGAACAAAATGCAAATGTTGGGAATGATTCTGGTAACTGGGGAAGAACTCAACAGTCAAGAGTGAGTCCACTGTTTGAAAAGGTTATAACATAACCGAGGAAACTGGAAGCAAATCCCAGTTAACGCCAACGGTAAAACCTAGTGCTTGTGCGTGCTCTCAAGAACTTGAGCATCTCCATATTCATCAAGGTTTTACCAATATCCTTGTCAAGGATCCTGGCAACACAACATACCACCATGATGAATGGTGATGGATGATGCAGATGCAAAGGAAGATAACACTTTCTTAGATTTCACCTTAGCGAGGCCAAGGGAACAAAATCTGGATGATCGACCGAGAGACATATAGCACTCCGCTTCTAATGTTCTCCTTGATGTGCTAGTGTAATCCATTTATAGATATGGTTTGATATCTAGAACATCAAGTAAAAGGTCAGACTTTGGAAGCTCAAGAATCCATAAGGAATAACCACGGAGGTAGATCCTGCGAGATCCTTATGGGGAGGTGACCAACTTCTTCAACAAAGATACTGCAATAATAGGCCTTCCGGCTAGGTGTGTTGGCCACGACACCCACGTTACCGGTTACAGAGAGACCAACATTATAGTTCTTGGAGTACGTTCCAACCATCATATCTGCCTGAGATTCAGATCTGGTTGGTGTCAGGATATTCCAGACTCATCAAGTCAAGAAAGAAAAATGAAGTATGCAACGCAATTCGACGAGATGACATTGCAAGATTCTCGGGGAATGAGCTACGATAGCAAGCTCCAAAACATGAGCTGGTTCTGCTACAAACCTGTGAACACGCTATCCAAGACAAGCATGACCACATGGTAGTCTTATAATAAAACACTACCGAGCACAGGTTGGGAACCATCATCGAGGATATCAAAGTCCTTGTGCACTTATCGATGAACTTCTTGTCCGTGAGCAAGTCAGTCAGTGGCTTGGTGTGCTAGGAACACATATGGAATGGAGGCGGCCAACCTACCAAACCATAGGGCACTTCGCACGTGCATGACTAACTTGGGATGATTCCAGAGGAGGCAAAAATAAACTTTCTCGAATTCACGGCAGCAACTTGCATCGATTGCACGTGAACCAGAGGAAGTCACTTCTTCCATCCAGACAGATACTTCATGAACGGGGCATGAAGAAAATGCTTACACAATTTTCCAATGCTAGCTGGATGTTCAACATGAGTCATTGAGGAGACAAAATGCTGTTGATGGACTCAACAACAACTCATCGGAATTTCCATATCACTGGACTTCCACCATCATGTGAACACGGTGATAGCATTGGTGAGACCAAAAGATGTAATGGTGTATGCTCGAGGGATCAACCACGAGTAAGACAACATTACGAACATCGTTGGTTCTGATTTGACTTGACGATAGTCCATACTCAAGTCAATGTTTTGACAAGGCAATAGATCCAACAACTGATCACGAGGACCAATCGATGGAGATATCATCTTTCTTCAACACACACACACAAACACAAAGATATCCCTTAGTGATGAACTAAGTGGATTAAGCTTTCATCTTCCAACTCTCCAAGTTGTTGTTTGGCTTAACCAACTAGCTCAGGGGTATCCCACACAGATTCTTGGAGATTGGGTGGTTTGGAGGAAAATCAACATGATCACGAACTCAACATAGCGGTCAGGTGACAACCTGGTAACACTTCCGAGAAGATGTTCGGAAAATCACGAACCACCGATATGTTACTAAGCTCGAGAACAATCTTGCTTTTCATGGCAAGATGATATGATCAACTAAGCAAGGATAGACACAGTCCCAACTCTTGATCGAAGAGTGCACCAGGAAAATGGACTAGGTAGCACGATCAATCTTAGAATGATGATTCAATAACCAACACGCTAAGAATGAGTTTATTGTCCATTAACTACCAAGCAACGGGGTTGCTAGGAGTATTGATTTCACACATCACAATTCACTTGTCGGCATTCTGGTTACAACAACACGGAACCGAAGAATGAATAATGATGGTGATAAGTATCACTGCGTCAAGAATTCATAAGAGGTGGTGCAATTCTCATGACATTCTTGACATAAATATGGTAACACTCCAAGGTAGAACGGAGCAAAAGCTACGTTGGCATTTGATCCATGGAATACAACTACTTTGATCCAATCCTAGATATGGATAAGGTACTGGAGTTTGTTTCTCCTAGTCATTCTAGAATAGAATGGCTTGACGGACCACTAGAGTAATAGGCATTGATAAACACGATTGCCAAATACTCCTTACTATCAATTGATAGATGAAGGTCGGAATATAACTGAAGGGGGGGACAACTCAAGGAACATATAAATTTGTGAGTTTTGGATGCATAGATTAGTATGTCGAACGAGTTCAACATATTTCTTCCGGATAACCCATGCAGAAAGGTAGAACTGGTAGAGCCACAATATAGAATGGAGAACTCATCAAGAGCACTCTGGTTGTGATCCTTTGGTTCAAGAACTTCTGCCATAAGTGGTTCATAGTATTTGGAAGAAGGAAATACCACGGACCTCGAGGACTAATGAAAAGGTTACTAATATCCTAAAGGAACTAGCAACACTATCAACATGAGGTAAGTAGGGTGAATCTTGGGTCAGGGACCCAGGAATAGAATAGTGACTAACTAAATGGCATCGCGGGATGCTTTCGAGAATGGTGGCCATATTCATCACACTGGAAACACAAGACATGGCTAGATTACTAGGTGACTCCCTAAGACACCTAGGGTCATAACAATAGCTACAACATATATGTCGAGGCAACAGAGTACCTCAACTCACCAATTAGTGTGCTTAATCTGACCCAAAAGGACAACGGGAACACGGAGGAAAGATTTGCAAATGCATCAGACTATTTAGAAACCTGGGATGACTCGGACAGCATAACGGCTGTAAATGCTCAAAAATATTTGAGACATCCTGCAAAATGGTGGCATAGCCACTCAACATCACAGTATCAAGGTTCCGAGACCAATTATGAACACACGAAAGTAGTAGAAACTGAGCTGGGGCTTAAATCCAACAATCTTATAAGTCTATGGATTAGTAACACGTCATCCTGATAGATAGATGAGAAGCCTAGTTCTTAAACCCTGTAGAAGAGAAGAGGATGACTCAGATCAGAAGGTCATGAGGATAAAGAGTAAAAAGAGCCTTACGTTCCCATCCACAATCAATTCCCTTATATAACTAAAGCATTTCTAGACACGACTTCGACCAGCTTGGCTTGGTAATCCTACAGGCAGTCAGGCTGCGATATCAAAGCTGTCAGGACCCCGATCCTAAGTCACACCGATCTAGCATGTAACACATCATATCACTTTGCGGCCTCACGCACGGTATTCCACGGGTGCCACCTTACCTGGCCCGAGACCGTTTGCGCCTTTTGGCTCACGTATATGATAGTGTCACTAGCATCCATATGACAAAGAACCCGGGCCGACATGGCTAGTCGTGAACCCAAAGCGGCACGAACCCATGGGGACAGGCATACATGAATCAACCTCGAGCATGTCGGTCAACAGCGTGTGAATCCGGGCTGTAGCACTGGGCTAACAGGCCTCCGGTAACCCGGGCTGTAGCAGGCTAGGCAGGACTCCGGATGTCACCGCATGACATTTCCTCGAAGGGACAGACACAGGAACGAAGTGAAACACATGTCGTCCAGTCAAGTGTCCTGAGTAGTAGTAGTGGGCTAGCAGGACTCCGGTGAACCGGGCTGTAGCGGACTACTATCGCTCAGAAAGCACTAGACTACATTTCCCCATATGATAGGCTGCCAAGGATAAACAACTAGATTGTCGGATCCCACTCATACCAAGCATTTCAATCATACACACAATATGCCCGATATGAGTACATACAACATGGCATCACAACAAGACTCTACGACTCAAGTATTTATTCAATAGGCTCCGAGGAGCGAGATATTACAAACATGGGTCTCATGACCCAACATTCAGAGCATACAAATCAAAGCACACGCGGAAGCTTAACATGTCTGAGTACAGACATGTACAAATGAAAAAGGCTGAGAAGCCCGACTATCTACCAGATCCTGCCGAGGGCGCAAGATCGTAGCTGAGGCAACAAGCTAAACGTCGAAGTCCAAGCGGAACTACTAGCGGGACTGAAGTCTCACTGCAAAACATAAATTAAGCAAACGTGAGTACAAATGTACCCAGCAAGACTTACATCAGAACTATCTACATATGCATCGGTATCAACAAAGGGAGTGGTGGAGTTTAACTGCAGCAAGCCAGCTTTGACTCAGTTTGAGGTGGCGCACACGAGTCCACATGTTCACCATATCAATACACCACTATGGATCCGCTCCCGTCTCCCTACGAGAAGGCCATCCATAGCACTCACGCTTATCTTGCGAGTTTTAGAGTATCCACTTTCACTTGTCTATGAACTATGCAAGGGGTCCAAGTTTCCATATCCGAGGAATCCGGCTATTCGAATAGATAATGATAACCCTGCAGGGGTGTACTTCTTCACACACGCTCTCGCCACTTATCGCCCTGTACACGTCATGTACCTCGGCAACCTTCAAGCGGAAGCCGGGCGAGGGTGTCGGCCACGACCTGACTAACCAACAAGTCTCTAGTCCAGGTTTATCGCCTATTCCGGTTCCATCCGCAAGGAGATCCGGCCGGGGTGTCGCTCACGGCCCCAAACGATGTGTACAGGGTTCCCAAGCCCACCATCCGGGTGCCACTTGGTACACCGGGCCACTGTGCCTAGTCTGTCCCAAGCCCACCTGTACCGGGTGCCACTTGGTAGACTACTAACACTACCTACAAACACCAGAAACTAATTGCAACTCCTGGACAGAGATTGAGTTGATTAATAAGTCGAGAGAGCTTGGAGCGCCCGGAGCCCAATGTGTGGTAGTAACTGTTCATGGATCACAAACACAGAACTCAGTTCCTGAGACGGCTGCAATGAGACAACCCACCATGTACTCCTACATGGCCTCTCACCGCTACCTTTACCAAATTGTGTTCACGCACTTATCTCACACACCGTAGGACATATTCAACACCATTCCAATTCATCCCCGATGAATTAGACCTGACCCAACTCTAAGCAGTAGCAGGCATGACAACAACATGAATGAGTAGGCACATCAGGGCTCAAACAACTCCTACTCATGCTAGTGGGTTTCATCTATTTACTGTGGCAATGACAGGTCATGCAGAGGAAAGGGGTTCAGCTACCGCAGCATGTAACAGTTGAAACAGCGTTGTCCTTAATGCAGTAAAAGAGAGCAGGAGCGAGAGAGTGGGATTGTATCGGAATGAACAAGGGGGTTTTGCTTGCCTGACACTTCTGAAGATAATATAGCTCTTCCTCGGTGTCATCAATCACATCGTCGGAAACATCGTAGACTGAGAGGGGACGGTTACCGGCAAACAGAGAAGGACACAATCAATGCAATGCAACAATATGATGCATGATCATGACATGGTAATATGAATGTGTTTTGGGCTAATGCAACAGAAAGTCATTTTAATTGAAGTGGAATTCAAAACTATATCAAATTCCAACTCCAAACCTATTATGAAATTTGCCCTAATCATGTTTCATCCTAAACAGTGAGATTATCTTGCTCAAACATGCATGAAAATGGTACAGATGGATTCCTTGAATTTTTCTGATAATTTTTCATATATAATTTGTCTTATTTGGAGTTACGGTTGAATTTCTATGATTTTTCAAAGTTTTGGATATTTTCTGAATTAAACAAATCATTTCTGATTTATTTAAAATCCAGAAAAGGATTACTGCGCCAGCCTGACATCATCATGACATCAACAGGTCAACAGGCCGGTCCAGGTCAAACCTGACCAGTGGGGTCCACTGGTCAGTGACCCGTGGTCATCAGTCTCACGGACATGTGGGCCAGGTCAACGCCCACGTCAGCACAGTCAACTCTGACGCGTGGGTCCACCGGGATTAACTTAAGTCTAACTAACTTTGTTAGGGGTCTAAATATTTTGGTAGGGTCCGGCTGTCAGTGGCAGTGAGGTGGTTAATTAGGTGGGGAGGTTAGTCCTAATGACAGCCACGTCGGCATGCCGGAGTTTGGCCGGCGGCGATCTCAACTGCAGCAGAAGATCGTCGGAAACATGCTAGGGGCTGCGGTTTGTCGTGCAGAAGGCATCGAGGAGAAGCCCTTGCTCGGGCGCATCCAATGGGCCAGGCAGGGGGTCGCGAGGCGGCCGGAATCTCGCCGGCGACGTGTTTTGGCGGTGCGCAACTACGGGTTGCACGGGTGCGAGGCCACGGTGCACAAGCGGACGACCATGGGGCACGCTACGGGTTCCTGGAGAAGCCCAGAGCACGACTCCATGCTTGGCTTGGTCAGGCGGGGCGGCTAGCGACGGCGAGCTTCGCGGCGGTGGCAGCGATTGCTCGGCCATGGCGGGGCTGCGGTTAGAGGACGGAACAGAGGGGCCGAGCACGGGGGGAGGTGTAGGAGCTCACAAGGATGTGGCAGAGAAGGCCAGCGGGCTCGGGGACGACCTGGAGACGGAGAATCGGGGCCGGCAATCTTCGGTGCCCGTCGGTGAAGACGACGGCGATGGCGTCACTGCAGGGCTCCCGGCGTCGCTTGGAGCGGTGAGGAGGAAGAGTAGGTCGAGGCGGAGCTTTGGGAGGCGTCGGGGAGGCGAGGCGGTGGCTGTGGCCGCGGCGAACGGCGTCGGTGGCGATGGGCGCGTTCGGGCGGACGCGCGCGAGAGAGACAGAGGAGGGAGGGCGCTCGAGGGAGAGAGAGGGAAAGGTGCAGGGGTCACGTGGCGTCGAGGAGGGGCTTCGAGGCGCCCGGTGAGGCAGACGAGCAAGGAGGTGCGTGGCGCCGCGGGTGCATGCGCTGTCTCCCTCCTCTGCCTACTGGCAGAGGTAGGTGATGACTGGCATGGGCCAGGTGGGCTGGGCAGCATAGCTGGGCCGCTCGGCTGTAGGTAAGCGCCAGGTAGGTCTTCTGTTCTTTTTAATTTTTCTTCTGTTTTGTTTTATTTAATTGCCACTGAATTCAAATTCAAACAAATTTGAAAACAGTGCCAAAACTCCCCTGGATAATTTTATGTCACTTAAGGTCTACTCCTCATATACATAAAATATCTCAGGGCATTTGAAAATATATTCATTATATATTATGAATATAACTCCAAATTCAAATAGAATATTGATTTAAAATCAGAGCCCAAATAATTCCTTAGAAATGTTCCAAAATTTTGGTTTGATTTATAACTCTTTCCAAAATTGTCAGAGCTATTTCTAGGGCATTTTGGATTTACTGATTGCAATTTTAGGGTTTCTTGCCCTTTTATTAAAATGATTTCCGAGGCTTTCAATTTCCTCATTTCAACTTTCGGAATATAGACATGATGCACACATGAAGCTAGCCTAGAGCATTACTAGAAGCTAGGGATGTGACATTCTCCTAGTGCTACCTTAGCCGATATAGCGGAACGTAAGGCACCAAAGCATAGGAGCCGGGCAAACCCAACTATTGACCCAAGACATGATTCGGAGCCGATGCATATAATGCTATAAGTTCGGGGTGCTGCACTTGTTAAAGTGTTCGGACTTCTCACACCATATTGAGGGGTACTAAAGCCCCTGGCGTATTTTGGCCATACCAAAGTGTATGGGTGCAACATGTCGTTAAGGAACATATATATAAGGGAGTAATGCAAAAATAGACAAAAGCTATGCATTGTTTATTAAAGAGGGCTGCGATCAAAGCAGGATGATACAAATAATGCGATAAGCGAAAAGATTGGACTATTTAACATGTCTGCTCCAGGGGCAAGCTGCGGAATAGTATGCGAAACAGGTATACTGCTCGTGATAGAGACCACCTGGGAGTTTCGTAATGCGGCGTGGCTTGTCTGCTTCCCTGGTTCTTGCATCGTTTGTGCGGCAGTTGAACTGCCGAACAGGTCTTCCGAAGGGTGGAGTCCTGAAAGTAAGAGAAAATTAAAAAATCGGCAGCCCCTGGTGCGGTTTAAGCCGTGTTTCGGGCGTGCCGTGATGGTGCCCCTCCCCTTGTGCCCATGTTATCTCTAGAGCGTAATTATGTACGCGAAGTACTGGCGTCGCCTTTTTGCGAGGGTTGGGGTTGGGGCCGCATTGCTACGCCTGCTCGGATCATGCCAGGCGGTCTTGTTGTAGGTTACTCCGGGCGCGCTTGACGGTGTTCGGTCGTTTACTGGCCGGACTGGAGAACTGCCTAGAGAGGCTGCTTTGTACTTCCGCTGCAAGGGCCGCCGTGTGCTCCTCTGTTCGGAGGGAGCGTTCGGTGTTTCCATTGACAGTAATTACTCCTCGAGGGCCTGGCATCTTGAGCTTAAGGTATGCGTAATGCGGTACCGCATTGAACTTAGCGAATGCGGTTCGCCCGAGCAGTGCGTGATAACCACTGCGAAACGGGACTATGTCGAAGATTAACTCCTCGCTTCGGAAATTATTCGGAGATCCGAAGACCACTTCAAGTGTGACTGAGCCTGTACAGTTGGCCTCTACACCTGGTATTACGCCTTTAAAGGTCGTTTTGGTGGGCTTAATCCTCGAGGTATCTATGCCCATTTTCCGCACTGTATCCTGGTAAAGCAGGTTCAGGCTGCTGCCTCCGTCCATAAGGACTTTAGTGAGATGAAATCCGTCAATAATTGGGTCTAGAACCAATGCGGCGAATCCTCCGTGATGGGTGCTAGTGGGGTGGTCCCTTCGATCAAAGGTGATCGGGCAGGAGGACCATGGGTTGAACTTTGGGGCGACTAGCTCTATCGCGTATACGTCCCTTAACGCGCGCTTCCGCTCCCTCATGGGGATGTGGGTTGCGTATATCATGTTCACTGTCCGCACTTGTGGGGGAAAACCCTTCTGTCCACTGTTCGTCGGCGGCCGGGGCTCCTCGTCGTCATCGCTATGCAGCCCCTTGTCTTCGTTTTTGGCATTTAACTTGCCCGCCTGCTTGAACACCCAACAATCCCTGTTGGTGTGATTGGCCGGCTTTTCGGGGGTGCCATGTATCTGGCATAAGCGGTCGAGTATTCGGTCCAAACTGGACGGGCCCCTAGGATTCCTTTTGAATGGCTTTTTCCGCTGACCGGATTTAGAGCCTCTGAATCCGGCATTGACTGCCGTATCATCTGCATTGTCGCCGTTAATGCGGCGCTTCTGCTTGTTGCGACGCGACCTGCCACTACTGTCCCTGGTGTCCGAATTACCAGGGTTCTTGGTTATATTGTTGCTACGAGCAAGCCAGCTGTCTTCTCCCGCGCAAAAGCGGGTCATGAGTATCGTGAGTGCTACCATAGATTTCGGCTTTTCCTGTCCAAGGTGCCGGGCCATCCACTCATCACGGATATTGTGCTTGAAGGCTGCTAGGGCCTCGGCGTCCGGACAGTCGACTATTTGATTTTTCTTTGTTAGGAACCATGTCTAGAATTGCCTGGCCGATTCCTCTGGCTGCTGGATTACGTGACTTAGGTCATCGGCATCTGGGGGTCGCACATAAGTGCCCTGGAAATTGTCGAGGAATGCGGCTTCCAGGTCCTCCCAACAACTGATTGATCCTGTTGGCAAGCTGTTAAGCCAATGCCGAGCTGGTCCTTTAAGCATGAGTGGGAGGTATTTGATGGCATGGAAATCATCGCCGCGGGCCATGTGGATATGAAGGAGATAATCCTCAATCCATACCACATGATTTGTTGTGCCATCATATGATTCGATGTTTACGGGTTTGAAACCCTCGGGGATTTGATGATCCATTATTTCGTCTGTAAAGCAGAGTGGGGGTGCGGCGCCTCTATACTGGGCTATATCGTGACGTAGCTCCAATGAGCTTTGTCTACTGTGTTCGGCCCTGCCGAATTTGTGGTCGGCGTGACGGTTACTGTCTCGAGTCGTGGGGCGCCCACGCGATCCGTAGATCGATCTTGTTTGTCTAGCCTTGTCCTCCAACATATCTCGTAAGTCCGGCGCATATTCCCGTGCCTTGGTACGGGGTGCGGCTTGAGTGGAGGGCCGAGGGGCCTCTCTATCGCGGCCACGAGGTGGCCGGTCGGCCGCATCAAGTGCTTCCTCCTCTAATTGGGGTAGCAACCTGCGCTTTGGGTAGCTCTTGGAGGGGCGTTCGAGTTTATGCTCTTCGGCCGCAAGGACTTCAGTCCATCTGTCGACCAGCAAATCTTGATCAGCTCTAAGCTGTTGCTGTTTTTTTCTTGAGGCTTCTTGCCGTGGCCATAAGCCTACGTTGAAAACGCTTTTGCTCGACGGGATCCTCTGGCACGACGAATTCATCGTCATCAAGGCTTGCCTCGTCTTCGGAGGGAGGCTTATAATTATCGTCCTCGACCTCTCTGTCTGCCGCTCTCTCATGAGGGCTGGTTTCTCCATCCTCCTGTGCTAAATCTTGCTGGAGGGGGTTTTCTTCAGTGCTTTCCGGAGTACTATTATCTCCCGTGCTGGAATCACCGTGTTTGTTTTGGCGGGATTTTGAGCGGCGCCGCTGACGCCGGCGCTTAGGCTGTTTCTTGCAGGGGTCATCCTCCGCTGTTCCATCGCCGTCTCCCTCTTTTGGGGTGTCCACCATGTATATGTCATGCGATGAGGTGGCTTTCCAGGGCCTAATAGGCGCTGGTTCTTCATCATCTCCTTCATCGGCGTCCATACCGTCGATGTCTTCGGAGTCCAAGTCGAGCATGTCGGTTAAGTCGTCGACAGTGGCTACAAAGTGGGTGGTGGGTGGGCTTTGAATTTCTTCATCGTCCGAATCCCAACCTTGCTGGCCGCAGTCCGGCTAGGGCTCTCCTGATAAAGAGAGAGACTTCAGTGACTTAAGAATATCGCCAAAAGGCGAGTGCTAAAAGATGTCCGCGGCAGTAAACTCCATGATCGGCACCCAATCGGATTCGATTGGCCGGGGCGCGGAGGGTTCGGAGTCCGGCTCCTTGGAGTCATGAGTCTCGCGGAGTGCGGGGCTGGTGTTCGGCTCAATCGCCGTTGGGATCGCAGCCCCTGAGGCGGCGTCCAACCGCCCATCCTCGATCGGCGTAGTTTGCTCCGAATTAAGGATCGGAGCCGATGCGGGTGCGGCCTCCAGGGCACTATTCGGCGGCAGAGCTAGATCATGCTCGTCGGGACAGTGCGGCGCGCTCAGCAGTGGCTCGAATCCGTCGAAGATCAAGTCCCCCGGATGTCATCCATGTAGTTTAAACTTCCAAATCTGACCTGACGGCCAGGGGCGTAGCTTTCGATCTGCTCCAGATGGCCAAGTGAATTGGCCCGCAGTGTGAAGCCGCCGAAGACGAAGATCTGTCCGGGGAGGAAGATCTCACCCTGGACTGCATCGCCATTGATGATCGTAGGAGCCATCGAGCCTGATGGCGACGACACAGAGGAACTCTCAATGAAAGCAGCAATGTCGGTGTCAAAACCGGCGGATCTCGGGTAGGGGGTCCCGAACTGTGCGTCTAGGCTGGATGGTAACAGGAGGCAAGGGACACGAAGTTTTACCCAGGTTCGGGCCCTCTCGATGGAGGTAAAACCCTACGTCCTGCTTGATTAATATTGATGATATGGGTAGTCAAGAGTAGATCTACCACGAGATCGAAGAGGCTAAACCCTAGAAGCTAGCCTATGGTATGATTGTTGTGTATGAATATGATGTCCTACGGACTAAAACTCCCCGGTTTATATAGACACCGGATAGGGTTAGGGTTACATAGAGTCGGTTACAATGGTAGGAGATCTGAATATCCGTATCGGCAAGCTTGCCTTCCACGCCAAGGAAAGTCCCTTCCAGACACGGGACGGAGTCTTCAATCTTGTATCTTCATAGTCCAGGAGTTCGGCTAAAGGTATAATCCGGCTATCCGAACACCCCCTAATCCAGGACTCCCTCACCCCCCCCCCCCCGAAATTGTGTTCAGGAATTGTGAAGTGTAATTATCTCTTCCCGTTTCTAATAGAGCCATAAAATCCCATTTATGCTCTATTGCGGTTTCTCTATGGAATCTTCTTTTAGCCAAGTCCGCTAGACCTCTGCTATTCCAACAAATCCCTTTCATAAATCATTGTGGAATTTTTTCTTTTGTTTAACTCTAGCACTTCTATGCACTGCCGATGTAGGATAAACCTTCCTCTTCCAGGTTCTTTTTGGTTTATCCTTCACCACCTCTGTGTCGTCATGACCAGTGGCAGTGGCAGAACTGTCAGCCGTTTGCAGAGGGTCCATATACCCCTTTGAAACCACACCCTAATTTTCTATTCCCTCCGTGGGAATCAAATCCTCACATAGGGATTGTAAAGTGGTAACCCCAAGCTTATTAATGTCCGAATTATTCAAAGGTTTGACTGCTTCTATGTTTCGAATCAACTCTATGGCTTTGTTCGCTTCTAAGTCTAACAAATCATTATTGGATTTGGCGGTTTCTTTGTCATTGCTACCAAGAGATATCCCCAGGTTGTGTGTTTTATCTAAAATCTCATGTTTAGAAAAAGTGCAGAATGGAACAACTATTATTAATTGACATTCCTGTCTTTGCTTCAATATCTCAAAGCTTGGCGGCCCTCATTGCATGCCCCATCTGTGTGTCATCGACATCCGGCTGAGACTGAATCCACTGACTAAAATGCCTGTCCCTGGACGCAGGATCCGGAATTCCACCAAAAGCTATCACCTCCTCCATAGTCACGCCGCCCGAGCCTTGGCCGCCTGCCATGAGCTCAACAACTACAGCCGTGGGAGACAGCGTCGTCTCAGCCTGAACCTCTTGTGCACCGTCCACCCTACCGTCCTCCTCCCGAAACCGGGACGCCGCCTCCTGTGACGTGCCATTCTGTCGTGGTGATGAAGATCGCATGGTATGGGTGACACATCCGACCGACCTGCCATGTAAGCCACCTCCTCCAGAGTCGATAGAACAACCTCAGAAGACCGCCCCTCCCCCCTCTCCTGAGGGCACAAATCAGAAGTGGGCGGTGAAAATAACGGCAAAGACGAAGTAGTCCCTTGGGCCTCTTGCCCGATGTGGACCGCTTCCGCCTCCACCTGGGAGGAACCCTGTAGGGGCTCCCGATACTGCTGCTCATCCACCAAGTCCATGGCTATACTACATTCCACTTCTGCTTCGGTACACCCCCTTAAACACATCAAGGGCTGAGATTCGCCCATACCCCTTCGCTGCCAGGGGCATGATCGTCTTATGTAAAAACATCTACCCCCGCGCATCCACGACGATACCCGTGCACACATGTGTATACAGGGCTGCGGGGCGAGCCGAGCCGCTTGGCAGCCATGAGGACGCGAGCCGAGCCGAGTAGTTAACATCCATGGGCCCACTATGTCAGATGCAGGGCGTGTTTTTTTCAAAACTCGGCATTGACCGGTGGGGGTGTATGTGTGGACGTGGCGTGGACGGCCTCGTGCAGTTAACTGCTTGCAGTAATTGCAGCGTGCATGCAAGCGCTGACTACTCGCGGTCGATCTCGTGTAGCCCGCCTACTGCCCTCGTAGGCCGCGCCCTCCACTGCCGCACGTGCGGCGACCGCCCGCATGCCGCCCGCCTTCCGCCTCGGGCCGGCTATTGACGCGACCACTCGGGTGCGGCCGCTGCGGCGGCCGCCCGCCCGCCTTCAGACGCCACCGATGCCTCACCTTCCCACGCCACCGCTGCCGCGCGTGCCACCAGCCGCCCGCGTCGGGCCTCCCACCTCTCCCTCGTGGCGCGCGCCACCGATGGCTCGCCCCGGGCCAGTCCCTCCACCCGTCGGCGATAAAAGGCCGCCCCTCCCCTGCGCCAGTCCATCCACTCCCTTCACCGTAAACCACTCCACCGACACGCACCCCGGCGATGTCTTCGAGCGACTCCGACGAAGGCACGTGGCCGGGCGGCGTCTGGCCGTTGAGCCTCACCATCCGCGACACGGAGGACCTCGCCCGGTTCGGCCTGATGGTGCCGCCGGCTTCGAAGGTGCCGGGGCCACAGCGGATCAGCGCAGACGACATCCCCACACGTGGCCCGCCGCCGCCGCTGGAGCAGCTCCATGCCTTCCCTGGCGCCCGGTACAACAGGAAGGCCCACCGCTGCTTCTAGCGCGGCAAAGACTTCGGTGTCGTCCTCGGCGCGTTCAGGGACGTGGCGGCCGGACGCCTCGTCGGAGACATTACCGCCGAGGTCGGCTCTTCTCGTTGCCGCCGCCGCCACGGCTCACCTGCTCCCGGCCCTAATTCTCCGGCACCGTAGGCGCCCCTTGCCCCGACGCTGGTCCCGATCCCGCCGGCGCAGGCCGCCCTCGTGCAAGACGGCGACCCCGACGACACCCTGGGGCTGCTTGCGGTGCTGGCCCAGTCGGCAGACGAGGCGGCGGCGGCGCGCGAGGAAAGAGAGCGGCTGGCGGCCTTAGCGGCGGTGCAGGCGCAGGAGGCGCAGCATGCCAGCAACTGGTGGGACGATGACTTCAGCGACGAGGATGGCGACGGCGGCGAAGGAGGCGCTGGAGGTATGGCGCCGGTCGTCGACCTCACCGGCGCCAGCGACGAGGAGTAGTTTAGTTTTAGGTTTAGATTTAAATTTCATTCTAAGTTATGTAAAATATATTTAAGTATGAATGAAGTTGGAATGGTTTATCCGAAAAAAATATATCCTTATGTTTAATTTGATATTAGTCGTGCAACAAAGCTTCGAAAAATAAACGGAAATACGCGCATTTGAACATTACGAGACGACATGTGGTATAATAAAAGTAAGACAAAACCGCCGGTTCGCTCATAAATTTTTCGAATGACCTTAATGGTCTCCGAAAAAATCATGGATATTCATAGAGTAGCGAAAAGCAATGAAACTTGTCGTAGATGCTAGTCATCGATTAAAAAGTCCTTTTGGATGGGCCCGTCGCTACCCGTTGAATGTATTTGGAGACAAAAAACAAATTGCGTCACGTCCGAGGAATGATTTAATGTGTTTTCACCGCAAAAGTTGTAGAAAATACATAGAGTGGCAAAAAGCCATGAAACTTGTCATGATGGTACAACATGATGAAAAAAACTTGGGTTCATTTGAAGATGTCAAAAAAAACTTTTTTCGGACGTGGCCTTCGCTCCTATCTGAACGGTCTCCGGAGAACGAGGCTATTTTTTAGAACGAGGCTATTTTTTAGAACGAGGCTATTTTTTTGACATTTTCAGAATGGCCTGAAATTTTGCAAGTGAGTTGGTATGCCCACTCTGACACTGCATCCAAAAATTTATCGTATTTCGATACCAAAAGCAGGCCGTGTCACGTCCGGCCAGTGTTTTAGGTGTTTTCACCAAAAAAATTATAGAAAATTCATATTGTGGCAAAAAGCCATGAAACTTGTCATGCATCCTAGCTAGTCATGATGGTAGAACACTATGGAAAAAATTTGGGTTCATTTGAAGGATGTCGAAAAAAACTCCTTTTCGGACGGAGCCTTTGCTCCTACCCGAACGGTCTACGGAGAACGAGGTCAATTTTTTGATATCTTCAGAATGGCCTAAAATTTTGCAAATGAGTTGGTATGGCCACTCCGACACCGAATCCAAAAAATGATCGTATTTCGATACCAAAAGCACATTGCGTCACGTCAGGTCAATGTTTTAGGTGTTTTCACCGAAAAAATTATATAAAATTCATAAAGTGGCAAAAAGCCACGAAACTTGTCGTGCATCCTAGTCATGATGGTAGAACACTATGAAAAAATTTGGGTTCATTTGAAGGATGTCGGAAAAAAACTCCTTTTCGGACGGGGCCTTTGCATACCCGAACGGTCTACGGAGAACGAGGTCAATTTTTTGACATCTTCAGAATGACCTAAAATTTTGCAAGTGAGTTGGTATGCCCACTCCGACACTGAATCCAAAAATTGATTGTATTTCGATAGCAAAAGCCCGTCATGTCCTGTCAATGTTTTAGGTATTTTCACCAAAAAAATTATGTAAAATTCGTAAAGTGGCAAAAAGCCACAAAACGTGTCATGCATCCTAGTCATGATGGTAGAACACTATGAAAACATTTGGGTTCACTTGAAGGATGTCGAAAAAAAACTCCTTTTCGGACGGGGCCTTTGCTCCTACCCGAACGGTCTACGGAGAACGAGGTCAATTTTTTGACATCTTCAGAATGGGTTGAAATTTTGCAAGTTAGTTGATATGCCCACTCCGACACTGAATCCAAAAATTGATCGTATTTCGATAGCGAAAGCACGTTGTGCCACATCCGTTCAGTGTTAGTTTTCACCAAAAAATTATATAAAATTTATATAGTGGCAAAAAGCCACGAAATTTGTCATGCATCCTAGTCATGAATTTTTTTGTTCATTTAAAGGATGTCCAAAAAAAGATCCTTTTCAAACTGGGCAAACGATAAAAATGAGACAGATAGTAATAATTTGACTTGATTTCACACTGCCTGGGGCAGCACTGCCAGGCAGTGTAATGGTCGCACACTTCCCGGACAGTTGGGCAGAGCCGCGTCGGATAGTGCGATGTCAAATCACTTTAGTATTAACTATCTCATATAGCAAAGTGTACGAATGCGGCTATATAAGCTGGTCGAGGCGTCCCTCTGCGCGCGAGGTGGGACTAAACAAGCGGCACTCCCACCTCCCCCCGCGCCGTGAGTCATAGGTGAAAAAAAGCGAGGCAAAAAAAGGCCCAACAGTTCTTGCGGGTCGCAACTGGAGGTAATCGGTTCGGCCCGATCTAGCCAGGCTGCGAAAGGGCCGGCCTTTCGGCCCAGCTATGGCCGGCAGGACAGACACAACGGGGCAGCGGCGGGACGGGGCGGGATTCAAATGATTTCGAAAGGTAGGTGGGAGGCAGGTATATAAGGCGGTCACGACGTCCTTCGGCGGGAGAGGTGGGACTAAACTTTAGTCCTGACCCCCGCCGACCCTGCCCCCGCACCACCGCCGCACAGTCAATGGGCCAGCCCACACGCGCCGTCGCGCACCGTCACTGGGCCGGCAACGCGCGCGACAGTTATTTGTGTAGATTAGTCATTACATTTTTACTATTTATGTTATGTTAATTAATGGCTAAAAATATTAAAATTAGAATTTTTAATTAGATTTTAATATTTATATACTGCTCATTATTTAATTTTCTATGTCTTATTCATGAATCCATAAAAAATTTGCCATAATAATAATGAGTTTTTTTGTTATAATTTATAACTAAGAAAATTGAGTTTTTTGTTATAATTTATAAGTAAAAATAATAAATTTATTGTTATAATTGTTTATGAGTTTTTCGTTAATGGGTGACATTTTTGAGTACTGTAATGTGCAAAGTTTAGTACTGTCATATGCATTTTGTTATCGTTTAAAAATATTCCATAATTATAAAGAAACAATATTGAACTTTTCACGGAGGGACAAAATGATATCGTTAAGATAGGTAGGTACATAATTATAAAAAAATATTCACTCATTCCAATATTATTTGATAAAAAATACACGGAGGGACAAAATGATATAAAAAATAGCTAGTTAATAAAACTATTTGACTTTATCTAACTGCCCGGACGGGGGCAGCCGCCCGGGCAGTTAGGTAAAGTCATATCTCTTTAGTATTAGCAATTTTATCTAACAAAGAGCACAACTGCGGCTATATAAGCCGGTCCTGGAGTCTCTCGGCGCGCGAAGTGGGACTAAACAAGCAGCACTCCACCTCCCCCCGCGCCATGAGTCATAGGTGAAAAAAAAGCGAGGCGATAAAAAGGCCCAACAGTCCTTGCGGGCTGCAACTGGACGTAATCAGTCCGACCCGATATAGCCAGGCGGCGAAAGGGCCGGCCTTTCGGCCCAGCTACGGCCGGTAGGACGGTCACAACGAGGCAGCGGCGGGATTCAAATGAGTTCGAAAAGAGAGGTGGGAGGCAGGTATATAAGGCGGTCGCGGCGTCGTTCGGCGGGCGAGGTGGGACTAAACTTTAGTCCTAACCCCCGCCGACCATGCCCCCGCACCTCCACACAGTGAATGGGCCGGCCCACGCGTGCCGTCGCACACAGTCATTGGGCCGACCAATGCACACTGTCCAAGACTTTTTTGTTTTAAGCTTTTTAGTTATTTATGCCTTTCGTTATCGTTTAATAAATGTTCTATAATTAATGAAAAACCATACAAAATATAGAATTGTTAACTAGATTTATTATAACAATAATGAGTTGTTTATTATAATTTATAGGTAAAAATAATGAGTTTTTTGTTATAATTTTTTATGAGTTTTTCGTTAATGCCTAACATTTTTCAATTTATTACAAATAATAATCAGTTTTTCCTATAACTAATAATTTGGAAAAGACCCTTCATTAAAAACACTACTTAATATAGAATTTATTAAGTAGTTATATTAAAAACACTACTTAATATAGAATTTATTTAGTATTTAAATTATACATATGAAAACTTTACTATTGTTATTTGTGTCAAAAATTATAATGATTTTTTTATAATTTATAAGTAAGAACTAACATATTTTGGTTTATTAACAAATAATAATGAGTTTTTCGCTATAACTAATAATTTATGAAATGTTTAATAATTTAACGGACAAAACCGTATGAAATTTGTACGGTGTCGGAAAATTATGAAATCTTGCAGGCATGATGGACGTGGTGATGCGGGCGTGTGGAAAAAGTTTGGGGTCCACCGGCTGAGTCCGAAAAGGAAACGCAGTACGGAGCTGACCTCCTTCATATCCGATCAGTGGCGGTTGCATAGGTGGTACGAGGTGGCATGCATGAAATGTCATCCAATTTTGGGAGGCAGTGGGCATGGCCACCGTAGGGCCCCACGCAAGATTGGAACGAATTCGGATACCAAACGCATGTTGCGTCACGCCCGGTCAGTGTTTTCGGTGCGTTTCTAATGTCTACTACACAACCTTCTTCTTGTAGACGTTGTTGGGCCTCCAAGTGTAGAGATTTGTAGGACAGTAGCAAATTTCCCTCAAGTTGATGACCTAAGGTTAATGAATCCGTGGGAGGCATAGGTTGAAGATGGTCTCTCTCAAACAACCCTGCAACCAAATAACAAAGAGTCTCTTGTGTCCCCAACACACCCAATACAATGTTAAATTGTATAGGTGCACTAGTTCGGCAAAGAGATGGTGATACAAGTGCAATATGGATGGTAGATATAGGTTTTTGTAATCTGAAAATATAAAAACAGCAAGGTAGCAAGTGGTAAAAGTGAGCGAGAACGGTATTGCAATGCGTTGAAACAAGGCCTAGGGTTCATACTTTTACTAGTGCAAGTTCTCTCAACAATAATAACATAACTGGATCATATAACTATCGCTCAACATGCAAGAAAGAGTCACTCCAAAGTCACTAATAGCGGAGAACAAACGAAGAGATTATTGTAGGGCACGAAACCACCTCAAAGTTATCATTTCTGATCGATCTATTCAAGAGTCCGTAGTAAAATAACACGAATCTATTCTTTCCGTTCAATCTATCCTAGAGTTCGTACTAGAATAACACCTTAAGACACAAATCAACCAAATCCCTAATGTCACCTAGATACTCCAATGTCACCTCAAGTATCCGTGGGTATGATTATATGATATGCATCACACAATCTCAGATTCATCTATTCAACCAACACAAAGAACTTCAAAGAGTGCCCCAAAGTTTCTACCGGAGAGTCAAGACGAAAACGTGTGCCAACCCCTATGCATAAGTTCACGAGGTCACGGAACTCGAAAGTTGATCACCAAAACATACATCAAGTGGATCACGTGAATATCCCATTGTCACCACAGATAAACACATGCAAGACATACATCAAGTGTTCTCAAATCCTTAAAGACTCAATCCGATAAGATAACTTCAAAGGGAAAACTCAATCTAATACAAGAGAGTAGAGGGGTAGAAACATCATAAGATCCAACTATAATAGCAAAGCTCGCGATACATCAAGATCGTGCCAAATCAAGAACACGAGAGAGAGAGAGAGAGAGAGAGATCAAACACATAGATACTGGTACATACCCTCAGCCCCGAGGGAGAACTACTCCTTCCTCGTCATGGAGAGCGCCGGGATGATGAATATGGCCACCAGAGAGGGATTCCCCCCTCCGGCAGGGTGCCGGAATGGGTCTAGATTGGTTTTTGGTGGCTACGGAGGCTTCTGGCGGCGGAACTCCCGATCTAGGCTTCTTTTTGGAAGTTTCTGTATATATAAGAGGTTTTGGCGTCGAGAACAAGTCAGTGGGGTCTCCGAGCTGTCCACGAGGCAGGGAGGCGCGCCCAGGGGGTGCGCGCACCCCCACCCTCGTGGGCAGCCCGAGACTCTTCTGGCCCAACTCTTTTACTCCATGGCCTTCTTCTGGTCCAAAAATAAGCTCCGTCAAGTTTCAGGTTAATTGGACTTCGTTTGGTTTTCCTTTTCTATGGTACTCAAAAACAAGGAAAAAACAGAAACTGGCACTGGGCTCTAGGTTAATAGGTTAGTCCCAAAAATCATATAAAATCGCATATAAATGCATATAAAACATCCTAGATGGATAATATAATAGCATGGAACAATAAAAAATTATCGATACGTTGGAGACGTATCAAGAATCCCCAAGCCTATTTCCTGCTCGTCCTCAAGTAGGTAAATGATAAAACAGAATTTTTGATGTGGAATGCTACCTAACATAATTATCGATGTAATCTACTTTATTGTGGCAAGAATATTCAGATCCATAAGATTCAAGACAAAAGTCTAATATTGACATAAAAATGATAATACTTCAATCATACTAACCAAGCAATTATGTCTTATCAAAATAACATAGCCAAAGAAAGCTTATCCCTACAAAATCATATAGTTTGGCCATGCTTCATTTTCGTCACACAAAGTGCTCCCATCATGCACAACCCCGATGACAAGCCGAGTAATTGGTTCATACTTTTTAACGCGCTTCAGCCTTTTCAACCCTTACGCAATACATGAGCGCAAGCAATGGACATAGCACTATGGGTGGAATAGAGTATGATGATAGGGGTTATGTGAGAAGACAAAAGGAGAAAGTCTCACATTGACGCGGCTAATCAATGGGCTATGGAGATGCCCACCGATTGATGTCAATGCAAGGAGTAGGGATTGCCATGCAACGGATGCACTAGAACTATAAATATACGAAAGCTCATCAAAGAAACTAAGTGGGTGTGCATCCAACTTGCTTGCTCACGAAGACCTAGGGCATTTGAGGAAGCCCATCATTGGAATACACAAGCCAAGTTCTATAATGAAAGATTCCCACTAGTATATGAAAGTGACTGATACGTCTCCAACGTATCTATAATTTTTGATTGCTCCATGCTATATTATCTTCTGTTTTGGACATTATTGGGCTTTATTATTCACTTTTATATTATTTTTGGGACTAACCTATTAACCGGAGGCCTAGCCCAGAATTGTTGTTTTTTTTGCATATTTTAGGGTTTCGAAGAAAAGGAATATCAAACGGAGTCCAAACGGAATGAAACCTTCAAGAACGTGATTTTTGGAACGAACAAGATCCAGGAGACTTGGACCCTACGTCAAGCAACCAACAGGGAAGCCACGAGGTAGGGGGCACGCCTACCCCCCTAGGCGCACCCTCCACCCTCGTGAGCCCCCTGTTGCTCCACCGACGTACTCCTTCCTCCTATATATACCTACGTACCCCCAAACAATCAGATACAGAGCCAAAACCCTAATTCCACCGCCGTAACTTTCTGTATCCACGAGATCCCATCTTGGGGCCTGTTCCGGAGCTCCGCCGGAGGGGGCATCGATCACGGAGGGCTTCTACATCAACACCATAGCCCTTCCAATGAAGTGTGAGTAGTTTACCTCAGACCTTCGGGTCCATAGTTATTAGCTAGATGGCTTCTTCTCTCTTTTTGGATCTCAATACAAAGTTCTCCCCCTCTCTTGTGGAGATCTATTTGATGTAATCTTCTTTTGCGGTGTGTTTGTTGAGACCGATGAATTGTGGGTTTATGATCAAGTTTATCTATGAAAAATATTTGAATCTCCTCTGAATTATTTTATGTATGATTGGTTATCTTTGCAAGTCTCTTTGAATTATCAGTTTGGTTTGGCCTACTAGATTGATCTTTCTTGCAATGGGAGAAGTGCTTAGCTTTGGGTTCAATCTTGCGGTGTCCTTTCCCAGTGACAGTAGGGGCAGCAAGGCACGTATTGTATTGTTGCCATCGAGGATAACAAGATGGTTTTTTTATCATATTGCATGAATTTATCCCTCTACATCATGTCATCTTGCTTAAGGCATTACTCTGTTCTTATGAACTTAATACTCTAGATGCATGCTGGATAGCGGTCGATGTGTGGAGTAATAGTAGTAGATGCAGGCAGGAGTCGGTCTACTTGTCTCGGACGTGATGCCTATATACATGATCATACCAAGATATTCTCATAACTATGCTCAATTCTGTCAGTTGCTCAACAGTAATTTGTTCACCCACCGTAATACTTATGCTCTCGAGAGAAGCCTCTAGTGAAACCTATGGCCCTGGGGTCTATTTTCCATCATATTAATCTTCCAATACTTAGTTATTTCCTTTGCTATTTATTTCATTTGCATATTTATTTCTTTTTATCATAAAAATACCAAAAATATTTTCTTATCATATCTATCAGATCTCACTCTCGTAAGTGACCGTGAAGGGATTGACAGCCCCTTATCGCGTTGGTTGCGAGGATTTATTTGTTTTGTGTAGGTGCGATGGACTCGCGTGTAGCCTCCTACTGGATTGATACCTTGGTTCTCAAAAACTGAGGGAAATACTTACGCTACTTTCATGCACCACCCTTTCCTCTTCAAGGGGAAACCAACGCAAGTGCACAAGAGGTAGCAAGAAGGATTTCTGGCGCCGTTGCCGAGGAGGTCTACGCAAAAGTCAACATACCAAGTACCCATCACAAACCCTTATCTCCCGCATTACATTATTTTCCATTTGCCTGTTGTTTTACTCTCCCCCGCATCACCCTTGCCATTTTATTCGCCCTCTCTCTCTCTCTCTATCCTCCCTCTCTTTCTCTATTTGCCTCTTCTTGCCCGTTTCTTGTTTGCTTGTGTGTTGGATTGCTTGTTTGTCACGATGGCTTTACCTAGATTTGGTGATCCTCAACTTAAAAGGTTTGAAGAGATCAAAAGCAACGCCAGGAGTTTTATGGTTTTACAATTTGAGCACAATAGTTTCTTCAGAAAAGAGCTTAAGGAACAAATTTTTTATGAGTTATATGAATAAAGAGTTCGATGATATGTTTAAAGAATTTTATGGTTTAAGATCTCAAATTGCTTGTCTTGAGAAGTTGACAGCTGAAATATCGGATAAGCAGGCTACCTTAGTTAATAAGATGACCGCTAAACCGGAGAACTTTGATAATAAAGATGAAGATCTAAAAGTTATTGATGTGTCACCTATTAAATCTTTGTTTTGCAATATGAATCTTGATAATGATGGGACTGAATATGATCCACCTTTACCTAGAAGGCGTTCCAAAAATTCAGAGTTTGATGCTAAAATTGTTAAAAGTGGGATTGAAGAAGTCAAAACTTTAAATAGTAATGAACCCACTATCTTGGATTTAAAGGAATTTAATTATGATAATTGCTCTTTGATAGATTGTATTTCCTTGTTGCAATCCGTGCTAAATTCTCCTCATGCTTATAGTCAAAATAAAGATTTTACCAAACATATCGTTGATGCTTTGATGCAATCTTATGAAGAAAAACTTGAGTTGGAAGTTTCTATCCCTAGAAAACTTTATGATGAGTGGGAACCTACTATTGAAATTAAAATTAAAGATCATGAATGCTATGCTTTGTGTGATTTGGGTGCTAGTGTTTCCACGATTCCAAAGACTTTGTGTGATTTGTTAGGTTTCTGTGATTTTGATGATTGCTCTTTAAACTTGCACCTTGCGGATTCCACTATTAAGAAACCTATGGGAACAATTAATGATGTTCTTATCGTTGCAAATAGGAACTATGTGCCCGTAGATTTTATTGTTCTTGACATAGATTGCAATCCTTCATGTCCTATTATTCTTGGTAGACCTTTCCTTAGAACGATTGGTGCAATTATTGATATGAAGGAAGGAAATATTAGATTCCAATTTCCGTTAAGGAAAGGCATGGAACACTTTCCTAGAATGAAAATTAAATTACCTTATGAATCTATTATGAGAGCCACTTATGGATTGCCTACCAAAGATGACATTACCTAGATCTATCCTTGCTTTTTATGCCTAGCTAGGGGCGTTAAACGATAGCGCTTGTTGGGAGGCAGCCCAATTTTATTTTTATTCCTTGATTTTTGATCCTATTTAGTAATAAATAATTTATCTAGCCTCTGTTTTGGTTGTGTTTTTTGTGTTTAATTAGTGTTTGTGCCAAGTAGAACCGTTGGGAAGACTTGGGGAAAGTCTTGTTAATCTTGCTGTAAAAAACAGAAACTTTTGCGCTCACGAGAACTGCTGCCATTTTTATTTGGAAAGTGATATTTAATTAATTATTTTTGCAGATGATTAATAGATAAATTCCTCAGGTCCAGAAATTTATTTTAGAATTTTTGGGGTTCCAGATTTTGCGTTAGCTACAGATTACTACAGACTGTTCTGTTTTTGACAGATTCTGTTTTTCGTGTGTTGTTTGCTTATTTTGATGAATATATGGCTAGTAAAATAGTTTATAAACCATAAAGAAGTTCGAATACAGTAGGTTTGACACCAATATAAATAAAGGATGAGTTCATCACAGTACCTTGAAGTGGTCTTTTGTTTACTTTCGCTAACGGAGCTCACGAGATTTTCTACTTTTAGTTTTGTGTTGTGAAGTTTTCAAGTTTTGGGTAAAGATTTGATGGATTATGGAACAAGGAGTGGAAAGAGCCTAAGCTTGGGGATGCCCATGGCACCCCCAAGATAATCTAAGGACACCAAAAAGCCAAAGCTTGGGGATGTCCCGGAAGGCATCCCCTCTTTCGTCTACTTCCATCGGCAACTTTACTTGGAGCTATATTTTTATTCACCACATGATGTGTGTTTTGCTTGGAGCGCCTTGTATGATTTGAGTCTTTGCTTTTTAGTTTACCACAATCATCTTTGCTGTACACACCTTTTGGGAGAGACACACATGATTCGGAAATTATTAGAATACTCTATGTGCTTCACATATATATTTTGAGTTATATAGTTTTGCTCTAGTACTTCACTTATATCTTTTAGAGCACGGTGGTGGATTTGTTTTATAGAAACTATTGATCTCTCATGCTTCACTTAGATTATTTTGAGAGTATTAAATAGCATGGGAATTTGCTTAAATAATCCTAATATGCTAGGTATACAAGATTAATAATAAAATTCTCTTATGAGTGTGTTGAATACTATGAGAAGTTTGATACTTGATAATTGTTTTGAGACATGGAGACGGTGATATTAGAGTCATGCTAGTTGAGTAGTTGTGAATTTGAGAAATAATTGTGTTAAAGTTTGTGATTCCCGTAGCATGCACGTATGGTGAACCGTTATGTGATGAAGCCGGAGCATGATTTATTTATTGATTGTCTTCCTTATGAGTGGCAGTCGGGGACGAGTGATGGTGTTTTCCTACCAATCTATCCCCCTAGGAGCATGCGCGTAATACTTTGCTTTGATAACTTGTAGATTTTTGCAATAAGTATATGAGTTCTTTATGACTAGTGTTGAGTCCATGGATCATACGCACTCTCACCCTTCCACCATTGCTAGCCTCTCTAATACAGCGCACCTTTCGCCGGTATCATACACCCACCATATACCTTCCTTAAAACAGCCACCATACCTACCTATCATGGCATTTCCATAGCCATTCCGAGATATATTGCCATGCAACTTCCCACCGTTTCGTTTACTATGACACACTCCATCATTGTCATATTGCTTTTCATGATCATGTAGTTGACATTATATTTGTGGCAAAGCCACCGTTCAGAATTCTTTGATACATGTCACTCTTGATTCATAGCATATCCCGGTACACCGCCGGAAGCATTCACATAGAGTCATATTTTGTTTTAAGTATCAAGTTGTAATTGTTGAGTTGTAAGTAAATAAAAGTGTGATGATCATCATTATTTGAGCATTGTCCCAAGTCAGGAAAGGATGATGGACACTATGATTCCCCCACAAGTCGGGATGAGACTCCGGACTAAAAAAAAGAGGCCATAAAAAGAGAGAGAGAAAAGGACCAAATAAAAAATGAGAGAGAAGGGACAATGCTACTATCCTTTTACCACACTTGTGCTTCAAAGTAGCACCATGATCTTCATGATAGAGAGTCTCCTATGATATCACTTTCATATACTAGTGGGAATTTTCATTATAGAACTTGGCTTGCATATTCCAATGATGGGCTTCCTCAAAATGCCCTAGGTCTTCGTGAGCAAGCGAGTTGGATGCACACCCACTTAGTTTCTTTTTGAGCTTTCATATACTTATAGCTCTAGTGCATCCGTTGCATGGCAATCCCTACTCACTCACATTGATATCTATTGATGGGCATCTCCATAGCCCATTGATACGCCTAGTTGATGTGAGACTATCTTCTCCCTTTTTTCTTCTCCACAACCACCATTACATTCCACATATAGTGCTATGTCCATGGCTCACGCTCATGTATTGCGTGAAGATTGAAAAAGTTTGAGAATGTCAAAAGTATGAAACAATTGCTTGGCTTGTCATCGGGGTTGTGCATGATTTAAATACTTTGTGTGGTGAAGATAGAGCATAGCCAGACTATATGATTTTGTCAGGATAACTTTCTTTGGCCATGTTATTTTGAGAAGACATAATTGCTTAGTTAGTATGCTTGAAGTATTATTATTTTCTATGTCAATATTAAAGTTTTGTCTTGAATCTTTCGGATCTGAATATTCATACCACAATTAAGAAGAATTACATTGAAATTATGCCAACTAGCATTCCACATCAAAAATTCTGTTTTTATCATTTACCTACTCAAGGACGAGCAGGAATTAAGCTTGGGGATGCTTGATACGTCTCCAATGTATCTATAATTTTTGATTGCTCCATGCTATATTATCTTCTATTTTGGACATTATTGGGCTTTATTATTCACTTTTATATTATTTTTGGGACTAACCTATTAACCGGAGGCCCAGCCCAGAATTGCTTTTTCCCCTATTTTAGGGTTTCAAAGAAAAGGAATATCAAACGGAGTCCAAACGGAATGAAACCTTCGGTAACGTGATTTTTGGAACGAACAAGATCCAGGAGACTTGGACCCTACATCAAGCAACCAACAGGGAAGCCACGAGTTAGGGGGGCGCGCCTACCCCCCCCCCCCCAAGGCGCGCCCTCCACCCTCGTGGGCCCCGTGTTGCTCCACCGACGTACTCCTTCCTCCTATATATACCTACATACCCCCAAACGATCAGATATGGAGCCAAAACCCTAATTCCATCGCCGTAACTTTCTGTATCCACGAGATCCCATCTTGGCACCTGTTCCGGAGCTCCGCCGGAGGGGCATCGATCACGGAGGGCTTCTACATCAACACCATAGTGATAACCCAGGAGGGGGATCACAACATTTGTTGAGGGTAAAGTATTCAACCCAAATTTATTAATTCGACGCAAGGGGAGCCAAAGAATATTCTCAAGTATTAGCAGCTGAGTTGTCAATTCAACCACACCTTGAAACTTAGTATCTGCAGCAAAGTATTTAGTAGCAAAATAATATGATAGTAGTGGTAACGGTAACAAAAGGTAACGGTAGTAAAAGCAATGTTTTTGGTATTTTGTAGTGACGATAGCAACAACAACGGAAAAGTAAATAAGCGAAGAACAATATATGGAAAGCTCGTAGGCAATGGATCGTTGATGGAGAATTATGTTGGATGCGGTTCATCATGTAACAGTCATAACCTAGGGTGACACAGAACTAGCTCCAGTTCGTCAATGTAATGTAGGCATGTATTCCGAATATAGTCATACATGCTTATGGAAAAGAACTTGCATGACATATTTTGTCCTACCCTCCCGTGGCAGCGGGGTCCTTACGGAAACTAAGGGATATTAAGGCCTCCTTTTAATAGAGTGCCGGAACAAAGCATTAACACATAGTGAATACATGAACTCCTCAAACTACGGTCATCACCGGTAAGTATCCCAATTATTGTCACTTCGGGGTTAACGGATCATAACACATAATAGGTGACTATAGACTTGCAAGATAGGATCAAGAACACTCATATATTGATGAAAACATAATAGGTTCAGATCTGAAATCATGGCACTCGGGCCCTAGTGACAAGCATTAAGCATAGCAAAGTCATAGCAACATCAATCTCAAAACATAGTGGATACTAGGGATCAAACCCTAACAAAACTAACTCGATTACATGATAGATCCCATCCAACCCATCACCGTCCAGCAAGCCTACGATGGAATTACTCACGCACGGCGGTGAGCATCATGAAATTGGTGTTAGAGGATGGTTGATGATGACGATGGCGACGGATTCCCCTCTCCGGAGCCCTGAACGGACTCCAGATCAGCCCTCCCGAGAAGTTTTAGGGCTTGGCGGTGCCTCCATATCGTAAAACGCGATGATTTCTTCTCTCTGATTTTTTTCTCCCCGAAACACAATATATGGAATTGGAGTTGGAGTCGGAGAGGCAATAGGGGGCCCACGAGGTAGGGGGGCGCGCCCCCACCCTCGTGGACAGGTGGTGGTCCCCCTTGCCTTCATCTTTTGCAGGTATTTTTCATATTTTCTGAAAAGTCGCTCCGTGAAGTTTCAAGTCATTCCGAGAACATTTGTTTCTGCACATAAATAACACCATGTGCATGGTAATTCTGCTGAAAACAGCATCAGTCCTGGTTAGTTCCATTCAAATCATGCAAGTTAGAGTCCAAAAGAAGGGCAAAGTGTTTGGAAAAGTAGATATGATGGAGACGTATCAACTCCCCCAAGCTTAAACCTTTGCTTGTCCTCAAGCAATTCAGTTGACAAACCGAAAGTGATAAAGAAAAACTTTTACAAACTCTGTTTGCTCTTGTTGTTGTAAATATGTAAAGCCACCATTCAAGTTTTCAGCAAAGATTATAACTAATCACATTCGCAATAATGCATAGGTCTCAAGTTTACTCATATCAATAGCATAATCAACTAGCGAGCCATAATAATAAATCTCGGATGACAACACTTTCTCAAAACAATCATAATATGATATAACAAGGTGGTATCTCGCTAGCCCTTTCTGAGACCACAAAACATAAATGCAGAGCACCTTTAAAGACCAAGGACTGACTAGAAATTGTAACTCATGGTAAAAGAGATCCAGTCAAGTCATACTCAATGTAAATTAACAATAATGAATGCAAATGATAGCGGTGCTCTCCAACTGGTGCTTTTGAATTAGAGGATGATGACTCAGCATAAAAGTAAATAGATAGGCCCTTCGCAGTGGGAAGCAAGGATTTGTAGAGGTGCCAGAGCTCGGTTTTGAAACAGAGGTGAATAATATTTTGAGCGGTATACTTTCATTGTCAACATAACAACCAAGAGATGGCAATATCTTCCATGCTACACACATTATAGGCGGTTCCCAAACAGAATGGTAAAGTTTATACTCCCCCTTCCACCAACAAGCATCAATCCATGACTTGCTCGAAACAACGAGTGCCTCCAACTAACAAGAGTCCCAGGGGGATTTTTGTTTGCAATTATTTAGATTTAGTTTGCATAAAGCATGGGACTAGGCATCCCGGTGACCAGCCATTTATCTCGTGAGTGAGGAGCGGAGTCCACTCCTCTTGAGAATAAATCGCCTAACATGGAAGATACGGACAACCCTAGTTGATACATGAGCTATTTGAGCATACAAAACATGATATTTATTTGAAGGTTTAGAGTTTGGCACATACAAATTTACTTGGAACGGCAGGTAGATGCCGTATATAGGTAGGTATAGTGGAATCTTGTGGAATAACTTTGGGGTTTAAGGGATTGGATGCACAAGCAGTATTCCTGCTTAGTACAGGTAAAGGCTAGCAAAAGACTGGGAAGTGACCAGCTAGAGAGCGACAACAGTCATGAACATGCATTAAATTAATCAACACCGAATGCAAGCATGAGTAGGATATAATCCACCAGGAACATAAATATCGTGAAGGCTACGTTGATTTTGTTTCAACTACATGCGTGAACATGCGCCAAGTCAAGTCACTTAAATCATTCAGAGGAGGATACCACCCTATCATACCACATCATAACTATCTCAATAGCATGTCGGCACACAAGGTAAACCATTATAACTCATAGCTAATCAAGCATGGCACAAGAAACTATGATCTCTAATTGTCATTGCAAACATGTTTATTCATAATAGGCTGAATCAGGAAGGATGAACTAATCATATTTACAAAAACAAAAGATGTCGAGTTCATACCAGCTTTTCTCATCTCAGCCAGTCCATCATATATCATCATAATTGCCTTTCACTTGCACGACCGAACGATGTGAATAATAATAATAGCGCACGTGCATTGGACTAAGTTGGAATCTGCAAGCATTCAATAAAAAGGAGAAGACAAGGCAATATGGGATCTTTCGTCAGATCAACTTTTATGCATATAAGAGCCACTTCAACAATTTAATCATGGTTTTCTCCTATCGACCACCAAAGAAAAGAAAAGAAACAAAACTATTTACACGGGAGAGCTCCCAACAAGCAAAAGAAGAACATAAAATCTTTTTGGGTTTTCTTTTTAATTACTACTACAAGCATGGAAATTAAACTGATTAAAAGCTACTACTAATTTTTTTGGTTTTTCTTAAGGTTTATTAAACACACAAGAAGAAAGCATAAAAAGGGAAATAAACTAGCATGGATGATACAATGAAAAAGTATGAGCACCGACATCTAGCAATGAGTGTGTGAACATAAATGTAATGTCGGTGGGAAATACGTACTCCCCCAAGCTTAGGCTTTTGGCCTAAGTTGGTCTATGGCCACAGCTGGCCTGGAGGATATCCATAATAGTAGTTGGGGTCATACTGAGAGGAAGGAGAGGAAGACTCCGATTGCCACTGGCTGACAATCATCTCCGGATCCCACTGGTAATTAGACTGTTGTGAAGGATCAACCTATGGTTCCGGCTCTGGCTCCATGGCTGGTGCAGGGTTCCGGTAGGCGTGAATAGCCTTCAACGGAACAAGGTACTAGCCTACAGATAAATCAAACAAAGAAGGAGCAGGCAGGGTGATAGGCTCAGGATGATGTTTATTAAAGAACAATTGATATTTAAGCTCTCCTTCCCTATTCTTAACAATAAAATCATGTGCCACCATACTTTTATAATCTAGATAAACACGAGGCAGCACTTTTTCTTCCTTCTCATAATGCCTAATAGGTATGTTAAAATGTGCAGCTAGGCGTGAAGCATAGATGCCTCCAAAGATGGGTCCCTTTGTACGGTTCAGACTTAACCGTTTGGCAATAATGCCGCCCATACGAACAGAGTTATCACCATATAAACCGTGGAGCAAAATAATAATATCAGGGATACTAAGGTTTCCATAGTTTCCGCGACCAATTAAGCAATGACTAGCAAATAATGCAAAATAACGTAAAACAGGAAAATGTATGCTAGTGATTTGTGCATCGGAAACCTTTCTTGTTTCCCCTACAGTGATAGTATCAATAAACCCCTCCATATCATCGCGATGTGGTTCTTCTGTCTTGCCCTCAAAAGGGACTAAACAAACCCGACAAAAATCATAAAGTGACATCTCCTTATGCTCATCATATAAATAAAACTCCACCGTAGGTGGTGAGCTCCTAGAATGGAAATGAAAATTTTGCACAAAGATATTTGTGAGTAAGAGATACTGATCGCATTGGTCGTGGAGGAAAGAGGCGAGGCCTGCATTCTTAGCCAATTCATGAAAATCTTCATAAATCCCGGCTGCTCTCAAGAAATCCTCGGAAGGCCATTCACACGCCCGAACCTCCGCGGTGCGAGGCAGATTATACTTAGGCTTCGGTGCCTTTTCCTTCGAGCTTTGGCTCGATGAGCCCCTCAAAAGTCTCCTCATCATTTTCTGAAAATTCTGAAATTTTTAGTAACTTCAAAATAAAAGTAAACCAAACTCAATAATATGGATAGCAACTACTCCTACAAGTTTCTAGAGCCTATATCATGCATCAAAACTACTTTTGACCATATAAATTTGACATGCAAGCTCAAGAACAGGGTCACCTAAGCAGCAAAAAATTGCAATGAATAAAGCACTAGAACAAAAACTAATTGGACCAATGGAGGAGTCACATACCAAGGAACAATCTGCCCAAGCAGTTTTGTGAGAGGTGCTTTGAGCAAGGAGATTGAAAATGGAAGCAAAGTGAGCTAGAACTCATGCTTGAGTTGGATATTCGTGTTTGGGGGAGGAAGAAGGAGTGTATGGGTGAAGGAATAAGTGGAGGAGGGCCATCGTGGGCCCACGAGGCAGGGGGTGCGCCCAGGGGGTAGGGCGCGCCATCCACCCTCGTGGGCAGGTGGTTGACCCCCCTGATGTGTTCTCAGTGCCAAATATTCTCAAATATTCTAGAAAAGAATCATATTAAAATTTCAGGGCATTTGGAGAACTTTTATTTTCGAGGTATTTTTATATTGCATGGATAATCAGATAACAGACAGAAAAATATTTATTTTTATTTTATTTAATATAAATATCAGAAAGTAAAAGTGGGGTACAGAAGGTTGTGCCTTCTAGTTTCATCCATCTCTTGATCATCAAAAGGAATCCACTAACAAGGTTGATCAAGTCTTGTTAACGAACTCATTCCGAATAACATGGAACCGGAGAAATTTCAAATAACACTATGTTACCTCAATGGGGATATGCACATCCCCAATAATAAGAATATCATATTTCTTCTTGACAGTAGGATGAGGAAATTCAAAACCTCCAAATATAATCGATGGCATTATTCCAATAGAGTTGATACTATGAACTTGAGGTTGTTTCCTCGGAAAGTGTACCATATGCTCATTACCATTCACATGAAAAGTGACATTGCCTTTAGTGCAATCAATAATAGCCCCTGCAGTATTCAATAGGGTCTTCCAAGAATAATAGACATACTATCGTCCTCGGGAATATCAAGAATAACAAAGTCCATTAAAATAATAACATTTGCAACTACAACAGGCACATCCTCACAAATACCGACAGGTATAGCAGTTGATTTATCAGCCATTTGCAACGATATTTCAGTAGGTGTCAACTTATTCAAATCAAGTCTACGATATAAAGAGAGAGGCATAACACTAACACCGGCTCCAAGATCACATAAAGCAGTTTTAACATAGTTTCTTTTAATAGTGCATGGTATAGTGGGTACTCCTGGATCTCCAAGTTTCTTTGGTATTCCACCCTTAAAAGTATAATTAGCAAGCATGGTGGAAATTTCAGCTTCCGGTATCTTTCTTTTATTTGTAATAATATCTTTCATGTACTTAGCATAAGGATTGGTTTTGAGCATATCAGTTAATCGCATACGCAAAAAGATAGGTCTAATCATTTCAGCAAAGCGCTCAAAATCCTCATCATCCTTTTCCTTGGATGGTTTGGGAGGAAAAGGCATGGGTTTCTGAACCCATGGTTCTCTTTCTTTACCATGTTTCCTGGCAACAAAGTCTTTCTTATCATAACATTGATTCTTTGATTGTGGGTTATCAAGATCAACAACAGGTTCAATTTCTATGTCATTATCATTACTAGGTTCAGCATCATTATGAACATTATCATTAACATTACCACTAGTTTCAGGTTCATTACCAGATTGAGTTTCAGCATCAGAAATAGAAATATCATTTGGATTCTCAGGTGTTTCAGTAATAGGTTCACTAGAAGCATGCACAGTCCTATCATTTTTCTTTTTCTTCTTTTTAGAAGAACTAGGTACATCTATATTATTTCTCTGATAATCTTGCTCAATTCTCTTAGGGTGGCCTTCAAGATACAAAGGTTCCCGAGTCATTCTACCAGTTCTAGTAGCCACTCTAACATCATTATCATTATCTTTACTATTCCATTCATTGAGCAAATCATTTTGAGCTTTAAGTACTTGTTCTACTTGAGTGGTAACCATAGAAGCATGTTTACTAATAAGTTTAAGTTCACCTTTGACATTAGCCATATAATCACCCAAGTGTTCAAGCATATTTGAATTGTATTTCAATTGTCTACCAAAATAAGCATTAAAGTCTTCTTGCTTGGCCATAAATTTATCAAACTCATCTAAGCATGGGCTAGCAAATTTAGTAAATGGGATTTCAGCTTTATCATATCTGTAGAGAGAATTTACCTTTACTACCTGTGTCGGGTTATCAAGACCACAAGTTTCTTCAATAGGTAATGGATTAAGATTATATGTTTCTTCAATAGGCGGTAAATTAGGACCATGTATTTCTTCAATAGGAGGTAAATTCTTAATATCTTCAGCTTTAATACCTTTTTCTTTCATAGATTTCTTTGCCTCTTGCATATCTTCAGGACTGAGAAATAGAATACCCCTCTTCTTCGGAGTTGGTTTAGGAATAGGCTCCGGAGGTGTCCAATTATTTTCATTTGTCAACATATTATTCAATAGAATTTCAGCTTCATCTGGTGTTCTTTCCCTGAAAACAGAACCAGCACAACTATCCAGGTAATCTCTGGAGGCATCGATTAGTCCATTATAAAAGATATAAAGTATTTCATTTTTCTTAAGAGGATGATTAGGCAAAGAATTAAGTAATTGGAGAAGCCTCCCCCAAGCTTGTGGTAGATTCTCTTCTTCAATTTGCACAAAATTATATATATCCCTTAAAGCAGCTTGTTTCTTATGAGCAGGGAAATATTTAGCAGAGAAGTAATAAATCCTATCTTGGGGACTACGCACACAACCAGGATCAAGATAATTAAACCATATCTTAGCATCACCCTTTAATGAGAACGGAAATATTTTAAGGATGTAAAAGTAACGAGTTCTCTCATCTTTACTGAACAGGGTGGCTATATCATTCAATTTAGTAAGATGTGCCACAACAGTTTCAGATTCATAACCATGAAAAGGATCAGATTCAACCAAAGTAATTATATCAGGATCAACAGAGAATTCATAATCCTTATCAGTAACAAAGATAGGTGAAGTAGCAAAAGCAGGGTCACGTTTCATTCTAGCATTTAGAGATTGCTTACTCCATTTAGCTAATAGCCTTTTGAGTTCATTTCTATTTTTGCAAGCTAAAATAGCTAAAGAAGCTTCTTGATCAAAAACATAACCCTTAGGAATAACAAGTGATTCTTCATCATCACTTTCATCAGTATCACCAGATTCAATATTTTCAATTTCTCTAGCTCTAGCAAGTTGTTCATCAAGAAATTTACCAAGTGGCACAGTAGTATCAAGCATAGAAGTAGTTTCATCATAAGTGTCATTCATAGCGGAAGTGGCATCATCAATAACATGCGACATATCAGAACGAATAGCAGAAGCAGGTGTAGGTCTCGCAAGCTTACTCAAAACAGAAGGTGAATCAAGTGCAGAGCTAGATGGCAGTTCCTTACCTCCCCTCATAGTTGAGGGATAGATCTTGGTTTTTGGATCTCTCAAGTTCTTCATAATGATAAGAAGATATATATCCCAGGTGACTCAAAGAATAGAGCTATGCTCCCCGGCAACGGCGCCAGAAAATAGTCTTGATAACCCACAAGTATAGGGGATCACAACAGTTTTCGAGGGTAAAGTATTCAACCCAAATGTATTGATTCGACATAAGGGGAGCCAAAGAATTCTCTCAAGTTTTAGCAGCTGAGTTGTCAATTCAACCACACCTGGAAACTTAGTATCTGTAGCAAAGTATTTAGTAGCAAAATAATATGATAGTAGTGGTAACGGTAACAAAAGGTAATGGTAGTAAAAGCAATGTTTTTGGTATTTTGTAGTGATGATAGCAACAACAACGGAAAAGTAAATAAGCTAAGAACAATATATGGAAATCTCGTAGGCAATGGATCGGTGATGGAGAATTATGCCGTATGCGGTTCATCATGTAACAGTCATAACCTAGGGTGACACAGAACTAGCTCTAGTTCGTCAATGTAATGTAGGCATGTATTCCGAATATAGTCATGCGTGCTTATGGAAAAGAACTTGCATGACATCTTTTGTCCTACCCTCCCGTGGCAGCGGGGTCCTTACGGAAACTAAGGGATATTAAGGCCTCCTTTTAATAGAGTACCGAAACAAAGCATTAACACATAGTGAATACATGAACTCCTCAAACTACGGTCATCACCGGTAAGTATCCCGATTATTGTCACTTCGGGGTTAACGGATCATAACACATAATAGGTGACTATAGACTTGCAAGATAGGATCAAGAACACTCATATATTGATGAAAATATAATAGGTTCAGATCTAAAATCATGGCACTCGGGCCCTAGTGACAAGCATTAAGCATAGCAAAGTCATAGCAACATCAATCTCAGAACATAGTGGATACTAGGGATCAAACCCTAACAAAACTAAGTCGATTACATGACAGATCCCATCCAACCCATCACCGTCCAGCAAGCCTATGATGGAATTACTCACGCACGGCGGTGAGCATCATGAAATTGGTGATGGAGGATGGTTGATGATGACGATGGCGACAGATTCCCCTCTCCGGAGCCCCGAACGGACTCCAGATCAGCCCTCCCGAGAGGTTTTAGGGCTTGGCGGTGGCTCTGTATCGTAAAACGCGATGCTTTCTTCTCTCTGATTTTTCTCTCCCCGAAACACAATATATGGAGTTGGAGTTGGAGTCGGAGAGGCAACAAGGGGCCCACGAGGTAGGGGGCGTGCCCTAGGGGGGCAGGCGCGCCCCTACCCTCGTGGACAGGTGGTGGGCCCCCTGGCCATCATCTTTTGTAGGTATTTTTCATATTTTCTGAAAAGTCGCTCCGTGAAGTTTCAGGTCATTCCAAGAACGTTTGTTTCTGCACAAAAATAACACCATGGTAATTCTGTTGAAAACAACGTCAGTCCGGGTTAGTTCCATTCAAATCATGCAAGTTAGAGTCCAAAACAAGGGCAAAAGTGTTTGGAAAAGTAGATACGACGGAGACGTATCACATAGCCCTTCCGATGAAGTGTGAGTAGTTTACCTTAGACCTTCGAGTCCATAGTTATTAGCTAGATGGCTTCTTCTCTCTTTTTGGATCTCAATACAAATTTCTCCCCCTCTCTTGTGGAGAACTATTATAGCGACCAGACCTCAAACGGTCCAATCTCTGTGCTCCGGTGCCATCCCTGGATCAGTAATGCTGACACCACACAGTACTTGAAGGATTTATAATAGAGTAGCAATCACACACTTATTACATCGAGTGTCTCAATAGAGAACTTATTACAATAAATATGGCTTAAGGCCATCTAATAACGATAACAGCGGAAGGCTTGGAAGATAAATGAGTCCATCAACTCCAACGACATCACTAAGTATAGAACCACGACCTAAAACTCCTTAATCGTCGTCTGAAAAGTCTGCAACATTAACGTTGCAGCCCGAAAACGGGTGAGCACATGGAATATGCTGGCATGGTAACACATAGAGAGTAATGGAATGAAACAACTATACTATATGCATATTTGGCTGGTGGAAAGCTCTATGGTTACAGTTTTGTGAAAAGCCAATTTTTCCCTACTGCAAAGGAATAAATTTATTTAACTATCATGGTGGTTGTTAAACATTGAGAATGGTTGACAACAATCTCAATCCCAATTAAACATCATTAAACAAACCCGTCAAACTTAATTTTATAGTAACATGTTGAGATTCACATGATAATCCAAGTACTAGATACTCAAGATGTCCATAACCGGGGACACGGCTAACCATGATTAGTTTATACACTCTGCAGAGGTTTGCGCACTTCTCCCCACAAGACTCGATCTCCTCCGTTGGATTTCTCGCACTACAAGGTGTTTGAGAAACGGATGATCGAGACATAGTCTTTCCGAAGCGCTAGCACCTTACGATGGGTAGACCGTACCACCTACATCCCCTACATCTGCTAGTCTACCACTGTAAGAGTTTGCACGACTTAATCAACTATGCTAGAGCCCATAGTAGCTTGTGGCTGCACACGGAAGTTTCTAGCATGAATAATCTCATGATCCCTTTGAGCCTGGGTGGCGGTCCAAAAGAAAACAAGAAATCCTGGAAATACCCAGGTACCTCAATCCACCCAGATGTGTATTTAAGTTGCCACCTTAGATAAACCATTGATTTAAAAGAAATCTCACATCTGTCATGGATATCACTCACCCAATCCACGTCTACTAGCATAGCATAGCAACAATAAGCAAACGTAGAAGTAACTCCCAAAAGTTTGATAATAAACAGGTAATAGGTACTACCTCAACTACTTCCCAAACCCACAATTTAATTTGATCCTAATCATGCAATGTGTAGAGATTGATCTAATGCAATAAAACTGGGTAGTAGAAGGTATGACCAAAGTGTTACTTGCCTTGCTGATGATCCGGGAAACCTAGTGATTCGAAGTAACAAGCGGCGCACTCCGGGTACTCTATCGCAAACAAACAAGCATACAATAAGTACTCAACTAATGCACAGGTAAAACTCAAATAAAAGATCTAACCAGAAAGTTCAACTTAAGAACTCCGGTTGGCAAAAAGAATCAAATCGAACGAAAGACAAACAGCAAAAGAAATAGGCTTCGATTACTATTCTGGATCTAGGGCAACTTTTACACAAACAAAAACTTGTTTAAGTTGGTTAAACGGAAAGAGGGTTTCGAGACGAAACTCCAGGTGCTTGAATCGCCTGATTTCGATAAACGAGCGACAAGTTATACTAAAACGAAAATCGGATCAGAAATCATGATTAGAAGAATCGCGGATTTAATCCGGGAAAAAGAAAAACGACGAATAGTTTAACGAACGAACGTTCGTTAACTGGATCTAAACGACGAACACATTCGTTAAAACGAACGAACCGAGCGAACGTTCACTAAATAGACTAAACCGAAAAAAACCATTCTAAAAAAACGAATCTAAAAAAAGTAAACCGCGGTTTTTTTTAAAAAAACCGGGCGGTTTTCTAAAGAAATCCGCCGGCGACGGCGGCTACCTCGGGCGGCATGTCCGGCAAGCGGCGAGGCGGCAGCGTGGGGCGGCGGCGCGGCGGCTAGGGTTAGGGTTAGGGCGCGGGTGGGCTGGTGGGCTGCGGCGGGGCTCGGGCGGCGCTATTTAAAGGTTGCCCCGGGCGGAGTCCCGCTCGGGTACGGCCCGGAGTCGGTTCGTGTTTTTTTTAAAAAATAGTTCCGCGCAGAAAAACAAATAAAAGAAATACTAAACGGACTCCAAAAATCCCGAAATAAAATTTCTCCGGCTTCTAAAATCAAGCCGCACAGGATGAACATTTATTTGGGGCCTAAATGCAATTTTGAAAAACGCGTATTTTTCCTAAATTCAAATAAAATAGAAAATAAAACCAAATAAAATCTTATTTGATTTTTTTATTAAATCCTCAATATTTCTTTATTTTGGGAAAGTCATTTTATTCCCTCTCTCATATTTTTGTAATAGAAATTATTGAAGATAACATAAATAAAATCAAATGATCATATTTTCAAAATTTGAGACAACTCAAATATGAAAATAACGAAATCCCCAACTCTCTCCGAGGGTCCTTGAGTTGCGAAAAATTTCTAGGATCAACCAAAATGCCATAAATATGATATGCAATGATGATATAGTGTATAACATTCCAAATTGAAAATTTGGGATGTTACAAACCTACCCCCCTTAAGATGAATCTCGCCCTTGAGATTCGGGTTGGCTAGAAAATAGGTGAGGATGGTTCTTCAGCAAATCTTCCTCTCGTTCCCAATTGGCTTCATCCCCCGTGTGGTGGCTCCACTGAACTTTGCAAAACTTAATAACCTTGCTGCGGGTGACTCGACTGGCATATTCTAGAATCTTAACTGGTCTCTCCTCATAGGTCAAATCACTATCCAACTGAATTGCTTCCAGTGGTACCGTATCCCTTAGCGGTATGTCAGCCATCTCTGCGTGGCACTTCTTCAACTGGGATACATGAAACACATCGTGAACTCCTCATAGTCCTTCGGGTAATTCCAACTTGTAGGCTACTTCTCCCATACATTCCAACACTTTGTATGGGCCTACAAAACGTGGCGCTAGTTTTCCCTTAACTCCCAAGCGCTTCACTCCTCGAAGTGGTGATACCCGAAGATAAACTCAGTCTCCGACTTCGTAAACTGTCTCCTTGCGTTTAGAATTTGCATAACTCTTCTACCTGGATTGAGCTACGTTCAGTCTGTCGCGAATTAATTTCACTTTCTATTCAGATTCCTTTATCAGATCCGGTCCAAACAACCGGCGATCTCCAACTTCATCCCAGGACAATAGGGTCCTGCACCTCCTTTCGTACAAGGCTTCGAAAGGGGCCATCTTCAAACTGGATTGGTAGCTGTTGTTGTAAGAGAACTCTGCATATGGCAAATTCTCATCCCAACTAGATTCGTAATCTAGCGCACAAGCTCTTAGCATATCCTCCAAGATCTGGTTGACTCTCTCAGTCTCACTACACCACGACACTTGATTGGGGGCAGTTAACTGCCGGGAGAAAAACCTATCTAAGGGCAAACTATATGTCGAGACATCAGTTTCTGCCGTTACAACCACATTAGGGCAGATGCACTGCTGGAGAACTTGAGCAACAACGGTGCTTTAACTGCCGATACACTTTACGGCCCAAAAACTGCCGGGAGAACTAAATATCGGCCCATAGTCTGCCGGAGACCGCCTTTGGCACGAGACCCAAAAGTCAGCCCTAAGCGCGCGCCAACGAGGAAAAAAAAGCACTCGACTTTGGCTAAATTTAGGCCCAAGAAGAAATACACGTGCCAGCCCACCCGCTCCACCAGACCGCGACTCCAGCCCCAAATCCACGCCCAATCCCCTCCACCAGACCGCCGCCGCCAAACCTTCCCACCGCCGCAGCGCGCTGCCGCCCCCAAATCTTCCCCATCACCGTCGCGCGCTGCCGCCCCCAAAGCTTCCCACCGTGGTCGCGCGGCCGCCTTCCACTCAGTCCACCACCGGCGTAGCCCCTCACCACCGCAGCTCCTCTGCCGCCCACAAATCGGGACCCTACCATCCACAGGACCGCAAGGCCTCTGCCCTCGACCGTCCCACCACCGACGGCAGCAGTCCAAACGAGCACTTCCATAGTTGCCCTCCATCACGGCAGCCCCTCCGCCCCTCAGCCACCCCAACAACCACCCACTGCTGCCGACCACTATTGTCGTTGCCCCACTCCATAGCGGCACCGTCGAGCACCCGATTGACACGGAGTAGCACCGTCGTCGCCGTGTCACTCCACCGGTGGCCAGCATCCTCGGCACCAACCTACTCACGCGCTTTCTCCTCGAGCAGGCCTCCCCGAAAGCTTCACCGAGCACCAAGCCGTGGGTCCGCCTTCGACCCTCTCCTCAACATCCTTTCCGTGGATTTCACTGCCTCCTGTACTTCAGTCGACAGGTGAGATGTTGCAATTTTTGTGCCCTTTTTTGTTCTGAATGTGCCCTCCTGTACTTCAGCACTGAACTATTCCGGCAGTTAGAACATCAACAATTTGTAATTGCTTTGTTATGATAACAGCGAAAAAACCATGAACCAGACAGGTTTGAAGGTTGTTTGCTTGTCTAAAAACAGCCACTACTACTGTTATTTGCCCTTCAGATCAAAGGACATGTACTCTTGCTGATTAACAAGTGCATACTGTAATTAAATTCATTGACACCTGACTGTTTAGTTGAGCTTTGGAGGCCATTTTAATTTGACATGAAACAAAGCTGATTATTTTAAGTCTTTGTTTGTTTAGTTGACGCACCTACTACCATCTTTGTTTGTGTTTTGTGAAATACCATATGTGGACAGAATAGGTGCTATGCTTTTATGATATAGATGATGCACCTACATTCTTACTGCTATTTTGGTTATTGTATTTTCTAAAATGACATGTTTCAGTTAATTATATTCTGTTGTGTGATGGCATTTCTTCTCCGTATTGTATTTCTTGTTGCCTATACTAGATACGGACGATATGCATTTTGTTACTAGATTTTTTCCTTAATAGAAGTATTCTTTCTTTCTCATGTTAGGCAATCTTAGTGAAATTGGTCAAGAATGGACAAGAGTTGGATGGGGATTACGATGAGATGCTCAATCTTAGTGACCATGATGAGGTTCAACTTGATGATGTTCAAGAGGAGATCGACCTAGATGATTATGACGAGATGCTCGAGTTCTTAGGTCCCAAACTACTAGAGATGTTGATGACATGCCAAGTGACAGCATTGAAGAGCATGAAGGTGTGTAGATCTAAAATCTATGTATATAGACTATTAGTTAAATGGATGATAGCATACTAACTATTTTCCGTGTTTAGACCATGAGTTGGATCAAGAAACGAAGGGGAAAAGGGGGAAACAAGCACTAGAATGCACCATGTGTATGATTTCTGGTATACTCTATGATTTTTGGTATGACTTGCCCCTTTATCTTTCGATGACTTGTAGTATAACTTTCCCCTTTATCTAATACATCACCCTTACACTTTCCACTTACACTTGCTTGAAAGTAGATGTACTATGTGGTGGATGACAAACTGAAGGATTGGGTAATGGGAAGCGCCGTGATGTATTCCATGGCCATACAAGCATGTGAGCTTTTGTTCTTATGATTGAATTTAACAATTACTATCATGGTCGATTGCTTAAGAAGCTTTCGTCCTATGTATGCAGTTGGAAGTGGACAAGTCCATGGTGGAAGCAGGAATGCGAGCACAAGCAAGATGAGGTAATATGCATGTTTCTTTGAAATCGAATCTTATTCTAGCATCCTAGATGGGTCGTTGAGGTAGAGTGGTAGGCGACATAATCATATTTTGTATTTTTGTGTGTATGTTTCCAAGAATTTTCATGCCCTCGACTCTGTATAGTACTGAAGTTTACAAAATAAAAATATTTCATAGAGTAACAACTGTGCTGAAATCTTTTATGTCATTCCTGCAGACTCTGTACAAATGTTTATCTCAGTAAAAAAGGGAAAGATTTAAATTGAGCATGTTTTGCCTATTTGCACATAAAAGATTTTTGCCTTGGAGTTAGAACTCAGTGTTAATCTCTACTATATAGTACAGAATTTCAGACTTGTTTTGGCGTATAAAACTGATCCTCATACCCGTTTTGGCTTGCTAGTCTGCTAGAGGGTATACTCTTCAATGAACTCTATTAAAAACAAGCTGAGATCCATGAGTTATACAGAGAAATCTATAACCAACGGTTATTTCATCACTTTCTTTTTTCCTATGATACAAAGAAACCAATAACCAACGGCCTGCCCCTGCCTATTTGTACCGAGGTTTGCCTATTTGTACTACTATACTACGTATAGTATAGAGTTTTGCTTACTTGTATACTATACTACTGTACTGTGTATAATATAGAGTTTTGCCTATTTGTACACAGTTTTAACTATTTGTTCAATATAGTACTGTATAGAGTTTTGCCTATTTGTCGAGTTTAACTCGATGCAAAAAAAGATTCGAACTCAGAGTACTATATTAACTCCAGAGATACATGTTTAACTTAGTTTTAGTCATAGCTTTCACTAGTAAGTTGTAATTTTTAAGACTAAGCAGCTTTTGCAAGTTCATTGTACAGGTTTTTGTTTTGCTTATTTGCACATGAAGATTTGTGTATGTGTACTTCAAACAAATCCTGCTTGATCTAATGATGTAACATTGCTTGCTGTGATGACGTGGTGCTGCACATTTAGAGGAGTTTTATTTATGCCAACGAGTTAAAAACTGAAGCATACCAAAATCTATAATGTGCTAATTTAAATTCTGAAACGAGATCTCCATTTTGAGTTTTCTATTTGTTGCAGATTTCCCTACAGAAGTTGATGGAGCTTTGGAAGATCTTCAATCTGCTGAAGAGTTGGGAGATTTGGAAGATGTTCAAGCTAGTGAAGATTTGGTAGACCAATAATTAAGTTCATAGAGTGATTATGACACTTGCTCTGCTCATTTTGTTGATTGTTAAGAAAGTATATGCTCATTTTGCTTTTGTGGCACCCTAGAAACATATGCACTCCTTTTGTGGCACACATTTAGAAAAAAGTATGTACTGTACCTTTTGTGGCGCGACTTGGTTATACATATGGTCGTTATGTTAATTTATCGAATCAACTTCAGGTTCTGGATGAGGGCTACATGCTACTCTGATTTGAAGTGTATGGATGAGACATGTTACTTTGAGTGAAATGTATGTATAAATCGTGTGATATGTACTGATGGTTTGAACAGAATGAATGGATATTACATAAGAGATGCCTAAAAAATAGGAAGTGAAATCTATGTGCTGGCATAAGAACTGCCGGGAAAATGAGCTTCTGCAGGCAGCAGGACTGCCAGTAATTAAATGTTACACGTGCCTTGACCAATCTGCCAGGAGAAAGTGAACTGCCGGCAAATAGATGGGCACCGACAATGCAACTGACGGGAAAAAATTATCTGCCGGGAGAAGTAATCCTCGGCAGCCGTTCTCATGGAGGTTCTATCTGCCGGGAGAAAACCTGTCCCGACAGTTTGTCTACCCTTTAAAGTGCTTTCTCCTGGCAGTTTTTTTGTCCTTACATCAGTGTTGTGGTATAGTGTCTGTCCATATGTCTGTGGGTGGAAAGCTGTGCTAAATCTAGTCTGGTTCCCATAGTCTCATGCAACTGATTCCAGAACTTTGAAGTAAAGTGGGTTCCTCTATCTGATACAATGCTCCTTGGAACTCCATGCAGACATATGATCCTGGTCATGTATATCTTTGCCAACTTCGCACTGGTATAGGTAGTCTTCACTGGAATGAAATGAGCTACCTTTGTCAAACGATCGACTACAACCCATATCGAGTCATAGCCTGAACGTGTTCTGGGCAATCCTGTAATAAAATCCATGCCTAGCTTATCCCACTTCCATTCGGGTATCGGTGATGGTTGTAGCAATACTGCTCGCTTCTGATGCTCTGCCTTCACTCTTTGACATACATCACAAACTGCCACGTACTCCGCAATATCCTTCTTCATTCCGGTCCACCAGAAAATATCCTTCAAATCCAAATACATCTTGGTATTTCCTGGGTGAATCGAATATGGTGAATCATGGGCCTCTTGCATAATTAGCTTTCTAATCTCCGGATCATTTGGTACATAGACACGGTCTTCAAACCATAAGGTATCGTTCTCATCCTCACGAAATCCCTTAGCTTTTCCTTTGCTAATTTTCTTCTTAATAGAAGCAATCTCCTTGTCAGTCCTTTGGGCTTCTCTGATTTTATCCATCAATGTAGACTGAATCTCCAATGCTGCTACATAGCCTCTCGGGACTATTTCTAAACATAACTCTCGAAGATTTTCGGCTAACTCCCTTGGTAATTCTCCCGTCATTAGGGTGTTGACATGGCTCTTACGGCTTAATGCGTCAGCTACTACATTAGCCTTTCCAGGGTGATAATGCAATTTCATATCATAATCCTTGATGAGCTCCAACCATCTCCTTTGTCTGAGATTCAACTCCTTTTGTGTGAAAATATACTTCAAACTCTTATGATCCGTATACACCTCGCAATGGTTTCCAATCAGAAAATCTCTCCAAGTCTTCAGTGCATGCACTACGGCTGCTAACTCCAAATCATGCGTAGCATAATTCAACTCATGAGGCTTAAGCTGTCGTGAGGCATACGAAACAACTCTCCCTTCCTGCATAAGCACTGCTCCAAGTCCTCGACGTGAAGCGTCGCAATACACCTCATAATCCTTGGTCTGGTCTGGCAAAATCAACACTGGTGAAGTAACCAAGCGTTTCTTCAACTCCAGAAAACTAGCCTCACATTCCTCCGTCCATATGAACTTGGTATCCTTCTTCAACAACTCCGTCATAGGCGTTGCAATCTTTGAGAAATTCTCAATAAACCTCCGGTAGTATCCTGCGAGTCCAAGAAAACTCCGGATCTCTCCCACGGTGGTTGGTGCTTCCCACTTGGTCACGGTATCAACTTTAGTGGGATCTACTGCTATACTTTCTCCGGATATAACGTGTCCGAGAAATCCAACTTCCTTCAACCAAAACTCACATTTGCTAAACTTGGCATATAATTGGTGTTCTCTGAGCTTTCCAAGAACCAAACGCAAATGTTCCTTATGCTCCTCTTCATTCTTCGAGTAAACCAGGATATCATCAATGAACACTACGATGAACTTATCCAAGAACTCCATAAACACCTTGTTCATCATGTTCATAAAATATGCAGGTGCATTAGTCAGACCAAATGACATAACGGTATACTCATACAGCCCATACCTGGTGGTAAAAGCCGTCTTGGGTATATACTGTTCCCGAATCTTCAACTGGTGGTATCCTGATCGCAGATCGATCTTGGAAAATACCTTAGCTCCTTGCATTCGATCAAACAGATCATTGATCATTGGTAGTGGGTACTTGTTCTTGATTGTTACTTCATTCAATCCTCGATAATTGACAACCATCCTTAACGATCCATCCTTCTTCTCCACTAGAAGTACTAGCAATCCCCAAGGTGAAGAACTTGGGCGAATATATCCTTTATCCAGTAACTCCTTAATTTGCTTCTTAATTTCCACCAAATCCTTTGCAGGCATCCTATATGGTCTCTTTGATATTGGCCCTATGCTTGGCAATAGCTCAATCAAAAACTCAATATCTCTATCCGGTGGCATGCCAGGCAACTCTTCTGGAAATACTTCGGGGAAATCCTTTACTACTGGTACCTCCTCCTACACAATTCCTGTTAAGCAATTTACTTGAGTCCTCTTTGGCACATGTCGGGATACATACTTGATCCTTCTCCCTTCTGGGGTGGTAAGCAAAATTGACTTACTAGCACATTCAATATTCCCTTCATACTTTGATAACCAATCCATGCCTAATATCACATCCAATCCTTGGGATTCCAATACTATTAGGTCTGAGGGGAAAACATAGTTACAATCCTTAATGGTAACCGATCACACCATAGACTAGCCATATATTCTGCTCCAGGCGAGGTTACTAACATGGGTGATCTAAGGGCTTGGGTTGGCAGTTTATACTTATCCACAAATCCCCTGGATATGTATGAATGCCATGCACCAGTATAAAAAAGAACGAGTGCAGTAAATGACTTAACCAAAAACTTACCGATTACTGCATCCGGCTGTTCTTCAACCTCCTCCACACTAACGTGGTTCACCTGTCCCCTGTTGAAAGGGTTCGGCTTCTTCCCAGAGCTTCCATTGCTATTTCCATTTTGTGATTCAGGACATTCATTGGCATAATGTCCGGTCTTCTGGCACTAAAAGCAAGTGACTTGGCTCAGGTCTTTCTTGGCTAGGGTTGATGGGTTGGTACGGTTCTGGCCGTTGCTTCCTCCATTACCATTACCATTCCTGGGGCCATTGTGATTGTGCGAGCTACCTCCTCCATGGGTATGCTGAAAATGTCCTCATGGTCTAGGGGTAAATCGTGGCTTCTGCTGAGCTCCTAAATTGTACTTTCCTTGTGCATACTTCCTCTTGCGATTTTCAATTTGCTGCTGCTTCCCTTCAATCATAAGAGCACGATCTACCAACTCCTGGTAGTTGTTGAAGGTTGCTACCATCAACTGCATGCTCAACTCATCATTCAGTCCTTCCAGAAACTTCTCCTGCTTAGCTGCATCCGTAGCAACGTCATCTGGGGCATAACGTGCTAATTTACTAAAGTCCTCCACACACTGGCCAACTGTCCGTCCTCCTTGGCGCAAGTTGCGAAACTCTCGCTTCTTCATGGCCATAGCTCCTGCTGAAACATGGGTAGTTCGAAAAGCCTGCTGAAACTGGTCCCATGTGATAGTATCGACAGGGAAAGTGGCTGTGAAATTCTCCCACCATGATGCTGCGGGTCCTTCAAGCCGATGTGCGGCAAACTTCACCATCTCCGCATCCGTGCATCCTGCTATGGTCAACTCTCTAGCTGTCTTGCGGAGCAAATCATCTGCTACTATCGGCTCAGTGCTACTGGAAAACACCGGCAGATTCAGCCTAAGAAAACGGGCTAAGTGATCAACTGTCGGTGTACTAAAGTAGGGGTACCTTAGTATCCCGAACTTGTGCACGGGCAGTTGCAGCGTCCCGTGGCAAGGCTTGCCAGGCGACCGCCAAGATCCTCCCTGGTTCCTTTGGAACCATTCAAGAACAAAGTATCCAAAAACAAGGCCCCGGCAAGAGGAACTTGCCGGGAAGGAAACAAGACCCCGGCAAGAGGAGCTTGCCAGAGAGGCCAACCAAAGCATCTCAAGGAACTTGCCGCAGCGCACCATGTGTCTCGGCAAGACCCAGTGAGCGACAAGCTCCTGGACACGATAAGATAATAACCGTGGCAAGGCGCTTGCCGCGGCAAGCTTCCATCCTGTACCTGCGCTCTAGCACATCCACCAACGTGTCGCTCTGGGACCCTTCCAGGCGTACGTGGCGGAAGGATGTGCAGCCAGAGGTACACGGTGGCGAGCGGCGCTGACAAGATAGCCATCGTGGCGAGCAGTGGCGCCCCTGGCGGTCCCTTTCTGTACCGTCTAGGCGACGCGGATGGGCATTTAATGCCTTTGTCCCCTGCCGCTTAGGTTAGGTATGATAATACTGTAGTAGGCGGTGGTGCCAACCACCATTTTTACCCTCGTCTATGTTTTCACCTGTCGGCGACCCCTTTGACATATAAAAGGAGGCCCATGCGCAACATAGAGGGGGGGACGATCATTCTCACGCTTGGTCTGGCTAGCTGCTGGTGTGTACTGTAGCAATCAACGCTCCCGAGCAAGAACTCAATACAACCACGAAACAGGAGTAGGGTTTTACGCATCCGTGCGGCCCGAACCTGGGTAAACTGATCGCGTCGCTCGTGCGCTTCACCTCGATCTGCTCTTCGTGCACTCTCCGCCCCTCTGCCGAACCGAAAGGGGCCTCGGTCCGCCATGGTCCCATAGGTGTCCATGGGATCAACACCCCCGACATCTTTGGCGCGCCAGGTAGGGGGTGCGTCGAGGTTGTGTGAATTTGATCCGGCGTTCGCACGAGCCGAATCTTCATCATCTTCATCAACATGCCGCCGAAGAAGAAGGCTTCAGAGGCAGCTGCTCCGTCCGCGCCGAGCCCACCACCACAATAGCGAACGGCTGGTGGAGTAGACGCCGGCGGGAGAACGACCGCCGATGAGGAGGCTCATGATGCTGCCAGGTCCAGGGACAAGACTGCGCTGCACATCGGCGGCGCAGTCGGCTCCCACAACGACCGAGCACACTCCAAGACCTTGGTGTCCGTACACGCACCGCGCCCATCTCAGGAGGCGCGGGACCAGCAGCGTCATGGTACTCACGGTATCATACGTTTGCTGGGCCAAGATCAAGCTGGCGGATCCCAGAGTGCTCAAGACCAGCATGCACGCCAGCATGCTGGCACGAGCGTGGCACGGTCGCCTGGACGAGATACTGCTCCTTCTAACGTAGTTAGAAGTCCGAGCATATCCCGTTCATCGCGCCGTTCGCCGCCGCCGCCCGCTACTTCGGCAGAAGCTTTGGCACGAGCTCAACTGCTCCTGGATTACCCTCCAGTGCCAGAGAAGATCGATGACTGGAGGGCCACCATCCAGAGCCTCATCGACTTCGCCAACGGCGACAACCCACGGCAGCCAAGCGCATCGCTGCCGCGGCAAGTCAGTCAGGCGCGAGCCGGCGGCGACAAGACCGGGGAGGGTGCAACCACTATGCACTCTCCGCCTCGGAGGCCAAGATCGCCGACTCGCCAGATCCACCTCGACAGCGACTCCACCGTGTCATCAGATCCGCGAGCTCGTCGCGATCAGCGCCAAGTTCTTCATGGGAGACAGCAAGAAGACACTCGAACACGCATCGAGCGCCGAAGAGAAGCGCGGCGTCAATCAGACCTGTGCGTTGGGCCTTCTGTTGACATGCATGCGCCCGGAGAACCAGGCGACTTGCCGTACGCGGTAGGTTGCCCTACGTTTACCCGTGAGCTGCGGCAAGTCCAGTGGCCCAGCCAGAAGCATTTTAAGCCAGACGTACTGGAGAAGTACGATGGCAAGTCGCACCCGTCAGAGTTCCTCAGCATCTACACCATTGCGGTGCAAGCTGCCGGGGGGCGAGACGACAAGGTCCTTGCCAACTACTTCCCGCTGGTGCTCAAGCCCGAAGTCAGGTCCTGGCTCATGCACTTGCCGGACAACTCCATATCCTCTTGGGAAGACCTTTGCCATCAGTTTGTCGGCGCCTTTACAGGCGGCCACAAGCCACATGGCCAGGAAAGTGATCTTCACCTGCTTGCCCAGAAGGAAGGAGAGCCCCTGCGTAAGTATATCCAGAGATTCAGCCGTGTGCAGTGCAACATCCCAGATATCCACCCTGCGGCGGTTATTAGCGCGTTCCATCAGAATGTGCGTAATCGCAGGATGCGGGAGGAGATGGCGATGATCAGGATCAGAGACGTCAGTGAGCTATATGCCCTGGCTGACAAGTGCGCACGCGCTGAGGAAGGGAGGAAACTCCCCGGAGAGACAGCAGGAGCAGGAGGATCTGACAGTGAGGATGCCGCCCCGGCAAAGAAAAACCGGCGGCGCAATAGGAAGAAGAAGGGCAAAGATGTGCTAGTCGTTGAGCAGTCCGGCAATGACGGCGCCGCCAAGCAAACCAAAGTTGGTAGCTCCGGCAAGGAGGTTGCCGCATGCACCAATTGCCAGGCTATGGCGGCCGCCGACAAGCAGGACGGCACCGACAAGCAGTATTGCAAGATCCACCACACCAAAGGCCATGACCTCCAGAGCTGCAAGAAAGTCGAGCAGCTCGTCCAGCAGCAAAAAGCTGAGTATGAGCGGCACGACAAGGAGAGGGCCCAAGGAGGCGGTGGAGAAGCCGACAAGAAGCGCGTTGGCCCGGGAGGGCGCCGCGGCAAGGCCAAGCAGCGGCAAGGAGACAGACCTCCCCGCGGCCGCGACAAGGATGAAGACGATGACGACGATGAAGACATGGATGATGTCGAGAACAGTGAGCACGAGTTTCAGAAAGCTACCGAAGTCTTGTGTGTTGACGGTGGTGCTTCTCTGCATACTTCCCACCGCCAACTCAAATAGTGGCTGCGGGAAGTTAATGCGGCAGAGCCACCTGTCGAATCACGCAAGCTTCTGAAATGGTCCAGCACGCCTATCATCTTTGACATTGAGAACCACCCTGATCGCACAGCTGCGGTCGGGTGCTTGCCGCTGTTGGTTTCGCCAACAATCCGCAACCTCAAAGTCACTAAGATGCTAGTTGACGGCGGGGCCGGCTTAAATCTGATCTCCTCCGCTGTGCTCCAGAAACTCCAGATCCCTGACAGTGAGCTCGAAGAGACCGGCACGTTCCAAGGAATTAACCCGGGAAGGAGCAAGCCGAAAGGGAAGGTCACGTTGCCGGTGACATTTGGCAGCGAGCTGAACTTCAGAACGGAGAGAGTCACTTTTGACGTTGCCGATCTTCCATTGCCTTACAATGGGATACTTGGCCGTCCAGCGCTCGCCAAGTTCATGGCAGCCTCTCACTATGCATACAACATGCTCAAGATGCCAGGCCCGATAAGCGTCATCTCTGTCCCTGGCGACGAGAAGGATGCCCTTATCTGCGCCGACAAGATCTACCGGGAAGCAGCAGCTGCAACAGATCACAAGACACTTGCCGCTGAAGCTCCCGGGGGGAAGAAGAAGACCAAGTCCGGCAAGAGCTCTGATGCCCACTCCGGCAAGCGCACCTCTTCGGAGTGCTGCGCTGCCATCGAGGACGCACCATCGAGCTCCACCGGCAAGTGTAAAAAGGCAATGGAAACTCCACCACATACCAAGAAGGTGTCCGCCAAGGAGGACGGCACTGGTGGTACCTTCACCATCAGTGCCACGCTTAACCCTAAATAGGAAAGCGTGCTCGTTGCTTTCCTGCGGGCGAATGTCGACGTGTTTGCATGGCAACCGTCTGATATCCCCGGTGTTCCCAGGAAAGTAATTGAGCACCATCTTGCCGTTTGTCCTCATGCGTGGCCCGTCAAGCAGAAGGTTAGGAAATAAGCAGTGGAGCGCCAAGAATTCATAGCAGAAGAAATCAAGAAATTGGAAGCGGCAGGCCTTGTCAGAGGAGTGCTCCATCCCACGTGGTTGGCCAATCCTGTTGTAGTGCGCAAGGCAAATGGAAAATGGAGGCTTTGTATTGACTTTACTGATGTTAATAAAGCTTGTCCCAAAGACCCATTTCCCTTGCCGCGCATTGACCAGATTGTTGACTCCACAGCCGAATGTGATTTGCTTTCATTTCTTGACGCATATTCAGGATACCATCAGATCTTCATGGCAGAAGAGGATGAGGAGAAAACAGCATTCATTACTCCATGTGGCACGTACTGTTTCATACGGATGCCTTTTGGATTAAAGAATGCTGGTTCAACATTTGCAAGAGTAGTCCATGTCGCTTTGAAGCCACAGATACACAGAAATGAAGAAGCCTACATGGATGACATAGTGGTCAACAGGAAAGACAGGGCAACTCTAATTCAAGATTTAGATGAGACATTTGCAAATCTGCGCAAGATCAACCTCAAGCTCAACCCCGAGAAGTGTGTGTTTGGAGTCCCTTCCGGCAAACTTCTCGGGTTCTTTGTGTCTTAGCGGGGAATTGAAGCCAATCCCGACAAGATCAAGGCCATCGAGCAGATCGAAGCACCAAAGCGCGTCAAGGATGTACGAAGACTTGCCGGCTGCGTGGTTGCTCTCAGCAGGTTTATCTCTCGGTCAGCTGAGCGCGCCCTGCCATTTTTCAAAATTTTGAAAAAGGCAGGTCCAATGAAATGGACTCCGGAAGTGGAGGCTGCGCTGCAGGACTTGAAGAGATACCTGTCCTCCACTCCAACACTTGTCGCACCTAAGCCGCAAGAGAAGTTGCTGCTGTATATAGCGGCAACCAATCAAGTGGTTAGTGCTGCGTTAGTGGCGGAGAGGGAGGCAGATGACAAGCCAGCGACCGCGGCAAGCGCATCCAGCGACAAGCAGGGGGCTTCCCCGACAAGCTCTGGTCCCGACAAGGATAGATCTGCACAGGCATGCGAAGGGGTGCAAAAGAGAATGGTGCAGCGCCCAGTCTATTTTGTCAGTTCCCTTCTGCAGGGGGCTAGGTCAAGGTACTCTGGTGTGCAGAAGTTGCTTTTCGGCCTTCTTATGGCCTCAGAAAGCTGCGCCATTACTTCCAGGCACATGAGATCACAGTTGTCACTCGCTTTCCATTGAAGAGGATACTGCAGAATCTAGAAGCGACAGGCAGGATTGTCGAGTGGGCATTGGAATTGTCAAGCTTTGGCCTCAAGTTTGAGAGCACTTCAACTATCCAAAGCAGAGCATTGGCAGAATTCATAGCAGAGTGGACGCCAACACCAGACGAAGAAATTCCGGAGACGAGCATCCCCGCCAAGGAAACGAACAAAGAGTGGCTCATGTATTTTGACGGTGCCTTTTCGCTGCAAGGCGCCGGTGCTGGTGTGCTGCTTGTCGCACCCACCGGAGAGCACCTCAAGTACATAGTCCAGATGCACTTTCCCAAGGAGCAAGTGACAAACAATACTGCAGAGTATGAAGGCTTGCTTGCCGGTCTCAGGATCGCGGCGGAACTTGGGATTAAGAAGCTCATTGTCAGGGGTGATTCGCAGCTTGTCGTCCGCCAAGTGAACAAGAATTACCAGAGTCCTTTGATGGAAGCCTATGTTGGCGAAGTGAGAAAGCTAGAAGAGCACTTTGACGGCCTGCAGATGGAGCATGTCGTGAGAGCTCAGAATGACATTGCCGATGGCCTGTCAAAATGCGCCGCACTTAAGTTACCTGTGGAACCAGGGATCTTTGTGCTCGAGCTAACTCAGCCGTCCGTAACACCGTCAACTGGACAGAGCAAGAAAAGGAAGTTGATTTCTGGCGACTATTTTCCGGCAGAGCTTCCCGAAGCCGCCGCCAAGAAGGACCCCAAGATCAACACCAACAGTGCTGAGGAGCAGTCTGCTCCGGCGAGCCCCAGGGTTTGTTCCGTTGAAGCAGACGCTCTCGACAAGTTTTGCTCCGGCAAGCTTGCCGGGGAATGTCAAGCTCCGGCAAAGCCGCAGGTTCTTGCCGTAGAAGTGGATGTTCCCGCAGCAGCAGGTATGCCTTTAGTCCTCGTTGTCAAGCCGCAAGCTCCAACATGGGCACAACAGATTGTCCGTTTTCTCCAGACAGGAGAACTTCCCGAAGAGCAAGAAGAAGCAGAAAGAGTAGCCCGGCAGTCTAGTATGTACCAGTTTGTCGATAACACACTATGCAGAAGAAGACTCAACGGTGTGAAATTGAAGTGCATTCCCCGGGAAGATGGACAAAAGCTGTTGGCAGAAATACATGGAGGCATATGTGGTCACCACATTGGCGCAAGAGCACTTGTCGGAAAAGCATTCCAGCAAGGTTTCTTCTGGCCGACAGCCCTCCAGGATGCAACTGCACAAGTAACCAAGTGTGAAGCGTGCCAGTTCCATTCCAAGAAAATACACCAGCCAGCTCAAGCTCTCCAGACGATCCCTTTATCCTGGCCATTTTCGGTCTGGGGGCTCGACATCCTCGGCCCCTTCCCCCGAGCTATCGAGGGCTTTGAGTACTTGTACGTTGCAATCGACAAGTTCACAAAGTGGCCGGAAGTGGAGCCAGTGAGGAAGGTGACAGCACAGTCAGCAGTCAAGTTCTTCAGGTCGATTGTTTGCCGTTTTGGGATCCCTAACAGGATAATCACCGACAACGGTACGCAATTTACGAGCCGCACCTTCATGCAGTACGTCCAAGATCTTGGCGCCAAGGTCTGCTTCGCTTCTGTTGCTCACCGAAGAAGCAACGGTCAAGCGGAGAGGGCAAATGCTGAAGTGCTGCGCGGGCTCCAGACCAGAACTTTCGACAGGCTGCGCAAGTGCGGAAGAAACTGGATCGAGGAGCTGGTGGTGGTTCTTTGGTCGATCAGGACGACGCCAAATCAAGCCACTGGCCAGACACCCTTCGCTCTAGTCTATGGAGCGGAGGCAGTTCTCCCCACGGAACTCGTATACGGGTCGCCTCGAGTGCTCACTTACGATGAGCTTGAGCAAGAGCAGCTGCGGCAAGATGACGCGCTGCTCCTCGAGGAAGACCGTCTTCAGGCTGCTGTGCGAGCTGCTCGCTACCAGCAAGCTTTGCGCCGCTACCATAGCCGCAAAGTTAATGCTAGGAGTCTCGAGGAAGGCGACCTTGTACTTTGGCGCGTTCAGTCCGCCAAGAATTCAAACAAGTTGACGCCAAAGTGGGAAGGCCCTTACCGGGTGAAACGAGTCACTAGGCCTGGCGCTGTCCGCTTGGAGACCGAAGATGGCATCCCAGTGAGCAACTCCTGGAATATTGAACATCTTCACAAGTTTTACCCGTAGGGCACAGTTGCCGGAACCCGTTCCGGCAACCACCTTTTGTACAAGTCTTGCCGCTGTTGCATGTAATCCTTTGTACAAAGCTGGGCACAGATCCCGTGCATAAATATTATGTGCTCAGCACACCTTGTCAATTTTCATGCTTTTTATTATTTGCATGTGTTATCTGACACTTTGTGCAGCACTTACACCCGGTGAGCAACAACGAGCCCTAAGGTTCCATAGTTTTTTCTCCTTCTTCTTTTTTCTCTCAAGGAAAGGAAGGTTCTCTCGCGCACAAGTTTGTCGGGGGGGAGGAGAAGATACGGTATGGGCCAGGCGTCGTTCAAGGAGGTTTCGCCTTGCCGGGAAGCAAACAACAGAAAAGATAAGTTTGCCAAAGTTTGAGCAATCAGATTCCTAAATTCATAGAGTTATCTTCCTTGAACGACCGTCCTTTGTATGGAAAACCTGTGCGCGGAGGAACCAACTCATAGCTAGTTGCGCCCTTACTGTTGTTTTGAGTCCGCTCAACAACTTAAGTGAGCTGCAACTGGCTCTGCGACAAGGTTTCTTGTCGGCCGCGGCACCGCCTGCAGGCTGCTGACGTTCCGCACTCAGCACTCGCGGCAAAGGTGCTCGCGCCGGCATGTTCCCTAAAAGCGTAGGGTAAAAACATACAAGGGAAGGAATCAAGTAAAGGAAATAACATTGCAATCATAGCACAAGATAGAATATATTACAAAATAACTTGTCGCAGCGCTAACAGACTGTTTTTCATAACATGATTAATAGCGACAAGGAAAGAAGAAGATGGATGGCCTAGTCTACGCGGTCACCTTCGACCCTCCTGATTCCGCTCACCCTGTCCACAATAGGCGCGACAAAGGGCCTTGAGCTCCTCTAGATCAGCATCTGGCGGCAAGCTTCGGAGGACATTGGTGAGGCGGAGACCTGGGTTGCGGAAGGCAACCTTCATCAGCACCTTCTGGAGAGCTCCCGCGCAAATCTTGCGCGACTCGTCGGCAAGCAACTTTGGAATCTGCTCCCGGAGTCGCTGAAGCACCGTCGCCACGCCCTTGAAGAACAGAGTAAGCTTGGCGCTGGGTTGGAGGTTCTCGTCGGAGGAGTACCCGAGATCCACCATCCCCAATTGCGCCAGCTCCTTGTCGACGTCCGCGGCGACGTTCACCAGACCCTCCGTCCAGTGCTCCACGTTCTCCGACAAGGTCTTCTGGGCGGCAGCAGCACTCGCCAGCAGCACCTTGCCGGCCTCGACCTCCTCCTTCAAGGCCGCCTCATGCTCCTTGGCGCCGTCCAGAGATTGCGTCAGAGCCGCCAGCTTCACTTCGAGATCAGCATTGGAGCTCTTGGCAGCGTCAAGTTCCTTGCTCTTCTCGGCGAGATGGGCCTGCAGCTCCGAATAGCTGTTGGCGTCCCTCTCCCGCTCGAGCTTGAGCGCGGCAAGCTCGTCGCCGTTCGCCTTGAGACTCGCCTCCAACTGCACCACCTTCAGCTCCAGCTCGTTCTTGGCGGCCTCGGCAGCTGCGGCGGCGTCTTCGGCTTGTTTGAGGGCCCCGCCAATTGCCTGCTCGCGCGGGGCCAGCTCCTCCTCGTGGCTGTCGAGGTTGACCTTCCGCTGCGCCAAGTCACCCTCCTGCGAAGACAACTTCTCCGCGGCAAGACATTGGCACTCTTCGACGTCGGCCTTCTTGAGGAGGAAGGCTTGCTGCGCTTCGGCAAGTTGCTCCCGCTCCTTTGCCAGGGAGCAGAGAGCTTCCTGATTGGCGCCCCGGAGCTCTTCCGCGCGCTTCTCGATATCAGCACCGGCCTTCGCAACGAGCGCTTCGCGGGACTCCAGCTTGGCCTGCCGGGCGCGGTAGAGCGCCACCAGCTTCCGCAGCAGACGCTCCTCTTTGGGTTCACCGCTGCTGCTGCTTGGCGCGTCGACCAGCTTCAGCCCGGCGGAGGCAAGCACCTCTCCGTCAAGCATTTCTCCCTCGACCGGCGCCCTGGAGCTCGACGCCCAGGGGAGGTTGATGAAGATGTCGTCGCCGGTCTTCAGATAAACGCCAGGCTGGGGCTCTTCGGAGCCTGGCGCGGCAGCAGCGGCGGAGGAGTCGGTGGTCGGAGCAGCGCCTGGCGCTCCTGCGGCCCCCGGGTCGTCAGTACGACCGCTAGACTCCCCGCCCGCCTCCGCGGCAGCAGCCCTGGCGGCCTCCTCGCCGGCGCCAGCTGCCTCCTCGATGGCAACAGCGTCATCGGCGGCAACTTCAGTCTCCATCGGCTCTACAGCAGATGGATCTGACAGCCGGAAGAGGGGAGAAGATTCAAGCAAAATTTGAGCAAAATCCAAGAGAAAGATCAAGAAGATGAAGAAGCCAAGGGGAGTTTGAGGCAAGGAAGTTACCTGTGCCAGGGTCTGCAGCTGTGGTCTCCGTCGCCGGGGGATCACTGACGTAGTCCCTTGCTGGAGATCCCTCCCTTGCCGGGGGCTCCTCCCTTGCGGGAGCCTCCTCCCTTGCCAGGGGCTCCTCCCTAGCCGGAGTCTCCTCCCTCGCCGGAGAGCTCTCCCTTGCCGGAGACCTCTCCCTCGCCGGAGGACTTTCCCTTGGCGCTTCGGGGGCGGCCTCCGGGCTCTCCTGGTGAGGCTGCTCTGCTCCTGCACAAGTCAATAAACAAACATCAGCAAAGCAAGAATCTTCGTGCGCGCCCGACAGCAGAAAACGAACAAGACACTTACGCTGGGGGCTGCTCTGAAGATCAGCCGCCGGGTCCGACAAGTTTGTCTCAGGCACGTCCCCTGTTGACGCAGTGGGTTCGTCCTCGATGACGGTCACCGGCGCCTTGGCTCTCTTTGCCGCTCTCTGCGCCAGAGTCCTAAAAAGGAACAGATACAGGGAAAGGCAAGTGAGAAACATAGACAAGACAAAAACAACAAAAACCAAAAAATTGCAAGTACAATAAGAGAAACTTACTCTTCTTCTTCTTCCTTGTCGGAGCTGAACGCGGAGAAGTCGAAGTTCGGTCCGCCTCCGGCGCGGGAAGGTGGAGGAGTAGGCTCCCTTGGCCGCTTGGCGGGAGCGGAGGCGGCAGTCCGAGAAGACCCCACTCCAGTTGTTGCGGCAGCGTGGGGCGCTCCCGCGGCAACAGTGCTTGCCGCGGTGGAGCGTGTCGCGCGGCGCGGCGACTGTCGACGCGCCTGCCGCCTCGCTGCATCCCCGACCTTGCGGAGACGCCTTCTTGGTGGAGACGGAGGCGCTGCTGGCGGCATACTGTCTGAGGACGAAGTGGAAGAGGAGCCAATCTCCAACGACCCGCTCGCATCCTTGGCAGGCCCACTCGGTTCGGCGTCATGCCCGGCAGCCTTGCTCGGTTCGGCATCGCGCCCGGCAACCTCCTTCTTGCCGGCAAGTTCCTTCTTGCCGGCAAGGTCTTCTCGCTCGGCACGGTTTGCCGCCTCTGCCTCCTCCAAGGTAAAGCCAAACTCGCCCGCCATGGCAGCTGCCGCTGCCTCCTCCAACCTGGTGGCGATGCGCTTCAACTCCGCCTCGGTGGTGTCGCGGGTGAGGCCGTCCTTCTCGTCGGCGCGGATTGGCACTTCCACCAAGTCGTCGAAGAACTGCCGCACGACCTCGTCTTCTGGCTCTTGCCAGGTTGGCACGATTCCGTGCGAATCGCAAAGTGTCATCATCGCCCTGATGCGGTCAAGCGCCGAATTGTTGCATAGCGGGACGACACCCTGCGGCAACCTGAAGACTTCTGGGTGGTCAGGGTCATACTTGAAGAGCTCCTGTAGCATTGCGTTGAGCTCCAAGATGGTGAAATTGTAGTTGAGCCCCGGGCGCAGCCTCATGATGTCTGCCGCGTTCTTGAACTCCCAGGCATGCCTTCTCCGCTCTTGCAGGGGGGCGATGCGGCGGCGAAGGAAGTCTGCGCCAACGGCGCCTACGGTGAGTCCGGCAAGCCTAAGGCGCTGGATCCTGGTGACGGCAATTCTTAGCCTGCTGTCCTCCGGGGCCACGTCACTCCAGTCGCTGCCGCGTACTGCCGCTACATGGCGCCGAGCGGTGAACGGCTGTGGGCTCTCCTCGACAATCCAACACCAATCTTCCCTCCACTCCTCCCACTTGCCGCGGAACTCGCCCTCTAAATAGGAATCCTTCTTGCCGGTCCTAGAGACCTAGGCGATTCCGCCGGACAAGGGCTCTCCTCTCTCTACCCGGGGAATGAAGAAATGGCGGAAAAGGGCTACGTTAGGGTGGACTCCGACAAAGTTCTCGCAAAGGTGTGCGAAAACGGGCATGGTGAGGACAGTGTTGGGAGTGAAGTCAAGGAGGCAGAGATTGTAGGTATTCATGATGTCACAGAAGAACTCGGAAAAGGGCGGGCAGAGCCCGCAGTAGAAGAAGACAGCGAAAAAGGGATATCCTTGCGGAGCAGTTTTGTGAGCAGCAGCTGGGAGTACCTTGGTGCCCGGGTGAGCTCGCGTCTCCGTCGACCAGAACAAGTAATAGTAGTCCCTCAGCTCCTTCGCGGCGAGCTTGGGAGGGAAGATGGCTCGCTCTTTCCGCAGCGCCGCAAGCCGCTGCGCCTCGGACGACTTCACGGCTTTCCCCTTGTCGGCTTTCGGAGCCATGGCGGAAACGGTGGAGGAGGTTGACGGCGCTGGTGGTGCTGGTGGCAATACAGGGGCAGGGCGCTGCGCTCTGTTTGCTTTGGGAAGACGGAGGCAGGGCGGAGATTTTCAAGATTGGAGCGAAAAGGGGGCGAGTGGGCGCACTACCCCTGCTTCCCCTTGCTTATAAAGGGGGAGTGGGCGGACGTTCTGCCTTTCCAAATAAAGCAACCACCCACGATTTCTCCCACGATGCCGCGTTCGACGCGTGCCGTGCGGGGAAGGCGCGGTGGATGCGGAGTGAGCTACGGCGTAACCTAGGCCGCGCGTGCCCGTGCCCTGTTTTCGGCCTGCCCAACAGCGCTCGGCACCGTGTATGGCCCAGGCCCGGGGGCTCTTGTCGGTGTACTAAAGTAGGGGTACCTTAGTATCCCGAACTTGTGCACGGGCAGTTGCAACGTCCCGCGGCAAGGCTTGCCAGGCGACCGCCAAGATCCTCCCTGGTTCCTTTGGAACCATTCAAGAACAAAGTATCCAAAAATACGGCCCCGGCAAGAGGAGCTTGCCGGGAAGAAAACAAGACCCCGGCAAGAGGAGCTTACCGGAGAGGCCAACCAAAGCATCTCAAGGAACTTGCCGCAGCGCACTATGTGTCCCAGCAAGACCCAGTGAGCGATAAGCTCCTGGACACGACAAGATAATAACCGCGGCAAGGCGCTTGCCGCGGCAAGCTTCCATCCTGTACCTGCGCTCCAGCACATCCACCAACGCGTCGCTCTGGGACCCTTCCAGGCGTACGTGGCGGAAGGCTGTGCAGCCAGAGGTACACGGTGGCGAGCGGCGCTGACAAGATAGCCATCGTGGCGAGCAGTGGCGCCCCTGGCGGTCCCTTTCTGTACCGTCTAGGCGACGCGGACGGGCATTTAATGCCTTTGTCCCCTGCCGCTTAGGTTAGGTATGATAATACTATAGTAGGCGGTCGTGCCAACCACCACGTCTTTTCCATTTTTACCCTCGTCTATGTTGCCACCTGTCGGCGACCCCTTTGACATATAAAAGGAGGCCCATGCGTAACGTAGAGGGGGAGACGATCATTCTCACGCTTGGTCTGGCTAGCTGCTGGTGTGTACTGTAGCAATCAACGCTCCCGAGCAAGAACTCAATACAACCACGAAGCAGGAGTAGGGTTTTACGCATCCGTGCGGCCCGAACCTGGGTAAACTGATCGCGTCGCTCGTGCGCTTCGCCTCGATCTGCTCTTCGTGCACTCTCCGCCCCTCTGCCGAACCGAAAGGGGCCTCGGTCCGCCGTGGTCCCATAGGTGTCTGTGGGATCAACATCCCCGACATCAACAGGTGGTGGTGGTGGGTTGTTGTTGTTGTTCCCCTGATTATGATTCTGGACTAGCGACTGCATCAATGTGTTCTGCTGCTGGATCAACTGAGTAAGCTCCGGTGGAAAGGTAAATCCGGGGTCACGTCTTGGAGGCATCTGAGGGTTTAGAAAAGATGAGATTTAAGAATAGAGGGGGTCTAAAGAGAAAACACTACCCATATGCACATGAGGCAAAAGCAAACAATTCACTTCATTCAATCAAACAAGGGCATACAATCGATCTAAATATCGCAAAAGTGCTCGGACTACTGTATTTACATGGTGGACTACTACTACTTATGAGGTGGTCTACTAGAAATATTCTTCGGTTGCAGACTCCATGATATCTGCTCCGGCTTCATCAACATAGTCATCATCACTATCATCTGGATCCGAGTCGGTGTCGTCGATGATGATGTAGTCTTCCGGGCGAATATCCTTGGGTTCTTCGTCTTCATCTACTGGTGTAGGGCCTCCCATAAATATCCCGATCTTCATTGTTAGGTCGGCATTCTTATCCACTATTACTTCAATTTCTTCTTCATAATCTTCACGTGTAGCCTTGATTTCTTCCTCCAGTTCCTTGATTCTTGTCCTTGCCTTCTTCAGGTCTATCATGTCGGCGCACAACTGGTTCTCCTGATGTCGAATGTGCTGGTTTAACTCCTGGATAAAAGCTACAATTAATCTATCCTTTCTAGTGCTGATCATCTCCCAGTGCTCATCTCGGCACCCGCAAATCTGGTAGATAGTATCCTTGAGATCATTGCGGTAGACTTCTCCAATGTGTCCCATGGCGATGTGAGCTGCCATGCTCTTTCCTAGACTCCAAGTTGGTGCATCAAAAGAAAACTCTATGGGCTCAGTGACTGGCATGAACGTCCTTCCTGGAACTTGAACTTGAATCATCCAGCGCTCTTCTTCAGGTAAAGTGGCGTTGTAGGTTCCGGTGAAGCTTGGTACTCCTATGTTCAGGTATCTAGTGACTTCCTTCAAGTGACGTCCAAAGAGTGTATCTTCATCAGGTTGCATGAACTTGTTCCTTGCATCCGCCATCCTAAAGAGTAGAAAAGATGAGAGGTCAGAAGAGAAGAGAGTGAGTAGTGATCTAGGTCTTTAGCTTAGTGGTCGTGTCCTACAGTCAGCGTGTGCTCTGATACCATCTTGTAGCGACCAGACCTTAAACGATCCAATCTCTGTGCTCCGGTGCCATCCCTGGATCAGTAATGCTGACACCACATAGTACTTGAAGGATTTATAACAGAATAGCAATCACACACTTATTACATCGAGTGTCTCAATAGAGAACTTATTACAATAAATATGGCTTAAGGCCATCTAATAACGATAACAGCGGAAGGCTTGGAAGATAAGTGAGTCCATCAACTCCAATGGCATCACTGAGTATAGAACCACTACCTAAAACTCCTTAATCGTCGTTTGAAAAGTCTGCAACATTAATGTTGCAGCCCAAAAATGGGTCAGCACATGGAATATGCTGGCAAGGTAACACATAGAGAGTAATGGAATGAAATAGCTATACTATATGCATATTTAGCTGGTGGAAAGCTCTATGTTTACAATTTTGCGAAAAGCCAATTTTTCCCTACTGCAAAGGAATAAATTTATTTAACTACCATGGTGGTTGTTAAATATTGAGAATGGTTGACAGCCTTCTCGATCCCAATTAAACATCATTAAACAAACCGTCAAACTTAATTTTATAGTAACATGTTGAGATTCACATGATAATCCAAGTACTAGATACTCAAGATGTCCATAACCGGGGACACGGCTAACCATGATTAGTTTATACACTCTACAGTGGTTTGCACACTTTTCCCCATAAGACTCGATCTCCTCCGTTGGATTTCTCGCACTACAAGGTGTTTGAGAAACGGATGACCGAGACATAGTCTTTCCGAAGCGCTAGCACCTTACGATGGGTAGACCGTACCACCTACATCCCCTACATCTGCTAGTCTACCACTGTAAGAGTTCGCACGACTTAATCAACTATGCTAGAGCCCATAGTAGCTTGTGGCTGCACATGGAAGTTTCTAGCATGAATAATCTCATGATCCCTTTGAGCCTGGGTGGCGGTCCAAAAGAAAACAAGCAATCCTGGAATACCCAGGTACCTCAATCCACCCAGATGTGTATTTAAGTTGCCACCTTAGATAAACCATTGATTTAAAAGAAATCTCACATCTGTCATGGATATCACTCACCCAATCCACGTCTACTAGCATAGCATAGCAACAATAAGCAAACATAGAAGTAACTCCCAAAGGTTTGATAATAAACAGGTAATAGGTACTACCTCAACTACTTCCCAAACCCACAATTTAATTTGATCCTAATCATGCAATGTGTAGAGATTGATCTAATGCAATAAAACTGGGTAGTAGAAGGTATGATCAAAGTGTTACTTGCCTTGCTGATGATCCGGGAAACCTAGTGATTCGAAGTAACAAGCGGCGCACTCCGGGTACTCTATCGCAAACAAACAAGCATACAATAAGTACTCAACTAATGCACAGGTAAAACTCAAATAAGAGATCTAACCAGAAAGTTCAACTTAAGAACTCCGGTTGGCAAAAAGAATCAAATCGAACGAAGCAACGAAAGACAAACGGCAAAAGAAATAGGCTTCGATTACTATTCTGGATCTAGGGAAATTTTTACAAAAACAAAAACTTGTTTAAGTTGGTTAAACAGAAAGAGGGTTTCGAGACGAAACTCCAGGCAGTTGAATCGCCTGATTCCGATAAACGAGCGAGAAGTTATACTAAAACGAAAATCGGATCAGAAATCGCGATCAGAAAAATCGCGGATTTAATCGGGAAAAAGAAAAATGACGAACAGTTTAACGAACGAACGTTCATTAACTAGATCTAAACGACGAACACGTTCGTTAAAATGAACGAACTGAGCGAACATTCACTAAATAGACTAAACCGAAAAAACCGTTCTAAAAAACGAATCTAAAAAAATAAACCGCGGTTTTATTAAAAAAACGGGCGGTTTTCAAAAGAAAACCGCTGGCGACGGCGGCTACCTCGAGCAGCGTGTCCGGCGAGCGGCGAGGCGGCGGCGGCAGCAGCGGCGGCGGCGCGGCGGCTAGGGTTAGGGTTAGGGCGCGGGTGGGCTGGTGGGCTGCGGCAGGGCTCGGGCGGCGCTATTTAAAGGCTGCCCCGGGCGGAGTCCCGCTCGGGTACGGCCCGGAGTCGGTTCACGTTTTAAAAAAAAAATTCTATGCAGAAAAACAAATAAAAGAAATACTAAACGGACTCCAAAAATCCCGAAATAAATTTTCCCCCGCTTCAAAAATCAAGACACACGGGATGAACATTTATTTGGGGCCTAAATGCAATTTTGAAAAACACGTATTTTTCCTAAAGTTAAATAAAATAGCAAATAAAACCAAATAAAATCTTATTTGATTTTCTTATTAAATCCTCAATATTTCTTTATTTTGGGAAAGTAATTTTATTCCCTCTCTCATATTTTTGTAATAGAAATTATTGAAGATAAAATAAATAAATCAAATGATCCTATTTTCAAAATTTGAGACAACTCAAATATGAAAATAACAAAATCCCCAACTCTCTCCGAGGGTCCTTGAGTTGCGAAAAATTTCTAGGATCAATCAAAATGCCATAAATATGATATGCAATGATGATCTAGTGTACAACATTCCAAATTGAAAATTTGGGATGTTAAATCTATTCAATGTAATCTTCTTTTGCGGTGTGTTTGTTGGGACCGAAGAATCGTGGGTTTATGATCAAGTTTATCTATGAACAATATTTAAATCTTTTCTGAATTCTTTTATGTATGATTGGTTATCTTTGCAAGTCTATTCGAATTATCGGTTTGGTTTGGCCTACTAGATTGATCTTTCTTGCAATGGGAGAAGTGCTTAGCTTTGGGTTCAATCTTGCGTGTCCTTTCCCAGTGACAGTAGGGGGGCAAGGCACGTATTGTATTGTTGCCATCGAGGATAACAAAATGGGGTTTTCATCATATTGTATGAGTTTATCCCTCTACATCATGTCATCTTGCTTAAGGCATTACTCTATTCTTATGAACTTAATACTCTAGATGCATGCTGGATAGCGGTCGATGTGTGGAGTAATAGTAGTAGATGCAGGCAGGAGTCAGTCTACTTGTCTCGGACGTGATGCCTATATACATGATCATACCTAGATATTCTCATAACTATGCTCAATTCTGTCAGTTGCTCAACAGTAATTTGTTCACTCACCGTAATACTTATGCTCTCAATAGAAGCCTCTAGTGAAACCTATGGCCCCCGGGTCTATTTTCCATCATATTAATCTTCTAATACTTAGTTATTTCCTTTGCTATTTATTTCACTTGCATATTTATTTCTCTTTATCATAAAAATATCAAAAATATTATCTTATCATATCTATCAGATCTCACTCTCGTAAGTGACCGTGTAGGGATTGACAAACCCTTATCGCGTTGGTTGCGAGGATTTATTTGTTTTGTGTAGGTGCGAGGGACTCGCGCGTAGCCTCCTACTGGATTGATACCTTGGTTCTCAAAAATTGAGGGAAATACTTACGCTACTTTGCTGCACCACCCTTTCCTCTTGAAGGGAAAAGCAACGCAAGTGCTTAAGAGGTAGCAGTGACAACATAAGAGACTCTCTATCATGAAGATCATAGTGCTACTTTGAAGCACAAGTGTGGTAAAAGGATAGTAGCATTGCCCCTTCTCTCTTTTTCTCCCATTTTGTTTTGTTTTTTGGGCCTTCTCTTTTATATGGCCTTTTTTTCTTTTTTATATTTTTCGTCCGGAGCCTCATCCCGACTTGTGGGGGAATCATAGTCTCCATCATCCTTTCCTCACATGGGACAATGCTCTAATATTGATGACCATCACACTTTTATTTACTTACAACTCAAGAATTACAACTCGATACTTAGAACAAAATATGACTCTATATGAATGCCTCCGGTGGTGTACCGGGATGTGCAATGAATCAAGAGTGACATGTATGAAAGAATTGTGAATGGTGGCTTTGCCACAACTATGATGTCAACTACATGATCATGCAAAGCAATATGACAATGATGGAGCGTGTCATAATAAACGGAACGGTGGTGTGATGCCCCCGATTTGACCGTACACTAATCATACACGCAAACGTGTACGATCAAGATCAGGGACTCATGGGAAGATATCACAACACAACTCTACAAATAAAATAAGTCATACAAGCATTATATTACAAGCCAGGGGCCTCGAGGCCTCGAATACAAGAGCTCGATCATAGACAAGTCAGTGGAAGCAACAATATCTGAGTACAGACATAAGTTAAACAAGTTTGCCTTAAGAAGGCTAGCACAAACTAGGATACAGATCGAAAGAGGCGCAGGCCTCCTGCCTGGGATCCTCCTAACTACTCCTGGTCGTCGTCAGCGGGCAGCAGTAGTAGGCACCTCCGGTGTAGTAGGAGTCATCGTCGACGGTGGCGTCTGGATCCTGGGCTCCAACATCTGGTTGCGACAACCAGGTAGAAGGGATAGGGGGAAAAGAGGGAGAAAGCAACCGTGAGTACTCATCCAAAGTACTCGCAAGCAAGGAGCTACACTACTTATGCATGGGTAAATGTGTAAAGGGCCATATCGGTGGACTGAACTGCAGAAAGCCAGAATAAGAGGGGGATAGCTAATCCTGTCAAAGACTACGCTTCTGGCCACCTCCATCTTGCAGCATGTAGAAGAGAGTAGACTGAAGTCCTCCAAGTAGCATCGCATAGCATAACCCTAACCGATGATCCTCCCCTCGTCGCCCTGTGAGAGAGCGATCACCGGTTGTATCTGGCACTTGGAAGGGTGTGTTTTATTAAGTATCCGGTTCTAGTTGTCATAAGGTCAAGGTACAACTCCAAGTCGTCTTGTTACCGAAGATCACGGCTATTCGAATAGATTAACTTCCCTGCAGGAGTGCACCACATAACCCAACACGCTCGATCCCATTTGGCCGGACACACTTTTCTGGGTCATGCCCGGCCTCGGAAGATCAACACGTCGCAGCCCTACCTAGGCACAACAGAGAGGTCAGCACGCCGGTCTAAACCCTATGGCGCAGGGGTCTGGGCCCATCACCCTTTGCACACCTGCACGTTGCGAACGCGGCCGGTGAGCAGACCTAGCAACCTCCATTACAAAGGAAGTTGCGTTACGCGGTCCAACCCGGCGCGCGCCGCTCAGTCGCTGACGCCACGAAGGCTTCGGTTGATACCACGACGTCGAGTGCCCATAACTATCCCCGCGTAGATGGTTAGTGCGTATAGGCCAATAGCCAGACTCAGATCAAATACCAAGATCTCGTTAAACGTGTTATCTTGAAGACACCGCGAACGCTGACCAGGGCCAGGCCCACCTCTCTCCTAGGTGGTCTCAACCTGCCCTGTCGCTCCGCCACAAAGATCCACCCAGAGGGCCGTCGGGACAAAGGTCCTTTCAGCCCCCAATCCGTGAATCACTCGCGGGTACTCCTCGAGCCTACCCGACTTTAGTCATCACATGTATCATGTATAAGGTATAGGTATATACCCGTGATCAACTCCCGAGTGATCACGGCCCGATAGTATAGCATGGCAGACGGACAAAAATGTATGGCCACTGATGATAAACTAGCATCCTATACTAAGCATTTAGGATTGCAGGTAAGGTATCAACAGTTGTCGCAACAATGACAGGCTATGCATCAGGATAGGATTAACGGAAAGCAATAACATGCTACACTACTCTAATGCAAGCAGTATAGAGAGTAGAGTAGGCGATATCTGGTGATCAGGGGGGGCTTGCCTGGTTGCTCTGGCAAAAGAGAGGGGTCGTCAACACCGTAGTCGTACTAGGTAGCAGCGGCGTCGGTCTCAGTGTCTAGCGAGAGAAGAGGGGGAAGAAACAATAAATATAATGCAAACAAATGCATGACGATGCAAGACATGTCAAAGCGTGATGCTAGGTGTGCCCTAACGCGGTATGAGGTGGTACCGGTGAAGGGGGAAGACATCCGGGAAAGTATTCCCGGTGTTTCGCGTTTTCGGACAGATGAACCGGAGGGGGAAAGTTGCGTGTTCGCTATGTTAGGGGTCCGTGGCGGACGAACGGGCTGTGTATCCGGATTCGTCTCGTCGTTCTGAGCAACTTTCATGTTGAAAATAATTTAATCCGAGTTACGGATTAAAAGATATGATTTTCTAAAGATTTTATTAATTTCTGGAATTTAATTAATTATTTAATTTAATTCGAAATTAAATTAATGACATCAACATGCTGTCATGTTGACATCAGCAGTCAACAGGGATTGACTAAGTCAAACTGACAGATGGGGCCATTGACTGGGTCAACAACACAGTCAGCAGGTCCAGTCAGCAGTCAACAGTCCTGTTGACTTAGTCAAACTTACGTGTGGGTCCCACTTGTCATTCTCTGTTAGTTAACAAATTAATTAAACAAAGTTAATTAGTTTAGTTAAATGATTAGGTTAATTAAATACAATTAATTAAGTTAATTAATCTTTACTTAATTAATATATTTTTAGTTTTATTTTTTTAAACGTTTAATAGGGGCGGGCCCCACATGTCAATGGCCCAGGGGCCTTAGCGGGCGAATGGGCACGGGTATCGGGTGCTAGCCCGACTGGAAGCGGTTGCAGGCGGGGTGCGCGGGCATCGACCGTGGCCAAGCCCGCCCGAGCACGGGGGAGGCCACGGCGACCGGCGCGAAGGGCACCACGGGCGGGCAGAGCGGGTCGGCGGGGCGAAGCAGAGGCCACAGCGCGGGCGAAGGCTCGTGCTAGGGGAGGGGCGGAGCGGACGGTGCGGTGGCACGGGTGAGCACCGATGTGAGGTTACGGGGAGGAGGACCGGGGTGGACGCCGTCATGGGCGGCGATGCGCGCCGCGGGCGGGCGTGGAGGCCAGGGAGCGGGGCCGCGCAGCGCGGGGCGGGTTGCTGAGCACGGCAGGGCACCGGCGTCCAGATCTTGCAGCAGAGTAGCAGCGCGCAGCAGCGGTGAGGCGACGGGCGGGCGACGACGATGCGAATCAGAGGTGAAGGGGGGAGACGTACGGTGGAGCTCACAGGGGTTCGTAGGGGTTCGGGCAGCGGGCTTGGGGTAGTCCGGCGAGGCGGATCGACGACGGCGGGGACGAGGCAGACGACGTCGACGGGGACGAGGGAGTCCGGCGATGGCGCGGTTGCGGACAAGGCCTAGAGCGACGATGTTGAGGTGGCGGTGCGTTGGTTCATGGTCGGGGAGGCGACGGGTGTCGGCGACGGCGTGTCCAGGCCGTGAGCCACAGCGGCAGCGAGGCAGCGCTGGGAACGGGCGCCGGTGTCGGGGAGTGCGTGGTCGGGAGGGACGAGCGCCAGGGGTCGGGACATGGCCCGATCCAGATGGGGAAGGGGATCGAGCGGAGTGGGGGTCGAGCGGAGTGGGGGTCGAGGGGAGTGGGGGGTAGCAGATTTAGGGTTCCGGTCGTGGGGGGGATAAGGAGAGGAGAGGTGGGCCGGCCTGGTTGGATGGCCAGCTGGGCTGAGACCCAGCATGGGGGGGGTCTTTCTTCCCTTTTTTTTGTTGTTTTGTTTTTGTTTAGAGCTTTTCTTTTTATTTATTTTCTTTTCTGTTTTATTTCTAGTTTCTTTTAATCTTTAGTTTTTACAAAAATCACCACTAGTGGCTAAAGTAGTTTTTATAAACAAACTGCTGTCACATTAATTCTTAACCCATAATAAAATATTTTTAATATTTTATAAAATCCAATTGGTATTTGTTTAATTGTTTTCACTATAGTTTTAATTAGTTTAGAGCCCTTAAACATTTTATCAAGGTTTGGTTTCTCCATCGTATTTACACATGATTTATCTGAGCCACCTTAAACATTTTGGTTTCATTGTTTGAAAACTTTTATTATTTGCCTTTAATCGAATTTGAATTTGAATCGGTTACGAACTAACACGAGATTAGCGATAGTAATTGAAGTGACGTGGCATTATTAGCAGAGAATTACTGTAGCGTAACTATCCGGGCGTCACAGGTGGAAAGTTGCATGGCAATATATCTCGGAATGGCTATGGAAATGCCATAATAGTTAGGTAAGGTGGCTGTTTTGAGGAAGATATAAGGAGGTTTATGTGTGATAGATCGTGTCGTATCACGGGGTTTGGATGCACCGACGAAGTTTGCACCAACTCTCAAGGCGAGAGAGGGCAATGCACGGTACTGAAGAGGCTAGCAATGATGGGAGGGTGAGAGTGCGTAATATCCATGGACTCACATTAGTCATAAAGAACTCATATACTTATTGCAAAAGTTTATTAGCCCTTGAAGCAAAGTACTACTACGCATGCCCCTAGGGGGGATAGATTAGTAGGAAAATACCATCGCTCGTCCCCGACCGCCCCTCATAAGGAAAGCAATCAAAGAACACCCCATGCTTCAAATTTGTCACACAACGTTTACCATACATGCATGCTACGAGACTTGCCAACCTCAACACAAGTATTTCTCAATTTCACAATTACTCAACTATCACAACTCTAATATTACCACCTTTATATATCAAAACAATTATCAAGTATCAAACTTCTCATAGTATTCAATTCGCTTTATATGAAAGTTTTATTATATCCCTCTTCGATGCCCATCATATTAGGACTAAATTCATAACCAAAGCAAATTACCATGCTGTTTAGGACTCTCAAAATAATATAAGTGAAGCATGAGAGTTCATCTATTTCTTCAAAATAAAACTACCATCATGCTCTAAAAACATATAAGTGAAGCACTAGAGCAAATGACAAACTACTCCAAAAGATATAAGTGAAGATCAATGAGTAGTCAAATAATTATGCAACTATGTGAAGACTCTCTAACATTTAAGAATTTCAAATCTTGGGATATTATTAAAATAGCAAGCAAAACTAAATAAAATAAAATGATGCTCCAAGAAAAAAAACACATATCATGTGGTGAATAAAAATATAGCTCCAAGTAAAGTTACCGATGAACGAAGACGAAAGAGGGGATGCCTTCCGGGGCATCCCCAAGCTTAGGCTCTTGATTGTCCTTGAATATTACCTTAGGGTGCCTTGTGCATCCCCAAGATTAGGCTCTTTCCACTCCTTATTCCATAGTCCATCGAATCTTTACCCAAAACTTGAAAAACTTCACAACACAAAACTTAACAGAAAACTTGTAAGCTCCGTTAGTATAAGAAAATAAATCACCACTTAGGTACTGGTGTGAACTCATTATAAATTCATATTGATGTAATATCTACTGTATTCCAACTTTTCAATGGTTCATACCCTCCGATACTACTCATAGATTCATCAAAATAAGCAAACAACACAATGAAAACAGAATCTGTCAAAAACAGAACAGTCTATAGTAATCTGTATCAAATGTATACTTATGTAACCCCAAAAATTCTGAAATAAATTGGTGGACGTGAGAAATTTTTCTATTAATCATCTGCAAAAAGAATCAACCTAATCTCACTCTCCAGTAAAAAATGGCAGCAAATCTCGTGAGCGCTAAAGTTTCTATTTTTTACACCAAGATCGCAAAGAGTTCACCCAAGTCTTCCCAAAGGTTCTACTTGGCACAACCACTAATTAAAACATAAAACCACATCTAAACATAGGCTAGATTAATTATTTATTACTAAACAGGAGCAAAAAGCAAAGAACAAAAATGAAGTTGGGTTGCCTCCCAACAAGCACTGTCGTTTAACGCCCCTAGCTAGGCATGATGATTTCAATGATGCTCACATAAAAGATAAGAATTTAAACATAAAGAGAGCATCATGAAGAATATGACTAGCAAATTTAAGTCTAACCCACTTCCTATGCATAGGGATTTTGGGAGAAAACAACTTGTGGGAACAATAATCAACTAGCAAAGGAAGGCAAAACAAGCATATCTTCAAGATTTTCAACACATAGAGAGGAAACTTGATATTATTGCAATTCCTACAAGCATATGTTTCTCCCTCATAATAATTACATGTAGGATCATAAGCAAATTCAACAATATAGCTATCAAAAAATATATTCTTAGCATGATCCACATGTATGCAAAGTTGACACTCTTCCAAAATAGTGGGATTAACATTAACTAAAGTCATGACCTCTCCAAACCCACTTTCATAATTATCACAATAAGATTCAACACCCTCCAAAATAGTGGGATCATTACTTCCTAAAGTTTACATTCTTCCAAACCCACTTTCGTCAATATAATCATCATAAATAGGAGGCATGCTATCATCAAAATAAATTTGCTCCTCAAAACTTGGGGGAGAAAAAATATCATCTTCATCAAACATAGCATCCCCAAGCTTGTGGCTTTGCATATCATTCGCATCATGGATATTCAAAGAACTCATACTAACAACATTGCAATCATGCTCATCATTCAAAGATTTAGTGCCAAACATTTTAATACATTCTTCTTCTAACACTTTGGCACAATTATCGGAATCCTTATTTTCACGAAAGACATTAAAAAGATTAAGCATATGAGGTACCCTCAATTCCATTTTTTGTAGTTTTCTTTTATAAACTAAATAGTGATAAAACAAGAAACTAAAAGATTCGATTGCCAGATCTAAAGATATACCTTCAAGCAATAACCTCCCCGGCAACGGTGCCAGAAAAGAGCTTGATGTCTACTACACAACCTTCTTTTTGTAGATGTTGTTGGGCCTCCAAGTGCAGAGGTTTGTAGGACAGTAGCAAATTTCCCTCAAGTGGATGGCCTAAGGTTTATCAATCCGTGGGAGGCATAGGATGAAGATGGTCTCTCTCAAACAACCCTGCAACCAAATAACAAAGAGTCTCTTGTGTCCCCAACACACCCAATACAATGGTAAATTGTATATGTGCACTAGTTCAGCGAAGTGATGGTGATACAAGTGCAATATGGATGGTAGATATAGGTTTTTGTAATCTGAAAATATAAAAACAGCAAGGTAGCAAGTGGTAAAAGTGAGAGAAAATGGTATTGCAATGTGTTGAAACAAGGCCTAGGATTCATACTTTCACTAGTGCAAGTTCTCTCAACGATAATAACATAACTGGATCATATAACTATCCCTCAACATGCAACAAAGAGTCACTCCAAAGTCACTAATAGCGGAGAACAAACGAAGAGATTATTGTAGGGTACGAAACCACCTCAAAGTTATGCTTTCTGATCGATCTATTCAAGAGTCCATAGTAAAAATAACACGAAGCTATTCTTTCCGTTCAATCTATCCTAGATTTCGTACTAGAATAACACCTTAAGACACAAATCAACCAAAACCCTAATGTCACCTAGATATTCCAATGTCTCAAGTATCCATGGTATGATTATACGATATGTATCACACAATCTCAGATTCATCTATTCAACCAATGCAAAGAACTTCAAAGAGTGCCCCAAAGTTTCTACCAGAGAGTCAAGACGAAAATGTGTGCCAACTCCTATGCATAAGTTCACGAGGTCACGGAACTCGCAAGTTGATCACCAAAACATACATCAAGTGGATCACGTGAATATCCCATTGTCACCACAAATAAACACATGCAAGACATACATCAAGTGTTCTCAAATCCTTAAAGACTCAATCCGATAAGATAACTTCAAAGGGAAAACTCAATCCATTACAAGAGAGTAGAGGGGGAGAAGCATCATAAGATCCAACTATAATAGCAAAGCTCGCGATACATCAACATCGTGCCAAATCAAGAACACGTGAGAGAGAGAGAGAGAGATCAAACACATAGCTACTGGTACATACCCTCAGCCCCGAGGGAGAACTACTCCCTCCTCGTCATGGAGAGTGTCGGGATGATTGATGACCCATAAGTGTAGGGCATCTATCGAAGCCTTTTCGATAAGTAAGAGTGTTGAACCCAACGAGGAGCAGAAAGAAATGATAACGGTTTTCAGCAAGGTATTCTCTGCAAGCACGGAAATTATCGGTAACAGATAGTTTTGTGATAAGATAAATTGTAACGAGCAACAAGTAATAAAAGTAAATAAGGTGCAGCAAGATGGCCCAATCCTTTTTGTAGCAAAGGACAAGCCTGGACAAACTCTTATATGAAGGAAAGCGCTCCCGAGGACACATGGGAATTATCGTCAAGCTAGTTTTCATCACGCTCATATGATTCGTGTTCGGTACTTTGATAATTTGATATGTGGGTGGACCGGTGCGTGGGTACTGCCCTTACTTGGACAAGCATCCCACTTATGATTAAAACCTAGTGCAAGCATCCGCAACTACAACAGAAGTATTAAGGTAAACCTAACCATAGCATGAAACATATGGATCCAAATCAGCCCCTTATGAAGCAACTTATAAACTAGGGTTTAAGCTTTTGTCACTCTACAACCCATCATCTACTTATTATGTCTCAATGCCTTCCTCTAGGCCCAAACAATCGTGAAGTGTCATGTAGTCGACGTTCACATAACACCACTAGAGGAAAGACAACATACATCTCATCAAAATATCGAACGAATACCAAATTCACATGACTACTTATAGCAAGACTTCTCCCATGTCCTCAGGAACAGGCGTAACTACTCACAAAGCATATTCATGTTCATAATCAGAGGGGCATTAATATGCATAATGGATCTGAACATATGATCTTCCACCAAGTAAACCAACTAGCATCAACTATAATGTGTAATCAACGCTACTAGCAACCCACATGTACCAATCTGAGGTTTGGATAGAAAGCTTGGATACAAGAGATGAACTAGGGTTTGAGATGAGATGGTGCTAGTGAAGATATTGATGGAGATTGACCCTCTCCCGATGATAGGATCGTTGGTGATGATTTCCCCCTCCCGGAGGGAAGTTTCCCCGGCAGAACAACTCTGCCGGAGCCCTAGATTGGTTTCGCCAAGGTTCCGCCTCGTGGCGGCGGAGTTTCTTCCCAAAAGCTTGCTTATGATTTTTTTTCTCGGACGAAAGAATCCATATAGCCAAAGATGGGCATGGGAGGGCCACCAGGGGGGCCACGAGGCAGGGAGCGCGCCTAGGGGGGTAGGGCGCGCCCCCCACCCTCGTGGCTGGTGGGTGGCCCCCCTCTGGTACTTCTTGCGCCCAATATTTTTTATATATTCTGAAAAGTTCTCCCGTGGAGTTTCAGGACTTTTGGAGATGTGCGGAATAGGTCTCTAATATTTGCTCCTTTTCCAGCCCAGAATTCCAGCTGTCGGCATTCCCCTCTTCATGTAAACCTTGTAAAATAAGAGAGAATAGGCATAAGTATTGCGACATAATGTGTAATAACAGCCCATAATGCAATAAATATCGATATAAAAGCATGATGCAAAATGGACGTATCAATGATGAAGATGGCCACCGGAGAGGGATTCCCCCCTCCGGCAGGGTGCCGGAACGGGTCTAGATTGGTTTTCGGTGGCTACGGAGGCTTTTGGCGGTGGAACTCCCGATCTAGGTTTCTTTCTAGAAGTTTCTGTATATATAAGAGGTTTTGGCATCGAGAAAAAGTCAGGGGGGTCTCCGGGCTGTCCACGAGGCAGGGAGGCACGCAAAGGGGGGGGGGCGCCCCCCACCCTCGTGGGCAGCCCGGGACTCTTCTGGCCCAACTCTTTTACTCCATGGCCTTCTTCTGGTCCAAAAATAAGCTCCGTCAAGTTTCAGGTCAATTGGACTCCGTTTGGTTTTCCTTTTCTGCGATACTCAAAAATAAGGAAAAAAAACTGACACTGGGCTCTAGGTTAATAGGTTAGTCCCAAAAATCATATAAAAATAGCATATAAATGCATATAAAACATCCTAGATGGATAATATAATAGCATGGAACAATAAAAAATTATAGATACGTTGGAGACGTATCAGTTTCACGGAGAAAACCATAAGAAATTCGTACGGTCTCGAAAAATTATGAAAACTTGCACGCATGATGGCCCTGGTGATGCGGCCGTGTGGAAAAAGTTTGGGGTCCTCCGGCTGAGTCAGAAAAGAAAACGCAGTACGGAGCTGACCTCCTTCATACCCGATCAGTGCCGGTTGCATAGGTGGTAGGAGGTGGCATGCATGAAATGTCACCCAATTTTGGGAGGCATTGGGAATGGCCATCGTAGGGCCCCACGCAAGATTGGAACCAATTCGGGCACCAAATGCATGTTGCGTCATGCCCGGTCAGTGTTTTCGGTGCGTTTCACAGAGAAAATCATAAGAAATCCATACGGTCTCGAAAAATTATGAAAACTTGCACGCATGATGGCCTTGGTGATGCGGACGTGTGGAAAAAGTTTGGGGTCCACCGGCTGAGTCAGAAAAGAAAACGCAGTTTGGAGCTGACCTCCTTCATATCCGATCAGTGCCGGTTGCATAGGTGGTACGAGGTGGCATGCATGAAATGTCACCCAATTTTGGGAGGCAGTGGGCATGGCCATCGTAGGGCCCCACGCAAGATTGGAACTAATTCGGGCACCAAACGCACGTTGCGTCACGCCCGCTCAGTGTTTTCGGTGCGTTTCACGGAGAAAACCATAAGAAATTCGTACGGTCTCGAAAAATTATGAAAACTTGCACGCATGATGGCCGTGGTGATGCGGGCGTGTGGAAAAAGTTTGGGGTCCACCGGATGTGTTAGAAAATAAAACGCAGTACGGAGCTGACCTCATTCATATCCGATCAGTGCCGGTTGCATAGGTGGTACGATGTGGCATGTATGAAATGTCACCTAATTTTGGGAGGCAGTGGGCATGGCCATCGTAGGGCCCCACGCAAGATTGGAACGAATTCAGGCACTAAATGCCTGTTGCGTCACGCCCGGTCAGTGTTTTCGATGCGTTTCACGGAGAAAACCACAAGAAATTCGTACGATCTCAAAAAATTATGAAAACTTGCACGCATGATGGACCTGCTGATGCGGCCGTGTGGAAAAAGTTTGGGGTCCACCGGCTGAGTCAGAAAAGAAAACGCAATACGGAGCTGACCTCCTTCACATATCCATTCAGTGCCGGTTGCGTAGGTGGTACGAGGTGGCATGCATGAAATGTCACCCAATTTTGGGAGGTAGTGGGCATGGCCATCGTAGGGCCCCACGCAAGATTGAAACGAATTCGGGCAGCACACGCACGTTGCGTCACACCCGGTCAGTGTTTTCGGCGCGTTTCACGGAGAAAACTTGCACGCATGATGGTCCTGCTGATGCGGGCGTGTGGAAAAAGTTTGTTCATGTAAAAAAACAAAATTATATAAAGGAGTGAACGGCGCGCCGACTTAGCGATGTGATATTAAACTAGAACTGTTAAAGTATAATGCATTTATTTGTTTTCAATAAATGCACCATGGGCCAGCCGGCGGAACTTTTACGTGACGGGCCAAGGGACCCAGTATGGCGTGACCACGTCTATGACTCCGTACGTGCGTGCATGGGCATTGAAACCACGCCGCCATTACCTCGCCCCACGACCGCCTAACCCCGCCGCCTCCACGCACGACCTCCCCCGATCCCACTGTCGCACCGTCGTGGCCATCCAAACTCCCTTCCCTGCTGCCCTCACAACGGCCATACACTCCGGCATCTTGCTACCTCTTAAGCATGCGTTGGTTTTTCCTTAAAGAGGAAAGGGTGATGCAGCAAAGCAAAGTAAGTATTTCCCTTAGTTTTTGAGAACCAAGGTATCAATCCAGTAGGAGGCCACACGCGAGTCACCTCTTACCTACACAAACAAATAAGAACCTCGCAACCAACACGATAAAGGGGTTGTCAATCACTTCACGACCACTTGCAAGAGTGAGATATGATAGAAATAATAATAATAATAAGATAAATAGTTTTGGTATTTTTATGATATAGATTGAAAGTAAAAATTGCAAAATAAAACAGATTGGAAACTTGTATGATGGAGAATAGACCTGGGGGCCATAGGTTTCACTAGTGGCTTCTCTCAAGATAGCATAAATATTACAGTGGGTGAACAAATTACTGTCGAGCAATTGATAGAAAAGCGAATAATTATGAAAAATATCTAGGTGTGATCATGTATATAGGCATCACGTCCATGACAAGTAGACTGACTCCTTTCTGCATCTACTACTATTACTCCATACATCGACCGCTATCCAGCATGCATCTAGAGTATTTAGTTCATAAGAACAGAGTAACGCCTTAAGTAAGATGACATAATGTAGAGGAAAAAACTCGTGCAATATGATATAAACCGACTCCTGACCCCTAGTAGCTGCCGGTGGACCTTCTGTTTTCTAATTTGGACTACCCTTATGCAGTGAGTTCTTTTGCATCTTGCGGCCCTTGCATAGCTAGCCTACGTTTAGCTTGGCTCATTTGAACTTACGGTAACACAAGCAAACGTTTGTTGAGTGGTTGCTACCAAAAGCTAGAAAATAAAATCTTCTACTAAAGACCAATCCTTGGTTGTCTAGGCTACAATAGCTTCTTCTATAGATCCAAACACACAAGGGGCCCCTTGATAACATTTTTCAAACAAAACATGTGGCCTGCGACAGACTTGGTCACAGCACACAAGGGGGTGGCAAAACCAAGGTCCTGGCAAGGGCGGCATATCCTATTATCCTCTGGCTGCCCTATAAATATCACCTATGTCATGAGATGCACAAAGCAGCAGTGCATGCAGCTTGTGGTTTCACCTAGCCAGTACGTATGCTTCGGTCCACGCCCCCCCCCCCCCCCCCCCCCCCCCTCTCTCTCTCTCTCTCTCTCTCTCTTGCCATCTTGTTCTCTCACAGCGTATTTCTATTCTGGGTCCTCACTGAACACATTTGTGCTGCAGATTGATCTTGGATAGGTTTGAAGGAAGCAACAAAGAAGGAGAAAGAAGAAGCAGAAGATGAGCACCACCAAGACGTCATGGCCGGAGGTGGTGGGCTGGCCGGCGGCGCAGGCCGTGACTCAGGTCAACACCGACAGGCCTGACGTTGCGATCGAGGTGCTCCCGTCTGGCACCAGCGTGTCCCCGGGGTTCAGTAGCGAGCGTGTCCGCGTCTTCTTCGATGGGACTGGCAGCGTCACGGCCACTCCACAGGTTGGTTAGGCCGGCGGCGTCATCTTGCCAGGTCGACATTGACCGTCGCTGAAATAGCTAGAGGAGCTTGATGCTATTTTGATTATCTAGAAGCGGAAGAAGCATTTGATTTATCAATGTACTCGTTATGAATGGAGCCCTTAGCTATTTTGAGGTTGGGTATGTCTTATGGTTGTATCCTCTTTATGTGATGTTTTGAGTTAATAAAATACCTTTTATAAAAGAAATGAAATGAGGACCTTTGTGGACGGAGTGGACACATTGTAATTGTAATGGGCTTGGGCTTGAGCTAGTAAACACAACAAATGTTGGTAATTCAAAACAAAATTATAGCATGGTACTGTTTATCACATGGTTCACAATATAGGTTCATATGGGTGAATTCAGTGCCCGTTTTTTCGTATTAGCCCAGCTACATGCTTAGTTACTTCGGTACCAAAACAACGTGGGTTTAGTGGAGTAAAAATTGAAATGATATTGTACCCATTCACTTGACAGTTGTTGAGATGTGTTGTGTTGTAGTTACTACGACTCAATTTACAGTTGTTGAGATGTGATGTGATGTGCTTATTTTACAGTATGTCGTTGCAGGAAAATGCTACAAAACTAGAGATAAGTTCGCTAAAACCGTAAAATGGACAAAAAATTGTTGCATAAATTGGATTATCACAATCTTTCATAATGTAAACAAAGACTAAAGACGAGGGATTTGCATGCTTCTCCAAGACGTTATCGTGTCGGTCCACCAATCAACGATATTGGCATGTGTTACAATAAGTGTATATCTCTCTTGATATTCTTTTAGGTTTTTATAAAGCAATTGATTACAACATAACATAGGAACTAAAGTTGAACCTACATATAAGTTCACATATATAGTGTACTTTCAATTTTATTGGTACTGCTACACCTTCTTAACAAATATAAAATGTTGTTTTGCTCAAAAGACACATTGTAAGGGATACATATTGCAATCTAATAGATATGGCTTTGTAAATAACTTAGTTTATGAGTTTGGTTAGTAGAAAAATATGCTTAAGTCTAAGAGAATAAATTTAACATGGCTGAAACATAACATAAAACAAATGCTTTACACGTATACATGTGTCATACGCAGAGGGACCATCGCTCAACACTGGAAACGCTCAGGATGGCCTCTAGCTTAGCCATTTTTATTCTCTTATGTATAAGTAGATGATTTTTGTTGACGTAAAACATAGGAATATACATTTGGGGGGCATAAAGGTGCGCTTAAGCAAGTACGGCACCACACATATAAACACAATGTCTACAAAGACTGGCAGGCTAACGAAGTGTTCTTTTCCCTAGGCCCTACCGATGGCTAGGTTACACCTTCTCTCCAAGCAACACCAACGAGACTGTGGATTCGCCTGCCCTCCGACTGCCGCTCCAGTGGCCGGCGGTGGGGAGAAGAATTCCGGTGCCTTGAATCTGGCTTGTAGTTTAGGTTAGGTTTTTATTTCTCGCAGGGACGGCATTCAGACGGATGGCAACGCTTCTTCTTTGAGTTGGTCTTTTGGGCTCCGATCCTCCTTGAGTTTGTCTGTCTAAAGTTCAAATGGAACTGACAGAGCTCTGGAGTATATTATTGATCGTCTCCTTAGGGTGGTGAGGTTAGGGTTTCTCGTCATGCATGTGCGCTGGTGAGATCTGTTCTCAGGCACCTCGGATTGATTGAAGGGTTCAATGACGACGATTACGACTCCCACGCGCTGGTCCTTAAGGACACATGCACAAAGACTTCCCGACTGTTATCGACAAGGCCGGGCCGGCTCCAGCAGGGGAGCGCCGACAGTGGTGTGTCGGCGGCTCGTTTTGACGGCGGCAGTGGTCGTTCAATGGTCCAGAGACCTCAATGTAATCTTTATTATGTTTGGGGTGTTTTATACTTCTAGTGAACTTTTTTTAATAAATCTAGATGCATTTTCACAAAAATTAAAATAAAGGTATGCTTAGATTTCTTATTGTCGATCGTAATCCAGTATGTCTTTCGTTTTTCTAATTTGAACTACTCCCTCCATTTTTATTTAGTCTGCATATTAGGTTTGACCGAAGTCAAACTTTGCAAAGTTTGACCAAGTTTATAGAAAAATATATAAACATTTACCATAACAAATCTATATGATGTGAAAGTACATTCAATAATGAATCTAGTGGTATTGATTTTTTATTGTATATGTTAATATTTTTATTTATAAACTTAGTCAAAGTTTACAAAGCTTGACTTTGATCAGAGCTAATATGCGGACTAAATAAAAACGGAGAGAGTACATGTGTGCACTGAGTATCGTTTGGCTTTGCTCATTTGGGCTTAGCTAAACACAAGCCGGCGTCTCCAGCTCCAAAGCACACCACGCTCGTTGCCGTCCAGAGCGAGTCATTTTGGCTGCCTGACTTGGGCAAGCATATATGTGCAGCTATCGGCTAGATTGCCACCAAAAACTAGAGAACATTTCCTTGTACCAAAGACCAATCCTTGCTCAGCGAAGTTAGGAACTCAGGTTAGCTTCTGCTATAGATCCAAACACACAAGGGGCACCTTGATAACATTTTTCGAAAAATACATGCGGCCTGCAAGCAGATTTGGTCACAGCACAGAAAGGGGGTGAGTGGTGATAAAACCAAGGTCCCGGCAAGGGCGGCATATCCCCGGTGCATATCCTTATAGCTGCATGCCCTATAAATACCATCCAGATCATGAGATGCATAGAGCAGCAGCGCATACAGCATTCTTGCAGTTTCACCTACCTAGTAGGGTACGCACTGCTTCGCTTCCCCCTCTTGCAGTCTTGTTCTCATGCAACGTATTTCGATTCGGTCTCGATCTAACCGTTGGTCACTGAACACATTGTGCTGCAGATTGATCTTGGGATAGGTTTGAAGGAAGCAACAAAGAAGAAGAAGCAGAAGATGAGCACCACCAAGACGTCGTGGCCGGAGGTGGTGGGCTGGCCGGCGGCACAGGCCGTGACTCAGGTCAACACCGACAGGCCTGATGTCGCGATCGAGGTGCTCCCGTCTGGCACCAGTGTGTCCCCGGGGTTCAGTAGCACGCGTGTTCGCGTCTTCTTCGATGGGACTGGCAGCGTCGCGGCAACTCCGCAGGTCGGTTAGGCCCATGCCGCGGTCTTGCCGGGATAATCCTCTTTTTCGAAAAAAATGAAAAGGAAGAGGCATTTGATTTTATCAATGTACTCATTATGAATGGAGCCCTTGGCTACTTCGAGGTTGGATATGTACTCTTTGTAGTGTCCTTATGTGATGTTTTGAGTTAATAAAATATCTATTATACAAGAAATGAAATGAGGACTTTTGTGGACGGAGCTGCCATGTTGTAATTGTAATGAGCTCTGGCTTGAGTAAACGCAACAGATGTTGGTAATTCAACAGAAAATTATAGCCTGGTACTGTTTATCACATGGTTTGACAATATAGGTTTATAATGGGTGATTCCAATGCCCTTTTCCCGGATTAGCCTGGCTTGATGCTTAATTACTTCCGCACCAAAATAATGCGAGTTCAGTGGAGGAAAAATTGAAATGATATTGTACCAAGTCACTTGATTGGTTTGGTCACAGCTGTCCACAGCATATGCAATTACTACGACTCAATTTACAGTTGTAGAGATGTGATGTGATGTTCTTATTTTACAGTATGTTGTAGGAAATAGCTACAAAACTAGAGATAAGTTGGCTAAAAACCGTAAAATGGACAAAAAATAAAATGGTTGGATAAATTGGATTATCATAATCTTACGTGATGCCAACGGCAGAGTAATAAAGAATGAGAGATTTGCATGCTTCTCCAAGACGTTGTCTGTCAGTCGGTCAGCCGACCAATTAACGGTATTGGTTTGTCATGATAGGTCCATATCTAACTTGATTTTATTTTATTTTTTGGTAAAACAATTGACTACAACATAAAAATTAAATTTGAACCTAAATATAAGTTCACATATAATATAATTTAATTTTGATTTTTATTGGTATTGTTACACTTTCTATAAAAAATATCGTTACAGAGGTGTTGTTTTCCTCGAAAGACACATTATAAGGGATACATATTGCAATCTCTTGGTAAATAACTTTTTATGAATTTGGTTAGTACAAAAAGATGCCTAAGTCTAAGAGAATACATTTAACATGAAAAATATAATGTGTTACTGCTTTTCCAAAGCTAAACCACGTAACTAAAACTTGGCCACATCATCTTCATATGCATTACACCGTGCATCCGAAGTTCACGCCGGTGAAACAAGTAACATCAATTTTCGTTGTGCTAACCCTAACTAGACAAGCTAGCTCATCGAAGAGAAGAAAAACTACATGTGGCATGTTGGGCATGTCACCGTGCAAGGCTTAGTAGATATTTATTAATATAAGGAGAGTGGCGACGGCGCGGACGGGCTCGCGCGCTCCTGCTATCTGGCAAGGATGGAGCGGCGACGCGTGGCATATAGTATTAAATGTGGTTGTATGTACACAGCGTCGTTACGTACGGGCGCAAACGAGTTGGCGAAACGGTGATGTCAAACATAACCGGGGAGAATCGGTCTAGGACAGTAATGTGCCGTCGGTACATGTGCGTTATGACTGTTCATGTTAAAAGTTAGGTTTGTATTGATAGCTAAATGTAGGTCCCACCACGCCTAGGTGGGTTGTAGTTGACCGTTTGTGTAACTTTGGATCTAGATTGTGTTTCACTCTGGCATAAATTATGATTAACTTTTTTAGTTGGCATAATTATTGTGTTTCATAAAATCTATCGCACATCTAAATGCATAGCCGTTGGAATTTGTTTTGTCTTTGAAATTCGCGCGCACAAGTTTTTCTTCCCACTTCACGCACACTCGCGCTGCTGCTGCCGTCGCCTATCCCGCGGCCCATTTTTCAAATGGATTTTGCGTAGCGGCCTGTTGTTTCGGGGAGTATCTCATCTTTTTTAAGGGGCGATAAGAGGGTGAGTGTAATTGAAAATACCTTTTTTAGTTTTGTTTTTATTTTATGTGTTATTTAGAAATATATATCACGCAGGAGTATATGCTCATGTCTATCAAGCATACAGTTATACATATTGTTGCAAGAACTTTGTTTTTTTAGTTTATTTTAAAGTTCTAAATTTTATTTTTTAGGAAGAATTTCTCTCATGGTGATGTTGTTTGTTTCGAGCCTGTTGCTTGGGGTAATCATTTTAAAGTTGAAGTGTTTGACGAAGAAGAAAATGGGAAGATGGACAATCATAGTCCTGGTTTGTCTTTTTTTTACTTTCTTTTTTTCTTTTTTTTGTTGTGTATTGTACTGATTTTTTGCTATATTTTTTGTTTTGTTTATTTACAAGGATAATGCTAGTCCCGGATGACGTTCGTGTGATTCTCCAGGATATTTATTTCACAGACTTGCGTAGTCTCATCCATTATGCCATTGGAGGGCTTGTTGGCACACTATCCAGGCGATGTAGGGCTGGACACGACTTTACGGATGCGTCAAACTGGTGCACTTGTCGGGAATCGTCTTGTGCACACACTAACCGACAATGATATTGAAGAGGACATATTTGTTTGTGTGTATAAATTTCTTATAGAGTTGGTGTTTTTTTTTTTTGTATTTCTTGTACTCAAAGAATTTTCTTTATTACAGGCTATGTACAAGGAGCAATAACAACAAGGCTATGATAGATGAAGTATGCCATAATTTTTGTTACACCTACGGTCTTTGAGTCGGCAGTGTTGTTTTGGTCAAAGTTGAAAAATGATGGTAGGATGAGAATTCTCAACAATATGTTCCTAATAGTTGATATCATGGAAAAGTGATAGACATTTGTTTTTGCAATAATAACTTTATGAGCTTTTTTTTTGGCACGCATAGATTTTTTATTTCTAACGCACATGTTTTGTAATAATAACATTTTTATTTTATTTTATTTTTGCAATAATAACTTCCCCCTTAGGTGATGAATAATTTAATTTATTTCTTAACCATCGATTTGCGACTCTATCACCCACTCCTAAATCAGGTGGTTTTGTTGTTCATTAGGCGATTTGGGGATCGAATGGGGAGCAGATCCAGAAGGACCCGTGGGTTGCGTTAAAATACATCCGGTGGACCTGCCAACTACATAACGTACCTCACCGTTACGGGCCGTTTCGCACTTCCGGTACAGACAAGTCCAGAACAGTAGACAAACTACATGTTTTTTTTTTTGCAATGAAGACAAACCACGCGTTGCATAAACACCATGAAAATCCTCATCTAACGCCCGCACCAGCAACGTTTCTTGCCTGTTACGTACGCGCATTAATTGTGCTCACCCGTCACGTACAATACGGCGGGCATCTCGTGCCTCCAGCGGATCGAACGCACGATGATTCCGAGAGCGCGCGAGCTTGTCTGCGCCTTGCAATTTTCATTAATATAAGATGCTTCTTGTTGAGGTAAAGCATAGGAGTCTACTGTCTACACTGTGGGAAAAAACATAATGGTGCGCTTAAGGGCGTGTTTGGTTCATGTCCAGGCCTTGATGCCTGGTAAAATTTGTTGCCTGGTGTTGGCCTGAGAAAAAGAAGATTTTTCCCTGGCCAGGCATGTGTGTGCACGTAATGTTTGGATGAGAACCTGGCCTGGGAGAAACACTTATAGAATAAAAAAAATGAGTTGAAAGGCTGATTTGACAGAAAGTGCAGCACACATGTGCTAAAGAGTGCCAAATCGCATCTGCCTGGATTCCAGGCGTCCTCTCCTGTTAGCCTGGACCAGGCTAAGCATTCTGCCTGGGAGCTAGCCAGTCTAATCAAGCTGTCATGAGCTCCAGGCCAGACATGTGTCCGTGAATCCAGGTAGCCAACCAAACAAAGCTTTTATGCCGAACAGAAACATCCTAAAAGGAGTGGTGGTCCTTCATGAAACGTTTCATGAAATTCACACGAAAACATTAGATGAAGTTGTTTTTAAGGTGGATTTCGAGAAATCGTACGATAAAGTCAAATGGCCATTCCTTCAATAGGCATTGCGTATGAAAGGTTTTGATGAAGTCTGGCGCCGCCAGGTAGAATCGTTTACGCAAAAAGGGAGTGTTGGAATTAAAGTGAATAACGACATAGGTCATTATTTCCAGACACATAAGGGCCTGGGACAAGGGGATCCGATGTCCCCTATCCTATTCAACATTGTAGTTGATATGTTGGCAATTTTGATAGGAAGGGCAAAGGAGGTTGGTCAGGCGGGTGGCTTGGTACATCATCTAGTTGATGGAGGTGTGTCTATCCTACAATACGCCGATGATATGATCATCTTTATGAAGCATGACTTGGTCAAAGCGAGAAATATGAAGCTGGTGTTATGCCTTTTTGAATAATTGACTGGGTTAAAGATTAACTTTCACAAAAGCAAATTGTTCTGCTTTGGTAGAGCCAAAGACGAACAAGAGGCATATAGGCAATTGTTTGGGTGCGAATTGGGGACTTTACCTTTTACTTACTTAGGTATATCAATCCACCATCGTAAGCTGACAAACAGAGAATGGAAATGCATCGAGGTCCGCTTTGAAAAGAAACTGAGTTGCTGGAAGGGCAAGCTCATGTCATACGGAGGCCGATTAATTCTGATAAACTCGGTTCTCATGAGTATGCCTATGTTTCTGTTGTCGTTCTTCGAAGTCCCAGTTGGAGTTAGGAAAATATTGGACTTCTATCGATCATGATTCTTCTGGCAGGGCGATGAACAAAAAAGAAAATACCGACTCGCCAAATGGGATATCATCTGTCGACCAAAAGACCAATGGGGTCTTGGTATTGAGAATCTTGAGATCAAGAACAGATGTCTTCTCAGCAAATGGCTGTGGAAGTTATCGTTTGAGGCGCAGAGAAATCGTAAGCCAAGATAACCAAATACAACCACGAGAGGGACTCATCCGGGTGACCCCCTCCCCTCCCCTCCCCTCCCTGGCTGCTCCCATGAGTGCAGCCGGGGGGGGGGGACCCTAGCACGCGGGCTCGACCCTCCTCCTTGTTCCCCCCTCCCCTCGCCCCCGCCCCCGCGTGCTGGCGGGCAAAGCCCGGCCAGCTCGGGCGGCGGTGGGGCCTCTTCCTCCTCCCGCACGGCGCTGGATGGCGCGGGCCTTCTGGGCTGGGCGGCGGCGCGACGCGAGCTCACGGCGCAGCGGCACGGCAGCGGTGGCCGGCGACGGGGGCGTGGCCTGCAGGCGGCGGCGTGGAGTGGCTGGTGCGGGCTGGGGTGTTCTCTGCTCCCGGCGGCGGCGGCTTTGGGTGCGGCTCAGATCTGGCGAAGCTGCGGCGCGGGTGGCCTGGGCCTCTGTGGTGGCGGGGCTCCGGCTCGCTGCAAGTGGTGGCCGGCTCCGGTGACTGCCCCATGCTGCGGCACTCCCTGGTGGTGGCGGGCCTGCCGGCCCCCGGCCAATCCAGCGATGGCAGGTGCCGCGGGCTGTGCTCGGCGTGGATGGGGCTGCCACAGCGTGGTGGTGGCCCTTGGCGGTGGTCGGGTTCGTCTCACGGCGGCGGCTGGACCTCTTCGGCGGCGGCCCGTCGGTGACCGGCTTGTGCAGGCCTTCGACCCCTCTTCTCGGTGCCCGGGCGCAATCTTTATCGGAGAGTTGGCCCGTCCCCAGCTTTGGTCCATCGCTTGTCTCGTGCCCGGGTTGCAGGACCGATCTCTTCCCGCGCCTAGCAGCAGGACCGAGCCCGTCTCGCACACGGCTGCAGGACCGAGCTCATCTCACGCCTGGTGACAGGACCGAGCTCGTCTCGCTCACGGTGCAGCAGGATGAGTCAATGGTGGCCAAATGCTAGGGGCCGCTCAGTCTCTTTGGTTGGGGTAGCGGCGGGTCTCGGGTGAGGTGGTGTTTAGGCCTTGGATGCCGGGGCGGCGGCCCTGGTGTTGGTTGCGCGGTGCTCATGGGCAGAGCTCGTGGCTCGGTGCTGCCCGGTGACTATGGCCGTGGGGCGGTGTGGTTACCGGGGTGTGGCGTTCGGTGGCAATGAGTGTTGGCCGGGGTGAAAACCCGCTCTTTCTTCGGACGGACCGGCGGCGGCGAAACTCGCTCCCTTCCTGAAGGCATCATCGCGGTTCTCATTGCCGTCGTGTTGCTCTAGGGGAAACTCTGACCCTCGGGTCGGACGGTGGCGGCGCTCCGGTGTTGTTTCCTTCCTGAAGGCGCCGCCTTGAAGCTCACGATTCGTCATATGTGGCTTCATCTCATCGAAGTGGCGTGTTCATGGAAGAGATCCCGATGGCTGTTGTAGTGCTAGGGGAGGTGTTGCTGCGTTCAGCATCTTTGTATCCAGCCTTGGGTGTGTGCGTGTGTTTTGGCGGCATGCGTTTGTACCATGTTGTTGTGGTTCATGCTTTATATATAAAGCGGGGCGAAAGCCTTTTTCGGTGAGTTATCGTTTGAGACTAATGCCACTTGGGCGTAGATCCTGTGTAGCAAGTATCTTCACTCCAAAACTTTGTCCCAGGTGACAGCAAGGCCGACTGACTCACATTTTTAGAAAGGGCTTATGAAAGTCAAATTAACCTTGTTTAATAGGACAAAGTTTATTATTGATAACGGTGCTAGTACGCGATTCTGGGACGATACTTGGCTCGGAGAGACCCCCTGGCCATTCAATACTCGTCTCTGTATCGTATTGTTCAACGACGTGAGGCGTTCGTTGCAATGGTACTTCAATCCAACCCCCTTAATATTCAGTTCAGAAGGACGCTAGTTGGCAATCGTTGGGAAGAATGGCTCTATCTAGTAAGTAGACTGATGGAGGTTCAGTTATCTCAACAGCCCGATAAACTATGCTGGAAGCTTACTAGGTCTGGAGAGTTTACAGTTAAATCAATGTATGTTGATGTTATCAATTCAAACTCGATTCCTAGTTCCAAACATGTTTGGGCTGTCAAAGTTCCTTTGAAAATTAAAGTGTTTATGTGGTTTGTCCATAAACAAGTTATATTAACCAAGGACAATTTGACAAAGCGTAATTGGACAGGACCTACTAGTTGTAGTGTCTGTGATCGGAATGAAACTATCAAACACCTTTTTCTTGATTGTCCGTTAGCCAAAGTTCTATGACAGACAGTCCATATTGCATTTAATATTACTCCATCAAGTTCTGTCAACATGTTATTTGGAACATGGCTTAACGTGATAGAACCCGAAACAGCGAGACATATTCGCGTAGGAGTTTGTGCTTTATTGTGGGCAGTCTGGAACTGCAGAAATGATTTGGTTTTTAACAGAACAACAAATATTTATTTTTTTGCAGATTATTTTCCGAGCCACTGCGTTAATCCGTATGTGGTCGCTACTCACTCCGACAAAGGCCAGGGAGCGTTTGGTTACTGGATCTATCCGCTGGGAGATGGTAGCACGGGATATCTTCAACCGGTTTGGATGGCGGTCATGTAATAGGATAGACAATTAGTTTACCTATCTCTCTTATGCCAGCCGGTTGTGGCTTTTTATGGCTAGTTTGTCTTTTGGACCATTTAGCTCTTTGTGAGCTCTTCTTTATTTTCGTTTTGAGACTTTAAGACCTTATTGAACCTATTTATTTATTTAATAAGTTGGCCGTATGCATCGTTTTGATGCAGAAGCCGGGAAGTCTCCCTTTTCGAAAAAAAAAACAATGTCCACGCATATCTCATGCATGTCTCAGGCCAGGCATAGATGCCCCAGGGTTGCATCCAAACACGCTCTAAGTTTCTAACTATCGATCGTAATCCAGAATGTCTTCTGTTTTCTAGTTTGAACTACATGTGTGCACTGAGTACGTTTGGCTTTGCTCGTTTGGGTTTAGCTAAACACAAGCAGGCACCTCGCTTGTTGCCGTCGAGAGCGAGTCATTTTGGCTGCCGGACTTGGGAAGGATATAGGATGCAGCTATCGGCTGAATTGCCACCAAATACTAGAGAACATTTCCTGTACCAAAGACCAATCCTTGCTCAGCTAAGTTAGGAACTCAGGTTAGCTTCTGCTATAGATCCAAACACACAAGGGGCACCTTGATAACATTTTTCGAAAAATACATGCGGCCTGCAAGCAGACTTGGTCACACAAACACAACACACAAGGGGGTGACAAAACCAAGGTCCCGGCAAGGGCGGCATATCCCCGATTCCCTGGTGCATATCCTATAGCTGCATGCCCTATAAATATCATCCAGAGATCATGAGATGCAAAGAGCAGCAGCATTCTTGCAGTTTCACTTACCTAGTACGGTACATACTGCTTCGCATTTCCTCTTGCAATCTTTGTTTTCACGCAGCGTATTTCGATTCTCTGTCTCCATCTAACTGTTGGTCACTGAACACATTTGTGCTACAGATTGATCTTGGGATAGGTTTGAAGGAAGCAACAAAGAAGAAGAAGCAGAAGATGAGCACCACCAAGACGTCGTGGCCGGAGGTGGTGGGCTGGCCGGCGGCGCAGGCCGTAACTCAGGTCAACACCGACAGGCCTGACGTCGCGATCGAGGTGCTCCCGTCTGGCACCAGCGTGTCCCCGGGGTTCAGTAGCGAGCGTGTCCGCGTCTTCTTCGATGGGACTGGCAGCGTCGCGGCCACTCCACAGGTCGGTTAGGCCGGCGGCGCCATCTTGCCAGGTCGACATTGCCCGTCGCTGAAATAGTGAAGCTTGATGTTATTTTGATTATCTAGAAGTGGAAGACGCATTTGATTTTATAAATGTACTCGTTATGAATGCAGCCCTTAGCTACTTTGAGGTTGGGTATGTACTTTTTATGGTTGTATCGTCTTTATATGATGTTTTGAGTTAATACAATACCTTTTATAAAAGAAATGAAATGAGGGCCTTTGTTGACGGAACTGGCATATTGCAATTGTAATGAGTTCGGGCTTGAATAAAGGCAACAAATGTTAGTAATTCAACACAAAATTATAGCCTAGTACTATTTATCACATGGATTGACAATATAGGTTTATATGGGTGAATCCGGTGCCCCTTTTTTCCGGATTAGCCCAGCTTCATGCTTAATTACTTCGGTACCAAAATAATGTGAGATTAGTGGAAAAAAATTAAAAGGATATCATACGGGTTGCTTGACAGGTTTGGTCACGGCTCTTCGGAGCATATGCAGTTACGAAGACTCAATTTAGAGCTGTTAAGATGTGATGTGATGTGCTTATTTTACAATATGTTGCAGGAACATAGCTACGAAACTAGAGATAAGTTAGCTAAAAAACTATAAAATGGACAAAAACAAATTGGATTATCATAATCTTTCATAGTGTCAAATACAGACTAAGAACGAGAGATTTGCATGCTTCTCCAAGCCATTGTCGGTTGGTCGGTTGAGCGATCAACAATATTTGTTTGTGTTCTGATAGGTGTATATCTCACTTGATTTTCTTTTAGTTTGTTAATAAAACAGTCGACTAAAACATAACATAAAAACTAAATTTAAACCTAAATATGAGATCACATATATACAATTTAATTTCAATTTTTATTGGTACTGGTATTGCTACATTTTCTTAAAAAAATTGAATCGTTACCAAAGAAAATGTTTTCCCTCAAAAGAGACATTGTAAGGGATGCATATTTCAATCTAACAGATATGACTTTGTAAATAGCTTAGTTTATCAGTTTGGTAAGTAGAAAAAGATGCTTAAGTCTAAGAGAATATATTTAACATGAAAAATATAATGTGTTATTACTGCTCTAAACTGAACCGCGTAACTGAAACTTAACCGAAAAGTTATAGCCATGCATAATGATATGTATCATCTGCATTGTGCATTTCATAGTGCATTTGAAATTCACGCCGGCGAAACTATTAACATCAACTTTCGTTGTGCTAACCCCAACTAGACAAGCTCATCAAAGAGAAGAAAAACTACATGTGTCATATGTGTGGCATGTCGGGGCGTGTCACCGTGAAATGCTTCCTAGTAGATATTTATTCAGCAAGAAGCGTCTACTTGCAAATATAATAAGTAGACGCTTCATGTTGAATAAAACATAGGAGTATATACTCTGGAAAAAAACATAAAGGTGCGCTTAAGTTTCTTATTGTCGATCATAATCCGGTATGTTTTTTGTTTTTAAATTTGAACTTTAATGTGCACTGAGTACGTTTGGCTTGGCTCATTTGGGCTTAGCTAGATACAAGCAAGCGTCTCTAGCTCCAAAGCACATGATTCTAAAAAAAAGCTCCAACCTACACACACACACTAGTAGAAAATAGGGCTTTGGTTCGGGCCTGGCCAGCTCATTAGTCCCGCTTCAGTCACGAACCGAGACCCATGGGGGTATACGTCCCGGTTCGTGAGCCGGGGGGGGGGGGGGGGGGGGGGCTCGTGGGCATTGGTCCTGGTTCGTCTGGACCCATTTGTCCCGGTTCTAGGCACGAACCGGGACCAATGGGCCTCGCTCCTGGCCCACATACATTGGTCCCGGTCCGTGGCTCGAACCGGGACAGAAGGTGGAGCTTTAGTCCTGGTTCCAGCCACATACCGGGACAAATGAGCTGCCTATATATACCCATCACCGCAGCAGAGCACTCCACAATGCTCTGTTTTTTCTGGCCGACGAGGGGAGGGCATTTGGGTGTTGTAGCTCACCTCCTATGCACATGAGGTGTTTGATGAAATGCCCGAGCCACACTAGTTAAGCTTTCTCCTCTCAAAGCTCGACCTCCAAGCTCCCCGAGATTTGCATAGGTTTAGCGGTCCGTCACGTCCCGTCCCCGTCTTCACCGTCGTCGACCGCCTGCGCTGATCTCATCGTCGGCACCATCATGGTGAGCCTCTTGTTCTTATCTTCTTTCTGAAAGAAAAAATATTCTAACTTTAGATAGATACTTGTCTAATTGTCTTACTTTTATTATTGCTTGTTATTATATAGTGCGATGGTTTTGGTATCCACCCCCGTCGGCCCTCGTCCTGGCTATGATTCGGATGTGGTTGAAGGAAATATGCCCTAGAGGCAATAATAAAGTTATTATTTATTTCCTTATTTCATGATAAATGTTTATTATTCATGCTAGACTTGTATTAACCGGAAACATAATACATGTGTGAATACATAGACAAATAGAGTGTCACTGGTATGCCTCTACTTGACTAGCTCGTTAATCAAAGATGGTTATGTTTCCCAACCATGGACAAAGAGTTGTTATTTGATTAACGGGATCACATCATTAGATGAATGATCTGATTGACATGACCCATTCCATTAGCTTAGCACCCGATCGTTTAGTATGTTGCTATTGCTTTCTTCATGACTTATACATGTTCCTATGACTATGTGATTATGCAACTCCCGTTTGCTGGAGGAACACTTTGTGTGCTACCAAACGTCACAACGTAACTGGGTGATTATAAAGGAGCTCTACAGGTGTCTCCAAAGGTACATGTTGGGTTGGCGTATTTCGAGATTAGGATTTGTCACTCCGATCGTCGGAGAGGTATCTCTGGGCCCTCTCGGTAATGCACATCACTTAAGCCTTGCAAGCAATGCAACCAATGAGTTAGTTGCGAGATGATGTATTACGGAACGAGTAAAGAGACTTGCCGGTAACGAGATTGAACTAGGTATTGGATACCGACGATCGAATCTCGGGCAAGTAACATACCGATGACAAAGGGAACAACGTATGTTGTTATGCGGTCTGACCGATAAAGATCTTCGTAGAATATGTAGGAGCCAATATGGGCATCTAGGTCCCGCTATTGGTTATTGACCGGAGACGTGTCTCGGTCATGTCTACATTGTTCTCGAACCCGTAGGGTCCGCATGCTTAAGGTTTCGATGACAGTTATATTATGATTTTATACGTTTTGATGTACCGAAGGTTGTTCGGAGTCACGGATGTGATCACGGACATGACGAGGAGTCTCGAAATGGTCGAGACATAAAGATTGATATATTGGAAGCCTATGTTTGGATATCGGAAGTGTTCCGGGTGAAATCGGGATTTTACCGGAGTACCGGGAGGTTACTGGAACCCCCCGGGAGCTATATGGGCCTTAGTGGGCTTTAGTGGAAAAGAGAAGGGGCAGCCCAAGATGGGCCGCGCACCTCTCCCCTCCCCTAGTCCGAATAGGACAAGGAGAGGGGCCGACCCCCCTCTCTCTTTTCCCCCCTCCGCGAATCCTATTCCAACTAGGATTGGGGGGGGGGGGGAATCCTACTCCCAGAGGGAGTAGGACTCCTCCTGGCGCGCCTCCCCTTGGCCAGCCGCACCCCCCCTTGATCCTTTATATACGGAGGCAGGGGAACCCCAGAGACACACAAGTTGATCCACGTGATCTTATTCTTAGCCGTGTGCGGCGCCCCCTGCCACCATAGTACTCGATAATATTGTAGCGGTGCTTAGACGAAGCCCTGCGACAGTAGTACATCAAGATCGTGACCACGCCGTCGTGCTGACGGAACTCTTCCCCGACACTTTGCTGGATCGGAGTCCGGGGATCGTCATCAAGCTGAACGTGTGCTAAAACTCGGAGGTGCCGTAGTTTCGGTGCTTGATCGGTCGGGCCGTGAAGACGTACGATTACATCAACCAAACGCTTCTGTTGTCGATCTACTAGGGTACGTAGATCACACTCTCCCCTCGTTGCTATGCATCACCATGATCTTGCGTGTGCGTAGGAAATTTTTTGAAATTACTACGTTCCCCAACAGTGGCATCCGAGCCTAGGTTTTATGGTTTGATGTTATGTGCACGAGTAGAACACAAGTGAGTTGTGGGTGATATAAGTCATACTGCTTACCAACATGTCATACTTTGGTTCGGCGGTATTGTTGGACGAAGCGGCCCGGACCGACATTACGCGTACGCTTATGTGAGACCGGTTCTCCCGACGTGCTTTGCACATAGGTGGCTTGCGGGTGACAGTTTCTCCAACTTTAGTTGAACCGAGTGTGGCTATGCCCGGTCCTTGCGAAGGTTAAAACAGCACCAACTTGACAAACTATCGTTGTGGTTTTGATGCGTAGGTAAGATTGGTTCTTGCTTAAGGCCGTAGCAGCCACGTAAAACTTGCAACAAACAAAGTAGAGGACGTCTAACTTGTTTTTGCAGGGCATGTTGTGATGTGATATGGTCAAGACATGATGCTAAATTTTATTGTATGAGATGATCATGTTTTGTAACCGAGTTATCGGCAACTGGCAGGAGCCATATAGTTGTCGCTTTATTGTATGCAATCGCGCTGTAATGCTTTACTTTATCACTAAGCGGTAGCGATAGTCGTGGAAGCATAAAAGTGGCGAGACGACAACGATGCTGCGATGGAGATCAAGGTGTCGCGCCGGTGACGATGGTGATCATGGCGGTGCTTCAGAGATGGAGATCACGGGCACAAGATGATGATGGCCATATCATATCACATATATTGATTGCATGTGATGTTTATCTTTTATGCATCTTATCTTGCTTTGATTGACGGTAGCATTATAAGATGATCTCTCACTAAATTATCAAGAAGTGTTCTCCCTGAGTATGCACCGTTGCGAAAGTTCTTCGTGCTGAGACACCATGTGATGATCAGGTGTGATAGGCTCTACGTTCAAATACAACGGGTGCAAAACAGTTGCACGCGCGGAATACTCAGGTTATACTTGACGAGCCAAGCATATACAGATATGGCCTTGGAACACGGACACCGAAAGGTCGAGCGTGAATCATATAGTAGATATGGTCAACATAATGATGTTTACCATTGAAAACTAATCCATTTCACGTGATGATCGGTTATGGTTTAGGTGATTTGGATCACGTGATCACTTAGAGGATTGGAGGGATGTCTATCTAAGTGGGAGTTCTTAAGTAATATGATTAATTGAACTTGAATTTATCATGAACTTAGTCCTGGTAGTATTTTCCAAATCATGTTGTAGATCAATAGCTCGCGTTGTTGCTTCCCTGTGTTTATTTTGATATGTTCCTAGAGAAAAACTATGTTGAAAGATGTTAGTAGCAATGATGCGGATTGGATCCGTGATATGAGGTTTATCCTCATTGCTGCGCAGAAAAATTATGTCCTTGATGCACCGCTAGGTGACAGACCTATTGCAGGAGCAGATGGAGACATTATGAACGTTTGGCTAGCTCAATATGATGACTACTTGATAGTTTAGTGCACCATGCTTAACGGCTTAGAATCGGGACTTCAAAGACGTTTTGAACGTCATGGACCATATGAGATGTTCCAGGAGTTGAAGTTAATATTTCAAGCAAATACCCTAGTTGAGAGATATGAAGTCTCCAACAAGTTCTATAGCTAAAAGATGGAGGAGAATCGCTCAACTAGTGAGCATGTGCTCAGATTGTCTGGATACTACAATCGCTTGAATCAAGTGGGTGTTAATCTTCCAGATAAGATAGTGATTGACAGAATTCTCTAGTCACCATGACCAAGTTAGTAGAACTTCGTGATGAACTATAGTATGCAAGGGATGACGAAAATGACTCCCGAGCTTTTCATGATGATGAAATCGATGAAGGTAGAAATCAAGAAAAACATCAAGTGTTGATGGTAGACAAGACCACTAGTTTCAAGAAAAGGGCAGAGGGAAGAAGGGGAACTTCAAAAAGAACAGCAAGCAACTTGCTGCTCAAGTGAAGAAGCCCAAGTCTGGACCTAAGCCGGAGACTGAGTGCTTCTACTGCAAAGGGACTGGTCACTGGAAGCGGAACTACCCAAGTGATTGGCAGATAAGAAGGATGGCAAGGTGAACATAAGTATATTTGATATACATGTTATTGATGTGTACTTTACTAGTGTTTATAGCAACCCCTCAATATTTGATACTAGTTCAGTTGCTAAGATTAGTAACTCGAAACGGGAGTTGCAGAATAAACAGAGACTAGTTAAGGGTGAAGTGACGATGTGTGTTGGAAGTGGTTCCAAGATTGATATGATCATCTTCACACACTCCCTATAAATTCGGGATTAGTGTTGAACCTAAATAAGTGTTATTTGGTGTTTACGTTGAGCATGAATATGATTTGATCATGTTTATTGTAATACGGTTATTCATTTAAGTAAGAGAACAAATTGTTGTTCTGTTTACATGAATAAAATCTTATATGATTACACACCCAATGAAAATAGTTCGTTGGATCTCGATCATAGTGATACACATAATCATAATATTGAAACCAAAAGATGCAAAGTTAATAATGATAGTGCAACTTATTTGTAGCACTGCCGTTTAGGTCATATTGGTGTAAAGCGCATGAAGAAACTCCATGCTGATGGGCTTTTGGAATCACTTGATTATGAATCAGTTGATGCTTGCGAACCATGCCTCATGAGCAAGATGACTAAGACTCTGTTCTTCGGAACAATGGAGCGAGCAACAGATTTGTTGAAAATCATACATACTGATGTATGTGGTCCGATGAATATTGAGGCTCGCGATAGGTATCATTATTTTCCGATCTTCACAGATGATTTGAGCAGATATGAGTATATCTACTTGATAAAACATAAGTCTGAAACATTTGAAAAGTTCAAAGAATTTCAGAGTGAAGTGGAGAATCATCGTAACAAGAAAATAAGGCTTCTACGATCTGATCGCGGAGACAAATATTTGAGTTACGAGTTTGGTCTTCAATTAAAACAATGTGGAATAGTTTCACAAATTCTTGCCACCCGGAACACCACAGCATAATGGTGTGTCCGAACATCATAGCCGTACTTTATTAGATATAGTGCAAATCTATGATGTTTCTTACCGATTTACCACTATCATTTTTGAGGTTATGCATTAAAGACAGTTGCATTCACGTTAAAAAAGGGGCACCATCTAAGTCCGTTGAGACGACACAATCTGAACTGTGGTTTAGCAAGAAACCAAAGTTGTCGTTTCTTAAAGTTTGGGGTTGTGATGCTTATGTGAAAACTTTCATCCTGATAAGCTCAAAACCAAATCGGAGAAATATGTCTTCGTAGGATACCCAAAAGGAGACTGTTGGGTACACCTTCTATCACAAATCCTAAGGCAAGCCATTCGTTGCTTATAATGGATCCTTTCTAGAGAAGGAGTTTCTCTCGAAAGAAGTGAGTGGGAGGAAAGTAGAACTTGATAAGGTAATTGTACCTTCTCCCTTATTGGAAAGTAGTTCATCACAGAAATCTGTTCCTGTGACTACTACACCAATTAGTGAGGAAGCTAATGATGATGATCATAAAACTTCAGATCAAGTTACTACCAAATCTCGTAGGTAAACCAGAGTGTGATCCGCACCAGAGTGGTACAGTAATCCTGTTCTGGAAGTCACGTTACTAGACCATGACGAACTTGCGAACTATGAGGAAGCGATGATGAGCCCAGATTCCGCAAAATGGCTTGAGGCCATGAAATCTGAGATGGGATTCATGTATGAAAACAAAGTATGGACTTTGGTTGACTTGCCCGATGATCGGCAAGCCATAGAAAATAAATGGATCTTCAAGAGGAAGACGGACGTTGATAGTAGTGTTACTATCTACAAAGCTAGAATTGTCGCAAAAGGTTTTCGACAAGTTCAAAGTGTTGACTACGATGAGAGTTTCTCACTCGTATCTATGCTTAAGTCTGTCCGAATCATGTTAGCAATTGCCGCATTTTATGAAATCTGGCAAATGGATAAACAAAACTGCATTCCTTAATGGATTTCTTAAAGAAGAGTTGTATATGATGCAACCAGTAGGTTTTATCAATCCTAAAAGTGCTAACAAAATATGCAAGCTCCAGCGATTCATCTATGGACTGGTGCAAGCATCTCAGAGTTGGAATACACGCTTTGATAAGTTGATTAAAGCATATAGTTTTATACAGACTTGCGGTGAAGCCTGTATTTACAAGAAAGTGAGTGGGAGCACTACAACATTTCTGATAAGTATATGTGAATGACATATTGTTGATCGGAAATAATGTAGAATTATTCTGTAAAGCATAAAGGAGTGTTTGAAAGGAGTTTCTCAAAGAAAGACTTCGGTGAAGCTTCTTACATATTGAGCATCAAGATCTATAGAGATAGATCAAGACGCTTGATAAGTTTTTTCAATAAATACATACCTTGACAAGATTTTGAAGTAGTTCAAAATGGAACAGTCAAAGAAAGAGTTTCTTGCCTATGTTGCAAGGTGTGAAATTGAGTAAGACTCAAAGCCCGACCACGGCAGAAGATAGAAAGAGAATGAATGTCATTCCCTATGCCTTGGTCATAGGTTCTATAAAGTATGCCATGCTGTGTACCAGATCTATTGTATACCCTACCACTGAGTTTGGCAAGGGAGTACAATAGTGATCTAGGAGTAGATCACTGAACAGCGGTCAAAATTATTCTTAGTGGAATAAGGATATGTTTCTCGATTATGGAAGTGAAAAAAGGTTCGTCGTAAAGGGTTACACCGATACAAGTTTTGACACTAATCTAGATGACTCTAAGTCTCGGTCTAGATACATATTGAAAGTGGGAGCAATTAGCTAGAGTAGCTCCATGCAGAGCATTGCTGACATAGAAATTTGCAAAATACATGCGGATCTGAATGTGGCAGACCCGTTGACGAAGATTCTCTCACAAGCAAAACATGATCAAACCTTAGTACTCTTTGGGTGTTAATCACATAGCGATGTGAACTAGATTACTGAATCCAGTAAACCCTTTGGGTGTTGGTCACATGGCGATGTGAACTATGGGTGTTAATCACATGGTGATGTGAACTATTGCTGTTAAATCACATGACGGTGTGAAGTAGATTATTGACTCTAGTGCAAGTGGGAGACTGAAGGAAATATGCCCTAGAGGCAATAATAAAGTTATTATTTATTTCCTTATTTCATGATAAATGTTTATTATTCATGCTAGAATTGTATTAACCGGAAACATAATACATGTGTGAATACATGGACAAACAGAGTGTCACTGGTATGCCTCTACTTGACTAGCTCGTTAATCAAAGATGGTTATGTTTCCCAACCATGGACAAAGAGTTGTTATTTGATTAACGGGATCACATCATTAGATGAATGATCTGATTGACATGACCCATTCCATTAGCTTAGCACCCGATCGTTTAGTATGTTGCTATTGCTTTCTTCATGACTTATACATGTTCCTATGACTATGAGATTATGCAACTCCCGTTTGCCGGAGGAACACTTTGTGTGCTACCAAACGTCACAACGTAACTGGGTGATTATAAAGGAGCTCTACAGGTGTCTCCAAAGGTACCTGTTGGGTTGGCGTATTTCGAGATTAGGATTTGTCACTCCGATCGTCGGAGAGGTATCTCTGGGCCCTCTCGGTAATGCACATCACTTAAGCCTTGCAAGCAATGCAACCAATGAGTTAGTTGCGAGATGATGTATTAGGGAACGAGTAAAGAGACTTGCTGAAAGTGCAACTATCCCTAGGTGGTTTTGGTAATTCATAACAACATATAGCTCATTGAGCTAATGCTATTTCAAGATGATTATTTCAGGAAAGCTCAATGATTGGCATGGCATGGATGTGGAAGTGGAACCCTCAAAATGCTAAGGACAAAGAATTGGCTCAAGCTCAAAAGTTCAAGACTCTTCATTTTATATTTTAGTGATCCAAGATCACATTGAGTCTTTAGGAAAAGCCAATACTATCAAGGAGGGATGAGGTGTTGCTTAATGAACCTCTTGCTCTATGTGCTTAATGATATGCTCCAAAATCCTCAGCTACTTTCCCATATCCACAAATGACCTAAACCCTAAGCCAAACTCGGTCATACCGATTCTTTCATTCTAGCGCCACCGAGTTTCACTTGTCATTTGCCACTGCCAAACCCTAGCAATTCAGTCCTACCGATAAGGATCTCGGTCTCACCGAGATGGGCCTGCAAACTCTCTGTTTCCCTTTCGTAACTTTTTGGTCTCACCGAAAGAGCGAATCGGTCCCACCGAGAATGCAAGGTAAACTCTATGTTTCCTTCTTGTAACTTTTCGGTCTCACCGAAAGAGCGAGTCGGTCCCATCGAGTTTGCCTGACCAACCCTCTGGTTAGCTTATTGCCAAACTCGGTCTCACCGAGTTTGTGCAATCGGTCTCACCGAGATTACGTTATGCCCAAACCCTAACCGAATCGGTCCTACCGAGTTGCATGTCAGTCCCACCGAAATTCCTAACGGTCACTAGGTTTACTATTTCGGTCTGACCGAGTTTTCTGATTCGGTCCCACCGAGATTGATAAATTGTGTGTAACGGTTGGATTTTGTGTGGAGGCTATAAATACCCCTCCACCTCCTCTTCACTCGTGGAGAGAGCAATCAGAACACATACACCATTCCAACTCATATGTTCTGAGAGAGAACCACCTACTCATGTGTTGAGACCAAGATATTCCATTCAAACCATATGAATCTTGATCTCTAGCCTTCCCCAAGTTGCTTTCCACTCAAATCTTCTTTCCACCAGATCCAAATCCTATGAGAGAGAGTTGAGTGTTGGGGAGACTATCATTTGAAGCACAAGAGCAAGGAGTTCATCATCAACACACCATATGTTACTTCTTGGAGAGTGGTGTCTCCTAGATTGGCTAGGTGTCACTTGGGAGCCTCCGACAAGATTGTGGAGTTAAACCAAGGAGTTTGTAAGGGCAAGGAGATCGCCTACTTCATGAAGATCTACCGCTAGTGAGGCAAGTCCTTCGTGGGCGATGGCCATGGTGGGATAGACAAGGTTGCTTCTTCGTGGACCCTTCGTGGGTGGAGCCCTCCGTGGACTCGCGCAACCGTTACCCTTCGTGGGTTGAAGTCTCCATCAACGTGGATGTAGGATAGCACCACCTATCCGAACCACGGGAAAAACATCCGTGTCTCCAATAGCGTTTGAATTCTCCAAACCCTTCCCTTTATATTCTTGCAAGTTGCATGCTTTACTTTCCGCTGCCAATATACTCTTTGCATGCTTGCTTGAATTGTGTGATGATTGCTTGACTTGTCCTAAGATAGCTAAAAACTGCCAAGAACTAAAATTGGGAAAAGGTTAAGTTTTTATTTGGTCAAGTAGTCTAATCACCCCCCCCCCTCTAGACATACTTCCGATCCTACAAGTGGTATCAGAGCCTTGGTCTCCATTTGCCTTGATCTCCATAGCTTTGGTGGTCATAGCCTTGGTTTCACAACCTAGGAGAGTATGGCGTCTAGCGAGGGAAATTATCACCGTAGAGGTCCTTACTTTGATGGCACTAATTTTGCTAGTTGGAAGCATAAAATGAAAATGCATATTCTTGGACATAACCCCACCGTATGGGCTATTGTTTGTGTTGGCTTGCAAGGTGAGTTCTTTGATGGGAGGGAACCAAACCGTGAAGCTACCGCGGATGAGTTGAAGATGTTGCAATACAATGCTCAAGCTTGTGATATTCTCTTCAACGGATTGTGCCTCGAAGAATTCAACAAAATCAGCCACCTTGAGAATGCAAAGGAAATTTGGGACACTTTGATTGATATGCACGAAGGTACCGACTCCGTCAAGGAATCCAAGTTGGATGTGCTCCAAAGTCAACTTGACAAGTTCAAGATGAAGGATGGTGAAGGTGTCGCCGAAATGTACTCTAGGCTTGCTCTCATCACAAATGAGATTGCCGGCTTAGGAAGTGAAGAGATGACCGATAGATTCATCATTAAGAAGATCCTAAGAGCCTTGGATGGGAAATATGATACCGTGTGCACATTGATTCAAATGATGCCCAATTACAAAGATCTCAAGCCAACGGAAGTGATTGGAAGGATTGTTGCTCATGAGATGTCACTCAAGGATAAAGAGGAACTTCACAACAAATCAAGTGATGCCTACAAAGCCTCATGTGAAGTCCCCACTTCAATGAAGAATTAAGCTTAATGGTGAAGAACTTCAACAAGTTCTACAAGAGTAGAAGCAAAGATAGAAGCTTCAAGTCAAGGTCATACAATGACAAAAGATCTTCTAGTCGAGAGCGAAACTACTATAATTGTGGAAGACCCGGACACTATTCCAATGAGTGTACGGCTCCCTACAAGAGAAGAGAAGATTCTCCAAAAAGAAGAAGCAAAGAATCACCACCAAGAGAGAGAAGGAGTAGAGATGATCGTTATGAACGGAGATACTCACGGAGAAGCAAGGATTCGGAAAGGAAGGAAAAATCATCAAGGAGCTATACCAAACGAAGACATCAAGCTCATGTTGGTGAATGGGTATCCGGCTCCGACTCCGACAGCCACTCCGAGAGAAGTTATCACTCCGACTCCGAAGATACTCAAGATGAAGGTGTTGCCGGTCTAGCACTTGTGTCAACCAACTCCTACGACATATTTGACTCACCAAATGAAGGAATTGGAAGATGCTTCATGACCAAAGGTCCTAAGGTAACACACCCCGAGTATGTTGATTTTAATAGTGATGAAGATGACTTGTTGGGTGATGATGACTTGCTTGTTGACAACTCTAGTGATGAGTACTATGATGAAACATCAATTAATCATGCTAAAACGAATGACAATGATAAGGAGAAGATTGAGGCTCTAACTAAAGAACTAAACACTCTTAAGTTAGCTCATGAAACTATCTTCGAAGATCATCGAGAACTTTTAAGAGCTCATGAGAAACTACGCTTTGAAAAGCTCAATCTTGAGCAAGAGCATGAGTTCTTAAAAGCAATCAATGATGATCTCTGCAAGAAAAGTTCTTCTTACATTGCCAAGCGTTTACTATTATCCACTTACATGCCTCAAGTCAAGTCTAGTAACAAGAACAAGAAAGATTCTTCCTCTAGTAGTAACAATGATCATGCTAAATCCAATATTGTTGCTTCTAGTTCTCTTGATTCCACTAATGATTCTCTTAGCCAAGTTACACTTGAGCAAGAAAATAGCTTATTGAAGGGGATTATAGAGAAAGGAGTATACAAAAGCCTTGCCGGGGGTAAGCAATTTGAGGAAATTGTGCGCAAGCAAGGAATGCACCGAAAGAATCAAGGTGTTGGTTTTGAACGAAAGTTCAATGCCAATGGAGTTGAATGGGAAGAAGATCAATACCCCAAGACAAAGTTTGTTCCTCAACAAGAGAAGTATGACACTTCTTTCAAGGGGACACAAACTCAAGATGATCTTCCACCACAAGACTACAAGCAAAAACGCAAGGACAAGCTTCAAGAGGAGATTGATGCATTTGAAGAAGCTCCTAAGACCTTAGTCAAGTGGATTCCCAAGACCACGTCTAGTTCCACTTCATCAAGTACGACTACAACTCCAAGGATTCCCATCAAGATGGTGTGGATCCAAAAGAAGAAGAACTAGAGAGTTCTTGAGGGTGACTCCGCCAACATATTTCACTCTCATCATTTTGGCAAGAACAAGTGCAATCAACTTCCACATCATGCACTAGTTCAAGGAGTCACAAACCCTCTTGTTGGTAAGACAAGGGACAAGGTAACCTAAAGTTTTCATGGACATCATCTTGTGTATGCATCACTCTATGTCTATGGATATCCTTGTTTGTTCCTTGTGGGACTAACCCATGTAGGTATTGAAAGTGCAATTCACTCAAATGGATAGCTCCAAGTGATCTACATCAACATTGAGCATCCACATCTTCAACATCTACATGAAGTCATCATCGACAAAACCCAAGGTTAGTTCATCCCTCTTAGGGGGGATATCACATCTAGGGGGAGCTTTACTCTAAGACTTGAGCTAAAGCAACTCTAAAGATGTGAATACAACAATGCTTTATGTAAAAGTGGTAACCCCACTTGAGCTTAAACGATGAGTATGACCTACGATCAAGTGTTCTCACTTGACTCCTAAGTCAATATACTCATATATAGATGACCTAGTCATCGCAAATTGCTTGATAGATGCTAGAATTGTTTGTGCATGCTTTGACACATATTTCATTTGCCATCTTATTGTGCGAGCATGTTGGTTGCATATTTTACTCATTCGAGGACATCCACTTGTTGTTTTGATTGTTTGGCTTTATCTTCTCTTGCCAAGTGGATGGACAAGAATGCCTAAGAACCTCCTCTAGCTATCTATGCTTTTCTCGTCTCAAACTCTATTCATGCTGCATCACAAAACTTGATCAAGTCAGATTCGAACCACTCTGTGTGAGGAGCGCTCGGAGTCCCCGATTCGTCATAGACTTAAACTTCCAAAACCTCTTTGTGATTCTCGGTCTGACCGATACCACACTTTCGGTCCTACCGAGATCATTAAGTTGATCTAGGTTTTCGATCTTGGTGCAACCGATTTGAACCACTCGGTCACACCGAGTTGCAATAACTGTATACAGTTTTGCATCTCGGTGCCACCGAGTTGTTCCACTCGGTCACACCGACAGGGTCGGGCTATATATAGTGACGGGCAGAATTTTGGAAATTTCTCCGAAACCTCTTCGCCCGCGCATAGCTCGCTCTGCCTCCTGGGTCTCCGGATCGTCCTCCTCGCCACCAGCAGCCTCAAGGCGCTGGTCTCCGTCGCCGTCAACGGAATTCTGCCCCGCCGTTGCCGCCGTAGCGAGTCTCCGCCGAACTAGGGTATGGACTCGATCTTTGTGCTATTCTCCAATCCGATTCCTAGCACATTGTGATCATCATGATTCTTGCCACGTTTGATAAACTCCTATCCAGTCAATGAACTCGTAGATTAGGTTTAATTCGAAAATTTTAGGGTTAGGTTTCCGCCGAAACCATCTCGGACCCACCGAGTTGAAAAACTCGGTCCCACCGATTTGGCTTATGCCATTGCACAAGTAAAACTCGGTCTGACCGAGAATTACTTATCGGTGTGACCGATTTTGGAACTCTGTGAAACCCTAGCAGTCTCGGTGCCACCGAACTGTGACTTGGTCTGACCGAGTTCACTAGTTCTGGTGCCAAAACTACTTCGGTGTCACCGAGTTTGAAAATCGGTAGATCCAAGATGATTTTAGTGGGAAACTAAAACTAAGTTTTTGAATTATTCTTTTGCAAAAATCTCTGCATTTTGTGATGCTCATCCACTCTATCTCATCTATAATCTATTCACAGGGTCAGCAGTCAGTTTGCAACATGTCAGACAAGAGTGACAGCCAGAACTTGTCAGAGCAGCAAGTACAGTTGAGTGAGGGCACTAGCCCCTCAAGTTCCTCAGATGATGGCAGCAGGAGCACACCCAGCAACCTGCCTAAAGCTGCCACACGTCAGAGAAAGAAGAGGACTTCTGATTCTGAAGATGAAGACTATGTGGCAGAGAAAGAGGCCACATCAAAGAGAGTTGAGCCAGCTCAAGGCACAAAGCCAGGCCTAAAAATCAAAAGGCCAACAGGCAGGCAGCCCATGTCAAAGGCTAGAGCTTCAACTATGAAGCCTGCTCCCATTGAGCCCGTTGCTGCTGAGGGCAAAAAGAGGAAAGAAAGAGTGAAGAAGACTGTAGCCAGAGTGCTTGGGAAGGCCTCCATCATGGTAGATGAGGAGGAGGAAGAAGAGGTTGCTGCACCAGCACCCAAGGCTCCCAAGCTAATGGGAGATGCCATAAAGTCAGGGGCAGCTGCTTCCAAGGCCAAGTCAGCTCCAAACCCAAAGCCGAAGAGAAACACAAGAAGCATCCCAGCCACTAAGAAGAACAAGGCCCCAGTGCCTGAAGTTGCAGAAGAAGAAGAAGAAGAGCATGTCCTTAGGAAGCTCAAGCCCAAGATCCCAGACCACAACGATGCTCATCCTGTGGCTGAGGATATGAAGCTCAGGAGAGATTCAGGGCTGAGGAAGTGGAGAGAAGCAGATCCGTATGCTTCTAGGAGAAGGACTGCAGTGGACTACAGGTTTCATACCAAGGAGCAGCAGGATTTCTATGAGACAGTTTTGCTTGACAAGAAGCCAATTGTATGTGACATGAGATGGGTCGACTGGACCTATATGAAGGAGAATGAGGAACACTACCCTGGAGTATATGATAGCTTTAGTGCGTGTGGAGTGGCAGACTTTGTTGGGCAGAAGCTCACAAAGTGGAACGAGGAACTAATCATGCAATTCTACTCCACATCACACTTTTATCCGGATGGCAGGATCACTTGGATGTCAGAGGGTACAAGGTACCAATCAACTGTTGAGGAATGGGCGAAGTTGATCAATGCCCCAGAGGAGCAAGCAGGTGACTTGGACATCTATGCCAAGAAGAAGATGGACCACAACTCTATGTCCAACATGTACAAGGAGATTCCAAATGAAGCACTTGACACGTTCAAGTTTGGCTCAGTGCACCATCTTCTGTCAGGACTACCCACTATCAACTGGATACTGAGGCACACCCTATTGCCCAAGTCTGGAGATCACAAGATGATCAGAGGTCACGCGATCAATTTTCTTCATGTCTTTGACGTGCCTCAAAAATTCAAAGTCATGAGTCTCATAGTGGAAACAATCAAGAGGACAGCAGCAGACCAGAAGAGGAGCTGTGGGTATGCCCCACAGATTCAGGAGCTCATCAACTCCAAGATGGGCACGGGCATATACCTCTTGGATAAGGAACACCTGCCCATCCGTCCAGACTTTGAAGATAACCAAGTGGTCATGACTGAGAATGAGCCATCATCTGCCCATGCACAAGCTCAGAAGGAGAAGGCGAAGAAGGAGAAAGCTGCCAGGATGCCTACTCAAGCGGAAGCATCTGATTACTTCCTGAAAACCAAACAAGAGCAGCTTGGTTACCTGATTGCGTCCACCCTGCGGATTGAGCAAGGACTTGCCACCCTGACTCAAAACCAGGCAAGCTTAGAGAGGATCATGGAATAGAGGTTCTATGACTTGGACATCAAGGTGACAGAGATACAGACTACCGTGGAGCAGCTCCAGGATGACATGAATGAGAGGAGAGGCAGGACCACGACTGATGCTTTTGCCAGGGTGCCACGAGGTCCGAGGTCGTCTACACTGCCAGTTGCTGACACCAGAGCTACAACGTCTGCGCCAGCCATAGCCTCAGTTCCACCAGCTCCAGCATTCACTTCAGCCTCAACTCCGACCACGTCTACCGAAGGCTTCGTCCTTGGAGTGCTCCGGACTCCACCACCACCTGAAGATCAAGCCTAAGCGTCGACTTAGCACTATGCATTTTTTAGGAACTTTTTGGTAACTTGTTGCCAAAGGGGGAGAAAATGTATAGATCATAGGCTTCGAGAGAGAGTGTTGCTTTTATTCTCTCTTGTTTTTATTTGGTGGTTTTTCGAACTTTGTTTGCTTGTGTGTGAGATACTACGTCCTTATGTTTGTGAGACATCGATGATCATGTGTTTGATCATAAGCTACACTTAATGTTTGCTTAATGCTTGCTTAAATATTATCATTCTATCTATCTTTTGTGATCACTCACTATTCTTGGTGATGAGTGCATGTATTTCAATCTTATCATTTTTGAGCGCTCCACCAAGATGTATGTGACATGGAAGAGTAACCCATGACTCTAACTCCTTGTGCATTTGCAGTCCAAAGCAAATTTTAAATATGCACAAATTTAGGGGGAGCTCTTATTTGTCACAGACTTCTCAAAGCGACGATATATTTCATGCTTATTATCATTTGTCGAAGCTTTGATCTATATGTTGTCATCAATTACCAAAAAGGGGGAGATTGAAAGTGCAACTATCCCTAGGTGGTTTTGGTAATTCATAACAACATATAGCTCATTGAGCTAATGCTATTTCAAGATGATTATTTCAGGAAAGCTCAATGATTGGCATGGCATGGATGTGAAAGTGGAACCCTCAAAATGCTAAGGACAAAGAATTGGCTCAAGCTCAAAAGTTCAAGACTCTTCATTTTATATTTTAGTGATCCAAGATCACATTGAGTCTTTAGGAAAAGCCAATACTATCAAGGAGGGATGAGGTGTTGCTTAATGAGCCTCTTGCTCTATGTGCTTAATGATATGCTCCAAAATCCTCAGCTACTTTCCCATATCCACAAATGACCTAAACCCTAAGCCAAACTCGGTCATACCGATTCTTTCATTCCGGCGCCACCGAGTTTCACTTGTCATTTGCCACTGCCAAACCCTAGCAATTCGGTCCTGCCGATAAGGATCTCAGTCTCACCGAGATGGGCTTGCAAACTCTCTGTTTCCCTTTCATAACTTTTCGGTCTCATCGAAAGAGCGAATCGGTCCCACCGAGAATGCAAGGTAAACTCTACGTTTCCTTCTTGTAACTTTTCGGTCTCACCAAAAGAGCGAGTCGGTCCCACCGAGTTTGCCTGACCAACTCTCTGGTTAGCTTATTGCCAAACTCGGTCTCACCGAGTTTGTGCAATCGGTCTCACCGAGATTACGTTATGCACAAACCCTAACCGAATCGGTCCTACCGAGTTGCATGTCAGTCCCACCGAAATTCCTAACGGTCACTAGGTTTACTATTTCGGTCCGACCGAGTTTTCTGATTCGGTCCCACCGAGATTGATAAATTGTGTGTAACAGTTGGATTTTGTGTGGAGGCTATAAATACCCCTCCACCTCCTCTTCACTCGTGGAGAGAGCAATCAGAACACATACACCATTCCAACTCATATGTTCTGAGAGAGAACCACCTACTCATGTGTTGAGACCAAGATATTCCATTCAAACCATATGAATCTTGATCTCTAGCCTTCCCCAAGTTGCTTTCCACTCAAATCTTCTTTCCACCAGATCCAAATCCTATGAGAGAGAGTTGAGTGTTGGGGAGACTATCATTTGAAGCACAAGAGCAAGGAGTTCATCATCAACACACCATTTGTTACTTCTTGGAGAGTGGTGTCTCCTAGATTGGCTAGGTGTCACTTGGGAGCCTCCGACAAGATTGTGGAGTTGAACCAAGGAGTTTGTAAGGGCAAGGAGATCGCCTACTTCGTGAAGATCTACCGCTAGTGAGGCAAGTCCTTCGTGGGCGATGGCCATGGTGGGATAGACAAGGTTGCTTCTTCGTGGACCCTTCGTGGGTGGAGCCCTCCGTGGACTCGCGCAACCGTTACCCTTCGTGGGTTGAAGTCTCCATCAACGTGGATGTAGGATAGCACCACCTATCCGAACCACGGGAAAAACATCCGTGTCTCCAATAGGGTTTGAATTCTCCAAACCCTTCCCTTTATATTCTTGCAAGTTGCATGCTTTACTTTCCGCTGCCAATATACTCTTTGCATGCTTTCTTGAATTGTGTAATGATTGCTTGACTTGTCCTAAGATAGCTAAAAACTGCCAAGAACTAAAATTGGGAAAAGGTTAAGTTTTTATTTGGTCAAGTAGTCTAATCACCCCCCCCCTCTAGACATAATTCCGATCCTACACTTGCCGGTAACGAGATTGAACTAGGTATTGGATACCGACGATCGAATCTCGGGCAAGTAACATACCGATGACAAAGAGAACAACGTATGTTGTTATGCGGTCTGACCGATAAAGTTCGTAGAATGTGTTGGAGCCAATATGGGCATCCAGGTCCCGCTATTGGTTATTGACCGGAGACGTGTTTCGGTCATGTCTACATTGTTCTCGAACCCGTAGGGTCCGCACGCTTAAGGTTTCGATGACAGTTATATTATGAGTTTATACATTTTGATGTATCGAAGGTTGTTCGGAGTCCTGGATGTGATCACGGACATGATGAGGAGTCTCGAAATGGTTGAGACATAAAGATTGATATATTGGAAGCCTATGTTTGGATATCGGAAGTGTTCCGGGTGAAATCGGGATTTTACCGGAGTACCGGGAGGTTACCGAAACCCCCCGGGAGCTATATGGGCCTTAGTGGGCTTTAGTGGAAAAGAGAAGGGGCAGCCCAAGATGGGCCACGCGCCTCTCCCCTCCCCTAGTCCGAATAGGACAAGGAGAGGGGGCCGGCCCCCCTCTCTCTTTCCCCCCTCCGCGAATCCTATTCCAACTAGGATTTGGGGGGGGGGATCCTACTCCCAGAGGGAGTAGGACTCCTCCTGGCGCGCCTCCCCTTGGCCGACTGCACCCCCCCCGTTGATCCTTTATATACGGAGGCAGGGGAACCCCAGAGACACACAAGTTGATCCACATGATCTTATTCTTAGCCGTGTGCGGCGCCCCCTGCCACCATAGTACTCAATAATATTGTAGCGGTGCTTAGGCGAAGCCCTACGACAGTAGTACATCAAGATCGTCACCACGCCGTCGTGCTGACGGAACTCTTCCCCAACACTTTGCTGGATCAGAGTCCGGGGATCGTCATCGAGCTGAACGTGTCCTAAAACTCGGAGGTGCCGTAGTTTCGGTGCTTGATCGGTCGGGCCGTGAAGACGTACGATTACATCAACCAAACGCTTCCGTTGTTGATCTACTAGGGTACGTAGATCACACTCTCCCCTCGTTGCTATGCATCACCATGATCTTGCGTGTGCGTAGGAAATTTTTTGAAATTACTACGTTCCCCAACAGTGGTATATATTATCTTCTTATAACTGTTTGGATCATTTATTGTTTATGACAATTATGCCGACCAATGTGACATAGATTTTATTTATGTAGGAGGTAGTTGAATCGGAAATTCCAACTGACCCTATTGTCGAGAGGTTAAATTTAGTTGAAGAAGAATACAATTACTTGAAGGAAAAAAATTGAGGAGGAGAAGATGATATTGGAGTCGCATGTTGCGGATGTCGTCGATGATCACAAGATCAAGATGGATGCAGTGCAGTTGAAGATATGAGAAAGATTAGAAAATATGCCATTCATACCGAGGCTTGGTATCATTATGCCGTTGGATCAATTGTTACCTTGGTCGTGATTATGATCGCATTTGTTGTTGCATTGAAAGGTTTTACATAGTTTCAATGTATGGTTTAAGTAGATGCTCTGGAGAGCTATATGTTGTTCAACTTAAACTATGTATGTACTTTGGTTTTAATGTGATGACAAACTTCTATTAATTTGGTCACTTATCTATCCATGTGAATCTGTAATGGTTTTTGACACACATAATTATATATAATGCAAGAAGATGAACCGGCAATGGATGTACGGTGACAGACACACATAATTATGTTTCTCGAAGTGGCTGAGGCAAACAAGCAGAATGGTTGCATGAAAAATAACAAATGAAGTCAGAAAAGGTTGAAAATTGATGATGTGGCTTTGAATGATGCATTTTGAACACACAAAACGTCTGGAGTTCAAATAAGTTCAAAAAAATGAAATCCCTTTGTAACAGATGAGTTTTCGTCTGAAACTCTGATACGTCGAAAGAGATTGTCCGTTTTGTACACGAAGTGCATCTAGTTTTTTGCCGTAACCATCTCTACTTTTTAGCACATGCTATGTGGGTGAAACAATGATAACATGCCAAATTTCAACCTTTTCAGAGTTCATTTCTAGTGCTTTTCAATTTCAGGGTCATTTAGTGCAAAAAGAATGAACTAATAGCAAGAATAATGAACTAGAAAACTTTTACGAAACTCTGATAGAAAAAATAATAAACTAAAATAATGAACTAGAAAACTTCAATGAAACTCTAATAGAAAAAACAATGATCTAGAAAACTTTAATGAAACTCTAATAGCAAAAGGAATCAACTAAAAAGCTTTCATAAACCTCTAGTATTATTGAAACTACAATTATATAAAATTTATGCAACTAAAATTATCAAAGTATTCTCTGTTCAAAACATTATAAGCAAAAAGAATTTTCACAAATAACTTTTTTTTGTTAGAAACTTTAATAGCAAAAAGAATTATCATAATTTTTTTGTTAGAAACTAAAATAACAAAAACTGTTTTTGAATATAATGATAAAACACAGTAATATTAAATAGCAGGAAAAAGAATCGCTCCAAAATCTATTTTTATAGTAAAGTTAATCACAAACTAGCGATTCACACAAATTTCAAAGAATTCAAATTTAAATTATTCAAATTGGAAAACTAATGGCACTAACAGAAAGTTTATTATTTTTATTACCTAAAATAAAAAAGAATCAGTGAAAAACAGTAACTATTTTATTTTATAGTAAAGTTAATCACAAACTAGTGATTCACATAAATTTCAAAGAATTCAAATTTAAACTATTCAAATTGGAAAACTAATGACACTAACAGAAATTTTATTACTTTTACTACCTAAAATCAAAAAGAATCACTGAAAAACGGTAAGTATTTTATTTTTATAGTAAAGTTAATCACAAACTAGTGATTCTCACAAATTTCAAAGAATTCAAATTTAAACTATTCAAATTGGAAAACTAATGGCACTAACAGAAAGTTTATTATTTTTATTACCTAAAATAAAAAAGAATCACTAAAAAATAGTAAGTATTTTGTTGTAAGTAGAAAGAAAATAAAATAAATAAAGCAACAAAGATAACAAAAAAATTGGAAAAAATATAAAAAATGCCACCTACTGGGCCACCATGGCCTGAATACGACTAGAAACCCACCCATGGGCTAGGATTCAGGCCTGCAGTAGGCTCAGTAGGCCCACAGGCAGATAAAGTGACTTTAGGCCCGTAAGCCTGAATTAGAGAGGAGCTCGAAGTGGTCAGCGCAGCAGCGCTTATAAACCACTCTCGAAGCCTCTCGGCTAGCGAGGTGGGACTAAACATCCCACCGCACCGCGACAGTTCGAGCATAAGACCATTAGTCCCGGTTCGTGGCTCGAACCGGGATGAAAGGGGGCATTTGGTCCCGGTTTGTGGCACCAACCGGAACCAATGCCACCCCTTTAGTCCCGGTTGGTGCCACCAACCGGGACCAAAGGCCTTTGCTTCCCGCCCTTTGGACTGCTGAAAAGAGACCTTTGGTCCCGGTTGGTGGCACTAACCGGGAGTAAAGGGGAGCATTGGTTCCGGTTCATGGCACCAACCAGGACCAAAGCTCTAGGTACATAACCAACACTTGTGAAAATTGGGTACATAACCAACACTTGTGAAAATTTTCATCTTCGTCTCGCAATTGCCCCCGACGACCCCTCGACGACATCGACGCCGCCCGCCGCCCCCGTCATCATCGTCGCCGTCGCCCGCTGTGACGCCCCTGATTTGACCGTACACTAATCATACACGCAAATGTGTACGATCAAGATCAAGGACTCACAGGAAGATATCACAACACAACTCTAGACACAAATTAAAATAACAAGCTTTATATTACAAGCCAGGGGCCTCGAAGGCTCAAATACATAAGCTCGAATACACAAGAGTCAGTGGAAGCAATAATATCTGAGTACAGATATAAGTTAAACAAGATTGCCTTAAAAAGGCTAGCACAAACTGGGATACAGATCGAAAGAGGCGCAGGCCTCCTGCCTGGGATCCTCCTAAATTACTCCTGGTCATCGTCAGCAGGCTACACATAGAAGTAGGCACCTCCAGGGTAGTAGGAGTCGTCGTCGACGGTGGCGTCTGGCTCCTGGGCTCCATCGTCTGGTCGCAGCAATCTGGTATAGAAAGGGGAAAAGAGGGAGCAAAGCAACCGTGAGTACTCATCCAAAGTACTCGCAAGCAAGGAGCTACACTACATATATATGCATTGGTATCAAATGGAAAAGGGGTATCATATGTGGACTGAACTGTAGAATGTCGGAATAAGAGGGGGATAGCTAGTCCTATCGAAGACTACGCTTCTAGTAACCTCCATTTTGCAGCAGAAGAAGAGAGTAGATGGTAAGTTCACCAAGTAACATCGCATAGCATAATCCTAACCGATGATCCTCCCCTCGTCGCCCTGTGAGAGAGCGATCACCGGTTGTATCTGGCACTTGGAAGGGTGTGTTTTATTAAGTATCCGGTTCTAGTTGTCACAAGGTCAAGGTACAACTCCAAGTCATCCTGTTACCGACGATCACGGCTATTCGAATATATTAACTTCCTTGCATGGGTGCACCACATTTCCCAACACGCTCGATCCCCTTTGTCCGGACACACTTTTCTAGGTCATGACCGGCCTCGGAAGATCAACACGTCGCAACCCTACCTAGGCACAACAGAGAGGTCAGCACGCCGGTCTAAATCCTATGGCGCAGGGGTCTGGGCCCATCGCCCATTGCACACCTGCACGTTGCGAGGGCGGCCGGAGAGCAGACCTAGCAACCTCCATTACAAAGGAAGTTGCGTCATGAGGTCCAACCCGGCGCGCGCCGCTTAGTCGCTGACGTCACGAAGGCTTCAGCTGATACCACGACGTCGAGTGCCCATAACTGTTCCCGCGTAGTTGGTTAGTGCGTATAAGCCAGTGGCCAGACTCAGATCAAATACCAAGATCTCGTTAAACGTGTTATTTTGACATAACCGCGGACGCCGACCAGGACCAGGCCCACCTCTCTCCTAGGTGGTCTCAACCTGCCCTGTCCCTTCGCCACAAAGTAATAGTCGGGGGCCGTCGGGAACCCAGGCCCACCACTACCTGGGTGGAACCACCTGCCCCTTCAACCCCCCAACATCGAAATCACTTGCGGGTACTCAACGACCCGACCTGACTTTAGTCACAACATGTATAATATGTATGTATAATATAAACCCGTGACCAACACCCAACGTGATCACGACCCGATAGTATAGCATGGCAGACTGACAAGAATGTAGGGCCACTGATGATAATCTAGCATCCTATACTAAGCATTTAGGATTGCAGGTAAGGTATCAACAATTGTAGCAACAATGACAGGCTATGCATCAGAATAGGATTAAAGGAAAGTAGTAACATGCTACACTACTCTAATGCAAGTAGTAGAGAGAAGAGTTGGCGATATCTGGTGATCAAGGGGGGCTTGCCTGGTTGCTCTGGCAAGAAGGAGGGGTCGTCAACACCGTAGTTGTACTGGGTAGCAACGACGTCGGTCCCGGTGTCTAACGAGAGAAGAGGGGGAAGAAACAATAAATATAATGCAAACATAAGCATGACAATGGAAGACATGACAATGTGCGGTGCTAGGTGTGCCCTAACGCGGTAGGAGGTGGTACCAGCGAAGGGGGGAAACATCCGGGAAAGTATTCCCGGTGTTTGGCTTTTTTTGACAGATGAACCGGAGGGTAAAGTTGCGTGTTTGCTATGCTAGGGATGTGTGACGGACGAACGGGCAGCGTATCCGGATTCTTCTCGTCGTTTTGAGCAACTTTCTTGTACAAAGTTTTTCCATCCGAGCTACGGTTTATTTTATATTAATTTTAAAAGATATAAATCAATTTTAGCATTTATTTAATTAATTTAATTCAACATTATCCAGAACAGTGTTTGCTGACATCATCATGACGTCAGCATGATGTCAGCAGTTGACCTAGTGACAGGTGGGTCCCACCAGTGAGTGACTGTTTGACTAATTAACAGTAGTTATTTAGGTTAACTAGTTATTAGGTTAATTAATCTTAATTAGTTAATTTAAACAGAATTAATTAAGTTAATTATTTAGTTAATTAATTATTTTTATTATTTATTATTATTATTTAAATTCTTTTTTAAATTTCGTTCAAAGGGGGTGGGCCCCGTTTGTCTGTGGCCCAGAGGGGCCTTAACGGGTGCAGGTACTAGCGGGCAACGGGCGCCCAGGCGTGCGCCCGTGGCCACCCAGTGGGGCGCCAGCCACGGCGGCGTATCGGAGCAGGGCGGCGCAGCCTGGAGGGGGGGTGGCGCGGCCGGGCCGGTGCGGGGCCGCACGGTGATGCGGGGGCCGAACGGCACGGACGCACGGCGAGAGCCGCCCGCAGCGGAGCAGAAGCAGCAGGGCTGCACAGCGGAGGGAGAGCGGCGGCAGGGGGCGGCCAAGGCGCGGCCATGGCAGGAGTGCACGGGAGAAGTCGGGGCGTGGCCCGGGATGTGCAGGGGGAGGTCGGTGCACGAACCAGGCGTGGGGAGTGAGGTGACGATGCGGGGCGAGGCCACCGTGAGCGTGGGCCTCGGTGTCCAGAGCAGGGGGAGGCGCGCGGGGCGTCGTGGTGCGCACCGACGCACGGGCGCGAGTGGCGGGCGGTAGAGTGCGGCCAGGGGAGGCGCAACGGGCAGGGCTCGGCCATGTGTGGGCGGCACCAGCGTCGGGGAGGCAAAGCACGGGCGCACGCGAGGCCACGCGAGAGCGTGCCCGAGCGCGGGATGGCACCAGCGAGCGCGGGCAGCGCGTTCTGCGAGGGAGGGGAAGCGAGCGGTGCAGGGACCTACAAGGGAATACGCGGTCGGCAGCAGTGGCCGTGATGACCGAACGAGGAAGGGAAAGGGAAGGCGGAGCGGGTCGGGGTCCTCACCCCCGATGCAGGGGTACGCCGGCGAGGTTTGGTGAGGCGACTCGGCGAGGAGGACGAGGAAGAGAGGAGGCAGTCCGGCGAGGTGGTGGTTCGGGCGACGGCGCGGTCCAGCGGCGTCGGGGCGGTCATCAATGTCCAGGGGCGTCAGGGGCGATGGCGACGCGATCGGCGCAGTGAGGGGCGCCTTCGAGCGCCCAATCCGATCGGGATCGGGGGAAGCAGAGGGAGGAGTGGGGGAAGTGGGGGTGGGGTGCGCTAGGGTTTCGGGGGTGGGCGAGGTTAGTCGGCGCGAATGGGCCGGCCTGGTTGACCCGATGGCCAGCGGGGCCGAGGCCTAGTGGGAGGGGAAGGGGTTCTCCTTTTTCTTTTCTTTTTGTTTAATGTTTTGTCTATTTTCTTTTTTTCTTTTTACCCTTTTCTGTTTTATTTTATTTTAGTTGTTATACCTAAATTAGTACCACTAATCATACCTCTACTACAAAATGTTTAACCCTCCAATTAAACTAGTTTATCATTTTAATAACTATAAAAGGCATTCAGTTAATTCTTTTGTTATTGTTTTATTTATTTTAGGACATTCAAACACTTTTAAAGATGTTGGTTTCTCCACCATTACTACATAGGTTTTATTTGACCCAGTTTGAACATTTTAGTTTTAATGTTTGAAAACTTTTGATGTTTGTCTTTATTTTAAAATTTGAATTTGAATCGTTTTTTGAACCATCGTGAGATTAACAACAGTAACGGAGGTGATGTGGCATCATTACCAGAGGGTTGCTGTAGCTTAATTATCCAGGCGTCACACCCGCGCCCTCGCCCGACTCCGTCGCCGCGCGCCGCCCCTGCCCCAACATGCGCCGCCCCTGCCCCGACGCCGTCGCCCACGCCCTCGCCGTCGCCCGCGCCCTCGCCCGACGCCGTCGCCGCTGAATGTAACTTTTTAGTTATACATGTTATTTTTTACATGTTTTTAGATTTTCATATATGTATATATGTATTTTTTAGATATATGTATTTTTTATGTATGTATGTACCTTTTACATGGTTTTTGTATGTATGTATGTATTTTTTCAATTGTAATATATGCAAAAGTTAGATTTTTAGAAAAGTTAAATCTATATATGTTCTCTAATTTAGTACATTTTAGGTTAGTTTCATTTTTAGAAAAGTTTAATATATTTAGGAGGAAGAAAGAGAAGGAAGAAGGAAAAATAAGAAAAAGTTTTATATATGCAAAAGTTACATTTTTAGAAAAGTTTTGTATATCTAGCTAGGAAAGGAAGAAGAAGAAAAAGAATGAGAGGAAAAAGGAAAATAAGAAGAGAAAGAAGGGGAAGAAGAGGAGAGGAAGAATAGAAGAAATAAATAAGAAGAGGAAGAAATAAGAAAAAGAAGAGGAGAAGAAGAAAGGAATAAAGTAGAAGAAGAAAAAAATAGAATTTTTTCTGTTCCTTTCTTCTTCTCCTCTTTTTAAATTCTTTTTTTCGATCTTCTCCTTTTTTTATTTCTTCTTTCTCTTCTTATTTTCTATCGGGTATGTCGTTGTCGATATACCCCCTCCCGATAACTTCAACACGAGGGGGAGGGTCGATATACCCCCTCCCTAATAACATTATTTTCCCATGTATGTACGTCGTCGTTGTCGATATAACCCCCTCTCGGATAACTTCGACATGAGGGGCGGTCGATATATATACCTCCTCTCGACCATGATAACTTATACCACGGGAGCACCCCCCGTCCCTCTCGCTCGACCAAAACTCTCGAGGACACCCAAACCCTAGAAAAAAACGATGCCAGTCTCCTACCCCCTCCCGCCACGCCCCTACCCGACAAACTCTCTCGAGGCCTGATATGTCCATTTTGCATCATGCTTTTATATTGATATTTATTGCATTATGGGCTATTATTACACATTATGTCACAATACTTATGCCTATTCTCTCTTATTTTACAAGATTTACATAAAGAGGGAGAATGCTGGCAGGTGGGATTTTGGGCTGGAAAAGAAGCAAATATTAGAGACCTATTCTGCACAACTCCAAAAGTCCTTAAACTTCACGGAAGATGTTTTCCAAATATATAAAAAATATTGAGAGCAAGAACTTCACCAAGGGAGCCACACCCTGCCCACGAGGATGGGGGGCGCGCCCCCCTACCTCGTGGGCCCCCTGGTGGCCCTTCGGTGACCATCTTCTGCTATCTGGAGTCTTTCGATAGGAAAAAAAATCATAAGCCATCTTCTCGGACGAAACTCCGCCGCCACGAGGCAGGACCTTGGCGGAACCAATATAGGGCTCTGCGGAGCTATTCTGCCGGGGAAACTTCCCTCTCGGAGGGGGAAATCATCACCATCGTCATCACCAACGCTCCTCTCATCGGGACAGGGCAATCTCCATCAACATCTTCATCAGCACCATCTCATCTCAAAACCCTAGTTCATCTCTTGTATCCAATCCTTGTCTCCAAGTCCGGGATTGGTGCCAGTACGTTGCTAGTAGTGTTAATTACTCCTTGTAGTTGATGCTAGTTGGTTTATTTGGTGGAAGATCATATGTTCAGATCCTATATGCATATTAATACCCCTCTGATTATGAACATGCTTATGCTTTGTGAGTAGTTACTTTTGTTCTTGAGGACATGGGAGAAGTCTTGCTATTAGTAGTCATGTGAATTTGGTATTCGTTCGATATTTTGATGAGATGTATGTTGTCACTCCTCTAGTGGTGTTATGTGAACGTCGACTACCTGACACTTCACCATTATTTGGGCCTAGAGGAAGGCATTGGCAAGTAATAAGTAGATGATGGGTTGCTAGAGTGACAGAAGCTTAAACCCTAGTTTATGCGTTGCTTCGTAAGGGGCTGATTTGGATCCATATGTTTCATGCTATGGTTATGTTTACCTTAATACTTTTGTTGTAGTTGCGGATGCTTGCAATAGAGGTTAATCATAAGTGGGATGCTTGTCCAAGTAAGGATAGTACCCAAGCACCGGTCCACCCACATACCAAATTATCAAAGTACCGAACGCGAATCATATGAACGTGATGAAAACTAGCTTGACGATATTCCCATGTGTCCTGGGGAGCGCTTTACATCATATAAGAGTTTGTCTAGGCTTGTCCTTTGCTACAAAAAGGATTGGGCCACCTTGCTACACCTTATTTACTTTTGTTACTTGTTGCTCGTTACAAATTATCTTATCACCAAACTATCTGTTAACACTTGTTTCAGTACTTGCAGGGATTACCTTGCTGGAAACCGCTTATCATTTTCGTCTGCTCCTCGTTGGGTTCGACACTCTTACTTATCGAAAGGACTACGATAGATCCCCTATACTTGTGGGTCATCAAGACTCTTTTCTGGCGCCGTTGCCGGGGAGTGAAGCGCCTTTGGTAGGTGGAATTTGGTAAGGAAAATTTATATAGTGTGCTGAATTTTACTGTCACTTGTTACCATGGAAAGTAATCCTCTGAGGGGCTTGTTCGGGGTATCCTCACCCCGACCAGTAGAGCAAAGAGTTGCTCCTCAACCTACTGAACCTACTGAAAATGAAAATGAAAATGCTTGCTTTGAAGTTCCTTCTGGTATGATAGAAAAACTGCTAGCTAATCCTTTTTAGGAGATGGAACAAAACATCCTGATGAACATCTGATATATGTGGATGAAGTTTGTGGATTATTTAAGCTTGCAGGTGTACCCGGAGATGTTGTTAATAAGAAGGTCTTCCCTTTATATTTGAGGGGAGATGCATCGACATGGTATAGGCTATGTGATAATATGAGGTCTTAGAATTACAAACGATTGAAATTGGAATTTCATCAGAAGTTTTATCCTATGCATCTTATTCATCGTGATCGCAATTATATATATAATTTTTGGCCTCGCGAAGTATAAAGCATCGCTCAAGCTTGGGGGAGGCTTAAGTGAAGGAAATATGCCCTAGAGGCAATAATAAAGTTATTATTTATTTCCTTATATCATGATAAATGTTTATTATTCATGCTAGAATTGTATTAACCGGAAACATAATACATGTGTGAATACATAGACAAACAGAGTGTCACTAGTATGCCTCTACTTGACTAGCTCGTTAATCAAAGATGGTTATGTTTCCTAACCATGAACAAAGAGTTGTTATTTGATTAACGAGGTCACATCATTAGTTGAATGATCTGATTGACATGACCCATTCCATTAGCTTAGCACCCGATCGTTTAGTATGTTGCTATTGCTTTCTTCATGACTTATACATGTTCCTATGACTATGAGATTATGCAACTCCCGTTTGCCGGAGGAACACTTTGGGTGCAACCAAACGTCACAACGTAACTGGGTGATTATAAAGGAGTACTATAGGTGTTTCCAATGGTAGATGTTGGGTTGGCGTATTTCGAGAATAGGATTTGTCACTCCGATTGTCGGAGAGGTATCTCTGGGCCCTCTCGGTAATACACATCACATAAGCCTTGCAAGCATTATAACTAAGATGTTAGTTGTGAGATGATGTATTACGGAACGAGTAAAGAGACTTGCCAGTAACGAGATTGAACTAGGTATTGGATACCGACGATCGAATCTCGGGCAAGTAACATACCGATGACAAAGGGAACAACGTATGTTGTTATGCGGTCTGACCGATAAGGATCTTCGTAGAATATGTAGGAGCCAATATGGGCATCCAGGTCCCGCTATTGGTTATTGACCGGAGACGTGTCTCGGTCATGTCTACATTGTTCTCGAACCGTAGGGTCCGCACGCTTAACGTTACGATGACAGTTATTATGAGTTTATGCATTTTGATGTACCGAAGGTTGTTCGGAGTCCCGGATGTGATCACGGACATGACGAGGAGTCTCGAAATGGCCGAGACATAAATATTGATATATTGGAAGCCTATATTTGGATATCGGAAGTGTTCCGGGTGAAATCGGGATTTTACCGGAGTACCGGGAGGTTACCGGAACCCCCCGGGAACCATATGGGCCTTATTGGGCCTTGGTGGAAAGGTGAAAGGGGCAGCCAAGGTGGGCTACACGCCTCCCCCCTCCCCTAGTCCTATTAGGACTAGGAGTGGTGGCCGGCCCCCTTCTCTCTCTCTCTCTCTCTCTCTCTCTCTCTCTCTCTCTCTCTCGGAATCCTATTAGGAATAGGATTGAGGGGGGAGTACTGCGCCCTCCTCCTTGGCCGGCCAGCCCTCCCCCTTGGATCCTTTATATACGGGGGAAGGGAGCACCTCTAGACACACAAGTTGATCATTGAGATCGTTCCTTAGCCATGTGCGGTGCCCCCTGCCACCATATTCCACCTCGATCATATCGTTGTAGTGCTTAGGCGAAGCCCTGCGTCGGTAGAACATCATGATCGTCATCATGCCGTCGTGCTGACGGAACTCCTCCCCGAAGCTTTGCTGGATCGGAGCCCGGGGATCGTCATCGAGCTGAACGTGTGCTAAGAACTCGGAGGTGCCGGAGTAACGGTGCTTGGATCGGTCGGATCGGGAAGACGTACGACTACTTCCTCTACGTTGTGTGATCGCTTCCGTAGTCGGTCTGCGTTGGTACGTAGACAACACTCTCCCCTCTCGTTGCTATGCATCACCATGATCTTGCGTGTGCATAGGAAAATTTTGAAATTACTACGTTCCCCAACATTAAGTCAATGTTATATTCATGCCCCAATCATGAGCTCTCAAGAGAAATGATAATTCAAAATTTTTATGCTCGGCTTTCTGGTAACAATCGCACCATGCTTGATACTTCTTGTGCTGGTTCTTTTATGATGAAGACTATTGAATTCAAATGGGATTTATTGGAAAGAATTAAATGCAACTCTGAAGATTGGGACCTCGACAATGGTAAGGAGTCGGGTATGACACCTAGTTTTGATTGTGTTAAATCTTTTATGGATACCGATATTTTTCGTAAATTTAGCACTAAATATGGACTTGACTCTGAGATAGTAGCTTCTTTCTGTGAATCTTTTGCTCCTTATGTTGATCTCCCCAAGGAGAAGTGGTTTAAATATCATCCTCCCATAGAAGTAAAAGTAGTTGCACCTATTAAAGTTGAAGAAAAGACTATCACTTATAATGATCCTATTGTTCCTACTTCTTATGTTGAGAAACCACCTTTCCCTGTTAGGATAAAGGATCATGCTAAAGCTTCAACAGTGGTTCGTAAAAGCAATATTAAAATATATACACCTCCTGAGCAAGTTAAAGTTGAACCTAATATTGCTATTGTTAAAGATCTCTTGTCTGATAATATAGATGGGCATGTTATTTATTTCTGTAATGAAACTGCTAGATTTTACTAAACCCCGTGATAAAGATAAACCTAGACCTGTGGTAGGCATGCTTGTTATTTCTGTTAAAATAGGAGATCATTGTTATCATGGCTTATGTGATATGGGTGCTGGTGCTAATGCAATACCTTATTCCTTATACAAAGAAGTTATGCATGATATTGCACCTGCTGAGATGGAAGATATTGATGTTACAATTAAACTTGCCAATAGAGATACTATTTCACCAATGGGAATTGTTAGAGATGTTCAAGTCTTGTGTGGGAAAACTAAATGTCCTGCTAATTTTCTTGTTCTTGGTTCCCCACAAGATAGCTTTTGTCCCATTATATTTGGTAGACCCTTCTTAAATGTTGTTAATGCTACCATAGATTGCAAAAGAGATGTTGTTACTATCGGTTTAGATGATATGACTCATGAATTTAATTTTTCTAAATTTAGTAGACAACACCGTGAAGAAGAATTACCTAGTAAGGATGAAACTATTGGTCTTGCTTCTATTGCCGTACCTCCTACTGATGCTTTAGAACAATATTTGCTAGACCATGAAAATGATATGTTTATGAATGAAAGAAGGGAATTAGATGAAGCATTCTTTAAAAAGGAACCTATTCTGAAAAACAATTTACCTATTGAAATCCTAGGGGATCCTCCTCCGTGATCCCGTGTTTAAGCTTAAACCGTTACCTGATACTCTTAAATATGCTTATCTTGATGAGAAAAAGATATATCATGTTATTATTAGTGCTAACATTTCAAAACATGAAGAAGAGAGATTATTGAAAACTCTAAAGAAGCACCGTGCTGCTATTGGGTATACTCTTGATGATCTTAAGGGCATTAGTTCCACTCTATGTCAACATAAAATTAATTTGGAAGAAGATGCTAAACCAGTTTGTGATCATCAACGCCGACTGAATCCTAAAATGAAATAAGTGGTAAGAAAGGAGATACTAAAGCTCCTTGAGGCAGGTATAATTTATCCCGTTGCTGATAGTCAGTGGGTAAGCCCTGTCCGTTATGTCCCTAAGAAGGGAGGTATTACTGTTGTTCCTAATGATAAAGATGAATTGATTCCTCAAAGAATTATTATAGGTTATAGGATGGTAATTGATTTCCGCAAATTAATTAAGGCTACTAAAAAGGATCATTACCCCTTACCTTTTATCGATCAAATGCTAGAAAGATTATCCAAACATACACATTTTTGCTTTCTAGATGGTTATTCTGGTTTCTCTCAAATACCTGTGTCAGCCAAAGATGAATCAAAGACTACTTTTACATGCCCTTTTGGTACTTTTGCTTATAGACGTATGCCTTTTGGTTTATGTAATGCACCTGCTACCTTTCAAAGATGCATGATGGCTATATTCTCTGACTTTTGTGAAAAGATATGTGAGGTTTTCATGGACGACTTTTCCGTCTATGGATCTTCTTTTGATGATTTCTTGAGCAACCTTGATCGAGTTTTGCAGAGATGTGAAGAAACTAATCTTGTCTTGAATTGGGAAAAGTGCCACTTTATGGTTAATGAAGGAATTGTCTTGGGGCATAAAGTTTCTGAAAGAGGTATTGAAGTTGATAAAGCCAAGGTTGATGCTATTGAAAAGATTCCATGTCCCAAGGACATCAAAGCTATAAGAAGTTCCCTTGGTCATGTCGGTTTTTATAGGAGGTTTATTAAGGACTTCTCGAAAATTTCTCGGCCTCTGACTAATTTATTACAAAAAGATATACCATTTGTCTTTGATGATGATTGTGTAGAAGCATTTGAAATACTTAAGAAAGCATTGATCTCTGCACCTATTGTTCAGCCACCTGATTGGAATTTACCCTTTGAAATTATGTGTGATGCTAGTGATTATGTTGTAGGTGTTGTTCTAGGACAAAGAGTTGATAAGAAACTAAATGTTATTCAATATGCTAGTAAAACTCTAGACAATGCTCAAAGAAATTATGCTACTACTGAAAAAGAATTCTTAGTAGTTGTATTTGCTTGCGATAAGTTTAGACCTTATATTGTTGATTCTAAAGTAACTATTCACACTGATCACGCTGCTATTAAATATCTTATGGAAAAGAAAGATGCTAAACCTAGACTTATTAGATGGGTTCTCTTGCTACAAGAATTTGATTTGCATATTTTTGATAGAAAAGGAGCTAAGAACCCCGTTGCAGACAACTTGTCTAGGTTAGAAAATGTGCTTGATGACCCACTACCTATTGATGATAGCTTCCCTGATGAGAAATTAAATGTCATAAATGCCTCTCATACTGCTCCATCGTATGCTGATTATGCTAATTACGTTGTTGCTAAGTTTATACCACCTAGTTTCACATACCAGCAAAAGAAAAAGTTCTTCTATGATTTGAGGCATTACTTTTGGGATGACCCACATCTTTATAAAGAAGGAGTAGATGTTATTAGCCGTTGTGTACCTGAGCATGAACAGGAACAGATGCTACGCAAGTGTCACTCCGAAGCTTATGGAGGACACCATGCTGGAGATAGAACTGCATATAAGGTGCTGCAATCTGGTTTTTATTGGCCAACTCTCTTCAAGGATGCCCGTAAGTTTGTCTTATCTTGTGATGAATGTCAAAGAATTGGTAATATTAGTAGACGTCAAGAAATGCCTATGAATTATTCACTTGTTATTGAACCATTTGATGTTTGGGGCTTTGACTATATGGGACCTTTTCCTTCCTCTAATGGCTATACACATATTTTAGTTGTTGTTGATTACGTTACTAAGTGGGTAGAAGCTATTCCAACTAGTAGTGTTGATCATAACACTTCTATTAAAATGCTTAAAGAAGTTATTTTTCCAAGATTTGGAGTCCCTAGATATTTAATGACTGATGGTGGTTCACATTTTATTCATGGTGCTTTCCGTAAAATGCTTGCTAAATATGATGTTAATCATAGAATTGCATCTCCTTATCACCCCCAGTCTAGTGGTCAAGTAGAATTGAGTAATAGAGAACTCAAATTAATTTTGCAAAAGACTGTTAATAGGTCTAGAAAGAATTGGTCCAAGAAACTTGATGATGCATTATGGGCCTATAGAACTGCATATAAAAATCCTATGGGTATGTCTCCGTATAAAATGGCTAATGGAAAAGCATGTCACTTACCTCTCGAACTAGAACACAAGGCTTATTGGGCTATTAAAGAACTTAATTATGATTTTAAACTTGCCGGTGAGAAGAGGTTATTTGATATTAGCTCACTTGATGAATGGAGAACCCAAGCCTACGAAAATGTCAAGCTGTTTAAAGAAAAAGTTGAAAGATGGCATGACAAAAGGATACAAAAGCATGAGTTTAATGTAGGTGATTATGTATTGCTATACAACTCTCGTTTAAGATTTTTTGCAGGAAAACTTCTCTCTAAATGGGAAGGTCCTTACGTTATCGAGGAGGTCTACCATTCCGGTGCCATAAAAATCAACAACTTCGAAGGCACAAATCCGAAGGTGGTGAACAGTCAAAGAATCAAACACTATATCTCAGGTAATCCCATAAATGTTGAAACCAATGTTATCGAAACCGTAACCCCGGAGGAATACATAAGGGACACTTTCCGGAACGTTTCAGACTCCGAAAAGGAATAGGTATGTGGTACGGTAAGTAAACTGACTCCAAAACAGTTTTTAAGGCAATATTTCTCCGTTTTGGAATATTTAGAAAAATAGAAAAATAAGCAACAGTCCAGGAAGGACACGAGGGCTCGACGAGGGTGGAGGGTGCGCCCTACCCTACTGGGCACGCCCCCTACCTTGTGGGCACCTCGTGTGCTCTCTGGACTCCGTTTTCTTACACGACACGTATTTTGTTTGGTAAAAATTCATTATATAATATCCCTAGGGTTTTGACTCCTGTATCACGCAAAAAGCTCCTGTCTTTGTTTCGAGCTGTTTTCTGTCAGGGTTGTCAAGGCCAGGCACTATGTCGTCTCCCTCCTCCTCTAACCATGAGGGCAACGATGCTTGGCTAATGAAGACAGAGCTGAAGAGAGAAGAACCTATGGAGATCAACAAGGATGAAGGGATCAAGAAGGCCATGGAGGACCAAGTCCCAGCAACAGAAGACACCCTTCAACTGGATCACAATCTTCTTACCCCAACAGAAATCGAAGCTTTCAAGATGATTGAGTTAGCTCGTATACAAAGTAAGTATCTCACACGTGAAAATATTTTGTTGAAGGAGCATATCATCACACTCAAGGGCATTATCCGCAAGCTAGAAGACCTCCTACGCTCAATGTGCGACTATCCATCATCAACATCCCCACCTTCTTCACCAACAAAGGAGACAAAATCACATGGGTATGGGTACTCCACTTGGCAACTGCCAAGCTTGGAGGAGTGCCCCGGTATCGTATCACCATCACTTTTATCTTTACCGTTTTTGTTAGTTCAATCCTTTAGGTAATATCTTGATCTAGTAGAATAAAAGTTCTTAGTATGATCTAGTCGTGAGTTTTGCTTTATTATCCTTCTATGTAATCGAGTCCGTGAGCTATATAGTAAAGATTAGTGTTGAGTCAAGGGCTTGATTATTTTGCCATGATCCTAAATGAATAAAAGAAAAGAGAAAGAAATAAAAAGAAACAAAGAGATCATATGAGTCTTATGGAGAGTAATGAGCTCACATAGAAAGAGTATGATGAATAAAAGTTGTTGAGAGTTGACAAACACAATTTTGGTCATCGTTGCAATTAATATGAAGTAATAAAGAAAGAGAGGTCTTCACATATAAATATACTATCTTGGACATCTTTTATGATTGTGAGCACTCATTAAAATATGACATGCTAAAGAGTTGACATTGGACAAGAAAGACAACGTAATGGGTTATGTTTTCTTACATCTGAGATAAATTATATTGTCTTGGATCTTCCAACATGATGAGCTTGCCTTCCTCCCTCATGCTAGCCAAATTCATTGCACCAAGTAGAGATACTACTTGTGCTTCCAGATACCCTTAAACCAGTCTTGCCATAAGAGTCCACCATATCTACCTACGGATTGAGTATGATCCATCAACTAAGTTGTCATCGGTGCAAGCAATAAAAATTGCTCTCTAAATATGTATGATTGATCGGTGTGGAGGAAATAAGCTTTATACGAGCGTGTGATATGGAAGTAATAAAAGTGACAGACTGGATAATAAAGGTCCATATCACAAGTGGCAATATAAAGTGACGTTCTTTTGCATTATGATTTTGTGCATCCAACCATAAAAGCGCATGAAAACCTCTGCTTCCCTCTGCGAAGGGCCTATCTTTTACTTTTATCTCCTACATTGCATAAGAGTCATGGTGATCTTCACCCTTCCTTTTTACATTTTATCCTTTGGCAAGCACAATATGTTGGAAAGATCCTGGTATATATGGGTAATTGGATGTGAGTTTTCATGAACTATTAATGTTGACATTACCCTTGAGGTAAAACGTTGGGAGGCAAAACTATAAGCCCCTATCTTTCTCTGTGTTCGATTAAATATACATACCCATAAGTATTGCGTGAGTGTCAGCAATTGTGAAAGATTATATGATAGTTGAGTATGTGGACTTGCTGAAAAGCTCTTATACATTGACTCTTTCCTATTTTATGATAAATTGCAATTGCTTCAATGACTGAGATTGTAGTTTGTTAGTTTTCAAGGAAGTTTACGATTCATACTTGATATTGTGATTGAATTATTACTCTAGCATTAGAGATCATATGACAAGAATTATATAAGTTGATGTTCTAAGAATGATCATGATGCCCTCATGTCCGTATTTTATTTTTTATCGACACCTCTATCTCTAAACATGTGGACATATTTTTTGATTTCGGCTTTTCGCTTGAGGACAAGCGAGGTCTAAGCTTGGGGGAGTTAGAAAAGAATCTTGATGACCCACAAGTATAGGGGATCTATTGTAGTCCTTCCGGTAAGTAAGATTGTCGAACCCAACGAGGAGTAGAAGGAAATGATAAGCGGTTTCCAGCAAGGTAATCTCTGCAAGTACTGAAATAAGTGGTACCCGATAGTTTGGTGATAAGATAATTTGTAACGAGCAACAAGTAACAAAATTAAATAAGGTGCAGCAAGGTGGCCCAATCCTTTTTGTAGCAAAGGACAAGCCTGGACAAACTCTTATATGATGTAAAGCGCTCCCCAGGACATATGGGAATATCGTCAAGCTAGTTTTCATCACGTTCATATGATTCACGTTCGGTACTTTGATAATTTGGTATGTGGGTGGACCGGTGCTTGGGTATTGTCCTTACTTGGACAAGCATCCCACTTATGATTAACTTGTATTGCAAGCATCCACAACTACAACAAAAGTATTAAGGTAAACCTAATCATAGCATGAAACATATAGATCCAAATCAGCCCCTTACGAAGCAACGCATAAACTAGGGTTTAAGATTCTGTCACTCTAGCAACCCATCATCTACTTATTACTTCCCAATGCCTTCCTCTAGGCCCAAATAATGGTGAAGTGTCATGTAGTCGACGTTCACATAACACCACTAGAGGAGTGACAACATACATCCCATCAAAATATCGAACGAATACCAAATTCACATAACTACTAATAGCAAGACTTCTCCCATGTCCTCAGGAACAAAAGTAACTACTCACAAAGCATAAACATGTTCATAATCAGAGGGGTATTAATATGCATATAGGATCTGAACATATGATCTTCCACCAAATAAACCAACTAGCATCAACTACAAGGAGTAATTAACACTACTAGAAACCTACTAGCACCAAACGCGGACTTGGAGACAAGAATTGGATACAAGAGATGAACTAGGGTTTTGAGACGAGATGGTGCTGATGAAGATGTTGATGGAGATTGCCCTCTCCCAATGAGAGGAGCGTTGGTGATGACGATGGCGATGATTTCCCCCTCCGAGAGGGAAGTTTCCCCGGCAGAACAGCTCCGCCAGAGCCCTAGATTGGTTCCGCCAAGGTTTCGCCTCGTGGCGGCGGAGTTTCGTCCGAGAAGATGGCTTATGATTTTTTTCCATCGAAAGACTCCATATAGCAGAAGATGGTCACCGGAGGGCCACCAGGGGGCCCACGAGGTAGGGGGGCGCGCCCAGGGGGGTAGGGCGCGCCCCCACCCTCGTGGGCAGGGTGTGGCCCCCCTGGTGAAGTTCTTGCTCTCAATATTTTTTATATATTTGGAAAACATCTTTCGTGAAGTTTCAGGACTTTTGGAGTTGTGCAGAATAGGTCTCTAATATTTGCTCCTTTTCCAGCCCAGAATCCCAGCTGCCGGCATTCTCCCTCTTTATGTAAACCTTGTAAAATAAGAGAGAATAGGCATAAGTATTGTGACATGATGTGTAATAACAGCCCATAATGCAATAAATACCAATATAAAAGCATGATGCAAAATGGACGTATCAAGGCCACCCAAATTTACCAAGTTAAAAGAGCGTTGTCGTCGAGGCCATCCCAAACCCTTGAAGCGTTGTCGATGCCACCCCAAACCCTAGAGAAGCATGGAGGCCACTAATATGATTCCTTATTGTGATAGCTAGCTAGTTCTACTGTTGGAAATATGCCCTAGAGGCAATAATAAATTGATTATTATTATATTTCCTTGTTCATGATAATCGTTTATTATCCATGCTAGAATTGTATTGATAGGAAACTTAGATACATGTGTGGATACATAGACATCACCATGTCCCTAGTAAGCCTCTAGTTGACTAGCTCGTTGATCAATAGATGGTTACGGTTTCCTGACCATGGACATTGGATGTCGTTGATAACGGGATCACATCATTAGGAGAATGATGTGATGGACAAGACCCAATCCTAAGCATAGCACTAGATCGTGTAGTTCGTATGCTAAAGCTTTTCTAATGTCAAGTATCATTTCCTTAGACCATGAGATTGTGCAACTCCCGGATACCGTAGGAGTGCTTTGGGTGTGCCAAACGTCACAAGGTAACTGGGTGGCTATAAAGGTACACTACGGGTATCTCCGAAAGTGTCTGTTGGGTTGGCACGAATCGAGACTGGGATTTGTCACTCCGTGTGACGGAGAGGTATCTCTGGGCCCACTCGGTAGGACATCATCATAATGTGCACAATGTGATCAAGGAGTTGATCACGGGATGATGTGTTACGGAACGAGTAAAGAGACTTGCAGGTAACGAGATTGAACAAGGTATCGTAATACCGGCGATCGAATCTCGGGCAAGTATCGTACCGATAGACAAAGGGAATTGTATACGGGATTGATTAAGTCCTTGACATCGTGGTTCATCCGATGAGATCATCGTGGAACATGTGGGAGCCAACATGGGTATCCAGATCCCGCTGTTGGTTATTGACCGGAGAACGTCTCGGTCATGTCTGCATGTCTCCCGAACCCGTAGGGTCTACACACTTAAGGTTCGATGACGCTAGGGTTATAAAGGAAGTTAGTATGTGGTTACCGAATGTTGTTCGGAGTCCCGGATGAGATCCCGGACGTCACGAGGAGTTCCGGAATGGTCCGGAGGTAAAGATTTGTATATGGGAGGTCATGTTTTGGACACCGGAAAAGTTTCGGGGTTTATCGGTAATGTACCGGGACCACCGGGAGGGTCCCGGGGGTCCACCAAGTGGGGCCACCAACCCCGGAGGCTTGCATGGGCCAAGGGTGGTGAGGGACCAGCCCCTAAGTGGGCTGGTGCGCCTCCCACAAGGCCCAAGGGCAGCTAGGAGGAAAAAAGGAGGAAACCCTAGGCTTATATGGGCCTAAGGCCCACCCTAGGGGGCGCCTCCCTCTCTCCCCTCTTGGCCGCCCCCCCTTGCTCCCCATCTAGGGCTGCCGCCCCCCTTAGGGGTGGGAACCCTAGAGGGGGCGCAGCCCCTCCCCTTCCCTATATATATGAGGCCTAGGGGCTGCCCATGACACACGTGATTCAATCTCTCTTGGTGCAGCCCTGCGTCTCTTCTTCCTCCTCTTCTGCGGTGCTTGGCGAAGCCCTGCAGGATTGCCATGCTCCTCCATCACCACCACGCCGTTGTGCTGCTGCTGGATGGAGTCTTCTTCAACCTCTCCCTCTCTCCTTGCTGGATCAAGGCGTGGGAGACGTCACCGGGCTGTACGTGTGTTGAACGCGGAGGTGCCGTCCGTTCGGCACTTGGTCATCGGTGATTTGGATCACGACGAGTACGACTCCATCAACCCCATTCACTTGAACGCTTCCGCTTAGCGATCTACAAGGGTATGTAGATGCACTCTCCTCCCCCTCATTGCTAGTCTCTCCATAGATAGATCTTGGTGACACGTAGGAAATTTTTTGAATTTCTGCTACGTTCCCCAACAGTGGCATCATGAGCTAGGTCTATTGCGTAGATACTATGCACGAGTAGAACACAAAGTAGTTGTGGGCGTTGATTTTGTTCAATATGCTTGCCGTTACTAGTCTTATCTTGATTCGGCGGCATTGTGGGATGAAGCGGCCCGGACCAACCTTACACGCACTCTTACGTGAGACTGGTTCCACCGACTGACATGCACTAGTTACATAAGGTGGCTAGCGGGTGTCTGTCTCTCCCACTTTAGTTGGATCGGATTCGATGAAAAGGGTCCTTATGAAGGGTAAATAGCAATTGGCATATCACATTGTGGTCTTTGCGTAGGTAAGAAACGTTCTTGCTAGAAACCCATAGCAGCCACGTAAAACATGCAAACAACAATTAGAGGACGTCTAACTTGTTTTTGCAGGGTATGCCATTTGATGTGATATGGCCAAAGGATGTGATGAATGATATATGTGATGTATGAGATTGATCATGTTCTTGTAATAGGAATCACGACTTGCATGTCGATGAATATGACAACCGGCAGGACCCATAGGAGTTGTCTTTATTTATTTATGACCTGCGTGTCAACATAAACGTCATGTAATTACTTTACTTTATTGCTAACCGTTAGCTGTAGTAGTAGAAGTAATAGATGACGTGACAACTTCAAGAAGACACGATGATGGAGATCATGATGATGGAGATCATGGTGTCATGCCGGTGACGATGATGATCATGGAGCCCCGAAGATGGAGATCAAAAGGAGCAAAGTGATATTGGCCATATCATGTCACTATTTGATTGCATGTGATGTTTATCATGTTAATACATCTTATTTGCTTAGAACGACGGTAGTAAGTAAGATGATCCCTCATTAAAATTTCAAGAAAGTGTCCCCCCTAACTGTGCACCGTTGCGAAAGTTCGTCGTTTCGAAGCACCACGTGATGATTGGGTGTGATAGATTCTAACGTTCACATACAACGGATGTTGACGAGCCTAGCATGTACAGACATGGCCTCGGAACACATGCAAACACTTAGGTTGACTTGACGAGCCTAGCATGTACAGACATGGCCTCAGAACACAGAAGACCGAAAGGTCGAGCATGAGTCGTATAGAAGATACGATCAACATGAAGATGTTCACCGATGTTGACTAGTCCGTCTCACGTGATGATCGGACACGGCCTAGTTGACTCGGATCATGTAATCACTTAGATGACTAGAGGGATGTCTATCTGAGTGGGAGTTCATAAGATGAACTTAATTATCCTGAACATAGTCAAAAAGGATTTGGCAAATTATGTCATAGCTCGCGCTATAGTTCTACTGTTTAGATATGTTCCTAGAGAAAAATTAGTTGAAAGTTGATAGTAGCAATTATGCGGACTAGGTCCGTAGACTGAGGATTGTCCTCATTGCTTCTTAGAAGGCTTATGTCCTTAATGCACCGCTCAGTGTGCTGAACCTCGAACGTGGTCTGTGGATGTTGCGAACATCTGACATACACATTTTGATAACTACATGATAGTTCAGTTAAACGGTTTAGAATTGAGGCACCAAAGACGTTTTTGAAATGTCGCGAAACATATGAGATGTTTTGAGGGCTGAAATTGAGATTTTAGGCTCGTGCCCACGTCAAGAGGTATAAGACCTCCGACGATTTTCTTAGCCTACAAACTAAGGGAGAAAAGCTCAATTGTTGAGCTTGTGCTCAGATTGTCTGAGTACAACAATTATTTGAATCAAGTGGGAGTTGATCTTCCAAGATGAGATAGTGATGTTTCTCCGAAGTCATTACCACCAAGCTGCTAGAGCTTCGTGATGAACTATGATATATCAGGGACATATATGATGATCCTTGAGATATTCGCGATGTTTGACACCGCAAAAGTAGATATCAAGAAGGAGCATCAATTGTTGATGGTTAGTGAAACCACTAGTTTCAAGAAGGGCAAGGGCAAGAAGGGATACTTCATGAAACGGCAAATCAGCTGCTGCTCTGGTGAAGAAACCCAAGGTTGAACCCAAACCCGAGACTAAGTGCTTCTGTAATAAGGGGAACAGCCACTGGAACAGAATTACCCTAGATACTTGGTAGATTAGAAGGCCGGCAAGGTCGATAGAAGTATATTGGATATACATTATGCTAATGTGTACTTTGCTAGTACTCCTAGTAGCACCAGGGTATTAGATACCGGTTCGGTTGCTAAGTGTTAGTAACTCGAAATAAAAGCTACGGAATAAACGGAGACTAGCTAAAGGTGAGCTGACGATATGTGTTGGAAGTGTTTCCAATGTTGATATAATCAAGCATCGCACGCTCCCTCTACCATCGAGATTGGTGTTAAACCTGAATAATTGTTATTTGGTGTTTGCGTTGAGCATAGACATGATTGGATTATGTCTATCGCAATACGGTTATTCATTTAAGGAGAATAATGGTTACTCTGTTTATTTGAATAATACCTTCAATGGTCTTACACCTAAAATGAATGGTTTATTGAATCTCGATCGTAGTGATACACATGTTCATGCCAAAAGATAGTAATGATAGTACTACCTACTTGTGGCACTGCCACGTAAGTCATATCGGTATAAAACGCATGAGGAAGCTCCATGTTGATGGATCTTTGGGCTCACTCATTTTTAAAAAGTTTGAGACACGCGAACCATGTCTATTGGTGTATATGCATGAAGAAACTCCATGCAAATGGACCGTTTGGACTCACTTGAGTTTGAATCAGTTGAGACGTGCAAATCATACCACATGGGCAAGATGACTGAAAGCCTCGTTTTTAGTAAAATGGAACTAGAAAGCAACCTTTTGGAAGTAATACATTTTGATGTGTGCAGTCCAATAGGTGCTGAGGCATGTAGTGGATATCGTTATGTTCTTACTTCACAGATGATTTGAGTAGATGTTGAGTATATTTACTTGATGAATCACGAGTCTGAATTATTGAAAGGTTCAAGTAATTTCAGTGTGAAGTTGAAAGATCGTCGTGACAAGAGGATAAAAGATCTATGATATGATTATAGAGATGAATATCTGAATTACGAGTTTGGCACAGAATTAAGACATTGTGGAAATTGTTTCACAACTAATACAGCCCGGAACACCATAGTGTGATGGTGTGTCCGAGCATCATAAATGCACCCTATTGGATATGATGCATACCATGATGTCTCTTATCGAATTACTACAATAGTTTATGGGTTAGGCATTAAAGACAACCACATTCACTTTAAATAGGGCACCACGTAATTCCGATGAGATGACACCGTATGAACTATGGTTTAGAGAAGCCTAAGCTGTCATTTCTTAAAAAGTTTGGGGCTGCGACGCTTATGTGAAAAAGTTTCAGGCTGATAAGCTCGAACCCAAAGCGGATAAATGCATCTTCATAGGACACCCAAAACAGTTGGGTATACCTCCTGTCTCAGATTCGGATTGTTTCTAGAATCGGGTCCTTTCTCAAGAAAAGTTTCTCTCGAAAGAATTGAGTGGGAGGATGGTGGAGACTTGATGAGGTTATTAAACCGTCTCTTCAACTAGTGTGTGGCAGGGCACAGGAAGTTGTTCCTGTGGCACCTACACCAATTGAAGTGGAAGCTTATGATAGTGATCATGAAACTTCAGATCAAGTCACCATCAAACCTCGTAGGATGACAAGGATGCGTACTACTTCAGAGTGGTACGTAGTCCTGTCTTGGAAGTCATGTTGCTAGACAAAATGAACCTATGAGCTATGGAGAAGCGATGGTGGGCCCGAATTCCGATAAATGGCTCGAGGCCATAAAATCCGAGAGAGGATCCATATATGAAAACAAAGTGTAGACTTTGGAAGAACTACTTGATGGCCGTAAGGCTGTTGAGTACAGATGGATTTTAAAAGGAAGACGGACAATGATGGTATGTTTCACCATTAAGAAAGATCGACTTGTCGTTAAGATGTTTTCCCGACAAGTTCAAGGAGTTGACTACGGCGAGACTTTCTCACTCATAGCGATGCTAAGAGTCTGTTGGAATTATATTAGCAGTTACTGCACTATTTATGAAATCTTGCAGATAGGATGTCAAAACATTGTTTCCTCGACGATTTATGAGGAAAGGTTGTATGTGATACAACCAGAAGGTTTTGTCAATCCTGAAAGGTGCTAATAAGTATGCTAAGCTCCAGCTATCCTTCTAAGGACTGGAGTAAGCATCTCGGAGTTGGAATGTATGCTTTGATGAGATGATCAAAGATTTTGGTGTATACAAAGTTTATGAGAAACTTGTATTTCCAAAGAAGTGAGTGGGAGCACTATAGAATTTCTGATAAGTATATGTTGTTGACATATTGTTGATCAGAAATGATGTAGAATTTCTAAGAAAGCATATAGGATTATTTGAAAAGTGTTTTTCAATTGAAAGCCTGGATTAAGCTACTTGAACATTGAGCATCAAGATCTATAAGGATAGATCAAAAACGCTTAATGGTACTTTCAAATGAGCACATACCTTAACATGATCTTGAAGGTGTTCGAGATGGATCAGTCAAAGAAGGAGTTCTTGCTTGAGTTGTAAGGTATGAAGTTAAGACTTAAAGCTCGACCATGGCAGAATAGAGAGAAAGGACGAAGGTAGTCCGCTATGCTTAAGACATAGGCTCTACAGTATGCTATGCTCTGTACCGCACCTGAAGTGTGCCTTACCATGAGTCAGTCAAGGGGCACAAGAGTGATCCAAGAATGGATCACAGGACAGCGGTCAAAGTTATCCTTAGCAACTAGTGGACTAAGGAATTTTCTCGATTATGGAGGTGGTAAAAGAGTTCGTCGTAAAGGGTTACGCCGATGCAAACTTTGACACTAATCCAGATTATTCTGAGTAGTAAACTGGATTCGTATAGTAGAACAGTTATTTGGAATAGCTCCAAATAGAACGTGGTAGCTACATCTAGGAGATGACATAGAGATTTGTGAAGCACACACGGATCTGAAAGGTTCAGACCCATTGACTAAAACCTCTCTCGCAAGCAACATGATCAAACCCAGAACTCATTGAGTGCTAATCACATAGTGATGTGAACTAGATTATTGACTCTAGTAAACTCTTTGGATGTTAGTCACATGGGGATGTGACCTTGAGTGTTAATCACATATCGATGTGAGCTAGATTATTGACTCTAGTGCAAGTGGGAGACTGTTGGAAATATGCCCTAGAGGCAATAATAAATTGATTATTATTATATTTCCTTGTTCATGATAATCGTTTATTATCCATGCTAGAATTGTATTGATAGGAAACTCAGATACATGTGTGGATACATAGACATCACCATGTCCCTAGTAAGCCTCTAGTTGACTAGCTCGTTGATCAATAGATGGTTACGGTTTCCTGACCATGGACATTGGATGTCGTTGATAACGGGATCACATCATTAGGAGAATGATGTGATGGACAAGACCCAATCCTAAGCATAGCACTAGATCGTGTAGTTCGTATGCTAAAGCTTTTCTAATGTCAAGTATCATTTCCTTAGACCATGAGATTGTGCAACTCCCGGATACCGTAGGAGTGCTTTGGGTGTGCCAAACATCACAACGTAACTGGGTGGCTATAAAGGTACACTACGGGTATCTCCGAAAGTGTCTGTTGGGTTGGCACAAATCGAGACTGTGATTTGTCACTCCGTGTGACGGAGAGGTATCTCTGGGCCCACTCGGTAGGACATCATCATAATGTGCACAATGTGATCAAGGAGTTGATCACGGGATGATGTGTTACGGAACGAGTAAAGAGACTTGCAGGTAACGAGATTGAACAAGGTATCGTAATACCGGTGATCGAATCTCGGGCAAGTATCGTACCGATAGACAAAGGGAATTTTATACGGGATTGATTAAGTCCTTGACATCGTGGTTCATCCGATGAGATCATCGTGGAACATGTGGGAGCCAACATGGGTATCCAGATCCCGCTGTTGGTTATTGACCGGAGAACGTCTCGGTCATGTCTGCATGTCTCCCGAACCCGTAGGGTCTACACACTTAAGGTTCGATGACGCTAGGGTTATAAAGGAAGTTAGTATGTGGTTACCGAATGTTGTTCGGAGTCCCGGATGAGATCCCGGACGTCACGAGGAGTTCCGGAATGGTCCGGAGGTAAAGATTTATATATGGGAGGTCATGTTTTGGACACCGGAAAAGTTTCGGGGTTTATCGGTAATGTACCGGGACCACCGGGAGGGTCCCGGGGGTCCACCAAGTGGGGCCACCAACCCCGGAGGCTTGCATGGGCCAAGGGTGGTGAGGGACCAGCCCCTAAGTGGGCTGGTGCGCCTCCCACAAGGCCCAAGGGCAGCTAGGAGGAAAAAAGGAGGAAACCCTAGGCTTATATGGGCCTAAGGCCCACCCTAGGGGGCGCCTCCCTCTCTCCCCTCTTGGCCGCCCCCCCTTGCTCCCCATCTAGGGCTGCCGCCCCCCTTAGGGGTGGGAACCCTAGAGGGGGCGCAGCCCCTCCCCTTCCCTATATATATGAGGCCTAGGGGCTGCCCATGACACACGTGATTCAATCTCTCTTGGTGCAGCCCTGCGTCTCTTCTTCCTCCTCTTCTGCGGTGCTTGGCGAAGCCCTGCAGGATTGCCATGCTCCTCCATCACCACCACGCCGTTGTGCTGCTGCTGGATGGAGTCTTCTTCAACCTCTCCCTCTCTCCTTGCTGGATCAAGGCGTGGGAGACGTCACCGGGCTGTACGTGTGTTGAACGCGGAGGTGCCGTCCGTTCGGCACTTGGTCATCGGTGATTTGGATCACGACGAGTACGACTCCATCAACCCCGTTCACTTGAACGCTTCCGCTTAGCGATCTACAAGGGTATGTAGATGCACTCTCCTCCCCCTCGTTGCTAGTCTCTCCATAGATAGATCTTGGTGACACGTAGGAAAAATTTTGAATTTCTGCTACGTTCCCCAACATCTACGTTTGCCACTAATATATCCATCTGTCATGTTTGACTAATAATTGCCATGTTGTAAATATTTGCAGAAACTATGGATCACCCCCGAGACGAAGCAACAGAAGCGGTATTGGCGGACATAATCGCAGCCGGAAGTGATGCCGTCATGTCATTTCTCAACAAAACCGATGGTCTGGAAGGACATGGTGAAGCAGCAGGCTACGGTGATCGAACAATGGAGGAGGAAGGACATGATTACGATGGCTCCGGTGACCGAATGCCGGTGGAAGAAGGACACCTTGATGACGGCTCCGGTGACCGAATGCCGGTGGAAGAAGGACACCGCGATGACGGCTCCGGTGACTGAACGGAGTCCGGCCAGGTATATATATTAATTAAGCATGTGCTAACTATAGCTAATTGATGCATTAATTGTTTTTAGTATGTACACATACTAATTAATAACTCTCGTCTTTCTTCTTTTTTCTAGCCCTCCGGATCGAGCACAACTTCGGTAAAGAGACGAGGCCCGAAGAAAAAGTTGCGCTCGGATGAAAGGTTTGAGATCACAACAATTACACGCGATGGCCAACCGATTGAACCCATCCGGACAAAGGAAGCATTTGCTGCTCAGTGCAGGGTTCTTGTTAGGGACAAGATCCCGATCAGCATCCACCAATGGTATAAGCCGTCTAAAGATGACCCTGAGGTGTCTTATGTCAACGATATGCATAAAGATGATCTTTGGACCGCGCTGAAGACAAATTTCACTCTACGCCAAAGGAGGATTGCTACCTCTTGACCACTGCGTTGGTTTTCCCTTGAAGAGGAAAGGGTGATGCAGCAAAGTAGCGTAAGTATTTCCCTCAGTTTTTGAGAACCAAGGTATCAATCTAGTAGGAGATCACGCTCAAGTCCCACGCACCTACACAAACAAATAAGAACCTCGCAACCAACGCGATAAAGGGGTTGTCAAGCCCTTCACGGTCACTTCCGAGAGTGAGATCTGATAGATATGATAAGATAATTTTTTTGGTGTTTTTATGGTAAAGATGCAAAGTAAAATAAATGGCAAAGGAAATAACAAAGTGTTGGAAGATTAATATAATGGAAGATAGACCCAGGGGCCATAGGTTTCACTAGTGGCTCTTCTCAAGAGCATAAGTATTATGGTGGGTAAATGAATTATTGTCGAGCAATTGATAGAATTGAGCATAGTTATGAGAATATCTAGGTATGATCATGTATATAGGCATTACATCCGAGACAAGTAGACTAAAACGATTCTGCATCTACTACTATTACTCCACACATCTACCGCTATCCAGCATGCATCTAGAGTATTAAGTTCATAAGAACAGAGTAATTCTTTAAGGAAGATGACATGATGTAGAGGGATAAACTCAAGCAATATGATATAAACCCATCTTTTTATCCTCGGTGGCAAAAATACAATATGTGCCTTGCTAGCCCCTGCTGTCACTCGGAAAGGACACCGCAAGATTGAACCCAAAGCTAAGCACTTCTCCCATTGCAAGAAAGATCAATCTAGTAGGCCATACCAAACTGATAATTCGAAGAGACTTGCAAAGATAAACCAATCATACATAAAAGAATTTAGAGAAGAAACAAATATTGTTCATAGATAATGTGGATCGTAAACCCACAATTCATCGGATCCCGACAAACACACTGCAAAAGAAGATTACATCGAATAGATATCCAAGAAGATCGAGGAGAACTTTGTATTGAGATCCAAAGAAAGAGAAGAAGCCATCTAGCTAATAACTATGGACCCGAAGGTCTGAAGTAAACTACTCACACAACACCGGAGAGGCCATGGAGTTGATGTAGAGGCCCTCTGTGATCAATGCCCCCTCCGGTGGAGCTCCGGAAAAGGCCCCAAGATGGGATCTCTCGGGTACAGAAGGTTGCGGCGGTAGAATTAGGTTTTCATGGTGCTCCTGGATGTTTGGGGGGGGGTACGTGGATATATATAGGAGGAATAAGTACATGGGTGGAGCAACGGAGGGCCCACGAGGGTGGAGGGCGCGCCCAGGGGGTAGGCGCGCCCCCTGCCTCGTGCCTTCCACCCTTGTTTCTTGACGCCCACTCCAAGTCTCCTGAACCATGTTTGTTGAGAAAATCACGTTCCCGAAGGTTTCATTCCGTTTGGACTCCGTTTGATATTCCTTTTCTTCAAAACCCTAAAATAGGAAAAAAAAAACAACAATTTGGGTTGGGCCTCCGATTAGTAGGTTAGTCCCAAAAATGATATAAAAGTGTAAAATAAAGCCCATTAACATCCAAAATATATAATATAATAGCATGGAGCAATCAAAAATTATAGATATGTTGGAGACGTACCAAGGATCCGGAGAAGCCGGCTAAAGAGCAATTGATCAAGTCTCATGCTCTTAAGAAGATGGCAGAACTATTCAGGAGGTGGAAGAATGACCTAAAACAACGTTTGTCGACAAAGAAGAGACACCAGAATTCACCGGCCGGTATGAGAAGATCAGAGATCAGTGGGCGAATTTGTGGCCCACAAGACATCCGACAAGACTAAGAAGATGTCAGCGACAAACAAGAAAAATGCTGCGAAAAAGAAGCTTCACCATCGCACGGGGTCAGGTGGCTACCTCAAAGCCCGGCTGTTGTGGGCCAAGGCTGAGAATGGCCTGCTTGATAAAGGGGTCGAACTAGAGACATTGAACTGGCCAGACCATTGCCGGACTTGGTTCTTCGGGGTTGGCGAAACCTTGGAACCTGTATCAGGGAAGTGTCGTTGGACGAACGAGCAACTACGAATACCCATCACGTAGCTTTGGAAGTATATCGATGCATCGCAGCAAGGGACGTTCATTCCAGACAGAGAGAACGACGAGCTCACAATGGCCCTTGGGAATCCTGAGCATCCTGGATGGACACGAGGCACGCCAGGCTCCGTTCCATGGAAGGCTAGGTTTCCGTACGCAGCTGATTACAAATGCCAGGAGAGGAGGAAGAAAGTGGAGCAGACCCAAATGCAGGCGCTACACGCAAGGGAACAAGCGACAGAGGAACGAGAAGCAGATCGCAGCAAGCGACCTACCAAAGCTTCCCCCGAAGCTACCCCGCCATCTCAGCGGAGAAGCAGCGTGACTTCCACCGAGCTGCTTCAGCTAGAGCCTGTCTTCACGGCTCCTGCTAGCTACCCCGTGGACTTAATCACAGAGTCTCAATATTGCTACCTTATGATGTAATGGGTGAAATTGAAAGTCAAGGCGGCTATTGGCTCTGTTGCACCTCCTGAACTTGGCGCAACTTTTCACTGCCGGGTGATTCCAGAAGGATATGCTAGGGTGATGGTGGATCAAATAACTGACAGATTTGTGGACCTCGAGCTTGACCACCCTACGGGTGAAGAGGAGACTCGGCTGGGCTCTTCTCTGAAGACTCCATGCCTATGGAGGAAGGAGCTCATCAACCTTCCGAACTTGACGCCTCCGCCTCCTCCTCCTCCTCCGGCGAGTCAGGGAATTCTGCCTCCTCCTCCGGTGAGTGATCAGGGCACTCAGCCTACTTCTCCGGCGCGTGGCGGCACTCCGCCTCCTTCTCCGCCTGTGTTGGCGCGCCCGAGAAGCCAGCCTCCTCCTTCTCCGCCTCGCCAGCAAGGGCGGAAGAGACCCGCCGCCGCTCCGGCTGCTCCGGCGCATCGTAGTCCTGCTCCGCCTCATAAGCAATGAAAGAAGACAGTTGCTCCGTCTGCTCCGGCGTCTAGCAGTACAACCAGAGGCGGGAGGCAATACAGATTCGGTGCATCTCTCAAGCCTCTAGAGAAGTTACCATACGAGAGGACCGCGGAGGAATCCGCGAAGATCGTCGAAACCGAAGAGAAGGACTTCTTTGATGGGGTGAAAGCAAAGAAACATCCACCTCCGGAGGAGAAGATAGATTCGGTGAAATTAAAGCGCACTATCGACGCCCTAAGGAAACCACCAAAGTCTCCGTTGAAAACAAACTATGAGCGCATTACTAAAAAGGTATATATCGAAGCGGAGCGGTCGGGAAGTACTATTAGTGATCGAAGGTTAGCAGAACGACGAGCTGGGAAAAAAATTGCCTAGCTCGGCGAACAAGCGAACCAATCGTGCCCCCCGCTCAAGGTGTCTAGCGATATCGTCGCTAATGATCAGATGATGGTGCCTGGTTATACAAATCTTAATGATTACCTGCCCGACGATGTACATTATGAATTCTTGGAGATGGACGAACACAAATACCATTACGGAAAGCCTCTCATCAAAGATGAAAAATCTCTAACAACGATGATGCGAAGATTGCATGATTGGTACATGAAAACCTGCAGAGAGTCTAGGAGGACAAATACTTTGACGCTGAGAGTTAAAGAGGAGCACGACCTCGTTGGAATTGATCTGTTGTCTATTCCATTTCAGGAGTTCTTCCAGTTTTTCAATCAAAAGGCCCTCGATAAATTAACGGTCACTTGCTACTGTCTGTAAGTACTACTTCTGTCATTAAGTCTCTATATATAACTCAGCTCTTTCATTGCATGTATTTATAATTATCCTCACTATATTATGCAGATTGAAGATCGTCGAGTGCAGAAAAGCAGAAATATATGATATTGAGTTCATTAACACAAATCTCATAGATGAATATGTTGTTAAAAAGAATGCCAAAGAAGCCGAGGCCAACTTGCTCAAATCGTTGGTAATAAATCAAAACAAAGATAAAATACTCTTTCCTTACAACTTCAAGTGAGTGTTACTGTCTTGTGCATATTCAGTTTCCCTTATTACTCGAGGTTATAGTAATGTAATTAATTGATGAGTTATGCATGTGTGCGCAGCTTTCACTATATTCTCCTGGAGATTAAGCTTGAGCAGGGACTAGTAATCGTCTTATACTCGAGACGAAAAGGTCCCGAGACCTATACGAACATGACTAAAATTCTCAACAAGTAAGTTCAATCGATCATTATCGCACCATATCGACAACCTTTTGTTCATTTCCTGATATCTCAAGTAATAATTATTATATCTGTCTTGCAGGGTTTGGAAAAAGTTCAGCGCAGAAGCTCCGGGACTGCCAAAGGACCTGCGATATACATACCCGAAAGTAAGTACTACTAGCTAGCTACTTCCGCGCATCTCCCGTTGATTCTAGCTACTTTCATCGATGACATTTATAATGCTTCATTATCAGTTTGATTGACCTCTATTTCTCGTAAAGTGCTTGTGGCAGGAACAAGGAAATGATTTCTGTGGATACTACGTCTGCGAGTTCACCTACAACGCGACTTGCAAAAATAAGCGGAGCTACTTTCAAAGACAATTTGATGTGCGTAAGCAATAATATTCACAATTTCATTTTATTACACCATCATTTCTGTTGAGTTTCATTCATATATATGTATTAATCCCTTTCTTCAAATTAGACGTGGCAGATGCGGAATGAACTCCTACCAGAAGATCGCATGAAAGCAATTCAAGAGGAATTGGCTGGATTTTTTTTGACCACGTCATCAATAAAGCCGGAGAATATCATGTTCAAGCTGGGTTCTTATATAATTAGGGAAGATTATATTGTAAGAGATCTTAATACTGTATATATGTAGCTAGTAGCGTTGGATAGATATACGAAAAGTTATTGTTCGCGCAATCTCTTGGAGAAGGAGAGGTCGATATCACTTCTGTTGTTATGCATGACGAACTTCTGTACTTAATGGTTTCCTTTATTTGCTTACTAGCTAGCGTGTCCAGGACCTCTCTATACGTATAGTACGTAGCGTCGACCAAGCACGGAGATAAGAGATGACACTTTTCTCTATTAATTAATTAGCTATCTAACACAATATGTGAAACACCTTAATTAACCATACAAAACCCCCAAATCCCCACCCCCTTTCAGAAGAAAAAACAAAAACCCTAACCCCTGAAAAGCTGACGCGTTGATGCCTTTAGGTCCCGGTTGATGCCATCAACCAGGACCAAAGGCCCTCCTGCCTGGGCTCGCCGCAGCGGCCACGTGGAGGCCCATCTGTCCCGATTCATATAAGAACCGGGACTAAAGGCCAATGGCTTTAGTAACGACCCTTTAGTCCCGGTTCCTAAACCGGGACAGATGGACCTTACGAACCGGGACAAATGACTATTTTTCTACTAGTGCCACGCTAAATTAAAAAAACACCACGCACATTGCCATCGAGAGCGAATCATTTTGGCCGCCTGACTCGGGCAAGCATATATGTGCAGCTATCGGCTAGACTCCCACCAAAAGCTAGAGAATATTTCCTGTACCAAAGACCAATCCTTGCTGACTTGCTCTGCTAAGTTAGGAACTCGGGATAAGCTTCTCCCATAGATCCAAACGCACAAGGGGTGCCTTGATAGCATTTTTCAAACAATAGGGGGCTCTTTGGTTTGAGACTAAGTTTGCCTAAGGTTGTCACATTTAAGTTTGGGCAAGTTTGATCAACTTAGATGGATGTTTGGTTCAAGCCACATCTTAGGCAAGCCACATTAGGGTCCCATATTACATACACTCAAAAAGTATGATAAGATTCTTTTAGGCTTGCCAACTTGTGGCTCTCATTTTGAAAAACTAACTTTAGACAAGTGTAGCAATATTATATGGCAAAGTATGGCATGATTAAGCCTAGAACCAAACAGCCCCTATATGTGACCTGCAAGTAGACTTGGTCACATCACACAAATGGGCTGACAAAACCAAGGTCCCGGCAACGGCGGCATATGCCCGGTACATGTCCTCTGGCTGCCCTATAAATATCATCCATGCCATGAGATGCATACACCATAGACCATACAAAACACAAATCAAGAAGCAAAGAAGGAGAAAGAGAAAGCAGAAGATGAGCACCGCCAAGACGTCATGGCCGGAGGTGGTCGGCTGGCCAGCGGCGCAGGCCGTGACTCAGGTCAACATCGACAGGCCTGACGTCACAATCGAGGTGCTCCCTTCTGGCACCAATGTGGCCCCAGGGTTCAGTAGCAATCGCGTCCGCGTCTTCTTCGACGGGACTGGCAGCGTCGCGGCCACCCCCGTTATTTTGATCATCGACGTACCAGTTGAGAGATCGAAAGAGTCATTTCATGTTATTTTGATTATTTAGAAGTGGAAGACACATTTGATTTCATTAATGTACTTGTTATGATTGTAGCCCTTAGCTACTTAGAGGGCCTGCTGGGTGTGTACTCTTTGCGTCTGTATGGTCTCGATGTAAGTTTTGAATTCATAATATACGTACCCTTTATATTAAAGAAAAGAAATTAATGAGTGAAGACCTTTATAGACAAAGATGTCATAGTTGTAATTGTAATGGGCTCCAATGAACCCAACAAATGTTGGTAATTCTGCAAAAACTTATAGCCTGGTACTATTATCACATGGTTTGACCATATTGGTTTATATGGGTAAATCCAATACCCAGATTTCCTGGCTTAGACCGGCTTCAAGCTTAAGTACTTCGGCACTAAAATGATGTGACTTTACCAGAAGAAAAAAATAAAATGATGTTGTTCCCAGTCGCTTGACAGGTTTACTCACAGCTTTCCAGAGCATAACAAAGGCTCAATTTACAATTGTTGTTGGATTATTAATATTATTATGTTGTTTTCCACATTGTAAGGGATATATATTGCTTTGTATATAATGGAATTTATGAGTTTAGTCAGTAAAAAATCTGCTTAAGTTATATTTAAAGAAAAAGGAGTTGATTCAATAGAATAGCCAGCCCCGTGTCGACCTCCGCTAGGGCGACTCTCGGGCGGCGCCCAAACCCTAGCCGTCGGGGGCGCGATCTGCCTCTTCCCCTCCCTCCGCCGCCGCCGGGCTAAGCCCGGAGGCTGACGGCGGTGGCGGGGGACTCCCTCTCTCCCGTGTCTAAGGGGTGGTGCGGGGCCCCTAAACGCGTGGTGGCATGGCCGATCCAATCTATTAGGTGCGGCGGCGTAGTGGTCAGCCCTGCCTCGGGCGGCGGCAGCTACAGGCGCGAGGCGTCATTATACCGGGAAGGGCGGTGGCTATGGTCGGCTACGGTGCGCCATCGGGCGTCGGATCGGCGGCGGTGGCGTGGAGGGCCTGGTGGGCTGTTCGGGGGAGCCTCTGGTCAGATCTGATCTAGCCGGTGCAGCTGGCGGTGGTGGCCATCTCCTCCATCAGTGGTGGTCGGCCTAAGGCTGGATGGTCAGATCCCGAGATCCGTCATCTAGACCCGGCTGCGAGTCGGGAAGACAGAGTTGCCAGTGAAAACCGAGCCGATGGCAGTGTTCTGCGTCGTTACCTTGATGAAGGCATCGTCGTGTAACTACTGTCGACCCACTTGTGCTGCTCCGGGGGAAATCCTAGGCTCTGGTCTTCTAGATCGAACGATGGCGGTACTGTGGTGTCGTTTCTCTCTTGGGAGCATCGTTTGAAGTAGTGCTGGAGGACAGAGGCAGGGGGTGGAGCGGCTTCGTCTTACAGGGAGCTTCAGTGGAGATGTCAAGTCATGCGTGGACAGCAGGTGATACGCTGTGTCATGCCTGGTCGGCAAGTGCTACGCATGACAGGTCATCCGAAATCTTCGCGTCTGGATGGACGAGCGCAGGGCAGTGACGCCGTTGGATGCCGTGGTGGCGTCGACGGATGGACGGACTGTCAAGGATGATGCGGATCTCTCTCCTGAAGATGGGTCAGCGGCCCGATGATGATGGCGGCTTCTAAAACGTGTGCATGTGGTGTACGTTTTAGATCTGCTACACCGGCTATTGGTTCCGATGCGTTTTGTGGATGGATCGGAGACGTCACCGGTTTTAGATATGAGGAGTGAGAGCACACCACATTATCGAGTATTGTAGGTGTGAGTGGTGGCTTCGTGTGGATTGATGTATATACTTTTTAGACCTTTGTTGAATAATAAATAAAGATGGTCGTATGCATCGACTGATTCAGAGGCCGGTGGTTTAAACCTTCTTTTCCAAAAATAATTATTTAATGAAAAAATGTAATGTGTTACTGCTTTTCTACAACTAAATCGCGTAATTTTGAGAATCAAGAGCTTTATTAATCAACCAACGGATTACATTTCTTCCTTACACAAGTCATAAGAAAGGTGGGAATATAATTTATCCATAAACAACGTTTTCTAGAAGAATTACATTGCTTGGCACACAGATGTGCCAATTCATTCGCCTCCCTCGATATGAATTCCAGACGAAAATCACCAAAATTCCCGCTTAGCTCTTGTATTTCATTCAGAGTGGTAGCTATCTCCGAGCGATCAACACTTAGAGAACCCCACTGTTTCACCACTAGTTGTGCATCAGTTTCAATGATTACCCTCCTAAATCCCAAATCAGAAGCTAGCCGTACACCATCTCTTACTGCAAATGCTTCCATAGCCATAGCTGACATCCCAGTTTCATACCAGAGTGCTTGTGCGCGGATGAGCCTTCCTTCATGCTTGCGAACCCCCAGGCCAGTTCCTCCCTGGTGTGTATGTTTGTCAAAGCAAGCATCCACATTAATCTTAAGAAAAGGTTCCTCTGGTGGTTTCCAACTCTGTACTTCCTTGGCCGGTTTAACTGCTTGTTGCTTGCCCGTTTCAGCAAGATCTACAGCAGTGTCCATAGCCCATTTAACAGCCTGCAACACTGAACGAGTACTCTCGCCGTGCGTCCGTGCATTTCTCTCAGTCCATACTGCCCATGATCCGCATAAAATGATGCAAGCATCCGACTGTTTCACCTTGAAACCTTCAACTATATCCATCGCCCAGGTCTCCGGATGTAGTGCAGGCAGCTTGACGGATGTGGCATGTTTGATCTCTTGCCAGAAAAGCCTTGCCCAAGTGCAATCAAACAATGCGTGCCTTATGGATTCCTCCTGACCGCATGCATCACAGAAACTGATTGGTTCGATATGCCTGCTGCATAAGACCCCCTTTGTCGGAATGAAAAAATGTAATGTGTTACTGCTTTTCTACAACTAAATCGCGTAATTGAAACTTATCGCCATGCAAAGTGTCCAACTGTTAACAACAATTTTCGTTGTGTTAACCGCTGACTACTGGTTTATCCGGTTCACAGGAATATGAACCATATATGAATGAAAAAGGTATAGGGGTGCAAAACTGAGGATTCAAAACCGGAGGAAAACTAAAGAGCTGGACGTTCGGTACAACGTTGGAAGAGCAGAGGAAGCCGTTCCATCAGGGGTACTCAAAGAGCAACTTTACGGTTTTTGTTTTTTTTTGGCTGCATAGTGAATCTCTGCGGTAAAGCATCTGGCTGGCTTGAATAAACTATTTGGAAAGTAATTGATCTTTCTCGGTTGAGTTTTGCTAGACTTACGGGCACATCTTACGGAATCTAATTTACGGGCTGAAGCGGCAGGAGCAGATTGGAAACTACCGGGCCCACTATTGAAACCAGGGGAGGAGAGTATACCTGGCCAAAACTTGAGCCGGACCGGGCTTCGGGTCGCGCCTAGTCAAGCCCGGGTCAAAAAAACCCAAGCCCAAGCCTGGCCCGGCCATCGGGCCTAGTTTTTAGGCCCGAGCCCGGCCCAAACTCATAAAAGCCCGACAGGCCTCGAGCCGGGCCTCTTCAGGAAATTACAAAAATGACGGGCTCGAGTCTGGCCCGGCCCGGCCTTTGGGCTCAAAATCTAGGCCCGAGCCCGGTCCGAAAGCAGTGTCGGGCCGGACCAGGTCGGGCTTTTTCGGGCCGGGTCGGACTTTCCATGGCCAAGACTAGAGGAGAGATTAGTGGGTGGAGCTATACCTAGCCAAAAGTTGGGCCGGGCCAGGCTTCGGGTCGGACCTAGCCAAGCCCAAGTCAAAAAACCCAGGCTCGAGCCTGGCCCGGCCCGGCCATCGGGCCTGGTTTTAGGCCCGAGCCCAGCCTGAACACATAAAAGCCCGACAGGCCTTGGGCCTCGGGCTGGGCCTCTTTAGGAAATTGCAAAACTGACGGGCCCAAGCCCGGCCGGTCCGGCGTTTGGGCTCAAAATCTAGGCCCGAGCCTAGCCCGGTAGAAGCGTTGTGTCAGGCCGGGTCGGGCGTTTTCGGGCCGGGCTTCCCATGTCCAGGACTAGATGGAGCCAGGTACGTCTGTAGATAACAATCCGTAGGAGTGAGCCCGTAGCTATAGCATTTTTGTTCTCTCGGGCATACGTGAAACATGAGCTCGTAGTGGATTTCCCATTTCCTATGGAATCACGCGACATGAGCAGTATTCTAGAGCTAGAAAACATCGACTAGATTGGCACCAAAAGCTAGAAAATATTTCGTGTATCAAATACCAATCTTTAGTTGGCTAGGCTTGGATAGCTTTTGTAAAAAGAGCCGAATGACCCGAATTCAATTCCTATAAGGCCAGTACAGGGCGCCGGTGCGCTGGCCGAAAGGTTCGGCCGGTCTACCCCCAGCCGCCTGATCTAGCCGCGCACGGCCGTCCAATCGCACCTTCTCTTCTATCTATTTCTTACCTTATCCTCTCCTAGAGCACACATAGAGAGAAGCAACCTAGTCAGGGCCGCCATGGATGCGCGACCACGAAGCATCGCCGGCTCGCACTGACCGCCTCGCTGTCGCCGGTTGGAGCACTGGTCGCCGCCCCAGTTCGCTAACCGGGTCGCTGCCCTCCTCCCTCCCACCGACCGTCGTTCGAGCAGCCCCGACGACCTTGCAGCGCACCTCGCCGCGGTGGCTGTCGCAGTTCGCCGCGGTGACGTGTCACGGCTCTAAAAAAGCTTCGATTGTTGCAGCTTTGGAATTGCTGGTTCCAGCAAAATTAAAAACTGGTTGAAGCAAAATTTCTTCCCGGTTGTATCAAAAATTGCTTTGCATCTCTGAAAAAACATAGGCTCTAGCAAAAAAAAACCAAAGGTTCCAACAAAAAAAGATGCTGGTTGAAGCAAAATTGCTTGTTGGTTGTATCAAAAATTGCTTGCCGATCCCATCGAAGAAGAAAGCCATTGCCGCCGTGGACAAACACCGCCATGGGTGGATGCAGCAAAATTTATCTTCGGTTCCAACAAAATCATAACATGGTTGTAGCAAAAAATCGGAAAAACAGGTTATGTCATGGAGATAGATGCAGCACAAATCCACAGAACACCGGTAGTAGCAAAAACCAAAAAACAATTGTAGCAAAATTGTTCGCCGGTTCCAGCAATTTCAGCGTGGTAGCAGGATTTGGTGGGTTGGTGGTAGCAAATACATGGGCTGGTTCTAGCAAAGAAAAGCATGCTTGTAGCAAAATCTTGTTGTGGTGGTCATGGAGACGAGCACAACCAGCTGGGCGGCCGTGGCGACAAGCGCTGGTTGCCGCACGCTTGCGGTGATGCAGCGGCTCGCCGGAGCGGCGTGAGGCGGGTGGATAGTGGTCGCTCGCCCGAGCAGCGTGGGCAGGTGGTGGTGGGCTCGCCGAAGCAAGGATGCGACGACGCGAGCGAGAGGCAGAGACGAGGCAGGCGAGATATGAGCGAGAGTATGAGTGGATGGGGATGGGCGGTTGCTAGGATAAGGGCGTGGGTGCCCGGGGTTACGCGTGGGACCCATGTACACGTGGTGTGCGTGAGGCACTGCAACCGTTGTGTTGTGCACGATGAGAGCGGTGCGACCGGCCGAAAGTTCGGCCGGCGCGCCGGATACAAGCATTTTCCTTCCTAAAATTGACAGGTGATGCGAATTGATAGGTGATGCATAGGGATTTTTTCTCGTTTATTGAGAATCAAGTTTGGTGCATGGTGGAATCACTCATCAAAAAATATCTTGATACTCATTTAAAAAAATTCCAAAGACCATGTTTATTTTGGTACTCATACTAAAATGGTTGTATGCATCCCTAGTTGGTGCAGAGGCCGGGAAGTGAAATTCTCCCTCATTTTGACATTCGGCGCCTCTTCATCAAGAGGATAGGAGTAGCGACAGGTGTCGTCTAGATGATGGCCTCGGTCTTATTGTTATATTACCTTGTAAGGTCTTTATGAATAATAAATAAAATGGTCGCATGTATCTCCCAGATGCAGAGATTGAGGGTGTTTTCTCCTTTAAAAAAATAGACCCAAATGCACAAGAAGTACCAATATTTTTTGAACAATACATGTGGCCTGCAAACAGACTTGGTCACAGCACACAAGGAGTGACAAAACCAAGGTTTCGGCAACTGACATCATAGCCCCTGGTGCACATCGGATCCCAACAACACTACACTCGCAAAAGTTTACATAAGATTGATCTTAGATGAGATTATTTTATTGAAGATCAAGAGAGAGAAAGACACTGCTGTGGACCCATAGGTCCTGTGGAAACTACTCACAAATCATCGCGGAGGCGGCAAGGTTGATGAAGAACCTCCCCAATGATTTTCTCCTCCGGCAGAGTACCGGCGAAGGTCTTCAGATGGGACCGCAGAAGAACAGATGCTTGCAGCGGCATAAGAATTGTCTCGGGTCTCGTTCTGGGGTTTTGAAATATTAGGGAATTTATAAGACAGAGATTAGGTCAATTGGAGCCACGCGGGCCTAGAAGTGTTGACCCCAACCCCCCTAGGGGTGCGCCGTGTGAGCTTGTCGCTCCCTCGTGCATCTTCTGGTCTCTACTCAAGCTTCTAGGGTCTCTCATAGTTCAGAAAAAATCACAGTAAAGTTTCATCGTGTTCAGACTTAGTTAGTACTTCGTTAGTACTCCCTTCATTCTATAATGTAGTACGCTCACACTTTTCGAGATTTAACTTTGACCATAAGTTTAACTTTCGAGTAAGAATTTTCTGCGAGACAAATAAAACACAAAAAAATAGGAACTGACACTGAACACTAAGTTAATAGTTTAGTACTCAAAAATGATATAAAATAACATATAAAGTATGTAAGAATGATAATATAATAGCATAAAACAATTAAAAAATATAGATGCGTTGGAGATGTATCGAACCTCACCACTCGAACAAGAGGTTACCACAACACATATCTATGTAACAAAAAAACACCACTTTGCATCTGGGTAGCAGGGGCATGCAACCAAACAATCATGCGTGTATTCTTGTTCATTCACTTTGTGAAACGCGCGGGGGGGGGGGGGGGGGGGGGGGGTGGTGCTCTCATTTGCTAAAGAGGACAAAATCCATGCAGGCAGGGGCGGAGCCAGGATTTGGTCATGAGGGGGGCGAAAAGCCAACATTCACAAAAAGTCATGGAAAATCACGATATTTTAAGGCTTACGATAGTGTTGATGATAAATCATCAAAATGTATATTTGAAACTAAAAAAATGTGATATTTCTGTTAACTTAAATTGACTCTACGACCAACAGTGTTGGGCAAGTTGATAATGTGAACTTTACAACTATTTTTCCTTAACAATATAGACAATCATATAATGTTGAAAAAATCATCTTCATTTTGATTCTAAAACATTTTCTTGACTAGTTCATACCGAAAAAGCTTGTTTGGTTGTCGCTGTTGATATTAGAAGAGTTATGACCAACCGATCAATCATTGAGTGTGTGGTGGTTTTACTTGTTTAAAACCATCTGACGATTAAATTGGCAAGTGAAGATGAGATTTTTAGGTTTAGATGGTTGCAAACATCCAGCTAGAAAATGGGCAAGTTTAGACTCAAATTGAGCCCATTCTTGACTAGAAAAGACTACAGGATACAGAACTCCACCACTGTGGATGTATTAGACACGTGGAATACCTCATGTCGTGGATCCGAAGATGCACAAAATTGTCGAAATCTCTATTTTATACGCAATGCTAATTAACCAGACTAAGATCATAATTCATGAAAGAAACTACTGGTGCATAGTGGTACCTGCTACCAATATACTCGATCCTGATCACCTGGCTAGTAGCCTTCTGAATTTCTGAGGATCTAATCCACCTGTGTCTGGTCGTATCCACACAGCGGACTTAGACCAGTGGATGGTGTAGTCATCGTGAGTGGCGGCCGCCGCGGCAATGACAAACACTCTAGCAGGACACGCATGACGGCGGGTGGCTTGTGCGGCAGCCGGCGTCCATGGCAAAGCCCTAAGAGTCCAGTAGAAGACGCATTCAATCGATCTCGATCGGATGGCATGCGCGGCAGCCGGTGTCCATGGCAAAGCCCTAAGAGTCCAAAGAAAAAACACTAGTCAGTCATAACTATACGCCTAGATGTATGGGCTATTGGGCTATGGCCTTTTATATTCAGTGTTGCTGGTGCAATGAATAATACAAGTAAGCCAAACGCACAATGGGTACCTTGATGACATTTTTCGAACAATACATGTTGCCTCGCAGACTTAGTCACACCACACAAGGGGGTGACAAAACCAAGGTTCCGGCAACGGCGCCATATGTCCAGTGCACACCATATCATCCTCTGGCTGCCCTATAAGTATCATCCATATCTAACATAGTCACAGCACAAGTCAAGCAGCAGCTCATCCAGCAGTCGTGTATTTCTACCTAGCTCGTACGTACTGCTTCTGTCCATGCATCCCCTGTTACGATCTTTGTTCTCGCACAGATTTATCTAGACGTTCACGACTGAACACATTGTGCTGCAGATTCATCTTGGAGGCGAGGAGAAAAGGAAGAACAGAAGATGAGCACCGCCAAGACGTCGTGGCCGGAGGTGGTGGGTTGGCCGGCAGCGCAGGCCGTGACTCAGGTCGGCACCGACAGGCCCGACGTCGCATCGAGGTGCTCCCATACGGCACCAGCGTGGCCCCTGGGTTCAACGGAGAGCGGGTCCGTGTCTTCTTTGATAGGACTGGCAGCGTTGCCGGCACTCCATACGTTGGTTAGGCCCGCACCGCCATCGCCGTGTGTGTTGATGTTACCGGTTGACGGATCATATTGAAAGAGGGGTTTAATGTTACAAGGCCGGGTGTGTACTCTTGAAGTTCTATACTTGTATTGTCTCGATGTAATGTTTTAAGTTAATAAAATAGTCTCTCCGTCTCAAATTAGTTGTCACAGAAATGGATAAAAATGAATGTGACTAGAACTAAAATATGTTCAGTTAGATACATTCATTTATGCAATAATTAATTCCGGACAAAGGGAATAGTACCTTTTACCAAAGAAAATATTTGAGTGGAGACTTTATGTTAGGAGCTGCTATAATTGTAAATTTGTAATCGTACTGGGATCGAATGAACACAACAAATGTTGGTAGTTCAACACGAACTTATATATATTGGTATTATTTGTCACTTGATTTTACTGTATAGGTTCATACAGGTGAATCCAATCCACGGTTTTTCTGGCTTAGAGCATCTTCAGCCGTTCGGCTCCCCAGTGACTTAAAATAGCGTCGCCTGGTGCCAACTGGCGATAAAATGGGCATGGGGGTGGTCGGTTTCCCAACCGCCGCCCCGAGGTCGCCCTAGACGCCGTTTTTAAAAAACCAAACTCGGTTAAAATTCGGCCAAACACGACACAAATTTGGAGAAAATTTAGGCATTTCATTGATATTTGTACAAATTAAAGACATAACTTAAAAACAAACTAAAAACACCTACTACTACTACTACTACTACTACTACTACTACTACTACTACTACTACGCTACCTTCGCCGTCCGCCGCCTTCAACCTTCTACATGCCGAGGAGCCTGTAGAAGTTGTTGTAGTCGCCGCCATCCTTGTTGCACCCCTGACCCGTGTCGCCGATGCGTGGGGGGTTGGACGGCCCGGGTGCATCGTCGTCACTGTCGTCGAGGATGACGATGCCGCCCTCGTAGCGGCCGCGGCGCCGGGCGGCGATCTCTTTGAGGGCGCGGTGCTGGCGCTCCATCTCCTGCCACACATAGTCGTCCCGCGCCCATTTCAGGCCAGTCTCCTCGTCGGCGGGCATGGCCTCATGCTCCTTCACGGCGAGCAGCCCCGGCTCGATCTTCGGCTTGACGAGGCGGGAGGAGAAGGGACACCATCCTGGTTGATGACGAGGGCGCCGCCGCGGGTGCGTTGCCCGAGCAGCGTCTCCCGTGGACCTGACTTGACGGGGAGGAGCGCCGGCGACCCGGAGGAACGGGAGCCCGACGACGACGAGGATGCCGTCTTCATTCGCCTCGGCATCTAGGAGCTGTCACGGCGGCGAGAGAAGTAGGGGCACCGTGTACTCCAACCACAGCGAGTTGCCACCCTCGATGTGCTCGAGGACGGCTTCGAGCGTGCGCCCGGGGATGCCCCACCATTGGCGCCGCCCGTCGGCGTTGAGGCGGCCGTGGGGCTCGACGCCGTTCGTGGAGGGGAGCTTGTCGGTGTGGCGGCCGTTGAAGTACGCCATTCACGGCGTGTGGTTGTCGGGGCGTACCTCGGCTGCTGTCGCGCGTGCTTCGGCAACGACGATCTGATGCGCGCGATCTCTGCGTGGCGGTGGGCGGCGACGGCACCGGGACTCCGCCGGCGCTGAGCCTCCACGAGCCCAGCACCCGCATGTCTAGCGGCACCGGGTAGTGTGCCTCCTAGAGGAGGCGGGCTTCGTCCTCGTGCAGGTGGTGCCGGCCGATGCCATTGACCGCCGCTCTGTCGCCGGGGTAGCGCTCGGCCATGGTCATCGGAGGAGGGACGTCGGCTGGGAGAGAAGGGAGAGGGGCGTCGACGGCGACAGGGCGAGAGGGGCGTCTTCTGCGAAAGGGGGAGAGGGGCTGTGTGTGCGGCCACCAGCGAGGGAGGGGCAACTTTTATAGCGGCCGGTGAGCGGCGAGCGAGCGGCAGCCGTGCGTACGCGTGGCGGGAGGGGGCGGTACGCGCGTCGACGCCTTCACTGCATCACCCGTGAGGAATCAATGGAAGGCTGACCGGCGGCAACCTTCGCATTGATTCCCCAAGGGAAAACGAGGCGATGAGGACGACGAACGCGCCTCTCTCCTTGCTATGCATCACCATGATCCTGCGTGTGCGTAGGAATTTTTTCGAAATTACTACGTTCCCCAACAGTGGCATCCGAGCCAGGTTTTATGCGTAGATGTCATATGCACGAGTAGAATGCTACCTCTTTTAGCACTGCATTGGTTTTCCCCGAAGAGGAAGGGATGATGTAGCAAAGTAGCCTAAGTATTTTCCTCGGTTTTTGAGAACCAAGGTATCAATCCAGTAGGAGGCTACGCGTGAGTCCCTCGCACCTGCACAAAACAAATAAATCCTCGCAACCAACGCAAATAGGGGTTGTCAATCCCTATAGGGTCACTTACGAGAGTGAGATCTGATATATATGATAAGATAATATTTTTGATATTTTTATGATAAAGATGCAAAGTAAAATAAAGGCAAAGTAAATAGCTAAGTAGTAGGAGATTGATATGATAAAGATAGACCCGAGGGCCATAGGTTTCACTAGTGGCTTCTCTCGAGAGCATAAGTATTCACTACTAGGAAAAGGGCTATAGATGAAATTGACACTAATGACGCACCAGAGAAGTGGTGCGCCACTACTATATACTAATGGCGCACCAGGCACAAGGTGCGCCACAAGTAACAAAGTTTTTTTTCATTTTTCCAAACATACTAATGGCGCATCCGGGCAAAGTGCGCCATTAGTAGTTCTAACTAGTAATGGCGCACTAGCCATAGAATGCGCCACTACTATATTTTTTTATTCTGTTTTTTTTGCAAAACTACTAATGGCGCACCGTTGCAAAGTGTGATATTACTAGTTTAAACTAGTAATGGCGCACTCTGCCATGGTGCGCTATTAGTATATATATATTTTTATACTTTTTTGCAAAACTGCTAATGGCGCACGACCAGCATGTGCGCCATTAGTATGTTGGGTTACTAATGGTGCATGGCTCTATGATGCGCCATTAGTAACCTAGGACCAGCTAGATATTTTGGACAGCCACACCTACACACTCACTTTCCCCACTTGATTCCCTCCACCTCCTTCTCCAAGCTTGTCGGCTGCCTCCTCCTCCTCACCGAGCACAACCTAATGACTTATGAGGCGTATGATATCAACGGCTACACATTCTACACTGAGGACAAGGACATGAAGAGCGATGGTTATCAGAACTCCAGGGTAACGATGGAATCCTACACCGGTAACGACAAGGACAGATACTACGGAAGGATCGAGGAGATCTGGGAGCTGAGCTACGCTAGAGAGAAGGTCCCGATGTTCCGTGTCAGATGGGCCAAGAGTGTCCTAAAAGAAGACCGGTATTTCACCACCATGGTTATACCCGAAGCCAAATCCAAGACCGCGGGCGCAAACATCACCGCGAAATTTCATGGGCACTTTTTGATATTTTTTGATATCACCAAGACAGATATTTTTTGATATCATGAATATTTTTAAATTTCATGGGCACTTTTTGAATTCATGGGGACACTCGATCTCGATCCCCCTCCATCTCGATCTCGATTCCACCCGCTAGCTCCACCACCACCGACGACCCACCGCACCCTCCCCCGCTCCACCGCTGCCGACGAGCACCCCCCGCACCGTCCATCTCGATCTCGATTCCACCCGCACCCTCTCCCGCTAGCTCCACCCCCGCCGACGACCCACCGCACCCTCCCCCGCTTCACCGCCGCCGACGAGCACCCCCCGCACCCTCCCCCGCTCCACCGCCACCGAAGAGCACCCCCCGCACCCTCCCCCGCTCTGGTCAAATTATGATGCAAGAACAAACCTTTAAACAATTACTAACATTCATAACAAAAATTATTTATAACATCACCACAAATAAATCTTTAACTTGGTTTACCCACTAAACTAGTTTCAATCATTCTATAAATCAGGCATAATAACTAACAAATATTTATCAAAATACAAATACACAATAATTATTTAAATGCATGGATTACTGTTTCATATTCATATTCATTTATTAAAAATAATAATAAAAAATATACTAATGGCGCACCGGCCTGGTGGTGCGCCATTGCTATCTAAAAAAAAAGATTTGTAATGGCGCACCGGCGGTGGGTGCGCCATTGCTATCTAAAAAACAATTTCTAATGGTGCACCGACGGGTGGTGCACCATTAGTAAGCTTCCCCCTATAGCTAAGTCCTCCCTCTCCCTCGCTAGATCCCATTCGTCCCTCTCTCCCTCGCCAGACCCACGACGCCACCACCCCGACCCACGACGCCGCCGCCCCGACCCCCGCCGGACTACACCCCCGCCGCCCTCGCGCCCCCACGCCCCCACCCCCGCCGCCCCCGCGCTCCTGCTCCCCACCCCCGCCGCCACCGCGCCCCCACCCCCGCCGCCCCCGCGCCCCGATCCCCGCCGGGCTCCACCCCCACCGTCCCGCGCCCCCGCCCCCACCCCCGCCGCCCGACCCTCAACGTCTTCGCCTTCCTCCTCGCCGTCGGCGCCGAGCAGCGACGCAGCACCGTACGCCCCCCGACCCTCCTCCTCCCCTTCCCCCTCCTCCTCCTCCCCTTGCCCCCCGCCTTCGCCGGTGCTGACGGCCCCTTCTCTGTCTCGCAGGGCAAGGTCTCCGGCGCCTCTACGACACCGACGCCTCACCGTCGATCCGCGTCACCTCGTCAACCCCAGCTCCGCACGAGCTCGCCATCGTCTTCCTCTCGGCGAGCTGCACCGGTTCCCCTTCCCCCCTTTCTGTTAACTGAACATTGTCAGGTTTAGGTTCTGTTAACTGAAAAAGTTTAGATTCAGAAACATTGTTGGACTGATAGGAAGTTTGTTGAACAGAGCAAGCTACACCTGTAATTTCTACTGTTATGCCTTTGTTACTCCAGTCAAAATTTTCCTGTCAAAATTTTCAGTCAAGCACAATTGATCATGTAACTTGAGACCTTGCCCTGCGGCATTATAATGTTTGATGCCTGCATCAACACTTCTCTGTACTACATGCGGTTGTTATAGTTGAGGGTCAAAAGTAGGGGTTAGCTTTAACATGATTCACTAGTGCTTTCATCATAGAACACATTCTTTGAAAAGGGGATATTCTGAAGTCGATGCTTTCTCGGGATGGGAATAATAGTCTGAAATACACCTGATGGAAACCTTTGTTGATTGTGATCTCTGCACATGTTTAATGTCTATGCTGTTGTGCGGCTGTTATGTGTGTCTATGTCGGTGAGCTTGTGTTATGCACTTCTGCGTTTGACAAGTAATGACTTGTAAAGATGATGATCATCTTGCTAGTTTGCTGGGTTTTGTCTCCGACCATTGTGTCGTGATGAATTTGCAGGTACCCCGAGAGGCCCTTGAGTTTGCCGGAATGTCGATTAACTTCCGTTTCGGCAAATTCGGGGACTCCATATGTCCTATTTTCAGCAAAGGTCATGCTGAAATTTTCCGTGAATTTTAGCATGACTTTGCTAAAAATAGGACATATGGGGTACTTGCGACTAATGCATGGGCCGGGGTATCTTAGTACGTAATTAAGTAGGATCAACTGCCCCTTTATTCTTGCTGCATTAAACCATAGGTTTTAGGGTGCCTCGGTGTCGATAAGAACCTAAATGATGAAAGCTTAGGCTTTTAGGGTGCCTCGGCGTCGACAAACCCTAAATGATAAAACCTTGGCTTTTAGGGTGCCTCGGTGTCGATAAGAACCTAAATGATGAAAGCTTAGGCTTTTAGGGTGCCTCGGCATCGACAAACCCTAAATAATAAAAGCTTAGCTTTTAGGATGCCTCGGTGTCGACAAACCCTAAATGATGTAGTTTTGAATTATGAACGTAGGATATGTCGTCATCAGACGACGAAAGTCTCCCGGGGGAGTGCGACTAGTGCCACGACGATCGAGGTTTGTGCGACATGCCTCACCTGGACGATGATCGGCGCTTCAGCATTAAGCTCGAGGAGACCTTTGAAGTTGAAACGGTACACAACGACGACAAGTGTTATTTTCATAATTAAGCACGACTTCAACTATTTCAACGTGTAATTTTCATCTTTTACTATTCGAGTATAGCTTATCTCATGCCATGCAAGACGCTATGTCTTGGAGAGGTTGGATTTTGAAGACCATGAAATTTCTGAAATAAATAAAATTCACCTAAGGACTCATCACGATGTGGACTTTGAAGTAAATCTATATAATTCTAAGAGCGTAACCCATTTTGGTTGCAAAAATTGGGAAGCATTTTGCAAGATGTATGGTTTTGATGAGGGTATGCTTATCACCATGGATCTTGGTAATCCTGACATCAACCAAGACAATATGGACATTTGGGTCCTTGTTGATACGCCTCCAGTTCTACCGCTATGTGAGTTTATCAAACATAGTTATTAGCTAATTTATATTGTTTATTTCAAAATAGTTGACATCTTATTTCCATTGACAGCTTATTTCTATTGTTCAAAGAATGTGCGGGAGATGGTAGACAAAACCCACTACACCGATGGCTCTGAATTAACAACTTACAAGGAGAAAAATCATCTGGTCGGATTTTGTACTGACATTGAGAATTACAATATCCACAATCAAACTCCTCAACATTATGGTAAATACGTGCCACTAGTGCATGTGTTCAACTACGGTAACTACCATGGAGATACCCTGGTAAGATTTTTACTATTACGACATCCGTGCATCTTTTGCATACTTGTAAAACTAGTACATCATTGCTAACTATGAAGTTATTACTATGTTTTTCAACAGATAATCCCAGATAATTGTGTGCCTCATTTGATGTATAAGAAAGGTAGTCTTAATGTTTTGAACATACAGCCAGGTCATCCTACGAATCTCAACTGTCCATACGAGATTTCTAAAAGAAGTGGAGACATGAAAATCAAAGGATGGAAAAAATGTATGGACAGTCGTAAGGAGGTTCTTGGAAGCAAAAGGAAGCGAAGCGCAAGAATTGGAGACAGGATGTTCTCCATTCTCCATAATGGAGAGTCAGGGTCTATATTGTTTTATGCTATTTTAGCTTAAATAGGGTATTTAGGTCCTGCCTAATACTGATGATCATGTGCTAAGAACAATTAAGTAGGGTTGGTTCGATGACTATCAAGATGATGATCATATGACTTGTTATTAATAACGAGTAGAAGTTGTATGATGATGATTAGTAGGACTTGTTAGGATTAGTATTACTTCCGACAAACTCGCTACTCGCGGTCTCGAGACTTGTAATGTTCTATCTTTGTTCGGTCTTTTGAATTCGGAGACTAATAAGATGAATTGTATTCGGAGACTAATCTTCTATTCTATTCGATGAATCTGCTCTTGCTGTGGGGTGCTGTCTATATTCTGTCCAATAATATATTTTGTAACCTGTGCAAAATTCAGAAAAGTAAAAAAAACCTAATATTCATACTAATGGCGCATCACCCAATAGTGCGCCATTAGTATGCCAGATACTAATGGCGCATGGTGTTCTATACTAATGGCGCTGCGTGGTGCGCCATTAGTATACCAGATACTAATGGCGCACCACCGGTGCGCCATTAGTAAGAAATACTAGTGGCGTGATACTAATGGCGCACCAGTAGTGCGTCATTAGTAGGCAAAACTGGTGCCCCATTAGTAGCCCTTTTCCTAGTAGTGATTCTACGGTGGGTGAACAAATTACTGTTGAGCAATTGACAAAATTGAGCATAGTTATGAGAATATCTAGGTATGGTCATGTATCTAGGCATCACGTGTGAGATAAGTAGACCGAGTCCTGCCTGCATCTACTACTATTACTCCACTCATCGACCGCTATCCAGCATGCATCTAGAGTATTAAGTTAAAACAAGAGTAATGCCTTAAGCAAGATGACATGATGTAGAGGGATAGACTCATGCAATATGAATAAAACCCCATCTTGTTATCCTCGATGGCAACAATACAATACATGCCTTGGTGCCCTTACTGTCACCGGGAAAGGACACCGCAAGATTGAACCCAAAGCTAAGCACTTCTCCCATTGCAAGAAAGATCAATCTAGTAGGCCAAACCAAACTGATAATTCGAAGAGACTTGCAAAGATAACCAATCATACATAAAAGAATTCAGAGAAGATTCAAATATTATTCATAGATAGACTCGATCATAAACCCACAATTCCTCGATCTCAACAAACACACCGCAAAAAGAAGATTACATTGAATAGATCTCCATAAAAGAGGGGAGAACATTGTATTGAGATCCAAAAAGAGAGAAGAAGCCATCTAGCTACTAACTATGGACCCATAGGTCTGAGGTAAACTACTCACACTTCATCGGAGGGGCTATGGTGTTGATGTAGAAGCCCTCCGTGATCGATGCCCCATCCGGCGGAGCTCCGGAACAGGCCCCAAGATGGGATATCGTGGATACAGAATGTTGCGGCGGTGGAATTAGGGTTTTGGCTCCATATCTGATTGTTTGGGGGTACGTGGGTATATATAGGAGGAAGAAGTACGTCGGTGGAGCAACAGGGGGCCCACGAGGGTGGAGGGCGCGCCTGGGGGGGGGGGGTAGGCGCGCCCCCTACCTCGTGGCCTCCTGTTACGTGTCTTGACTTAGGGTCCAAGTCTCCTGAATTGTATTTGATGAGAAAATCACGTTCCCAAAGGTTTCATTCCGTTTGGAGTCCGTTTGATTTTCCTTTTCTTCGAAACCCTAAAACAGGAAAAAACAACAATTCTGGGCTGGGCCTCCGGTTAACAGGTTAGTCCCAAAAATAATATAAAAGTGGATAATAAAGCCCAATAATGTCCAGAATAGTAGATAATATAGCATGGAGCAATCAAAAATTATAGATACGTTGGAGATGTATCAAGCATCCCCAAGCTTAATTCCTGCTCGTCCTTGAGTAGGTAAATGATAAAAACAGAATTTTTGATGCGGAGTGTTACTTGGCATAATTTTAATGTAATTCTTCTTAATTTTGGTATGAATATTCAGATCCGAAAGATTCAAGACAAAAGTTCATATTGACATAAAAATGATAATACTTCAAGCATACTAACTAAGCAATTATGTCTTCTCAAAATAACATGGCCAAAGAAAGTTCATCCCTACAAAATCATATGGTTTAGTCATGTTTCATTTTCGTCACACAAGAATGCTATCATCATGCACAACCCCGATGACAAGCCAAGCAATTGTTTCATACTTTAGTAATCTCAAACCTATAAACTTTCACGTAATATATGAGCGCGAGCCATGGACATAGCACTATAGGTGGAATAGAATATAATGAGGGGGGTTATGTGGAGAAGACAAAAAAGGAGGAAGTCTCACATCAACGAGGCTAATCAATGGGCTATGGAGATGCCCACCGATTGATGTTAATGCAAGGAGTAGGCATTGCCATGCAACGGATGCACTAGAGATATAAATGTATGAAAGCTCAACAAAAGAAACTAGTGGGTGTTCATCCAACTTGCTTGCTCACGAAGACCTAGGGCACTTGAGGAGGCCCATTGTTGGAATATACAAGCCAAGTTCTATAATGAAAAATTCCCACTAGTATATGAAAGTGATAACATGAGAGACTCTCTACTATGAAGATCATGGTGCTACTTTGAAGCACAAGTGTGGCAAAGGATAGTAACATTGTCCCTTCTATCTTTTTCTCTCATTTTCTTTATTTTTTGGGCCTTCTCTTTTTTATGGCTTTCTTATTCTTCTTTTTATATATTCCTCACTTGGGACAATGCTCTAGAAAATGATGATCATCACACTTCTATTTATTTACAACTCAATGATTACAACTCGATACTAGAACAAAGATGACTCTACATGAATGCTTCCGGCAGTGTACCGGGATATGCAATGGACCAAGAGTGACATGTATGAAAGAATTATGAACCGTGGCTTTGCCACAAATACTATGTCAACTACGGGACCATGCTAAGCAATATGACAATGATGAATGTGTCATGATGAACGGAATGATGGAAAGTTGCATGGAAATATATCTCGGAATGGCTATGGAAATGCCATAATAGGTAGGTATGGTGGCTGTTTTGAGGAAGATATAAGGAGGTTTATGTGTGAAAGAGAATATCATATCACAGGGTTTGGATGCACCGGCGAAGTTTGCACCAACTCTCAATGTGAGAAAGGGCAATGCACGGTACCGAAGAGGCTAGCAAGGATGGAAGGGTGAGAGTGCGTATAATCCATGGACTCAACATTAGTCATAAAGAACTCACATACTTATTGCAAAAATCTACAAGTCATCAAAAACCTCGGTACTACGCGCATGCTCCTAGGGGGATAGATTGGTAGGAAAAGACCATAGCTCGTCCCCGACCGCCACTCACAAGGAAGACAATCAAATAACACCTCATGTTTCAAATTTGTTGCATAACGTTTACCATACGTGCATGCTACGGGACTTGCAAACCTCAACACAAGTATTTCTCAATTTGACAACTACTCAACTAGAACGACTTTGATATTATTACCTCCATGTCTCAAAACAATCATCAAGCATCAAACTTCTCTTAGTATTCAACACACTCATAAGAAAGTTTTATTATTAATCTTGCATACCAAGCATATTAGGGTTTTAAGCAAATTACCATGCTATTAAGACTCACAAAATAATCTAAGTGAAGCATGAGAGATTAATAGTTTCTATAAAACAATTCCACCACCATGCTCTAAAAGATATAAGTGAAGCACTAGAGCAAAATTATATAACTCAAAAGATATAAGCGAAGCACATTGAGTATTCTAACAAATTCCAAATCATGTATGGCTCTCTCAAAAGGTGTGTAAAGCAAGGATGATTTTGGTAAACTAACAAGCAAAGACTCAAATAATACAAGACGTTCCAAGCAAAACACATATCATGTGGCGAATAAAAATATTGCTCCAAGTAAAGTTACCGATAGAAGTAGACGAAAGAGGGGATGCCTTCCGGGGCATCCCCAATGTCGGTGTCAAAACCGGCGGATCTCGGGTAGGGGGTCCCGAACTGTGCGTCTAGGCCGGATGGTAACAGGAGGCAGGGAACACGATGTTTTACCCAGGTTCGGGCCCTCTTGATGGAGGTAAAACCCTACGTCCTGCTTGATTAATATTGATGATATGGGTAGTACAAGAGTAGATCTACCACGAGATTGAGGAGGCTAAACCCTAGAAGCTAGCCTATGGTATGATTTTTGTCTATGGAGTTGATGAAGTTGTCCTACGGACTAAAACCCTCCGGTTTATATAGACACCGGATAGGGTTAGGGTTACATAGAGTCGGTTACAATGATAGGAGATCTTGAATATCCGCATCGCCAAGCTTGCCTTCCACACCAAGGAAAGTCCCATCCGGACACGGGACGAAGTCTTCAATCTTGTATCTTCATAGTCCAGGAGTCCAGTTGAAGGCATAGTCCGGCTACCCGAACACCCCCTAATCCAGGACTCCCTCAGTAGCCCCCTAACCAGGCTTCAATGACGATGAGTCCGGCGCGCAGATTGTCCTCGGCATTGCAAGGCGGGTTCTCCTCCAAGTTCCGTGTACCTGTTGAATAAAGTCCGGTTTCTTGTAAATGTTGCCCTCCTTGGCTTCTACGCCCAATAATGGCCGTCTTCCACATGTCAAACGAATGCGAAAAGCTAGGGCGTTTTTACATCCACACCCCTAGCCATATAAACGAGCCGCCTATTTAACTGAATGGGAATTCAGGTTCAGACCACATCTTCTCCTCTCCGCGAGTTATCATCAGAGCGCTTCCAGCAAAGGTCCATTCCAACATGTCCAGCCGTCGCAGCTCCTCCCCTCGCCCCTCCGGTCCCAAACCCGGGGACTGGGAGAGTTGCACCATCCTGCACAGTGAGTTAGTGTCGCTTCAGGCCAAGGGATTTCTTCCCCCGACATACATGGTCCCGGTCTGAGCCGGTCTCGCCACCTACAATGGCGGAAAACAGGCGGAGAGCGCCCCCAATCCTTCTAAAGGAGAGCGGGTGTGCCTCGTCCCCTATCTAATAAGGGGACTGGGATTTCCAATTCATCCATTTCTCCGCAGGCTTCTGAAGTTTTACGGTCTCCAGCTACACAATCTCACGCCCGCTTCCATATTACATATCGCGGGCTTCGTCGCCCTTTGCGAGCTATTTCTAGGCGTTGAGGCTCATTTCACACTGTGGAAGAGGTTATTCTGCCTGGTGCCCCGTTCTCAAGAGGGGTCTATCTATCAAGTGGGCGGAGCCGAAGTATGGCGCATCGCTGGGACCGGATACCTATCCGGAACCCCGAAGAAGGCGTCCGAGGACTGGCCTTCGGAATGGTTTTACATGGATGACGTCCCGCTACCGGACCCTATCCAGGTCGGTCTCCCTAAGTTCAACAATGCCCCGTTGAAGAAATGCTTGAGCTGGCGTCCACGGAGCTCTCAGAGAGAAAGTGACAGAGACGTCCTTTACTTGATGGGCCGGATAAACTGTTGGCTCATTCCGGACTAACCATGATTGGAGTCATGGCTACATGCATTATGCGGGGGGTGCAGCCGCTTCAATATAGAGGCCACCCCATGTGGGATTTCAACGGGGAGGATGACACCACCCGTTACGGTCGTAAGGGGCCGGCCTCAGCCGCCGCCTTAGTAAAGATCTTATCCTCTTTGTACAAGGGAGAAAAGGAGGAATTCCTCCGCGTCAATCCGCAGGCCGGATTCAGTATGGATGATCCTCCAAGTTGGGTAAGTGAACAATTGCGCTTGCCCATCTACTTTATACTCCCATGGTTAGATAGGTAGTCTAATGATTTCAATGCAGGAACTGCGACAGGAGGTAAAGGATATAAACAGCCGTCCTCCATAGCCCGAGGACCCAGAACGGTCCCTCAATCCGGACTCCGAAGAAGATCCGGACATATCGGTGGAGCTTATTGACGGGGTGTTCTATCAGCTAAGCAAGGAAGATACCAGGTGAAGGAAACCGGAGTCCCATTCCCTTGAAAGAGATTCCATTCTCACGTATTCCGGTGTTTCTAACGATAACCGTGTTTTGCAGGGCAGATTTCCGAGGCAGGAGGCCGAACCTGCGGCGGCTAGCCAACAAGGGGTCGCAGGGCCCCGTGGGGCAAAAAGTAATGTAATCCGGACTGAGATGCCGGCGCAAAGGTATGGCGCGCCCTCTGTTTCCCTGGAGTTATTCTGTCAGGGCATATTAATGTTCGTGCTCTCTTCAGAACGAAGAGACCTCGCCGGACTAAATCCGGAGAGGTTGCCAATCGCGCCTCCACCAGCTAGGCTCCAACGTCTGGCCAGGAAGCGGAGGCGAGCACAAGGCGCGCACCGGACGGTCCTCTGACAGAGGATGAGGACAGGCTGTCTGCCACAAATTCCGAAGTGGAGAGTGCCATGAACCACAGGCATCGCCGGACCGTTCTACGCGACGGTTGTTTCTCCCAAGAGGCTTTAATTAGATGCCTTTAATTTGGGAGATGCGTACCTCCGTGCCGCTCAAAATGGTTTAGCCAGAGCCACGGAGCAGTATGTAAAAGACATACGGGTAAGAAAATTTTGGTTATATATATATATATATATATATATATATATATGCCAGTAGCCCCCGAGACTTGAAGCAGTTAGAGGAACTGATTTAAGGATCATTTAATATGCAGGTTCTTACAGAGAAGAATACCGTACTGTCCCAAGAGCTGGAAAAGTGCAAGGCCCAACTAGATGCCGCACTAGCCGCAGCAGGGGAGCCCAAAGAGACCCCCTCAGGTAAGATACACTTCAAAAGATTAGTATTGTGCGGTGTGGGTGCAAATCTGACAGATCATATTGCAGATGGCGCCGGACTAGATCCGGACAAACAACAACTCTTACGCCGGTTAAAGGCCGGTGAGAGTATGTTGACAAGGGTGAGGCTGGAGAAGAATGATCTTCGGGATGCCAACACCAAGCTGGACGTCGAACTTAAAGATGTTCGTGGCCAGCTGTCGGACTCCACGAAGGAGAATCAGCGGCTTCGACGCGGCATATTTAGTAAGAGCTTGAACGAACTTTGAAAAAAAAAAGTTCGGCGAGGAAGTCGACTAACAGAGTAATGTCTGTAGGTATGCTCACAGGTCGCCCTGCAGAGGAGATGCCCGGTTCTACGGGTGACCTTCTTCCCGAACTCTTGCAATTGCACGAGCGAATTCGGCAGGCAATGCGAGGTGTTGCCCAAGCCTTATGGCCTGCCCACTCCGTGCCCGAGGGCCTTGGAGAGCTTGCGGAGAAGCTGAAGGGAGCTCGGCGTCGCTTCCGATTGTGGAAGATATCGGCCTGCCGACAAGGCGCTAGGGAGGCCTGGGCCTTGGTGAATACCTGTTTTACGAAGTCTGACCCAAACCACATGGCCGAGGTCGAACCAGTGGGGCCTGACGGGAAGGAGATCCCTGTAAGCTTAGTGTACGGCCAAGTAGAGTTGGCCGCGAAGTATTCCCAGCAGGACTGTAAATTAGACAGCCTGTTAGATGGTATCGAAGAGGAGTATAATCAGTCGGAATGACTGTGTAATTTTGAATTGACACGTGTAATGCCTTCTAGCCGGATTGTAGATCGGTTGTCGTTGCCGACCTTTTCGCTTCAACCTCGGGACCTAACGGTCCGGAGTGTGTCCGAATACCCTAGCGGTTATATAAGAACCAGGGTATGCGTGGAGACCAGGCGTAGGGGTCATTAGTGCTTTATCAGACAAGTGCCCAACTAGTTATGTTATATTACATGGTTAGTAAGAAACATCTTCCAGAGAGAATAGTTCCGTTAAGGGTTCCTTTCGCTGGGAGGCATGCCCTAATGTGCATGTCCGGACTGCGTGAAGAGACGTAGAAAAAGCATCTAGGGGCGCATAAAATGAGTAAAAAAGATCATCTTTTATTTCACCGACCGAATATTCCCTTAAGAACGCTAGCTTTCGGCTTCACCCAGTCTGAGGTACACGTCCGGCTGACCCGGCAGTAACAATCATAGAGGTGCTCCCTTTACCGCCTAGCCGAACAATCGGGAACGTAGGGGTAAGCACAGGAGCCAGGCAACCCAGCATGGCCAAAACTTAAGCCATATCGATGCATATAATGGTGAAGAAAAAGGTACATGCAGAAGTTTAACGCATGTGTTGGGCGTGAAGCCCGTATAAATAAGCTTCTGTTAAAGAAGCCCCCAGGTTTAATGAGCGCGAGTGGCGCGTCACTATATGAGCCTTTAAGGGCTATAGAAGAAAGAATGAGAAGGAGAGAAATGTCAGACAGAAAAATTCAAAAAGGAATGGACAGGGGAAGGAGACGAACACAGTGTCCGGCGCTAGGCATAGAATCTTCGGCGACGGGCGGCGTTCCACGGGTTCGGCTCGAGTCGGTTGTTCGACGCATCTCGCAGGCGGTACGCCCCACCGGTCAGGACTTGGTCGATTATGAATGGACCTTCCCACTTGGGCTTGAGTTTGTCCTTTCTCTTATCCGGCAGGCGTAGAACTAGTTCGCCAACATTGTAATTTTTGGCCCGTACCTCTCTGCTTTGATATCTTCAGGCCTGCTGTTGATAAAATGCGGAACGGGCTTTTGCCACGTCACGCTCCTCCTCCAAGGCGTCCAAGTTGTCCTGCCGATCGAGCTCGGCTTCTCTTTCTTCATACATGCGCACTCTAGGTGAGTCATGAATTATGTCGCAGGGCAAAACTGCTTCTGCGCCGTACACCATAAAAAATGGTGTGTATCCAGTGGTGCGATTTGGCGTGGTCCGCAGCCCCCATAGCACGGAGTCGAGCTCGTCTACCCAGTGCATGTTAGATTCCTTGAGGGACCGCACTAGTCTGGGTTTAATGCCGCTCATGATAAGACCATTTGCAGGTTCGACCTGGCCGTTGGTTTGTGGGTGATAGACGGAAGCATAATCGAGCTTGATGCCCATGTTTTTGCACCAGAGTTTTAGCTCATCGGCGGTAAAGTTTGTACCGTTATCGGTTATGATGCTGTGGGGGACGCCATAACGGTGTACAACCCCGGATATGAAGTCTATCACAGGTCTGGATTCGGCCGTTTTAACAGGCTTGGCTTCTATCCATTTGGTGAACTTATCCACCATGACCAGTAAGTATTTTTTCTTATGGGTTCCACCTTTGAGGGGTCCGACCATGTCAAGCCCCCAGACCGCAAAAGGCCAGGTAATGGGTATAGTTTGGAGTGCGGTGGGTGGCATATGGCTTTGGTTGGCAAAAAGTTGGCAACCAGCGCATCGTTGGACTAGGTCCTGAGCGTCTGCCCGGGCCGTCAGCCAATAAAAGCCTGTACGGAAAGCCTTGCTAACAAGGGACCGAGTAGCGGCGTGGTGACCACCGAGTCCGGCATGAATTTCAGCCAGAAGGTTCCGCCCTTCCTCTTCGGAGATGCACCTTTGAAGGACTCCGGTAGTGCTTTTCTTATAAAGCTCTCCCTTGTGGACTCTGTAGGCTTTAGGTCGCCGCACTATGCAGTGGGCCTCATTTTGGTCCTCAGGGAGTTCCTGCATAATAAGGTAGGTAGGAATGGTTCTGTCCACGGGGCGATGATCGCCATTATTACGTGGGCTGAAGGTGTAATTTCATTGGCAGAGCCTCCGATTGTGTCAGATTGTTCGACATTAGGTGGTGTGGCTGGGTCCAGGCTGTTATTTGCGGGTTCCGCCTCCCATGCTACGGATGGCTTGAACAATCTTTCTATAAAGATGTTGAGGGGGCTGCATCGCGTTTTGCTCCGATGCGTGCTAGGACGTCCGCTGCTTGAGTGTTTTCTCGGGCTATATGGTGAAACTCCAGCCCTTCGAACCGAGCTGACATTTTTAGGATGGCGTTGCGGTAAGCTGCCATTTTTGGGTCCTTGGCGTCGAAGTCGCCATTTATTTGGGATATCGCGAGGTTCGAATCCCCGCGTACCTCTAGGCATTGAATGCCCAAGGATACTGCCATCCGGAGGCCATGTAGAAGGGCCTCGTATTCGGCTGCGCTATTGGAGTCCGTGTACATAATTTGGAGTACATACTGGACTGTGTCTCCTGTTGGGGACGTCAAAACGACGCCAGCCCCAAGTCCGGCCAACATTTTGGAGCCGTCGAAATGCATGATCCAGTTTGACTATGTGCCGTACTCTTTAGGGAGTTCGGCCTCCGTCCATTCTGCGACGAAGTCGGCCAAAACTTGCGATTTGATAGCTCGCCGTGGCTTATAGGTTATATCGAATGGGAGGAGCTCGATGGCCCATTTTGCAATCCGGCCCGTTGCATCGCGGTTGTTGATAATATCGTTGAGTGGTACTTCCGAGGCTATTGTTATGGAACACTCTTGAAAGTAGTGTCGTAGCTTCCGGGATGCCATGAATACCGCGTATGCAATCTTTTGGTAATGCGGGTACCGTGATTTGCGTGGAGTGAGGACAGTGGACACGTAGTAGACCGGCCTTTGAAGGGGGAATTTGTGTCCGTCCGTTTCCCGCTCGACAACGAGCACTGTGCTGACAACTTGGTGTGTTGCTGCGATGTACAATAACATTGGCTCGCCGGTGTTTGGCGCGGCCAGGACAGGGTTTGTTGCCAATATGGCTTTTATTTCACCAAGTCCGGCCGTGGCAGCATCCGTCCACTCGAAGTGTTCGGTGCGCCGAAGGAGGCGATAGAGGGGTAGTGCCTTTTCTCCCAAGCGGGAGATGAAGCGGCTTAAAGCCGCCACGCATCCGGTAAAGTTTTGTATTTGTTTAAGGTCCTTTGGGACATCCAATTGTGACAAAGCTCGGATCTTGGCTGGATTTGCTTCAATTCCTCTACCGAGTACAATGAAGCCCAAGAGCTTTCCGGCTGGAACGCCGAAGACACATTTTTCCGGATTGAGCTTGATGTCATATTTTCAGAGGTTATCGCATGTAAGCTTCAAGTCGTCTACTAGAGATTCGACATGTCTTGATTTGACAACCACATCATCCACGTACGCCTCCACTGTTTTGCCAATTTGGTTTGCCAGACATGTCTGGATCATGCGCTGATATGTTGCGCCAGGGCATTGTGTTGAAGCAAAATGGTCCGTATGGTGTGATGAATGCTGTTGCAGCTTGGTCTGATTCTGCCATCCTGATTTGATGGTAACCGGAGTATGCGTCGAGGAAACACAATGAATCGTGTCCTGTGGTGGCATCGATAATTTGACCGATACGGGGGAGGGGGAAGGGATCCTTTAGGCACGCCTTGTTAAGGTCTTTGAAATCGACACACAGGCGCCGGGATTTGTCCTTCTTTGGTACCATCACCAGGTTTGCTAGCCAGTCCGGATGTTTTATGTATCTGATGAATCCGGCCTCCAATAGCTTGGCCAGCTCCTCTAACATATCCTGTCTCTTGGGTTCGGAAAAACGCCAAAGGGCTTGTTTGACAGGTTTAAATCCTTTTTGGATATTTAAGCTGTGTTCGGCCAGCCTGCGTGGGATCCCTGGCATGTTCGGGTGGGTGGGTGTCGTTGAATCTAAAAACTCACCCAATCCAAGATTCGGAGGCCGAAGCGTTTCCGCATTCTGAAGTTCGGATTCCTGGACGTTATCCAACGAATCCGGCCCGTTGCCTGATTCTAAGCTCAGGTCTTGAGTTACATCCTCCCCTCCGCGGGTATCCGGCTTGGAGGGATCGGGAATTCGGACGTAACTAGTCCTTAAAATAGATGAAGGGTCGCCGCACCGTGCCTCTACCACGGCAACGTGGTGGGTGACTTGGGGAGAGTTAATTTCTCTTAGATCAGGTTTAAGCCCAACCTGGTCGTAATTCATGGCGACCCCCAGGGCAGCGATGCGATCCAAGAGCTCGTTTACGGAAGAGAGCTCCATTGGATCTAACTGCTCAACGAGCTCCAAGCTGACGTGTAGATTGCTTTTGATGACCCGAGAGGTCATCATCGGCGCAACAGCCGAACAAGCGGTCATGAGGAAACCACCTAGCCGGAGGGTTTGGCCAACAGCCAAGGCTCCCTTAGCAACGGCGCCGTCTTTGAAGACGGGAGAAGGCATCCTTCCTGATTGCGACGGCACAGAGGAACTCTCACTGAAAGCACCAATGTCGGTGTCAAAACCGGCGGATCTCGGGTAGGGGGTCCCGAACTGTGCGTCTAGGCCGGATGGTAACAGGAGGCAGGGAACACGATGTTTTACCCAGGTTCGGGCCCTCTTTGTTGGGGAACGTAGTAATTTCAAAATTTTCCTACGCACACGCAAGATCATGGTGATGCATATCAACGAGAGGGGAGAGTGTTGTCTACGTACCAACGCAGACCGACTGCGGAAGCGATCACACAACGTAGAGGAAGTAGTCGTACGTCTTCCCGATCCGACCGATCCAAGCACCGTTACTCCGGCACCTCCGAGTTCTTAGCACACGTTCAGCTCGATGACGATCCTCGGGCTCCGATCCAGCAAAGCGTCGAGGAAGAGTTCCGTCAGCACGACGGCACGGTGACGATCTTGATGTACTACCGATGCAGGGCTTCGCCTAAGCACTACAACGGTATGATCGAGGTGGAATTTGGTGGCAGGGGGCACCGCACATGGCTAAGGAACGATCTCAAGGATCAACTTGTGTGTCTAGAGGTGCCCCCTGCCCCCGTATATAAAGGATGAGAGGGGGAGGGCTGGCCGGCCAAGCAAGGGAGGCGCAGGAGGAGTCCTAGTCCTACCGGGAGTAGGACTCCCCCCTCCAATCCTAGTCCAACTAGGTTTTCTCAAGTGGGAAAGAGAGAGGGGTTGGCCGGCCACCTTCCCTAGTCCTAATAGGACTAGGGGAAGGGGGGAGGCGCGCAGCCCATGGGGCAGCCCTTTCACCTTTCTCCCAAGGCCCATGTTGGCCCATTTGGCTCCCGGGGGGTTCCGGTAACCCTCCCGGTAATCCGGTAAAATCCCGATTTCACCCGGAACACTTCCGATGTCCAAACATAGGCTTCCAATATATCAATCTTTATGTCTCGACCATTTCGAGACTCCTCGTCATGTCTGTGATCACATCCGGGACTCCGAACAACCTTCGGTACATCAAAATGCATAAACTCATAATAATTGTCATCGTAACGTTAAGCGTGCGGACCCTACGGTTCGAGAACAATGTTGACATGACCGAGACATGTCTCTGGTCAATAACCAATAGCGGGACCTGGATGCCCATATTGGCTCCTACATATTCTATGAAGATCTTTATCGGTCAGACCGCATAACAACATACGTTGTTCCCTTTGTCATCGGTATGTTACTTGCCCGAGATTCGATCGTCGGTGTCCAATACCTAGTTCAATCTCGTTACTGGCAAGTCTCTTTACTAGTTCCGTAATACATCATCTCACAACTAACATCTTAGTTATAATGCTTGCAAGGCTTATGTGATGTGTATTACCGAGAGGGCCCAGAGATACCTCTCCGACACTCGGAGTGACAAACCCTAATCTCGAAATACGCCAACCCAACATCTACCATTGGAGACACCTGTAGTACTCCTTTATAATCACCCAGTTACGTTGTGACGTTTGGTAGTACCCAAAGTGCTCCTCCGGTAAACGGGAGTTGCATAATCTCATAGTTATAGGAACATGTATAAGTCATGAAGAAAGCAATAGCAACATACTAAACGATCGGGTGCTAAGCTAATGGAATGGGTCATGTCAATCAGATCATTCAACTAATGATGTGACCTCGTTAATCAAATAACAACTCTTTGTTCAAGGTTAGGAAACATAACCATCTTTGATTAACGAGCTAGTCAAGTAGAGGCATACTAGTGACACTCTGTTTGTCTATGTATTCACACATGTATTATGTTTCCGGTTAATACAATTCCAGCATGAATAATAAACATTTATCATGATATAAGGAAATAAATAATAACTTTATTATTGCCTCTAGGGCATATTTCCTTCAGTCTCCCACTTGCACTAGAGTCAATAATCTAGATTACACAGTAATGATTCTAACACCCATGGAGCCTTGGTGCTGATCATGTTTTGCTCGTGGAAGAGCCTTAGTCAACGGGTCTGCAACATTCAGATCCGTATGTATCTTGCAAATCTCTATGTCTCCCACCTGGACTAGATCCCGGATGGAGTTGAAGCGTCTCTTGATGTGTTTGGTCCTTTTGTGAAATCTGGATTCCTTTGCCAAAGCAATTGCACCAGTATTGTCACAAAAGATTTTCATTGGACCCGATGCACTAGGTATGACACCTAGATCGGATATGAACTCCTTCATCCAGACTCCTTCGTTCGCTGCTTCCGAAGCAGCTATGTACTCCGCTTCACATGTAGATCCCGCTACGACGCTTTGTTTAGAACTGCACCAACTGACAGCTCCACCGTTTAAAGTAAACACGTATCCGGTTTGCGATTTAGAATCGTCCGGATCAGTGTCAAAGCTTGCATCAACGTAACCTCTTACGGTGAGCTCTTTGTCACCTCCATATACGAGAAACATATCCCTAGTCCTTTTCAGGTATTTCAGGATGTTCTTGACCGCTGTCCAGTGATCCACTCCTGGATTACTTTGGTACCTCCCTGCTAAACTTATAGCAAGGCACACATCAGGTCTGGTACACAGCATTGCATACATGATAGAGCCTATGGCTGAAGCATAGGGAACATCTTTCATTTTCTCTCTATCTTCTGTAGTGGTCGGGCATTGAGTCTGACTCAACTTCACACCTTGTAACACAGGCAAGAACCCTTTCTTTGCTTGATCCATTTTGAACTTCTTCAAAATCTTGTCAAGGTATGTGCTTTGTGAAAGTCCAATTAAGCGTCTCGATCTATCTCTATAGATCTTTATGCCTAATATGTAAGCAGCGTCCCCGAGGTCTTTCATCGAAAAACTTTTATTCAAGTATCCCTTTATGCCATCCAGAAATTCTATATCATTTCCAATCAGCAATATGTCATCCGCATATAATATCAGAAATGCTACAGAGCTCCCACTCACTTTCTTGTAAATACAGGCTTCTCCAAAAGTCTGTATAAAGCCAAATGCTTTGATCACACTATCAAAGCATTTATTCCAACTCCGAGATGCTTGCACCAGTCCATAAATGGATCGCTGGAGTTTGCATACTTTGTTAGCTCCCTTTGGATCGACAAAACCTTCTGGTTGCATCATATACAACTCTTCTTCTAGAAATCCATTCAGGAATGCAGTTTTGACATCCATCTGCCATATTTCATAATCATAAAATGCGGCAATTGCTAACATGATTCTGACGGACTTAAGCATCGCTACGGGTGAGAAGGTCTCATCGTAGTCAACCCCTTGAACTTGTCGAAAACCTTTTGCGACAAGTCGAGCTTTATAGACAGTAATATTACCGTCAGCGTCAGTCTTTTTCTTGAAGATCCATTTATTCTCAATTGCTTGCCGATCATCGGGCAAGTCAACCAAAGTCCATACTTTGTTCTCATACATGGATCCCATCTCAGATTTCATGGCCTCAAGCCACTTTGCGGAATCTGGGCTCACCATCGCTTCTTCATAGTTCGTAGGTTCATCATGATCTAGTAGCATGACTTCCAGAATTGGATTACCGTACCACTCTGGTGCGGATCTCACTCTGGTTGATCTACGTGGTTCAGTAGTATCTTGTCCTGAAGTTTCATGATCATCATCATTAGCTTCCTCACTAATTGGTATAGGTGTCGCAGAAACAGTTTTCTGTGATGTACTATTTTCCAATAAGGGAGCAGGTACAGTTACCTCGTCAAGTTCTACTTTCCTCCCACTCACTTCTTTCGAGAAACTCCTTCTCTAGAAATGATCCATTCTTAGCAACGAATGTCTTGCCTTCGGATCTGTGATAGAAGGTGTACCCAACAGTCTCCTTTGGGTATCCTATGAAGACACATTTCTCCGCTTTGGGTTCGAGCTTATCAGGTTGAAGCTTTTTCACATAAGCATCGCAGCCCCAAACTTTAAGAAACGACAACTTTGGTTTCTTGCCAAACCATAGTTCATAAGGCGTCGTCCCAACGGATTTTGATGGTGCCCTATTTAACGTGAATGCGGCCGTCTCTAAAGCATAACCCCAAAACAATAGCGGTAAATCAGTAAGAGACATCGTAGATCGCACCATATCTAGTAAAGTACGATTACGACGTTCGGACACACCATTACGCTGTGGTGTTCCGGGTGGCGTGAGTTGCGAAACTATTCCACAATTTTTCAAATGTACACCAAACTCGTAACTCAAATATTCTCCTCCACGATCAGATCGTAGAAACTTTATTTTCTTGTTACGATGATTTTCAACTTCACTCTGAAATTCCTTGAACTTTTCAAATGTTTCAGACTTATGTTTCATTAAGTAGATATACCCATATCTGCTTAAATCATCTGTGAAGGTGAGAAAATAACGATATCCGCCACGAGCCTCAATATTCATCGGACCACATACATCGGTATGTATGATTTCCAATAAATCTGTTGCTCTCTCCATAGTACCGGAGAACGGTGTTTTAGTCATCTTGCCTATGAGGCACGGTTCGCAAGTACCAAGTGATTCATAATGAAGTGGTTCCAAAAGCCCATCAGTATGGAGTTTCTTCATGCGCTTTACACCGATATGACCTAAACGGCAGTGCCACAAATAAGTTGCACTATCATTATCAACTCTGCATCTTTTGGCTTCTACATTATGAATATGTGTATCACTACTGTCGAGATTCAACAAGAATAGACCACTCTTCAAAGGTGCATGACCATAAAAGATATTACTCATATAAATAGAACAACCATTATTCTCTGATTTAAATGAATAACCGTCTCGCATTAAACAAGATCCAGATATAATGTTCATGCTCAACGCTGGCACCAAATAACAATTATTTAGGTCTAATATTAATCCCGAAGGTAGATGTAGAGGTAGCGTGCCGACCGCGATCACATCGACTTTGGAACCGTTTCCCACGCGCATCGTCACCTCGTCCTTTGCTAGCGTCCGCTTATTCCGTAGTCCCTGTTTCGAGTTGCAAATATTAGCAACAGAACCAGTATCAAATACCCAGGTGCTACTGCGAGCTCTAGTAAGGTACACATCAATAACATGTATATCACATATACCTTTCTTCACCTTGCCATTCTTCTTATCCGCCAAATACTTGGGGCAGTTCCGCTTCCAGTGACCAGTCTGCTTGCAGTAGAAGCACTCAGTTTCAGGCTTAGGTCCAAACTTGGGTTTCATCTCCTGAGCAGCAACTTGCTTGCTGTTCTTCTTGAAGTTCCCCTTCTTCTTCCCTTTGCCCTTTTTCTTGAAACTAGTGGTCTTGTTGACCATCAACACTTGATGCTCCTTCTTGATTTCTACCTCCGCAGCTTTCAGCATTGCGAAGAGCTCGGGAATAGTCTTGTTCATCCCTTGCATATTATAGTTCATCACGAAGCTCTTGTAGCTTGGTGGCAGTGATTGGAGAATTCTGTCAATGACGCAATCATCTGGAAGATTAACTCCCATCTGAATCAAGTGATTATTATACCCAGACATTTTGAGTATATGCTCACCGACAGAACTGTTCTCCTCCATCTTGCAGCTATAGAACTTATTGGAGACTTCATATCTCTCAATTCGGGCATTTGCTTGAAATATTAACTTCAACTCTTGGAACATCTCATATGCTCCATGACGTTCAAAACATCGTTGAAGTCCCGATTCTAAGCCGTAAAGCATGGCACACTGAACTATCGAGTAGTCATCAGCTTTGCTATGCCAGATGTTCATAACATCTGGCGTTGCTCCAGCAGCAGGCCTGGCACCCAGCGGTGCTTCCAGGACGTAATTCTTCTGTGCAGCAATGAGGATAATCCTCAGGTTATGGACCCAGTCCGTGTAATTGCTACCATCATCTTTCAACTTTGCTTTCTCAAGGAACGCATTAAAATTCAACGGAACAACAGCACGAGCCATCTATCTACAATCAACATAAACAAGCAAGATACTATCAGGTACTAAGTTCATGATAAGTTTAAGTTCAGTTAATCAAATTACTTAGGAACTCCCACTTAGATAGACATCCCTCTAATCCTCTAAGTGATCACGTGATCCAAATCAACTAAACCATAACCGATCATCATGTGAGATGGAGTAGTTTTCAATGGTGAACATCGTCATGTTGATCATATCTACTATATGATTCACGCTCGACCTTTCGGTCTCTGTGTTCCGAGGCCATATCTGCATATGCTAGGCTCGTCAAGTTTAACTTGAGTATTCTGCGTGTGCAAAACTGGCTTGCACCCGTTGTAGATGGACGTAGAGCTTATCACACCCGATCATCACGTGGTGTCTGGGCACGACGAACTTTGGCAACGGTGCATACTCAGGGAGAACAGTTCTTGATAATTTAGTGAGAGATCATCTTATAATGCTACCGTCAATCAAAGCAAGATAAGATGCATAAAAGATAAACATCACATGCAATCAATATAAGTGATATGATATGGCCATCATCATCTTGTGCTTGTGATCTCCATGTCCGAAGCACCGTCATGATCACCATCGTCACCGGCGCGACACCTTGATCTCCATCGTAGCATCGTTGTCGTCTCGCCAATCTTATGCTTCCACGACTATCACTACCGCTTAGTAATAAAGTAAAGCATTACATCGCGATTGCATTGCATACAATAAAGCGAGATAACTTGGTTACAAAACATGATCATCTCATACAATAAAATCAGCATCATGCCTTGACCATATCACATCACAACATGCCCTGCAAAAACAAGTTAGACGTCCTCTACTTTGTTGTTGCAAGTTTTACGTGGCTGCTACGGGCTTAAGCAAGAACTCATCTCACCTACGCATCAAAACCACAACGATAGTTTGTCAAATAGACTCCGTTTTAACCTTCTCAAGGACCGGGCGTAGCCACACTCGGTTCAACTAAAGTTGGAGAGACAGTCGCCCGCAAGCCATCTATGTGCAAAGCACGTCGAGGGAACCGGTCTCGCGTAAGCGTACGCGTAAGGTTGGTCCGGGTCGTCTCGTCCAACAATACCGCCGAACCAAAGTATGACATGCTGGTAGGCAGTATGACTTGTATCGCCCACAACTCACTTGTGTTCTACTCGTGCAAATAACATCAAACCATAAAACCTAGGCTCGGAAGCCACTGGTAATTTCAAAATTTTCCTACGCACACGCAAGATCATGGTGATGCATAGCAACGAGAGGGGAGAGTGTTGTCTACGTACCAACGCAGACCGACTGCGGAAGCGATCACACAACATAGAGGAAGTAGTCGTACGTCTTCCCGATCCGACCGATCCAAGCACCGTTACTCCGGCACCTCCGAGTTCTTAGCACACGTTCAGCTCGATGACGATCCTCGGGCTCCGATCCAGCAAAGCGTCGAGGAAGAGTTCCGTCAGCACGACGGCGTGGTGACGATCTTGATGTACTACCGATGCAGGGCTTCGCCTAAGCACTACAACGGTATGATCGAGGTGGAATTTGGTGGCAGGGGGCACCGCACACGGCTAAGGAACGATCTCAAGGATCAACTTGTGTGTCTAGAGGTGCCCCCTGCCCCCGTATATAAAGGATGAGAGGGGGAGGGCTGGCCGGCCAAGCAAGGGAGGCGCAGGAGGAGTCCTAGTCCTACCGGGAGTAGGACTCCCCCCTCCAATCCTAGTCCAACTAGGTTTTCTCAAGTGGGAAAGAGAGAGGGGTTGGCCGGCCACCTTCCCTAGTCCTAATAGGACTAGGGGAAGGGGGGAGGTGCGCAGCCCATGGGGCAGCCCTTTCACCTTTCTCCCAAGGCCCATGTTGGCCCATTTGGCTCCCGGGGGGTTCCGGTAACCCTCCCGGTAATCCGGTAAAATCCCGATTTCACCCGGAACACTTCCGATGTCCAAACATAGGCTTCCAATATATCAATCTTTATGTCTCGACCATTTCGAGACTCCTCGTCATGTCCGTGATCACATCCGGGACTCCGAACAACCTTCGGTACATCAAAATGCATAAACTCATAATAATTGTCATTGTAACGTTAAGCGTGCGGACCCTACGGTTCGAGAACAATGTAGACATGACCGAGACACGTCTCTGGTCAATAACCAATAGCGGGACCTGGATGCCCATATTGGCTCCTACATATTCTACGAAGATCTTTATCGATCAGACCGCATAACAACATACGTTGTTCCCTTTGTCATCGGTATGTTACTTGCCCGAGATTCGATCGTCGCTATCCAATACCTAGTTCAATCTCGTTACTGACAAGTCTCTTTACTCGTTCCGTAATACATCATCTCACAACTAACATCTTAGTTATAATGCTTGCAAGGCTTATGTGATGTGTATTACCGAGAGGGCCCAGAGATACCTCTCCGACACTCGGAGTGACAAACCCTAATCTCGAAATACGCCAACCCAACATCTACCATTGGAGACACCTGTAGTACTCCTTTATAATCACCCAGTTACGTTGTGACGTTTGGTAGTACCCAAAGTGCTCCTCCGGTAAACGGGAGTTGCATAATCTCATAGTTATAGGAACATGTATAAGTCATGAAGAAAGCAATAGCAACATACTAAACGATCGGGTGCTAAGCTAATGGAATGGGTCATGTCAATCAGATCATTCAACTAATGATGTGACCTCGTTAATCAAATAACAACTCTTTGTTCAAGGTTAGGAAACATAACCATCTTTGATTAACGAGCTAGTCAAGTAGAGGCATACTAGTGACACTCTGTTTGTCTATGTATTCACACATGTATTATGTTTCCGGTTAATACAATTCCAGCATGAATAATAAACATTTATCATGATATAAGGAAATAAATAATAACTTTATTATTGCCTCTAGGGCATATTTCCTTCAGTCTCCCACTTGCACTAGAGTCAATAATCTAGATTACACAGTAATGATTCTAACACCCATGGAGCCTTGGTGCTGATCATGTTTTGCTCGTGGAAGAGCCTTAGTCAACGGGTCTGCAACATTCAGATCCGTATGTATCTTGCAAATCTCTATGTCTCCCACCTGGACTAGATCCCGGATGGAGTTGAAGCGTCTCTTGATGTGTTTGGTCCTTTTGTGAAATCTGGATTCCTTTGCCAAAGCAATTGCACCAGTATTGTCACAAAAGATTTTCATTGGACCCGATGCACTAGGTATGACACCTAGATCGGATATGAACTCCTTCATCCAGACTCCTTCGTTCGCTGCTTCCGAAGCAGCTATGTACTCCGCTTCACATGTAGATCCCGCTACGACGCTTTGTTTAGAACTGCACCAACTGACAGCTCCACCGTTTAAAGTAAACACGTATCCGGTTTGCGATTTAGAATCGTCCGGATCAGTGTCAAAGCTTGCATCAACGTAACCTCTTACGGTGAGCTCTTTGTCACCTCCATATACGAGAAACATATCCCTAGTCCTTTTCAGGTATTTCAGGATGTTCTTGACCGCTGTCCAGTGATCCACTCCTGGATTACTTTGGTACCTCCCTGCTAAACTTATAGCAAGGCACACATCAGGTCTGGTACACAGCATTGCATACATGATAGAGCCTATGGCTGAAGCATAGGGAACATCTTTCATTTTCTCTCTATCTTCTGTAGTGGTCGGGCATTGAGTCTGACTCAACTTCACACCTTGTAACACAGGCAAGAACCCTTTCTTTGCTTGATCCATTTTGAACTTCTTCAAAATCTTGTCAAGGTATGTGCTTTGTGAAAGTCCAATTAAGCGTCTCGATCTATCTCTATAGATCTTTATGCCTAATATGTAAGCAGCGTCCCCGAGGTCTTTCATCGAAAAACTTTTATTCAAGTATCCCTTTATGCCATCCAGAAATTCTATATCATTTCCAATCAGCAATATGTCATCCGCATATAATATCAGAAATGCTACAGAGCTCCCACTCACTTTCTTGTAAATACAGGCTTCTCCAAAAGTCTGTATAAAGCCAAATGCTTTGATCACACTATCAAAGCATTTATTCCAACTCCGAGATGCTTGCACCAGTCCATAAATGGATCGCTGGAGTTTGCATACTTTGTTAGCTCCCTTTGGATCGACAAAACCTTCTGGTTGCATCATATACAACTCTTCTTCTAGAAATCCATTCAGGAATGCAGTTTTGACATCCATCTGCCATATTTCATAATCATAAAATGCGGCAATTGCTAACATGATTCTGACGGACTTAAGCATCGCTACGGGTGAGAAGGTCTCATCGTAGTCAACCCCTTGAACTTGTCGAAAACCTTTTGCGACAAGTCGAGCTTTATAGACAGTAATATTACCGTCAGCGTCAGTCTTTTTCTTGAAGATCCATTTATTCTCAATTGCTTGCCGATCATCGGGCAAGTCAACCAAAGTCCATACTTTGTTCTCATACATGGATCCCATCTCAGATTTCATGGCCTCAAGCCACTTTGCGGAATCTGGGCTCACCATCGCTTCTTCATAGTTCGTAGGTTCATCATGATCTAGTAGCATGACTTCCAGAATTGGATTACCGTACCACTCTGGTGCGGATCTCACTCTGGTTGATCTACGTGGTTCAGTAGTATCTTGTCCTGAAGTTTCATGATCATCATCATTAGCTTCCTCACTAATTGGTATAGGTGTCGCAGAAACAGTTTTCTGTGATGTACTATTTTCCAATAAGGGAGCAGGTACAGTTACCTCGTCAAGTTCTACTTTCCTCCCACTCACTTCTTTCGAGAAACTCCTTCTCTAGAAATGATCCATTCTTAGCAACGAATGTCTTGCCTTCGGATCTGTGATAGAAGGTGTACCCAACAGTCTCCTTTGGGTATCCTATGAAGACACATTTCTCCGCTTTGGGTTCGAGCTTATCAGGTTGAAGCTTTTTCACATAAGCATCGCAGCCCCAAACTTTAAGAAACGACAACTTTGGTTTCTTGCCAAACCATAGTTCATAAGGCGTCGTCCCAACGGATTTTGATGGTGCCCTATTTAACGTGAATGCGGCCGTCTCTAAAGCATAACCCCAAAACAATAGCGGTAAATCAGTAAGAGACATCGTAGATCGCACCATATCTAGTAAAGTACGATTACGACGTTCGGACACACCATTACGCTGTGGTGTTCCGGGTGGCGTGAGTTGCGAAACTATTCCACAATTTTTCAAATGTACACCAAACTCGTAACTCAAATATTCTCCTCCACGATCAGATCGTAGAAACTTTATTTTCTTGTTACGATGATTTTCAACTTCACTCTGAAATTCCTTGAACTTTTCAAATGTTTCAGACTTATGTTTCATTAAGTAGATATACCCATATCTGCTTAAATCATCTGTGAAGGTGAGAAAATAACGATATCCGCCACGAGCCTCAATATTCATCGGACCACATACATCGGTATGTATGATTTCCAATAAATCTGTTGCTCTCTCCATAGTACCGGAGAACGGTGTTTTAGTCATCTTGCCTATGAGGCACGGTTCGCAAGTACCAAGTGATTCATAATGAAGTGGTTCCAAAAGCCCATCAGTATGGAGTTTCTTCATGCGCTTTACACCGATATGACCTAAACGGCAGTGCCACAAATAAGTTGCACTATCATTATCAACTCTGCATCTTTTGGCTTCTACATTATGAATATGTGTATCACTACTGTCGAGATTCAACAAGAATAGACCACTCTTCAAAGGTGCATGACCATAAAAGATATTACTCATATAAATAGAACAACCATTATTCTCTGATTTAAATGAATAACCGTCTCGCATTAAACAAGATCCAGATATAATGTTCATGCTCAACGCTGGCACCAAATAACAATTATTTAGGTCTAATATTAATCCCGAAGGTAGATGTAGAGGTAGCGTGCCGACCGCGATCACATCGACTTTGGAACCGTTTCCCACGCGCATCGTCACCTCGTCCTTTGCTAGCGTCCGCTTATTCCGTAGTCCCTGTTTCGAGTTGCAAATATTAGCAACAGAACCAGTATCAAATACCCAGGTGCTACTGCGAGCTCTAGTAAGGTACACATCAATAACATGTATATCACATATACCTTTCTTCACCTTGCCATTCTTCTTATCCGCCAAATACTTGGGGCAGTTCCGCTTCCAGTGACCAGTCTGCTTGCAGTAGAAGCACTCAGTTTCAGGCTTAGGTCCAAACTTGGGTTTCATCTCCTGAGCAGCAACTTGCTTGCTGTTCTTCTTGAAGTTCCCCTTCTTCTTCCCTTTGCCCTTTTTCTTGAAACTAGTGGTCTTGTTGACCATCAACACTTGATGCTCCTTCTTGATTTCTACCTCCGCAGCTTTCAGCATTGCGAAGAGCTCGGGAATAGTCTTGTTCATCCCTTGCATATTATAGTTCATCACGAAGCTCTTGTAGCTTGGTGGCAGTGATTGGAGAATTCTGTCAATGACGCAATCATCTGGAAGATTAACTCCCATCTGAATCAAGTGATTATTATACCCAGACATTTTGAGTATATGCTCACCGACAGAACTGTTCTCCTCCATCTTGCAGCTATAGAACTTATTGGAGACTTCATATCTCTCAATTCGGGCATTTGCTTGAAATATTAACTTCAACTCTTGGAACATCTCATATGCTCCATGACGTTCAAAACATCGTTGAAGTCCCGATTCTAAGCCGTAAAGCATGGCACACTGAACTATCGAGTAGTCATCAGCTTTGCTATGCCAGATGTTCATAACATCTGGCGTTGCTCCAGCAGCAGGCCTGGCACCCAGCGGTGCTTCCAGGACGTAATTCTTCTGTGCAGCAATGAGGATAATCCTCAGGTTATGGACCCAGTCCGTGTAATTGCTACCATCATCTTTCAACTTTGCTTTCTCAAGGAACGCATTAAAATTCAACGGAACAACAGCACGAGCCATCTATCTACAATCAACATAAACAAGCAAGATACTATCAGGTACTAAGTTCATGATAAGTTTAAGTTCAGTTAATCAAATTACTTAGGAACTCCCACTTAGATAGACATCCCTCTAATCCTCTAAGTGATCACGTGATCCAAATCAACTAAACCATAACCGATCATCATGTGAGATGGAGTAGTTTTCAATGGTGAACATCGTCATGTTGATCATATCTACTATATGATTCACGCTCGACCTTTCGGTCTCTGTGTTCCGAGGCCATATCTGCATATGCTAGGCTCGTCAAGTTTAACTTGAGTATTCTGCGTGTGCAAAACTGGCTTGCACCCGTTGTAGATGGACGTAGAGCTTATCACACCCGATCATCACGTGGTGTCTGGGCACGACGAACTTTGGCAACGGTGCATACTCAGGGAGAACAGTTCTTGATAATTTAGTGAGAGATCATCTTATAATGCTACCGTCAATCAAAGCAAGATAAGATGCATAAAAGATAAACATCACATGCAATCAATATAAGTGATATGATATGGCCATCATCATCTTGTGCTTGTGATCTCCATGTCCGAAGCACCGTCATGATCACCATCGTCACCGGCGCGACACCTTGATCTCCATCGTAGCATCGTTGTCGTCTCGCCAATCTTATGCTTCCACGACTATCACTACCGCTTAGTAATAAAGTAAAGCATTACATCGCGATTGCATTGCATACAATAAAGCGAGATAACTTGGTTACAAAACATGATCATCTCATACAATAAAATCAGCATCATGCCTTGACCATATCACATCACAACATGCCCTGCAAAAACAAGTTAGACGTCCTCTACTTTGTTGTTGCAAGTTTTACGTGGCTGCTACGGGCTTAAGCAAGAACTCATCTCACCTACGCATCAAAACCACAACGATAGTTTGTCAAATAGACTCCGTTTTAACCTTCTCAAGGACCGGGCGTAGCCACACTCGGTTCAACTAAAGTTGGAGAGACAGTCGCCCGCAAGCCATCTATGTGCAAAGCACGTCGAGGGAACCGGTCTCGCGTAAGCGTACGCGTAAGGTTGGTCCGGGTCGTCTCGTCCAACAATACCGCCGAACCAAAGTATGACATGCTGGTAGGCAGTATGACTTGTATCGCCCACAACTCACTTGTGTTCTACTCGTGCAAATAACATCAAACCATAAAACCTAGGCTCGGAAGCCACTGGTAATTTCAAAATTTTCCTACGCACACGCAAGATCATGGTGATGCATAGCAACGAGAGGGGAGAGTGTTGTCTACGTACCAACGCAGACCGACTGCGGAAGCGATCACACAACATAGAGGAAGTAGTCGTACGTCTTCCCGATCCGACCGATCCAAGCACCGTTACTCCGGCACCTCCGAGTTCTTAGCACACGTTCAGCTCGATGACGATCCTCGGGCTCCGATCCAGCAAAGCGTCGAGGAAGAGTTCCGTCAGCACGACGGCGTGGTGACGATCTTGATGTACTACCGATGCAGGGCTTCGCCTAAGCACTACAACGGTATGATCGAGGTGGAATTTGGTGGCAGGGGGCACCGCACACGGCTAAGGAACGATCTCAAGGATCAACTTGTGTGTCTAGAGGTGCCCCCTGCCCCCGTATATAAAGGATGAGAGGGGGAGGGCTGGCCGGCCAAGCAAGGGAGGCGCAGGAGGAGTCCTAGTCCTACCGGGAGTAGGACTCCCCCCTCCAATCCTAGTCCAACTAGGTTTTCTCAAGTGGGAAAGAGAGAGGGGTTGGCCGGCCACCTTCCCTAGTCCTAATAGGACTAGGGGAAGGGGGGAGGTGCGCAGCCCATGGGGCAGCCCTTTCACCTTTCTCCCAAGGCCCATGTTGGCCCATTTGGCTCCCGGGGGGTTCCGGTAACCCTCCCGGTAATCCGGTAAAATCCCGATTTCACCCGGAACACTTCCGATGTCCAAACATAGGCTTCCAATATATCAATCTTTATGTCTCGACCATTTCGAGACTCCTCGTCATGTCCGTGATCACATCCGGGACTCCGAACAACCTTCGGTACATCAAAATGCATAAACTCATAATAATTGTCATTGTAACGTTAAGCGTGCGGACCCTACGGTTCGAGAACAATGTAGACATGACCGAGACACGTCTCTGGTCAATAACCAATAGCGGGACCTGGATGCCCATATTGGCTCCTACATATTCTACGAAGATCTTTATCGATCAGACCGCATAACAACATACGTTGTTCCCTTTGTCATCGGTATGTTACTTGCCCGAGATTCGATCGTCGCTATCCAATACCTAGTTCAATCTCGTTACTGACAAGTCTCTTTACTCGTTCCGTAATACATCATCTCACAACTAACATCTTAGTTATAATGCTTGCAAGGCTTATGTGATGTGTATTACCGAGAGGGCCCAGAGATACCTCTCCGACACTCGGAGTGACAAACCCTAATCTCGAAATACGCCAACCCAACATCTACCATTGGAGACACCTGTAGTACTCCTTTATAATCACCCAGTTACGTTGTGACGTTTGGTAGTACCCAAAGTGCTCCTCCGGTAAACGGGAGTTGCATAATCTCATAGTTATAGGAACATGTATAAGTCATGAAGAAAGCAATAGCAACATACTAAACGATCGGGTGCTAAGCTAATGGAATGGGTCATGTCAATCAGATCATTCAACTAATGATGTGACCTCGTTAATCAAATAACAACTCTTTGTTCAAGGTTAGGAAACATAACCATCTTTGATTAACGAGCTAGTCAAGTAGAGGCATACTAGTGACACTCTGTTTGTCTATGTATTCACACATGTATTATGTTTCCGGTTAATACAATTCCAGCATGAATAATAAACATTTATCATGATATAAGGAAATAAATAATAACTTTATTATTGCCTCTAGGGCATATTTCCTTCAGTCTCCCACTTGCACTAGAGTCAATAATCTAGATTACACAGTAATGATTCTAACACCCATGGAGCCTTGGTGCTGATCATGTTTTGCTCGTGGAAGAGCCTTACACTAGAATCAATATTATTTTTAGGCAAAGACGAAAACCAAGCTTTAGCACGATCTCTAAGCGAAAAAGGAAATAACTTCAATTTAACAATATCATTATCCACATCTTTCTTCTTTTGCATGTCACACAAATCAACGAAGCTATTTAGATGAGTAGCGGCATCTTCACTAGGAAGGCCGGAGAACGGATCTTTCATGACAAGATTCAGCAAAGCAGCATTAATTTCACAAGATTCAGCATCGGTAAGAGGAGCAATTGGAGTGCTAATAAAATCATTGTTGTTGGTATTGGTGAAGTCACACAATTTAGTATTATCTTGAGCCATCGTGACAAGCAAGCAAACTAACACACAAGCAAACAAAAAGCAAGCGGACAAAAAGAGGCAAATAGAGGGAAGATAGAGAGAGAGAGAGATAGAGGGCAAATAAAATGGCAAGGGTGAAGTGGGGGAGAGGAAAACGAGAGGCAAATGGCAAATAATGTAATGCATGAGATAAGGGTATGTGATGGGTACTTGGTATGTTGACTTTTGTGTAGACCTCCCCGGCAACGGCGCCAGAAATCCTTCTTGCTACCTCTTTTAGCACTGCGTTGGTTTTCCCCGAAGAGGAAGGGATGATGCAACAAAGTAGTGTAAGTATTTCCCTCAGTTTTTGAGAACCAAGGTATCAATCCAGTAGGAGGCTACACGTGAGTCCCTTGCACCTGCACAAAACAAATAAATCCTCGCAACCAATGCAAATAGGGGTTGTAAATCCCTATAGGGCCACTTACGAGAGTGAGATCTAATAGATATGATAAGATAATATTTTTGGTATTTTTATGATAAAGATGCAAAGTAAAATAAAGGTAAAGTAAATGGCAAAGTCAATAACTAAGTAGTAGGAGATTGATATGATAAAGATAGACCCCGGGGCCATAGTTTTCACTAGTGACTTCTCTCGAGAGCATAAGTATTCTACGGTGGGTGAACAAATTACTGTTGAGCAATTGACAGAATTGAGCATAGTTATGAGAATATCTAGGTATGATCATGTATATAGGCATAACGTCTAAGACAAGTAGACCGACTCATGCCTGCATCTACAACTATTACTCCACTCATCGACCGTTATCCAGCATGCATCTAGAGTATTAAGTTAAAAACAGAGTAACGCCTTAAGCAAGATGACATGATGTAGAGGGATAGACTCATGCAATATGAAGAAAACCCCATCTTGTTATCCTCGATGGCAACAATACAATACGTGCCATGCTGCCCTTACTGTCACCGGGAAAGGACACCGCAAGATTGAACCCAAAGCTAAGCACTTCTCCCATTGCAAGAAAGATCAATATAGTAGGCCAAACCAAACTAATAATTCGAAGAGACTTGCAAAGATAACCAATCATACATAAAAGAATTCAGAGAAGATTCAAATATTATTCATAGATAGACTTGATCATAAACCCACAATTCATCTGTCTCAACAAACACACCGCAAAAAGAAGATTACATCGAATAGATCTCCACAAGAGAGGGGGAGAACATTGTATTGAGATCCAAAAAGAGAGAAGACGCCATCTAGGTACTAACTATGGACCCGTAGGTCTGAGGTAAACTACTCACACTTCATCGGAGGGGATACGGTGTTGATGTAGAAGCCCTCCGTGATCGATGCCCCCTCCGGCGGAGCTCCGAAACAGGCCCCAAGATGGGATCTCATGGATACATAAAGTTGCGGCGGTGGAATTAGGGTTTTGGCTCTGTATCTGATCATTTGGGGGTACATGGGTATATATAGGAGGAAGAAGTACGCCGGTGGAGCAACAGGGGGCCCACGAGGGTGGAGGGCGTGCCTGGGGGGGGGGTAAGCGCGCCCCCCTACCTCGTGGCCTCTTGTTACGTGTCTTGACGTAGGGTCCAAGTCTCCTGAGTTGTATTTGATGAGAAAATCACGTTCATGAAGGTTTCATTCTGTTTGGACTCCGTTTGATATTCCTTTTCTTCAAAACCCTAAAACAGGCCAAAAACAGCAATTCTGGGCTGGGCCTCCGGCTAATAGGTTAGTCCGAAAAATAATATAAAAGTGGATAATAAAGCTCAATAATGTCCAAAACAGTAGATAATATAGCATGGAGCAATCAAAAATTATAGATACATTGGAGACGTATCATAGAACACAAGTGAGTTGTGGGCGATATAAGTCATATTGCTTACCAGCATGTCATACTTTGGTTCGGCGGTATTGTTGGATGAAGCGGCCCGGACCAACATTACGCGTACGCTTACACGAGACTGGTTCTACCGACGTGCTTTGCACATAGGTGGCTGGCGGGTGTCAGTTTCTCCAACTTTAGTTGAACCAAGTGTGGCTATGCCCGGTCCTTGCGAAGGTTAAAACATCACTAACTTGACAAACTATCGTTGTGGTTTTGATGCATAGGTAAGAACGGTTCTTGCTAAGCCCGTAGCAGCCACGTAAAACTTGCAACCACAAAGTAGATGACGTCTAACTTGTTTTTGTAGGGCATGTTGTGATGTGATATGGTTAAGACATGATGCTAAATTTTATTGTATGAGATGATCATGTTTTGTAACCGAGTTATCGGCAACTGGCAGGAGCCATATGGTTGTTGCTTTATTGTATGCAATGCAATTGCCCTGTAATGCTTTACTTTATCACTAAGCGGTAGCAATAGTCGTAGAAGCATAAGATTGGTGAGATGACAACGATGTTATGATGGAGATCAAGGTGTCGCGCCGGTGACGATGGTGATCATGACGGTGCTTCGGAGATGGAGATCACAAGCACAAGATGATGATGGCCATATCATATCACTTATATTGATTGCATGTGATGTTTATCTTCTATGCATCTTATCTTGCTTTGATTGACGGTAGCATTATAAGATGATCTCTCACTAAATTTCAAGATAAAAGTGTTCTCCCTGAGTATGCAACATTTCCAAAGTTCGTCGTGCCCAGACACCACGTGATGATCGGGTGTGATAAGCTCTACGTCCATCTACAACAGGTGCAAGCCTGTTTTGCACACGCAGAATACTCAGGTTAAACTTGACGAGCCTAGCATATGCAGATATGGCCTCGGAACACTGAGACCGAAAGGTTGAGCGTGAATCATATAGTAGATATGATCAACATAGTGATGTTCACCATTGAAAGCTACTCCATTTCACGTGATGATCGGTTATGGTTTAGTTGATATGGCTCACGTGATCACTTAGAGGATTAGAGGGATGTCTATCTAAGTGGGAGTTCTTAAGTAATATGATTAATTGAACTTAAATTTATCATGAACTTAGTACCTGATAGTATCTTGCTTGTCTATGTTGATTGTAGATAGATGGCCCGTGTTGTTGTTCCGTTGAATTTTAATGCGTTCCTTGAGAAAGCAAAGTTGAAAGATGATGGTAGCAATTACACGGACTGGGTCCGTAACTTGAGGATTATCCTCATTGCTGCACAGAAGAGTTACGTCCTGGAAGCACCGCTAGGTGCCAAACCTGCTGCAGGAGCAACACCAAATGTTATGAACGTCTGGCAGAGCAAAGCTGATGACTACTTGATAGTTCAGTGTGCTATGATTTACGGCTTAGCATCGGGACTTGAACGACGTTTTGAACGTCATGGAGCATATGAGATGTTCTAGGAGTTGAAGTTGATATTTCAAGCAAATGCCCGGATTGAGAGATATGAAGTCTCCAATAAGTTGTACAGCTGCAAGATGGAGGAGAATAGTTCTGTGAGTGAGCATATACTCAAGACGTTTGGGTACTGCAATCACTTGATTCAACTGGGAGTTAATCTTCCGGATGATAGCGTCATTGACATAATTCTTCAATCACTGCCACCAAGCTACAAGAGCTTCGTGATGAACTATAACATGCAAGTGATGGATAAGACGATTCCCGAGCTCTTCGCAATGCTAAAGGCGGTGGAGGTAGAAATCAAGAAGGAGCATCAAGTGTTGATGGTCAATAAGACCACCAGTTTCAAGAAAAAGGGCAAAGGGAAGAAGAAGGGGAACTTCAAGAAGAACAACAAGCAAGTTGCTGCTCAAGAGAAGAAACCCAAGTCTGGACCTAAGCCTGAGACTGAGTGCTTCTACTGCAAGCAGACTGGTCACTGGAAGCGGAACTGCCCCAAGTATTTGGCGGATAAGAAGGATGGCAAGGTGAACAAAGGTATATGTGATATACATGTTATTGATGTGTACCTTACCAGAACTCGCACTAGCACATGGGTATTTGATACTGGTTCTATTGCTAATATTTGCAACTCGAAACAGGGACTGCGAATTAAGCGAACACTGGCCAAGGACGAGGTGACGATGCGCGTGGGAAACGGTTCCAAAGTCGATGTGATCGCCGTCGACACGCTACCTCTACATCTACCTTCGGGATTAGTATTAGACCTAAATAATTGCTATTTGGTGCTATCGTTGAGCATGAACATTATATCTGGATCTTGTTTGATGCAAGACGGTTATTCATTTAAATCAGAGAATAATGGTTGTTCTATTTGTATGAGTAATATCTTTTATGGTCACGCACCCTTGAAGAGTGGTCTAGTTTTGATGAATCTCGACAGCAGTGATACACATATTCGTAATGTTGAAGCCAAAAGATGAAAAGTTGATAATGATAGTGTAACTTATTTGTGGCACTGCCGTTTAGGTCATATCGGTGTAAAGCACATGAAGAAACTCCATACTGATGGACTTTTGGAACCAGTTGATTATGAATCACTTGGTACTTTTCAACCATGCCTCATGGGCAAGATGACTAAAACGCCGTTTTCCGGTACTATGGAGAGAGCAACAGATTTGTTAGAAATCATACATACAGATGTATGTGTTCCAATGAATGTTGAGGCTCGCGGCGGGTATTGTTATTTTCTCACCTTCACAGATGATTTAAGAAGATATGGGTATATCTACTTAATGAAACATAAGTCTGAAACATTTGAAAAGTTCAAAGAATTTCAGAGTGAAGTTGAAAATCATCGTAACAAGAAAATAAAGTTTCTACGATCTGATCATGGAGGAGAATATTTGAGTTACGAGTTTGGTCTATATTTGAAACAATGCGGAATAATTTCGCAACTCACGCCACCCAGAACACCACATCATAATGGTGTGTCCGAACATTGTAATCATACTTTACTAGATATGGTGCGATCTATGATGTCTCTTACTGATTTACCGCTATCGTTTTGGGGTTATGCTTTAGAGACGGCTACATTCATGTTAAATAGGGCACCATCGAAATCCGTTGAGACGATGCCTTATGAACTGTGGTTTGGCAAGAAACCAAAGTTGTCGTTTCTTAAAGTTTGGGGCTGCGATGCTTATGTGAAAAAGCTTCAACCTGATAAGCTCGAACCCAAATCGGAGAAATGTGTCTTCATAGGATACCCAAAGGAGACTGTTGGGTACACCTTCTATCACACAGATCTGAAGGCAAGACATTCGTTGATAAGAATGGATCCTTTCTAGAGAAGGAGTTTCTCTCGAAAGAAGTGAGTGGGAGGAAAGTGGAACTTGATGAGGTAACTGTACCTGCTCCCTTATTGGAAAGTAGTTCATCATAGAAACCGGTTCCTGTGATGCGTACACCAATTAGTGAGGAAGTTAATGATGATGATCATGGAACTTCAGATCAAGTTGTTACTGAACCTCGTAGGTCAACCAGAGTAAGATCTGCACCAGAGTGGTACGGTAATCCTGTTCTGTAGGTTATGTTACTAGACCATGATGAACCTACGAACTATGAAGAAGCGATGGTGAGCCCAGATTCCACAAAATGGCTGGAGGCCATCAAATCTGAGATGGGATCCATGTATGAGAACAAAGTGTGGACTTTGGATGACTTGCCCGATGATCGGCAAGCCATTGAAAATAAATGGATCTTCAAGAAGAAGACTGACGTTGACGGTAATGTTACTGTCTATAAAGCTCGACTTGTTGCAAAAGGTTTTCGACAAGCTCAAGGGATTAACTATGATGAGACTTTCTCACCTGTAGCGATGCTTAAGTCTGTCCGAATCATGTTAGCAATTGCCGCATTTTATGATTATGAAATTTGGCAAATAGATGTCAAAACTGCATTCCTGAATGGATTTCTGAAAGAAGAGTTGTATATGATGCAACCTGAAGGTTTTGGCGATCCATTTACGGACTGGTGCAAGCCTCTCGGAGTTGGAATAAATGCTTTGATAGGGTGATCAAAGAATTTGGTTTTGTACATACTTTTGGAGAAGCCTGTATTTACAAGAAAGTGAGTGGGAGCTCTGTAGCATTTCTGATATTATATGTGGATGACATATTGTTGATTGGAAATGATATAGAATTTCTGGATAGCATAAAGGGATACTTGAATAAGAGTTTTTCAATGAAAGACCCGGGTGAAGCTGCTTATATATTGGGCATCAAGATCTATAGAGATAGATCAAGACGCTTAATTGGAGTTTCACAAAGAACATACCTTGACAAAGTTTTGAAGAAGTTCAAAATGGATCAAGCAAAGAAAGGGTTCTTGCCTGTGTTACAAGGTGTGAAGTTGAGTAAGACTCAATGCCCGACCACTGCAGAAGATAGAGAGAAGATGAAAGATGTTCCCTATGCTTCAGCCATCGGCTCTATCATGTATGCAATGCTGTGTACCAGACCTGATGTGTGCCTTGCTATAAGTTTAGCAGGGAGGTACCAAAGTAATCCAGGAGTGGATCACTGGACTGTTGGGGATCGTAGCAGAAATTCAAAAAAATGCCTACATGTCACCAAGATCAATCTATGGAGAGACTAGCAATGAGAGAGAGGAGTGCATCTTCATACCCTTGAAGATCGCAATGCGCAAGCGTTACAAGAACGCGGTTGGTGGAGTCGTACACGTAGCGATTCAGATCGCGGTCGATTCCGATCTAAGCATCGAACAACGGCGCCTCCGCGTTCAACACACGTACAGCCCGGTGACGTCTCCCACGCCTTGATCCAGCAAGGAGAGGGAGAGGTTGGGGAAGACTCTGTCCAGCAGTAGCACAACGGCGTGGTGATGGTGGAGGAGCGCGGTATTCCAGTAGGACTTCGCCAAGCACTACGAGAGACGAGGAGGGAGAGGGGTAGTGCTGCGCCAAGAGAGAGATCAAATCATGTGTATTGGGCAGCCCCATACCTCAAGTATATATAGGGGAAGGGGAGGGGCTGCGCCCCCTCTAGGGTTCCCTCCCCAAGGGGGGCGGCAGCCCTAGATCCCATCTAGGGTGGCGGCCAGAGGGGAGAGGGGGAGAGGGGGCGCCCTAGGGTGGGCCTTAAGGCCCATCTGGACCTAGGGTTTGCCCCCTCCCACTCTCCCTGCGCCTTGGGCCTTGGTGGGGGGCGCACCAGCCTACCTGGGGCTGGTCCCCTCCCACACTTGGACCACTCAGCCTTCTGGGGCTGGTGGCCCCACCTGGTGGACCCCCGGGACCCTCCTAGTGGTCCCGGTACGTTACCGATAGCACCCGAAACTTTTTCGGTGACCAAAACGAGACTGCCCATATATAAATATTTACCTCTGGACCATTTCGGAACTCCTCGTGACGTCTAGGATCTCATCCGGGACTCGGAACAACATTCGGTAACCACGTACAAACTTTCCCTATAACCCTAGCGTCATCGGACCTTAAGTGTGTAGACCATACGGGCTCGGGAATCATGTAGACATGACCGAGACATCTCTCTGTTCAATAACCAACAGCGGGATCTGGATACCATGTTGGCTCCCACATGTTCCATGATGATCTCATCGGATGAACCACGATGTCAAGGATTCAATCATTCCTGTATACAATTCCCTTTGTCTACTGGTATAGTACTTGCCCGAGATTCGATCGTCGGTATCCCGATACCTTGTTCAATCTCGTTACTGGCATCTCTTTACTCGTTTCGTAATACATCATCCCATGATCAACTCCTTGGTCACATTGTGCACATTATGATGATGTCCTACCGAGTGGGCCCAGAGATACCTCTCCGTTTACACAGAGTGACAAATCCCAGTCTCGATTCGTGCCAACCCAACAGACACTTTCGGAGATACCCGTAGTGCACCTTTATAGCCACCCAGTTATGTTGTGACGTTTGGCACACCCAAAGCATTCCTGCGGTATCCGGGAGTTGCATAATCTCATGGTCTAAGGAAATGATACTTGACATTAGAAAAGCTTTAGCAGACGAACTATACGATCATGTGCTAGGCTTAGGATTGGGTCTTGTCCATCACATCATTCTCCTAATGATGTGATCCCATTATCAATGACATCCAATGTCCATGGTCAGGAAACCATAACCATCTATTGATCAACGAGCTAGTCAACTAGAGGCTTACTAGGGACATGGTGTTGTCTATGTATCCACACATGTATCTGAGTTTCCTATCAATACAATTCTAGCATGGATAATAAACGATTATCATGAACAAGGAAATATAATAATAACTAATTTATTATTGCCTCTAGGGCATATTTCCAAAATTCTCCCACTTGTACTAGAGTCAATAATCTAGTTCACATCACTATGTGATTGTCATGAATCCAACACCCATGGGGTATGTTCATATCTTGCTTGTGAGAGGGGTTTATCAGTCAATGGGTCTGAACCTTTCAGATCCATGTGTGCTTTACAAATCTCTATGTCATCTTGTAGATGCAGCTACCACGCGCTACTTGGAGCTATTCCAAATAACTGTTCTACTATACGAATCCGGTTTACTACTCAGAGTCATCCGAATTAGTGTCAAAGTTTGCATCGACGTAACCCTTTATGACGAACTCTTTTACCACCTCCATAATCAAGAAAATTCCTTAGTCCACTAGTTTCTAAGGATAAGTTCGACCGCTGTCATGTGATCCATTCTTGGATCACTCTTGTACCCCTTGACTGACTCATGGCAAGGCACACTTCAGGTGTGGTACACAACATAGCATACTATAGAGCCTACATCTAAAGCATAGGGTACGACCTTCATCCTTTCTCTCTCTTCTGCTGTGGTCGGGTCTTGAGTCTTACGCAATACTCACACCTTGTAACACAGCCAAGAACTCCTTCTTTGCTGATCTATTTTGAACTCCCTCAAAATCTTGTCACGGTATGTATTCATTTAAAAGTACTATTAAGCGTTTTTGATCTATCCTCATAGATCTTGATGCTCAATGTTCAAGTAGCTTAATCCAGGTTTTCCATCGAAAAACACTTTTCAAATAACCCTGCATGCTTTCCAGAAATTCTACATCAATTTTTATCAACAATATGTTAACAACATATACTCATCAAAAATTCTATAGTGCTCCCACTCACTTCTTTGGAAATACAAGTTTCTCATAAACTTTGTATAAACCCAAAATCTTTGATCATCTCATCAAAGCATACATTCCAATTCCGAGATGCTTACTCCAGTCCTTACAAGGATTGCTGGAGCTTTGCATACTTGTCAGCATCTTTCAGGATTGACAAAACCTTCTGGTTGTATCACATATAACCTTTCCTCAAGAAAAACGTTGAGGAAACTATGTTTTGACATCCTATCTGCAAGATTTCATAAATAATGCAGTAACTGCTAACATAATTCCGATAGACTCTTAGCATCGCTATGAGTGAGAAAGTCTCATCATAGTCAACTCCTTGAACTTATCGGGAAACATCTTAACGACAAGTCGAGCTTTCTTAATGGTGACGCTTACCATCATTGTCTGTCTTCCTTTTAAAATCCATCTGCGCCCAACAGCCTTACGACCATCAAGTAGTTCTTTCAAAGTCTATACTTTGTTTTATACATGGATCCTCTCTCGGATTTTATGGCCTCGAGCCATTCGTCGGAATCCGGGCCCACCATCGCTTCTCCATAGCTCGTAGGTTCATTGTTGTCTAGCAACATGACTTCCAAGACAGGATTACGTACCACTCTGAAGTAGTACACATCCTTGTCGACCTATGAGGTTTGGTAGTGACTTGATCCGAAGTTTCATGATCACTATCATAAGCTTCCATTTAAATTGGTGTAGGTGCCACAGGCACAACTTCCTGTGCCCTGCTATACACTAGTTGAAGTGACGGTTCAATAACCTCATCAAGTCTCCACCATCCTCCCACTCAATTCTTTCGAGAGAAACTTTTCCTCGAGAAAGGACCCGTTTCTAGAAACAATCACTTTTGCTTCCGGATCTGAAATAGGAGGCATACCCAACTATTTTTGGGTATTCTATGAAGATGCATTTATCCGCTTTGGGTTCGAGCTTATCAGCCTGAAACTTTATCACATAAGCAACCCCAAACTTTTAAGAAATGACAGCTTAGGTTTCTCTAAACCTATAGTTCATATGGTGTCGTCTCAACGGAATTGCGTGGTGCCCTATTTAAAGTGAATGTGGTTGTCTCTAATGCCTAACCCATAAACTATAGTGGTAATTCGATAAGAGACATCATGGTATGCACCGTATCCAATAGGGTGCGGTTATGATGTTCGGACACACCATCACACTATGGTGTTCCAGGCGGTATTAGTTGTGAAACAATTTCCACAATGTCTTAACTATGTGCCAAACTCGTAATTCAGATATTCATCTCTATGATCATATCATAGATATTTTATCCTCTTGTCATGATGATCTTCAAATTCACTCTGAAATTACTTGAACCTTTCAATAATTCAGACTGGTGTTTCATCAAGTAAATTATACTCAGCATCTACTCAAATCATCTGTGAAGTAAGAACATAATGATATCCACTGCGTGCCTCAGCACACATTGGACTGCACACATCAAAATGTAATACTTCCAACAAGTTGCTTTCTTGTTCCATCTTACTGAAAACGAGGCCTTTCAGTTATCTTGCCCATGTGGTATGATTTGCATGTCTCAAGTGATTCAAAATCAAGTGAGTCCAAACGATCCATCTGCATGGAGTTTCTTCATGCATATCTACCAATAGACATGGGTCGCATGTCTCAATCTTTTTAAAAAACGAGTGAGTCCAAAGATCCATCAACATGGAGCTTCTTCATGTGTTTTATACCAATATGACTCAAATGGCAGTGCCACAAGTATGTGGTACTATCATTACTATCTTATATATTTTGCATGAACATGTGTATCACTACGATCGAGATTCAATGAACCATTCATTTTAGGTGCAAGACCATTGAAGGTATTATTCAAATAAACAGAGTAACCATTATTCTCCTTAAATGAATAACCGTATTGCGATAAACATAATCCAATCATGTCTATGCTCAATGCAAACACCAAATAACAATTATTCAGGTTTAACACCAATCTCCATGGTAGAGGGAGCATGTGATGCTTGATCATATCAACCTTGGAAACACTTCCAACACATATCGTCATCTCACCTTCAGCTAGTCTCCGTTTATTCCGTACCCTTTTATTTCGAGTTACTAACACTTACCAACTGAACCGGTATTTTAATACCCTCGTGCTACTAGGAGTACTAGTGAAGTACACATTAATATAACGTATATTCAAAATACTTCTGTCGACCTTGCCAGCCTTCTCATCTACCAAGTATCTAGGGTAGCTCTGCTTCAGTGACCGTCCCTCTCATTACAGAAGCACTTAGTCTCGGTTTTGGGTTCAACCTTGGGTTTCTTCACTAGAGCAACAACTGATTGCCGTTTCATGAAGTATCCCTTCTTTCCCTTGCCCTTCTTGAAACTAGTGGTTTTATTAACCATCAACAATTGATGCTCCTACTTTATTTCTACTTTCACGGTGTCAAACATCGTGAATTGCTCAAGGATCATCATGTCTATCCCTGATATGTTATAGTTCATCACTAAGCTCTAATAGCTTGGTGACATTGACTATGGAGAACTATCACTATCTCAGCTGGAAGATTAACTCCCACTCGATTCAAGCGATTGTAGTACTCAGACAATCTGAGCACATGCTCAACGATTGAGCTTTTCTCCCTTAGTTTGCAGGCTTAAGAAACTTGTCAGAGGTCTCATACCTCTTGACATGGGCACTAGTCTAAAATCCCAATTTCAGTCTTTGGAACATCTCATATGTTCTGCGACGTTTCAAAAACGTCTTTGGTGCCATAACTCTAAACCATTAGTATTACGCACTGAACTATCATGTAGTCCTCAAAATGTGTATGTCAGATGTTTCCCAACATCTACAAACGATGCTCGAGGTTCAATACATTGAGCGGTGCATTAAGGACATAGCCCTTCTGTGCGGCAATGAGGACAATCCTCAGTTCACGGACCCAGTCCGCATAATTGCTACTGTCAACTCTCAACTAAATTTTCTCTAGGAACATATCTAAAACGGTGAGCTATGACATAATTTGCAAAGACCATTTGACTATGTTCATGATACTTAAGTTCATCTAATCAAATTATTCAATGAACTCCCACTTAGATAGACATCCCTCTAGTCATCTAAGTGATACATGATCTGAGTCAACTAGGCCGTGTCTGATCATCACGTGAGACGGACTAGCCATCATCGGTGAACATCTTCATGTTGATCATATCCACTATACGACTCATGTTCGACCTTTCGGTCTTCCGTGTTCCGAGGCCATGTCTGTACATGCTAGGCTCGTCAAGTTAACCTAAGTGTATTGCATGTGTAAATCTGGCTTACACCCGTTGTATGCGAACGTTAGAACCTATCACACCCGATCATCACGTGGTGCTTCGGAACAACGGACCTTAGCAACGGTGCACAGTTAGGGGGAACACTTTCTTGAAATTATTGCGAGGGATCATCTTATTTATGCTACCGTCGTTCTAAGCAAATAAGATGTAAACATGACAAACATCACATGCAAAACATAAAGTGACATGATATGGCCAATATCATCTTGCGCCTTTGATCTCCATCTTCGAGGCGCGGCATGAACACCATTGTCACTGGCATGACACCATGATCTTCATCATCATGATCTCCATCATCATCTCTTCATGAAGTTGCATCGCCAACTATTACTTCTACTACTATGGCTAACGGTTAGCAATAAAGTAAAGTAATTACATGGCGTTTTCATTGACATGCAGGTCATAAATAAATTAAGACAACTCCTATGGCTCCTGCCAGTTGTCATACTCATCGACATGCAAGTCGTGATTCCTATTACAAGAACATGATAAATCTCATACATCACATATATCATTCATCACATCCTTTTGGCCATATCACATCACATAGCATAGCCTGCAAAAACAAGTTAGACGTCCTCTAATTGTTGTTGCCTGTTTTACGTGGCTGCTATGGGTTTCTAGCAAGAACGTTTCTTACCTACGCCAAAACCACAACGTGATATGCCAATTTCTATTTACCCTTCATAAGAACCCCTTTCATCGAATCTGATCCGACTAAAGTGGGAGAGACAGACACCCGCTAGCCACCTTATGCAACTAGTGCATGTCAGTCGGTGGAACCAGTCTCACGTAAGCGTACGTGTAAGGTCGGTCCGGGCCGCTTCATCCCACGATGCCGCCGAATCAAGATAATACTAGTAACGGCAAGTAAATTGATAAAATCAACGCCCACAACAACTTGTGTTCTACTCGTGCATAGAAACTACGCATAGACCTAACTCATGATGCCACTGTTGGGGATCGTAGCAGAAATTCAAAAAAATTCCTATGTGTCACCAAGATCAATCTATGGAGAGACTAGCAATGAGAGAGAGGAGTGCATCTTCATATCCTTGAAGATCGCAATGCGGAAGCGTTACAAGAACGCGGTTGGTGGAGTCGTACATGCAGCAATTCAGATCACGGTCGATTCCGATCTAAGCGTCGAACAACGGTGCCTCCGCGTTCAACACACGTAAAGCCCGGTGACGTCTCCCACGCCTTGATCCAGCAATGAGATAGGGAGAGGTTGGGGAAGACTCCGTCCAGCAGCAGCACAACTGCGTGGTGATGGTGGAGGAGCGAGGTACTCCTGCAGGGCTTCGCCAAGCACTACGAGAGACGAGGAGGGAGAGGGGTAGGGCTGCGCCAAGATAGAGACTAAATCATGTGTATTGGGCAGCCGCATACCTCAAGTATATATAGGGGAAGGGGAGGGGCTGCGCCCCCTCTAGGGTTCCCTCCCCAAGGGGGGGCGGCAGCACTAGATCCCATCTAGGGTGGCAGCCAGAGGGGAGAGGGAGAGAGGGGGGCGCCCTAGGGTGGGCCTTAAGGTCCATCTGGACCTAGGGTTTGCCTCCTCCCACTCTCCCTGCGCCTTGGGTCTTGGTGGGGGGGGCACCAGCCTACCTGGGGCTGGTCCCCTCCCACACTTGGCCCACGCAGCCTTCTAGGGCTGGTGGACCCCCGGGACCCTCCCGGTGGTCCCGGTACGTTACCGATAGCACCCGAAACTTTTCCGGTGACCAAAACGGGACTTCCCATTTATAAATCTTTACCTCCGAACCATTCCGGAACTCCTTGTGACGTCCGGGATCTCATCCGGGACTCCGAACAACATTCGGTATCCAGGTACAAACTTTCCCTATAACCCTAGCGTCATCGGACCTTAAGTGTGTAGACCCTACGGGCTCGGGAATCATGCAGACATGACCGAGACATCACTCTGGTCAATAACCAACAGCGGGATCTGGATACCCATGTTGGATCCCACATGTTCCACGATGATCTCATCAGGTGAACCATGATGTTAAGGATTCAATCAATCCCATATACAATTCCCTTTGTCTACCGGTATAGTACTTGCCCGAGATTCGATCCTCGGTATCCCGATACCTTGTTCAATCTCGTTATCGGCAAGTCTCATTACTCGTTCCGTAATACATCATCTCGTGATCAACTCCTTGGTCACATTGTGCACATTATGATGATGTCCTACGGAGTGGGCCCAAAGATACCTCTCCATTTACACGGAGTGACAAATCCTAGTCTCGATTCGTGCCAACCCAACAGAAACTTTCGGAGATACCCGTAGTGCACCTTTATAGCCACCCAGTTACGTTGTGACATTTGGCACACCCAAAGCATTCCTACGGTATCCGGGAGTTGCACAATCTCATGGTCTAAGGAAATGATACTTGACATTAGAAAAGCTTTAGCAGACGAACTATACCATCTTGTGCTAGGCTTAGGATTGGGTCTTGTCCATCACATCATTCTCCTAATGATGTGATCCCGTTATCAATGACATCCAATGTCCATGGTCAGGAAACCGTAACCATCTATTGATCAACGAGCTAGTCAACTAGAGGCTTACTAGGGACATGGTGTTGTCTATGTATCCACACATGTATCTGAGTTTCCTATCAATACAATTCTAGCATGGATAATAAACGATTATCATGAACAAGGAAATATAATAATGACTAATTTATTATTGCCTCTAGGGCATATTTCCAACATGGACAGCGGTCAAGAACATCCTGAAATACCTGAAAAGGACTAAGAATATGTTTCTCGTTTATGGAGGTGACAAAGAGCTAGTCGTAAATGGTTACGTCGATGCAAGCTTTGACACTGATCCGGACGATTCTAAATCGCAAACCGGATACGTATTTATATTGAATGGTGTAGCTGTCAGTCGGTGAAGTTCTAAACAAAGCGTTGTGGCGGGATCTACGTGTGAAGCGGAGTACATAGCTGCTTCGGAAGTAGCAAATGAAGGAGTCTGGGTGCAGGAGTTCATATCCTATCTAGGAGTCATACCTAGTGCATCGGGTCCAATGAAAATCTTTTGTGACAATATTGGTGCAATTGCCTTGGCGAAGGAATCCAGATTTCACAAGAGAACCAAGGACATCAAGAGACGCTTCAATTCCATCCGGGATCTAGTCCAGGTAGGAGACATAGAAATTTGCAAGATACATACGGATCTGAATGTTGCAGACCCGTTGACTAAGCCTCTTCCACGAGCAAAACATGATCAGCACCAAGACTCCATGGGTCTTAGAATCATTACTGTGTAATCTAGATTATTGACTCTAGTGCAAGTGGGAGACTGAAGGAAATATGCCCTAGAGGCAATAATAAAGTTATTATTTATTTCCTTATATCATAATAAATGTTTATTATGAATGCTAGAATTGTATTAACCAGAAACATAATACTTGTGTGAATACATAGACAAACAGAGTGTCACTAATATGCCTCTACTTGACCAGCTCGTTGATCAAAGATGGTTATGTTTCCTAGCCATTGACATGAGTTGTCATTTGATTAACTAGATCACATCATTAGGAGAATGATGTGATTGACATGACCCATTTCGTTAGCTTCGCACTTGATCGTTGAGTATGTTGCTATTGCTTTCTTCATGACTTATACATATTCCTATGACTATGAGATTATGCAACTCCCGTTTACCGGAGGAACACTTTGTGTGCCACCAAATGTCACAACGTAACTGGGTGATTATAAAGGTGCTCTACAGGTGTCTCTGAAGGTACTTGTTGGGTTGGCGTACTTCGAGATTAGGATTTGTCACTCCGATTGTTGGAGAGGTATCTCTGGGCCCACTCGGTAATGCAGATCACCATAAGCCTTGCAAGCATTGCAACTAATGAGTTAGTTGCGGGATGATGTATTACGGAACGAGTAAAGAGACTTGCCGGTAACGAGATTGACCTAGGTATGAGATACCGACGATCGAATCTCGGGCAAGTAACATACCGATGACAAAGGGAACAACGTATGTTGTTATGTGGTCTGACTGATAAAGATCTTCGTAGAATATGTAGGAGCCAATATGGGCATCCAGGTCCCGCTATTGGTTATTGACCAGAGAGGTGTCTCGGTCATGTCTACATAGTTCTCGAACCCGTAGGGTCCGCATGCTTATCGTTCGTTGACGATATAGTTGAAGGAAATATGCCCTAGAGGCAATAATAAAGTTATTATTTATTTCCTTATTTCATGATAAATGTTTATTATTCATGCTAGAATTGTATTAATCGGAAACATAATACATGTGTGAATACATAGACAAACAGAGTGTCACTAGTATGCCTCTACTTGACTAGCTCGTTAATCAAAGATGGTTATGTTTCCTAACCATGGACAAAGAGTTGTTATTTGATTAACGGGATCACATCATTAGGTGAATGATCTGATTGACATGACCCATTCCATTAGCTTAGCACCCGATCGTTTAGTATGTTGCTATTGCTTTCTTCATGACTTATACATGTTCCTATGACTATGAGATTATGCAACTCCCATTTCCCGGAGGAACACTTTGTGTGCTACCAAACGTCACAACGTAACTGGGTGATTATAAAGGTGCTCTACAGGTGTCTCCAAAGGTACATGTTGGGTTGGCGTATTTCGAGATTAGGATTTGTCACTCCAATTGTCGGAGAGGTATCTCTGGGCCCTCTCGATAATGCACATCACATAAGCCTTGCAAGCATTACAACTAATGAGTTAGTTGCGGGATGATGTATTACGGAACGAGTAAAGAGACTTGCTGGTAACGAGATTGAACTAGGTATTGGATACCGACGATCGAATCTCGGGCAAGTAACATACCGATGACAAAGGGAACAACGTATGTTGTTATGCGGTCTGACCGATAAAGATCTTCGTAGAATATGTAGGAGCCAATATGGGCATCCAAGTCCCGCTATTGGTTATTGACCGGAGACGTGTCTCAGTCATGTCTACATTGTTCTCGAACCCGTAGGGTCCGCACGCTTAAGGTTTCGATGACAGTTGTATTATGAGTTTATACGTTTTGATGTACCGAAGGTTGTTCGGAGTCCCGGATGTGATCACGGACATGGCGAGGAGTCTCAAAATGGTCGAGACATAAAGATTGATATATTGGAAGCCTATGTTTGGATGTCGGAAGTGTTCCGGGTGAAATCGGGATTTTACCGGAGTACCGAGAGGTTACCGGAACCCCCCGGGAGATATATGGGCCTTGGGCCTTAGTGGAAAAGAGAAGAGGTAGCCAGAGATGGGCCGCGCGCCCCTCCCCTCCCTTGATCCGAATAGGACAAGGAGAGGGGACCGGCCCCCTTTCCTCTTTCCCCCCCCCCTCCGCGAATCCTATTCCAACTAGGATTGGGGGGGAATCCTACTCCCGGAGGGAGTAGGACTCCTCCTGGCGCGCCTCTCCTAGGCCGGCCGCACCCCCCCTTGAGCCTTTATATATGGAGGCAGGGGCACCCGAGAGGAACACAAGTTGATCCACGTGATCATATTCTTAGCCGTGTGCGGCGCCCCCTGCCACCATAGTCCTCGATAATATTGTAGCGGTGCTTAGGCGAAGCCCTGCGACAGTAGTACATCAAGATCGTCACCACGCCGTCATGCGGACGGAACTCTTCCCCGACACTTTGCTGGATCGGAGTCCGGGGGATCGTCATCGAGCTGAACGTGTGCTAGAACTTGGAGGTGCCGTAGTTTCGGTGCTTGATCGGTCGGGTCGTGGAGACGTACGACTACATCAACCAAACGTTTCCGTTGTTGATCTACAAGGGTACGTAGATCACACTCTCCCCTCTCGTTGCTATGCATCACCATGATCTTGTGTGTGCGTAGGAATTTTTTTGAAATTACTACGTTCCCCAACAGTGGTATCAGAGCCTAGGTTTTATGTGTTGATGTTATATGCACGAGTAGAACACAAGTGAGTTGTGGGCGATATAAGTCATACTGCTTACCAGCATGTCATACTTTGGTTCAGCTGTATTGTTGGATGAAGCGGCCCGGACCGACATTACGCGTACGCTTACGCGAGACTGGTTCTACCGCCGTGCTTTGCACACAGGTGGCTGGCGGGTGTCAGTTTCTCCAACTTTAGTTGAACCGAGTGTGGCTACGCCCGGTCCTTGCGAAGGTTAAAACAGCACCAACTTGACAAACTATCGTTGTGGTTTTGATGCGTCACTACTAGGAAAAGGCCTACTAATGGCGCATCGGTTTTGCCTACTAATGGCGCACCACCGGTGCGCCATCGGTGCGCCATTAGTATCTGGTATACTAATGGCGCACCAGGCAGTGCGCCATTAGTATAGGCCACGGTGCGCCATTAGTATAGGCCACTGGTGCGCCATTAGTATAGGCCACTGGTGCGCCATTAGTATTTTTGAATTTTGAAGGCGGGAAAATAGTAGTGGCGCACCATCTAAGCCCCACCGTGCGCCATTGCTATTTTTTGAATTTTGAATCTGGATCTGGATCATGATTTTTTGCCCATTTTTTGCTTGTTTTTTGGGACGACATTATTTCAAATTTTGTTCCTGTTTTTGGATCTTGTACGTTCTTTTGCCGTGTTCTTTTGCCGGAGAGGAGTTCACCGGAGAGGAGGAGGAGGAGGTCACCGGAGAGGCGCTCGCCTACATCGCCGGAGAGGAGGAGGAGGAGGTCGCCGGAGAGGAGTTCACCGGAGCATCGGAGAGGAGGAAGGAGAAACCATGAGGGGATGGGAGGAGAGGAGGGAGGAGGAGCTCACCGGAGAGGAGGGAGAAGAAACCGCGAGGGGAGGGGAGGGGACGAGAGGAGGGAGGAGGAGGTCGCCGGAGAGGAGGAGGAGGTCGCCGGAGAGGAGGAGGGTAGTATGGTGGAGGAGAGAAGGGAAGATGGAGTGGAGGAGAGGAGAGGAGGAGATGGAGTGTAGGAGAGGTGGAATGAAGAGATAAGGAGGAGAGGACCACAGCCTGCAGCCATATATACGACATAGTAATGGCGCACCGCGGGCAGGTGCGCCATTACTAACTTTTTTTATTTTTTTGATTTATTTTGAATTTTGAAGGCAGGAAGATACTAATGGCGCACCGCGGGCAGGTGCGCCATTACTATTTTTTTATTTTTTTTATTTATTTTGAATTTTGAAGGCGGGAAGATACTAATGGCGCACCATGGGCAGGTGCGCCATTAGTAACATTTTTTTATTTTTTTTGACTTATTTTGAATTTTGAAGGCGGGAAGATATTAATGGCGCACTGTGGGTAGGTGCGCCATTAGTAAGTTTGAATTTTTTGAATTTTTTTGCCTCTCCAGATCTTAAAAGCCCCGTATCTTTTTTTCTGTTAGGTTTTTGAGGATTTTGAAAATTCGGATGTAACTTTTCGAGTAGATGATTTTTCATATAAAAAACTTTTTCATCCAAGTTGGTATGCAAAAGTTATGCCCATTTTTACAAATTCTCGAGAGATTTTGCAAATGAAGTCGAAATTTATATTTGCAAATTTTCCCAACAACTAGACCACATATCACATGGGAAACTTATTTTCTTTTATTTTTTTGACATTTTCATCATTTTCTTTTATTTTTTTAAAACTAAAAAGGCGATCCACGGGGGGGGGGGGGGGGGGGTGGGGGTGGGGGTGCATTCGGTGGAAGTGGTGGCCAAGTTACTAATGGCGCACCACTCCCACGGTGCGCCATTAGTAGTTTTGAAAAAAATTAAAAAAAAAATTACTAATGGCGCACCCGCGGATGTGGTGCGCCATTAGTATTTGGACACTAATGGCGTACCAACACATGGTGCGCCATTAGTATATAGTAATGGCGCACCACATGTCTGGTGCGCCATTAGTGTCAATTCCATCTATAGCCCTTTTCCTAGTAGTGCGTAGGTAAGATTGGTTCTTGCTTAAGCCCGTAGCAGCCACGTAAAACTTGCAACAAACAAAGTAGAGGACGTCTAACTTGTTTTTGCAGGCCATGTTCTGATGTGATATGGTCAAGACGTGATGAGATATAAGTTGTTGTATGAGATGATCATGTTTTGTGGAAGTTATCGGCAACTGGCAAATGCCTTATGGTCGTCTCTCTATTGCATAAGATGCAAGTGCCAAACAATTGCTTTACTTTATCGCTATGCGATAGCAATAGTTGCAAGAGCAATAGTTGGCGAGACGTCCACGTGATCACACATTGATATAGATCAAGATGATGGAGATCATGGTGTCATGCCGGTGACGATAGAGATCATGACGGTACTTTGGAGATGGAGATCAAAGGCATAAGATGATCATGGCCATATCATGTCACATATTTTGATTGCATGTGATGTTTATCTTGTATACATCTTATTTTGCTTATTTCGACGGTAGCTTTATAAGATGATCTCTCACTAAATTTCAAGATAAAAGTGTTCTCCCTGAGTATGCACCGTTGCCAAAGTTCGTCGTGCCCAGACACCACGTGATGATCGAGTGTGATAATGTAACGCCCCGAGACCGATGTGCCAGGTGTCTTCCAGTTATTCGTTGTCGTTGCCGTGTCATTTGCTTGCGTGTTGCATCTTATCATGTCATCATGTGCATTGCATCTTCATGTTTTCAAAACTTGCATCCGTCCCGGCCTCCTCGTTCTCTCCGTTGTCCGTTCTGAGCCCAGACACACTTGCACGCGCCCGCAGCATGTCCAAAATAGTATTTTATAAGTGGCCGGAAAATGTTCTCGGAATGGGATAAGAGTTGACGTGTGGTCTTATTATAGTGTAGATAGACTGCCTGTCAAGTTTCATCGCATTCGGAGATCGTTTGATGCCCCAACGATTAACTATAGCGGCAATATAGCCGGTCTAACGCCGGACATTTTCGGTCTCCGGAAACAGTCGCCGGGCCTCCCTCTCTTCTCTTCTCTCAGTGTGAGACCGTCTACACAGCTCACTACCTACCGCCAGGTCCAACCTAACCTCTCTTGTCAGCCCGCAGCCCCCCCTCGCGCGCGTCCGAAAGTTGTCCCGAACCCGACCCGGACTGTCGCCACCGTTGTGTCCGGATCATCCCCAAACGTGTGCAAAACGTCATCGTTTTCTTATTTGGGCTACCTAACCTATTTTTCCCGTCCGTCCGATCAAGATTGGAGGGACCAAATGCCCCTATCCAAAATCCACTTACTATATATAGACCCTTAACCTAATCTGGACAAAATCCTAACTTCTAGGGGCTTGTCCCATTCCCCCGCCGCCACCTTCCAAATCATCATCGGGATCCCTCCCAATCCACCCACCTCCTATCCCCAAAATTCCCCATCGGGCCAATCCTGCAGCCCCCTTTCGATCCAAGCACCCGAGCATGGCGAGCCCGCAAGACGCCAGCCTCTCGCCGGCGACCGCTTCACCAGAACTCCGCGTCCCCGCCTCCGTCCGGCCATCCACACCACCGGGGCACCCAGCAGATGAGCCCGCTTCTCTCTTCTCCCCCTCTCATCTCTCGCTCTCTGCAACACGAATGCCATGGAGTCCCGCTCCCGTTGGCCAAGCTCGACCCTGCCTCCGGCTAGGTTGGGATCCCCAAGGCCGGATCCCCCCGTCCGCTCCAACCCCGCCGTCCCGCCGGAGTACCCCTGCCTCCCTCGCGCGCCAAGTTCACGTCGTCGCTCTCCCGAACCGCCGCAACCTGCAGGAGCTTCAAGAGACGAACGCAGTTGCCAGGACCCGGCTAGATCCTGCCGTTCCCGCTCCTCCTCGTGCGCCAAGTCCGCCCAGCCGCCCGCTGCGCCCGCTCGCAGCACCAATCGCCGCCCTCCGCTGCTGCTTTGCCGCCGTGCCGCCGTTCCTCTGTTTCCTCTGCTTCGTGTACGAGCAAGGAGAACGACCGCAGTGCTCCTGTTTCGTTGACCGAGTCCGCCCGAGCCGGCCCGCTGCTGTTTTCCCCTGCAGGCCTCCCTCTCCGTCTGGGCCTCAGCCCAAAGTGAGCAGCCCCTCTATTTTTTTCCTGTTGTTGGGCCAACAATTTCGGCCCGAGGTGTCTTTTTTTCCTGCTGCGAATTTATCTATTTATCCAGTGTTTTACAGATTTGCAGAAAAACCCTCCATGTTCATGCATATAATAACGTAATAACCATGCATCATATTAAAATGATTTGTATATGAAACTTGCTCAGAATTTTGTGTAGGTTAATAATTTGCAACTTTCATCCATGTCTAAAATGTTTAAAATGATGTTTGTTTAAATTTGCCCCTATGCCATGCTAAAATGATTTAATTCATACCTAATTAACCATAGCTCGGATTTAAATAATCTTTATATGTAAATGGGGTAGAATTTTGCCTAGTTTATCATCGTGACATCACTTTGCATGTTTAACAACTTTAAAATATGGTTTAGTGCAGAACAGTGACCTAACCTAATATATGCACATAAGGAGTTTCCGGTTTTGTTGTTCGTTGTTTCAGGCCTCATTTAAACTTGCCTAAATGTTTAGTTTACTCATGTTTCACCTCTTGCCATGCTAACAACATTTAATCTTGTTGAGTACATAAACGAGAGAGAACTAAATAAGGCACGTGGTGTTTCGTCAATACGCAACTTGTTGCATATTGAGCTCCACTTAATTTGTAGGGTTGCTTGTGCTCTTTGACATGCCATGCCTCTTTAAACCGGACATGCATCATAATTGTTTGTGCACCGTGCCATGTTCATGTGTTGGTTGTTTACTATGTTGTGTGCTTCTTTTTCGGTGATTGCTTCTTCGGGTTGGTTCCGGTAACGTCGTGTTGTGAGGATTCGTTTGACTACGTCCGTTTGTCTTCTTCATGGAGTCGTTCTTCTTCCTTGCGGGATCTCAGGCAAGATGATCATACCCTCGAAATCACTACTATCTTTGCTATGCTAGTTTGCTCGCTCTTTTGCTATGCCAATGCTACGATGCCTACCATTTGCTTGTCAGCCTCCCAAATTGCCATGTCAAACCTCTAACCCACCATGTCCTAGCAAACCGTTGATTGGCTATGTTACCGCTTTGCTCAGCCCCTCTTATAGCGTTGCTAGTTGCAGGTGAAAATTGGAGGCCGTTCCTTGTTGGAATATTTATTTACTTGTTGGGATATCACAATATATCTTACTTGATTAATGCATCTATATACTTGGTAAAGGGTGGAAGGCTCGGCCCTATGCCTGGTGTTTTGTTCCACTCTTGCCGCCCTAGTTTCCGTCATATCGGTGTTATGTTCCCGGATTTTGTGTTCCTCACGCGGCTGGGCTATAATGGGAACCCCTTGACAGTTTGCCTTAAGTAAAGCTTTTCCAGCAATGCCCAACATTGGTTTTACCATTTGCCACCTAGCCTTTTCTTTTCCCTTGGGGGTCGCGCGCCCAAGGGTCATAATTATTTTACCCCCCCTGGGCCAGTGCTCCTCTGAGTATTGGTCCAACTTGTCAGCCGGTGGCCACCAGGGGCAATTCTGGGCTGGCCTACCGGAAGTTTAGACAATCCGGTGTGCCCTGAGAAAGAGATATGTGCAGCTCCTATAGGGATTTGTCGGCACATTCGGGCGGTGTTGCTGGTTTAGTTTTACCCTGTCAAAATGTCTTGTTGTACTGGGATACCGAGCCTGATCGGAATGTCTCGGGTGGAGGTCTATTCCTTCGTTGACCGTGAGAGCTTGTGATGGGCTAAGTTGGGACACCCCTGCAGGGATTTAAACTTTCGAAAGCCGTGCCCGCGGTTATGGGCAGATGGGAATTTGTTAACATCCGGTTGTAGAAAACCTAAAGTGGACCTTAATTAAAATATATCAACAGTGTGTGTAACCGTGATGGTCTCTTTCCAGCGGAGTCCGGGAAGTGAACACGGTTGTTGGAGTTATGCTTGACGTAGGTTGTTCTAGGATCACTTCTTGATCATACTTTTAACGACCGTGCTTTGCCTTCTCTTCTCGCTCTCTTTTGCGTATATTAGCCACCATATATGCTAGTCGCTTGCTGCAGCTCCACCTCATACCTGTTACCTTACCCATAAGCTTAAATAGTCTTTATCGCGAGGGTGCGAGATTGCTGAGTCCCTGTGGCTCACAGATACTTCCAAAACCAGTTTGCAGGTGCCGATGAGACCGTACAGATGACGCAACCAAGATCAGGAGGAGCTCGATGAAGATCTTGTCCTTTGTGTTGTTTCGTTCTAGTTGATCAGTAGTGGAGCCCAGTTGGGGTCGATCGGGGACCTTTGTCGCATTTGGGGTTCTTCTTTTATTTTGGTTCCGTAGTCGGACCATGAGTGTATTTGATTGATGTAATGTTTATTCATGTAATTGTGTGAAGTGGCGATTGTAAGCCAACTATGTATCTTTTCCCTTATGTATTACATGGGTTGTGTGAAGATTACCTCACTTGCGACATTGCTTTCAATGCGGTTATGCCTCTAAGTCGTGCTTCGACACGTGGGAGATATAGCCACATCGAGGGCGTTACAGATAAGCTCTACGTCCATCTACAACGGGTGCAAGATAGTTTTGCACACGCGGAATACTCAGGTTAAACTTGACGAGCCTAGCATATGCATATATGGCCTCGGAACACTGGAGACCGAAAGGTCGAGCGTGAATCATATAGTAGATATGATCAACATAGTGATGTTCACCATTGAAAACTACTCGATCTCACGTGATGATCGGACATGGTTTAGTTGATTTGGATCACGTGATCACTTAGATGATTAGAGGGATGTCTATCTAAGTGGGAGTTCTTAAGTAATATGATTAATTGAACTTAAATTTATCATGAACTTAGTCCTGGTAGTATTAGCATATCTATGTTGTAGATCAATAGCTCGCGTTGTTGCTTCCCTATGTTTGTTTTGATATGTTCCTAGAGAAAAACTATGTTGAAAGATGTTAGTAGCAATGATGCGGATTGGATCCGTGATATGAGGTTTATCCTCATTGCTGCACAGAAAAATTATGTCCTTGATGCACCGCTAGGTGACAGACCTATTGCAGGAGCAGATACAGACGTTATGAACGTTTGGCTAGCTCAATATGATGACTACTTGATAGTTTAATGCACCATGCTTAACGGCTTAGAATCGGGACTTCAAAGACGTTTTGAACATCATGGACCATATGAGATGTTCCAGGAGTTGAAGTTAATATTTCAAGCAAATACCTGAGTTGAGAGATATGAAGTCTCCAACAAATTCTATAGCTACAAGATGGAGGAGAATCGCTCAAGCAGTGAGCATGTACTCAGATTGTCTGGGTACTACAATCGCTTGAATCAAGTGGGAGTTAATCTTCCAGATAAGATAGTGATTGACAGAATTCTCTAGTCACCATCACCAAGTTAGTAGAACTTCGTGATGAACTATAGTATGCAAGGGATAACGGAAACGATTCCCAAGCTCTTCGTGATGCTAAAATCGACGAAGGTAGAAATCAAGAAAAACATCAAGTGTTGATGGTAGACAAGACCACTAGTTTCAAGAAAAAGGGCAAAAGGAAGAAGGGGAACTTCAAGAAGAACGGCAAGCAAGTTGCTGCTCAAATGAAAAGAAGCCCAAGTCTGGTCCTGAGCCTGAGACTAAGTGCTTCTACTGCAAAGGAACTGGTCACTGGAAGTGGAACTACCCCAAGTATTTGGCGGATAAGAAGGATGGCAAAGTGAACATAGGTATATTTGGTATACATGTTATTGATGTGTACTTTACTAGTGTTTATAGCAACCCCTCAGTATTTGATACTAGTTCAGTTGCTAAGAGTAGTAACTCGAAACGGGAGTTGTAGAATGAACAGAGACTAGTTAAGGGTGAAGTGACGATGTGTGTTGGAAGTGGTTCCAAGATTGATATGATCATCATCGCACACTCCCTATACTTTCGGGATTAGTATTGAACCTTAATAAGTGTTATTTGGTGTTTGCGTTGAGCATGAATATGATTTGATCATGTTTATTGCAATACGGTTATTCATTTAAGTAAGAGAATAAATTGTTGTTCTGTTCACATATATGGTTACACACCCAATGAAAATGGTTCATTGGATCTCGATCGTAGTGATACACATATTGATAATATCGAAACCAAAAGATGCAAAGTTAATAATGATAGTGCAACTTATTTGTGGCACTGCTGTTTAGGTCATATTGGTGTAAAGCGCATGAAGAAACTCCATGCTGATGGGTTTTTGGAATCACTTGATTATGAATCAGTTAATGCTTCCGAACCATGCCTCATGGGCAAGATGACTAACACTCTATTCTTCGGAACAATGGAGTGAGCAACATATTTGTTGGAAATCATACATACTGATGTATGTGGTCCGATGAATATTGAGGCTCGCGATAGGTATCATTATTTTCTGATCTTCACCGATGATTTGAGCAGATATGGGTATATCTACTTGATGAAACATAAGTCTAAAACATTTGAAAAGTTCAAAGAATTTCAAAGTGAAGTGGAAAATCATCATGACAAGAAAATAAGGTTTCTACGATCTGATCGCGGAGACAAATATTTGAGTTACGAGTTTGGTCTTCAATTAAAACAATATGGAATAGTTTCACAAATTCGTGCCACCTGGAACACCACAGCATAATGGTGTGTCCGAACTTCATAGCCATACTTTATTAGATATAGTGCAAATCTATGATGTTTCTTACCGATTTACCACTATCGTTTTTGAGGTTATGCATTAAAGACAGCTGCATTCACGTTAAAAAGGGGCACCATCTAAGTCCGTTGAGACGACACAATCTGAACTGTGGTTTGGCAAGAAACCAAAGTTGTCGTTTCTTATAGTTTGGGGTTGTGATGCTTATATGAAAAAGTTTCATCCTGATAAGCTCAAACCCAAATCGGAGAAAAATGTCTTCATAGGATACCCAAAGGAGACTGTTGGGTACAACTTTTATCACAGATCCGAAGGCAAGACATTCATTGTTGAGAATGGATACTTTCTAGAGAAGGAGTTTCTCTAGAAGTGAGTGGGAGGAAAGTAGAAAAACTTGATAAGGTAATTGTACCATCTCCCTTATTGGAAAGTAGTTCATCACAGAAATCTGTTCTTGTGACTACTACACCAATTAGTGAGGAAGCTAATGATGATGATCATGTAACATCAGATCAAGTTACTACCGAATCTCGTAGGTAAACCAGAGTGAGATCCGCACCAGAGTGGTATGGTAATCCTGTTCTGGAACTTATGTTACTAGACCATGACGAACCTAGGAACTATGAAGAAGCGATGGTGAGCCCAGATTCCGCAAAATGGCTTGAGGCCATGAAATCTGAGATGAGATCCATGTATGAGAATAAAGTATGGACTTTGATTGACTTGACCGATGATCGGCAAGTAAATGGATCTTCAAGAGGAAGACAGATGTTGATAGTAGTGTTACTATCCACAAAGCTAGACTTGTCGAAAAAGGTTTTTGACAAAGTTCAATGTGTTGACTACGATGAGAGTTTCTCACTCGTATCTATGCCTGAGTCTGTCCGAATCATGTTAGCAATTGCCGCATTTTATGAAATCTGGCAAATGGATAAACAAAACTGCATTCCTTAATGGATTTATTAAAGAAGAGTTGTATATGATGCAACCAGAAGGTTTTTTCAATCCTAAAGGTGCTAACAAAATATGCAAGCTCCAGCGATTCATCTATGGACTGGTGCAAGCATCTCGGAGTTGGAATACACGCTTTGATAAGTTGATCAAAGCATATAGTTCTATACAGACTTGCGGTGAAGCCCGTATTTACAAGAAAGTGAGTGGGAGCACTACAACATTTCTGATAAGTATATGTGGATGACATATTGTTGATCGGAAATAATGTAGAATTATTCTGCAAAGCATAAAGGAGTGTTTGAAAGGAGTTTTTTCAAAGAAAGACCTTGGTGAAGCTGCTTACATATTGAGTATCAAGATCTATAGAGATAGATCAAGACGCTTGATAAGTTTGTTCAATGAGTACATACCTTAACAAGATTTTGAAGTAGTTCGAAATGGAACAGTCAAAGAAAAAGTTTCTTGCCTGTGTTACAAGGTGTGAAGTTGAGTAAGACTCAAAGCCCGACCACGACAGAAGATAGAAAGAGAATGAAAGTCATTCCCTATGCCTCAGTCATAGGTTCTATAAAGTATGCCATGCTGTGTACCAGATCTATTGTATACCATACACTGTGTTAAGAAAGGGAGTACAGTAGTGATCTAGGAGTAGATCACTGGACAGCGGTCAAAATTATCCTTAGTGGAATAAGGATATGTTTCTCAATTATGGACGTGACAAAAAGGGTTCGTCGTAAAGGGTTACGTCGATGCAAATTTTGACACTGATCTAGATGACTCTAAATCTCAATCTGGATACATATTGAAAGTGGGAGCAATTAGCTAAGAGTAGCTCCGTGCAGAGCATTGTTGACATAGAAATTTGCAAAATACATACGGATCTGAATATGGAAGACCCGTTAACTAAACTTCTCTCACAAGCAAGACATGATCACACCTTAGTACTCTTTGGGTGTTAATCACATAAGCGATGTGAACTAGATTACTGAATCTAGTAAACTCTTTGGGTGTTGGTCACATGGCGATGTGAACTATGGGTGTTAATCACATGATGATGTGAACTATCGATGTTAATCACATGGTGATGTGATCTAGATTATTAACTCTAGTGCAAATGGGAGACTGAAGGAAATATGCCCTAGAAGCAATAATAAAGTTATTATTTATTTCCTTATTTCATGATAAATGTTTATTATTCATGCTAGAATTGTATTAACCGGAAACATAATACATGTGTGAATACATAGACAAACAGAGTGTCACTAGTATGCCTCTACTTGACTAGCTCGTTAATCAAAGATGGTTATGTTTCCTAACCATGGACAAAGAGTTGTTATTTGATTAACGGGATCACATCATTAGGTGAATGATCTGATTGACATGACCCATTCCATTAGCTTAGCACCCGATCGTTTAGTATGTTGCTATTGCTTTCTTCATGACTTATACATATGTTCCTATGACTATGAGATTATGCAACTCCCGTTTGCCGGAGGAACAGTTTGTGTGCTACCAAGCATCACAACGTAACTGGGTGATTATAAAGGTGCTCTACAGGTGTCTCCAAAGGTACATGTTGGGTTGGCATATTTCGAGATTAGGATTTGTCACTCCAATTGTCGGAGAGGTATCTCTGGGCCCTCTCGGTAATGCACATCACATAAGCCTTGCAAGCATTACAACTAATGAGTTAGTTGCGGGATGATGTATTACGGAACGAGTAAAGAGACTTGCCGGTAACGAGATTGAACTAGGTATTGGATACCGACGATCGAATCTCGGGCAAGTAACATACCGATGACAAAAGGGAACAACGTATGTTGTTATGCGGTCTGACCGATAAAGATCTTCGTAGAATATGTAGGAGCCAATATGGGCATCCAGGTCCCGCTATTGGTTATTGACCGAAGACGTGTCTTGGTCATGTCTACATTGTTCTCGAACCCGTAGGGTCCGCACGCTTAAGGTTTCGATGACAGTTATATTATGAGTTTATACGTTTTGATGTACCGAAGGTTGTTCGGAGTCCCGGATGTGATCACGGACATGACAAGGAGTCTCGAAATGGTCGAGACATAAAGATTGATATATTGGAAGCCTATGTTTGGATATCGGAAGTGTTCCGGGTGAAATCGGGATTTTACCGGAGTACCGGGAGGTTACCGGAACCCCCCCCGGAGATATATGGGCCTTAGTAGGCCTTAGTGGAAAAGAGAAGAGGCAGCCAGAGATGGGCCGCGCGCCCCTCCCCTCCCTTGATCCGAATAGGACAAGGAGAGGGGGCCGGCCCCCTTTCCTCTCCCCCCCCCTCCGCGAATCCTATTCCAACTAGGATTGGGGGGGGGGGATCCTACTCCCGGAGGGAGTAGCACTCCTCCTGGCGCGCCTCTCCTAGGCCGGCCGCACCCCCCCCCCCTTGAGCCTTTATATACGGAGGCAGGGGCACCCCAGAGGAACACAAGTTGATCCACGTGATCATATTCTTAGCCGTGTGCGGCGCCCCCTGCCACCATAGTCCTCGATAATATTGTAGCGGTGCTTAGGCGAAGCCCTGCGGCAGTAGTACATCAAGATCGTCACCACGCCGTCATGCTGACGGAACTCTTCCCCGACACTTTGCTGTATCGGAGTCTGGGGATCGTGATCGAGCTGAACGTGTGCTAGAACTCGGAGGTGCCGTAGTTTCGGTGCTTGATCGGTCGGGCCGTGGAGACGTACGACTACATCAACCAAACGCTTCCGTTGTTGATCTACAAGGGTACGTAGATCACACTCTCCCCTCTCGTTGCTATGCATCACCATGATCTTGTGTGTGCGTAGAATTTTTTTGAAATTACTACGTTCCCCAACAATAGTACTATGAGTTATGTATGTTGGTGACCGAATGTTGTTCGGAGTTCTGGATGAGATCACGGATATGACGAGGAAGAACCACCTGCAGCGGGGGCGGCGGCTCGCCGGAGAGGTACCCCACTATCTATCTTAGGGTTCAGGGTGGGGGCAGGGGGCCTAGAGGGCTGGCTGGGGCGGCGGTGGCGAGTTGTTTCGGGGCGGCGAGGCGGCGCTGGGGCCGGCGGTTCGGCCGGTGGTGGCTGGCTGCTCAGGGAGGTGCAGGCTGAAAATGAACTGCAGGCCCTCACTAAACTACATGTCAAGTGCCTCTCTGCTACCATTGCATTCAGTTTCGACAGTAGCATTCAGATTCCACAGTAAATTTCAGTTTCGACAGTTATGTTCAGAGTCAACAGTTTTTACCTCATCTGTTGTAGTCAGGTGGATTTTGGTGATGTTAATTTTACATTCATTTTACATCATCTATTGGAGATGCTATTAGAATCCCACTTGTGATTGACGATGTCTGTCTTATGCTGCTTCAGCCTTGACATCTTACGGCTCACCGGAGCTGCTCTAACGACAGAACGATCCATCTAAACAGAGCAGTGCCCTGGACGCCCTCTGCAGATTCATCAGATCTTCCTCCACACCTCCGACAACCACCTCTGTCTCAACTGCTTCAGCGACCAACCCAATGATACTGAGGTCGACACGGCTACGGCAAAGAGATTGTACACTTGTTGCATCACTTATTACTATACATTCACGTCGATCCATTAGGGCTATTTTGGTTCAACGGAAAAACGTCGATCCAGTGGTTGTTACCATCACTCTAAATTTCTGCATGCTCTCCTTACATAATCTCATCATATTTTTTTCATATGCATGTCAAATATTGTACACAGTCATGCTGAACATGTAGAGAAAAAGAGAAGAGTTTTGCGCGGCAATACAATGTCATGCAGACATCGCTCCATGATGGGTTCAATGGCAAACCCTCCCCACCCCTCTCCAGATTGCATACTATTGCATAATCAAATTTTGATGTTGCATAGTTCGTAGCGTTTTATTATGATTTTGCTGCACTGAATTGAGATTTGTTGCATACATACAAAACAAGAAGTTCACTAAATGCACTATTTTGAAGTTTGTACTTTTCATGTTTTAGTTTGTTGGTGGAGAAACGTTTCCATTGATATAAAAAATAGTGTTGCATGTAGTGGGAGATTTTTGTTGCAACAATTCGAGGCACTAGATCAACCAATTTAAGTGCGAGTACCGCGACCGTGCAGGGCGTAGCTGATCAGGCTCTCCACACGTCTGACCAACGCACGCCTAGCATTACCACAATTTTATTGTACCGTAAAACGATGTAGTAGCTACTTAAATAAAGAGATCAAGTGGAGTGGATCCGGCATTTCATATGGCGGCGAGGCGGCTGACGTTGATGGGGTAGGCGTCGGAGGTGGAGGATGAGCTGAAGACCTTGTTGGCTATGATCCTGTTGGCGGCCTCGGTGGGGTGGAAGGCGTCCCAGAAGATGTACTTGGTGCGGTCGTCGCAGGGGCGCTGCATGGGCAGGCACGTGATCTGGCCGTTGTTCCTCCCGACGCCGCAGCAGCCGCGATCGAGCACCGTGAACCCGTACGCCGCCGCGTTGGCCGCGAGGTCCTTGCCGCTGTTGACGGCGTTGAGGAAGACGAGGTTTGCCCCCGGCGTCTGCTGGCCGCGGTTGAGGCGTTTCACCATGGCCAGCAGCCCCTTGTTGTAGATGGCGATGGCGCTGTTGATCTTGTCGTTGCACCCGCTCCTACTTTTCGTGCTGCCGTTAGCTGTGCTCCGGTTGCCGCCGCTGCCGCCGATGCCGACGGTGATGCCGCCAGGGATCGTAAGGCCGATGCCGGAAGTGGGAGGGGGGCGTCCTCGTCCTTGGTCGTCGTCGCCGTCGTCGTCGATCCTGGCCAGCTCGTAGGGGATGCATCCGATCTGGCCGACGCCGGCGACGACGAACTTCCTGGCTCCGAGGGCGTAGAGGTCGATGAGCTGGCGTTCGTACTCCTGGAGGAGGGCGGCGGCGTAGGCGGCGGGGTCGTAGGCCTGCGCGGTGTTGTAGTAGTCGGGCATGAAGTAGTTGTTGAGGTAGTCGTTGCTGCCCATGCCCACGTAGTAGATGCACCGGCCCAGCCGCTTGTCCCTCCCCGCCGGCGCTATCTGGCCCACCACCGACCGGAAGTGGCTCACCTGCTCCGACAGAGGGTAGTGGCCGCCGAGGTTGTTGCCGGTCTCCGGCCTGACGCCGGCGGCGCCCGAGGCGAAGTTGAGGCCGCGGGCGTAGTCGGAGGGCTGCGCCATGGCGTAGGCCGGGATGAAGGGCGGCTGGAAGCCGAGATGGTCCGCGAGCAGGTCGACCATGGTGCGGCCGTTGGTGAAGCGGCCGGGCGGGGCGGCGCCGTCGGGGAAGTCGACGCCGTAGGGGCGGTAGTTGGCCCTGGCGAGGCTGAGGATGTTGTTGTTGTTGCCGTTGTCCACCAGCGAGTCGCCGAAGATGTACATGCACGGCACCAGCTGCTTCTGTGCCGCCGCCTGCACTGCCAGTAGACCACCATGCGCATGGAGTACCACCGCCACCGCCATGACTAGCATCCACCGTCGAAGAAGAAGATGATGGTAATTACCCATCACCGATCGGACTAGCTTAGCTTGCAATGTTGTAATGCTTCTCGACCGATCGATGCACTGCAACTCATGCATGCATTCACTTAATCTCTCGTGTATATATACAGTAAGAGTACGTACTGGACAACTGGATCAACCGTTGGATCGATGCATGGCATTGCCCGTGATCGATCGGCCAAGCGCTAGCTGCATGCATGCATGCAGCTCGTGAATTGTGTAACGACGGATGGATCGTGACCTCTCTCACGGCTAGAATAGAAAAGATACGGCGGCCAGCTGAAAGCAGAAACAGAGAGAGGACGGAACATCAAGTGCCAGCCAGTAGGATTGGTTGGCTGGCGGTGGTTATTCGATCATGCAGATGCATGAGCTACGTTAAATCGTTAATGAGTTTTTCCTTTTATTTTTCCCTTTTCCTTTTCTTTCTCATGGACGCCCAATTTGCTCCACGGGTTCGAGGTGGGGTGGGGTGGGGGGCAGGGGTGAAATCCTAGGTGCCGCCCCCATCTCCTCCCCGCGGGGAAAATCTGTCTTAGGATGGTGGTGTCGGGATCATCTTCTTGCACTTCAGGAGCCGTCGCGGCTGGATCGTTGCAGTAGCTCTAGACGGCACACGCGTCGGCAGAGGTTGGATGCGAGGGCAGAGGCTCGGGACACCTCGATGGTGGCATGGTACGATGGCTTCGTGGCGTCTACGACGGTGATTTGCAGCAGAGGCTTCTCGGTCCCCGATTCACTGCGACAGTGGATCCTCAAGGTTCCCGTTTCACGACGGTTGTGGGCAACAACACATCTTCCCTATTGCAGTTTCCCAGCGGAGTTGCATGCATGGTCTCATGCACGTCGACAGATTTCGGCCTCTATATTTGAGATTCCCTACGACATGCTCCGATGATTGACAACCCCGCTTGGTGCAGGGTTGGAGACTTAGAACTGTGCGTGCGGGTGGTGTGTTGATGGATCAGCAAGTGGTGATAACATAGGATGGCATCGGCTACGTGGCTGCTCTTGGCCCGGCCTTCATTAGTCAGACCGGACTAGAAACTTCTCTTTGAAATGAGAATCCATCATCTCATGTTAGTGGTTGAGTCCAGCGACGACGACCCTCGTGTTTTGTCCTTTCCTAGATGCGTCGTCTACTGAGATGATGTTGATGTAGAGGACCAGAGGTCAATGTGATTGATATCCTTGTGATGTTAATATATCCTTTTTATATAAAAATAGATTTTACTTTTTTTGTAAGAGCTACAATAATAAGTAATAGGGAAAATTGTTGATCAACTTATGAGTAACGAGTAACTAGCCAAACAGTTTCGATCACCATTATGTTCAATTCAGTGATCGTACAAAAATATGGAATGAATATTCGAAATTGCCCAGCCCCCGTAGCTCAGTTGGTTAGAGCGTTGGTCTTATGAGCCGAAGGTCGCGGGTTCGAGAACCGCCGGGAGCATAAGCCTCGTAAATTTTTTGTCGCGCGATGACACAAGTATTTTTTTGGCCATCCAACAGAAGTTGTTGATTGGCGGTGCTGGTTGACTCGATCATGCGTAAGCTACCTAGGCTCCGTTAAATAACATAAGTACTCCTTATTAAAACACGTTTTTTTGGAAAACACTCTCTTTTATCCGGATGCACGCAGCCGGGAGCATAAGCCTCGTAAATTTTTTGTCGCGCGATGACACAAGTATTTTTTTGGCCATCCAACAGAAGTTGTTGATCGGCGGTGCTGGTTGACTCGATCATGCGTAAGCTACCTAGGCTCCGTTAAATAACATAAGTACTCCTTATTAAAACACGTTTTTTTTTTTGGAAAACACTCTCTTTTATCCGGATGCACGCAGCCGGGAGCATAAGCCTCGTAAATTTTTTGTCGCGCGATGACACAGGTATTTTTTTGGCCATCCAACAGAAGTTGTTGATCGGCGGTGCTGGTTGACTCGATCATGCGTAAGCTACCTAGGCTCCGTTAAATAACATAAGTACTCCTTATTAAAACACGTTTTTTTGGAAAACACTCTCTTTTATCCGGATGCACGCAGCCGGGAGCATAAGCCTCGTAAATTTTTTGTCGCGCGATGACACAAGTATTTTTTTGGCCATCCAACAGAAGTTGTTGATCGGCGGTGCTGGTTGACTCGATCATGCGTAAGCTACCTAGGCTCCGTTAAATAACATAAGTACTCCTTATTAAAACACGTTTTTTTTGGAAAACACTCTCTTTTATCCGGATGCACGCAGCCGCGCGAGCAACCATTTCATGCGTTGTCTGATCATGCTTCTTCTCACAGTCGACGGCTCTCTTAATGGGCATAGCACCGGGTGGATTATAGGTCCTTTTTTTGCTTCCACCCCCCTTAACTCTCACCGTTTTGCTTCCACGCTTCATTCCCCTTCCCTTTCTGTGGTGATGACGCAGGCAAGATCCGGAATCATGGCGCAGGCGGGTGAATCGGATGTTGAGGCGACGACAGGGGAATCAGAGGCTCGGGCGACGACGAGCGTTGTCGGCCACGGCGCCGATCGACACGACCCCTCTGTAGTTGCGACGATGGACGACAGGTGTGGTCTCCAGTGCTTCGCAGCATTTTTGTCCCCCACCTGCGTGACCTCCATGTGGAGCATCATTTCAAGGTTAATTCAGGCAGTTCTTAGTGTTGGGTGAGTAGATTCAGGATGAAATCGCCTTCATCCTGAGTTTTGTTTCATTTATGGTTTTCACTTGAGCTGCCACCCCCTTCATCTTCACCATTTCAGGTAGGGGTTTGTAGTTTAGATCGGATGAATTTGGTTCCCATTTGTAGCTAGGGTTTCTGGTCGAGATTTTAGAGGTAGGGGGCCGAGATTTCTCAGTTGTGATGCTCTTGTGGGATGGTAGTGCCAAGTCATGTTGTATCCTGCTGCAATGTGATTCAGATCAGGATTTTTTGATGAAAGGCAGTATAGTCAGATGGTTATTGTTGTTCTATATTCTATATGGAACTATATTAAGACAAGATTTTCATCTTATGGTACCTTTGCTGCATTCATTTTTGAACTATCATTTTGCTTCATTATACTTTGTAGATGTTGATAAAGCTGGAATCTGAATGCCTGCCACATCTCTAGTAGTAGTAGTTGTTGCATGCTCTAATGGTGGTTTAGAAACTACTTTTTTAGTTTATTCAGTAGGTCCTTGCCATTTCCATGTCATCTTTTGTTTTTGACATACTAGTAGTGGATTAAGTGTGGCAGATTTCACATTTTTCGTATGTGGATTTTTCATTTTTTTTGTAGCATTATATTGTATGCATTTTTTGTGGTGTACCCAAGAAATTTATTATATTTTGAATTTTGTAGTTATCCACCAGACGAAGAAGCAATGAAGACTGATTGTGTATTCGTCCAACGTCTCGCTGCAAAACGCTTGTGTGATGTTGCCAACACAAAGCTTAATCCTAGCAAGAGGCGTGACATAAATGAAACTTGATTCGGTGATCTCATGAGCATCTCATCCTTCACAGTGCCGCATGATCTGATGGAGTCTGATGGAGTGGGTAGCAATGAGCATCGATACAGACAGACGCGAGCTCAGGTATTACACCCACCTTTTCTCTTTTTTTATCTCATGCATCATGTCTGCAACACGTACTCTCTTTAGGTCATGTTGACATCATCTAATCAATATTTTTTTTCTTTTGTTTCAGGTTGAGTCAGAATAAATTATTTTGTTAATGAGAGACATGGTGAAGAAGGTTTTCAATATTCCGTCAAGCAATAGACTAGTTGAGCTTTTCAAGAGACATGAGCATTGTGACCTCTGCAACATTTATCACAAGAATGACAGAGCTCCAATTGTGCATATAGTGGATGTGCTTCATCAAGCAAGGAATGACAACAACGACACTACCAAAAGGTCATGGGTCTTGTTAGCGCTTGCAACAGTTTTAACCCTAGGCACTAGCAACATGGTGCCCCTAGAGTACCTCAAAAGTCTTGAAGAAATGGACAAGGTTGATGAATTCGTTTGGGATGAGCATGTTTTAAGTGTTGCGATGAAAGAGGTCAAGAAGTGCAAAGAGAAGATAAAATCACAGTCTACTTCCTCATTCTAGGTTGGGAGCTGCTTTCCTATGCTAGCGATATACACCTTTCTTTTTTGGATTTTTCTATTTCTCATGACTCTGTTTTTTGTGTTTTATAATCACAATTCTTTATGTGTTTGATAAATAATTTTTGTCTTTTTGACCAGGATCATTTAATCTTCCCTCAAGCTGCCATCAATGAGCACCAATTGAATTATTCTCTTCCAATGGCTTGCTTCGTGCACTGGACCAACTTTCATCTTGGGTTGGACTTTGACAAGAATAATCTTTGTCTGGGCAAAGCCACATTCGGGAAGTGTCGCATAAGTCTTTGTGTGGTTATCCATTGCAGCATAATTTTTTTCTTTTCTTTTTTTGTTTTGTGTCCTCATGGTTTTTTTACTTTGTGTCCTCTAGTTTCTCCCTATGTCGGAGACACCGTACACATCATCGTCTACCCAAGGAAATAACAGAGAAGTTTCTCAGGATGAGCAGGTTTCAAACATGCCGGATTGTGCTGACACTCAAGATGGTGGGGCTGCAAACATGGACATTAATGATAACCAAGATGAAGTGGATGCGAAGGACAACCCTTTTGTCAGGTAGCATTCCAGTGGAAAATGGCAAAAGTGCCGATGAAGATGTGTATGGTTCACTGGATGCTTGGCTTCAGAACCCAGTACCACTTGTTGTAGAGTTTGAGGTGAGGTTATTTCCTTTTTACGTGTTTATTTCTTTTTTATTTTTGTCAAATACCTTTATAGTTTCTTTTTTAGTACCATCACACAGTAAGTTGCACCCTCAACAACCACAACCCTTTTTCATACATTTTCAGCTCTCATCCCATTTGGTTGCTATCTATGACAAGCACACAAAACTCTATGCTGCAGAGTTAAAAGGCGCTCTAACTTCTTACGGGAAAGTGTTGCAAGCAAATGGGACAACTTCTCAAAGATGTTCATGTTGCTTCATCAAGTATTCATGAAGCAAGATATGTTACTTTCGATGTGCCGCCACCTCGCAACAATGTTGTAGACAAGGCAGATGATCCCGAGTGTAGCAAACAAAGTTCTAGGAGGAAAGCCCCAGTTGAGCCAACAACCGACAAGGTGGTTGACCCGACTGAAGGAGCTCGAAGAAACCGTCCAAGCGACATTGCTCATGAGCCAACTGGAGGCAACATCGTTGAGTTGGTCACAAGAACTAGTGATGTTTTCAATGAGGACCTTGCACGCTACTTTGAGAACGCAAAGAATAAAGCATCCACTTATGAAGATATTGAGCATGGGCATGAACTCAGTCATCACAATCGCTCTGTGCCAAGTGTAGTTGGAGATTGGAGTGATGTGCCATCAATGAATCTGTTCCAATAGGGCACTGGGGAATATGAGTGGTGGATCAGTGTCCTAGACATAGCTGCGAACTCCAATGCTTCGAGGCATGGCAACACTACTACACCAAAAAAGTCTTGTGCAGTTTTTGATGTAACTCACCAGGGCCCAAACTCAAAAGTTATAAAATTTCATGTGTTCGATGCCACACCAACCTCCATGGCTCCATTATCAAATGGGACTGGACGCATGCCCTGTCATGTTTATTTGCCAACAAATCTATCCTCGCAACATTTTCTGAAAATTCTCATTTTTACCGATTTTTTTGCATATGGACCATCAAAACTACAAGAGAAGTCATATCTTGTAGTTAGCAGCAGGGAACCAAGTCCCAACCGTGATGAGAAGAAGTTGAAGAGCAAGGACCAGACGAAGCTTAAGAGCAAGAAAAGAGTAGGGACTCCAATTTCGACTGGACCAAAGTACAAGAAAATAAAGACAGATTCAGAGACAAAAGCAATGTACCAGTACTATGTCATGAAGAGGTACAAGATGAAGAAGATGAAGAGAGGGAAAATTGAGTGAGTGGCATCTTCTCTTGTTTGCTTCCATCATTTTTTTCTCTTCCTTCATTACATTTTTTCATCTTTATCAAACACTCTCTCACTACTATGGTTTTCATCCCTCTTGTTGCAGGCCTCGTTTCATTAGGATTGGTGATTTCCACATAACTTATACCAACTTTCAGAAGTCATTGAAGCCACACGTTCAAATGTGTAAAAGTCATGAGCTTATACATCAAAAGCTTCATGATTGAGCAATTGCCGCCTTCACATAAGCAGAAGAAATTTGCTTTCTCTATTTTAATGAGCTTTAGTTCTTCTCGTTTGCTGCCCTTTATTGCCATTGTTTTTTACATAGCTTTTTTGTGTGCCCTCTTGTAACAGTATTTGTTATCACTTGTCCATGTGTGTTGCATCTCCAACTATCTGTGCACCCACAAGTTTTTGATCCATGTGTTTGTGCAAGAGAGCTGAGAAGGGCGTGCCAAATTTCTAAATTCCAGTATTTGACCTAGTAAGTCTCCTCCCAACAGTTTTTACTCATAGTATTTGATGCATCAAAGTTGCTTCCATTAATTTTCTTCTTCTCTTTAATGGTTTTTCAAGCTTTACTTCACCATCATCCGTGAAGGCCACTGGATTGTTTGCCTCGTTAACCTATTGTGCGAGGATTTCAACATGTTCAACTCATTGGATTACAGAAAATTAGATATTGCTGCAAGGAATCTGGGAAGTGACATTTCTGCTTTCTTTGAAAGTTTTTCAATTGTACATTAATGAAACCCAGATTACTAATGGATCTGTTGCAAAATCTTTGAAAGAAATATGAAGTTTTCCAAACTTTAGGGTGGTAGCATATTACCGGTTATGTTTTGTTTTGACAAAATCTATGCATTATTTCTACTTGTGTCAGTTTACCAATTTCAAGAGGATTGCTAAAGAAGAACCAAACTTCACTATGGATTTACCCTCTTTCAAACCAGATTGGCCCTTGCTTAACTATCCACAGCAAGCAACTTAGTAAGCTCTACTTATTCAGCCCCTCCACAAATAATATGTTTTTCATCTCCTTTTCCTATAACCACCTTAACCTTTTTTTCTTTTCCTTTTTCTATGGCATGAAAAACAGCTTTGTTTGTGGATTTTTTTGGAACGCTATACTTTAAGAATTTTATTGGCAAGAGGATGGAAGATTTTAAGAAGGTAAAATAGATAATTATGCTTTTTGGCGGCTGCATTGTGTGGTATACCTTCTCATGTGCTGCGTGTGTGATATACATTTGCTCTTTTTTCTCCTTTTTTTCTCTGCAGCAAAATATGCTCGATGTGCGTAAGACTATTGCTTCGAAGTTGTTTTTCCATCTACTAAACAAGGTTTGTCTCGCTGATGTGCACAAGGTGGTTGTAGCGGCTTGAAGATGCAAGTTTGCATTTGGAGGTGTAATGCCAGGAACTACTGCAGTTGAACTTTCCTTTTGTAACCTCACACCATCGTGTGTCATGTGTTCCATTACCACGAATGAAACTTCTTGTTTCTATAAATTGAATATGTTTGGCGAGAAGTATTTTTAGTAGTTTGTAGCAAGGAAAACAAAATTACCTGGTATGCAACAAGTACTTTTGTTGGACGCAAGTACTTTTGGCTGTTGAAGCTAAACCATTTTCCGGCAAGACTTTTTCAAGTTCATCAAATGCTTCTTTTATACATAATTATTTGGTATCATTCTTGTTGTATACATAATTGTTCTTTTTAAAGGTCCTCGGTACTGTTGGTGCTGAAACAAATTTTCCCAATGCTTCCTGAGTATCACGACACATTTTTTGTCCAACGTTTCATTAATACCGCAGATAAAAAAGAAGGCAACAACAAGTTTGTCCAATGATTCCTGAGTACTGTTGGTGTTGACACTGTGTAATGCTTTTCAAAAAAGATGTTCTTACTTCACTACAAAGATAATATCACTTGAAGGTCAACACTGTCAAATGCAAAATATTTCACCTTTTCAGCAGTAGTATAATACCACCTTCTGAGCATACACGGTTTAAGGGAGAAATTAGCTTAAAGTAACTTTCTTTTATTTTTTGTTTGTCTAGAGAGATTTTGAGATAAACTTTTCCATAGAACCTATTATGCTTCTAAGATATGTATGAAGTAGAATCTAAGTTAAACTTCATAGAAAATTCAGAGAAACTACAAAGTACCACTATCTTATTCGTAACTAGCTACAAGCTACTGATACATGAATTCCCATGTAATGAACTACAGTACTATAAACTAACTCTTTTGAGCATGTCCCTCCACTTTCGCCATCGCGGCTTTGAAGTGAATGTACGATTGCATTGTGTGGCCTTCCTCGGAGCAGTAATGGCATTTTGTTTCAACATTATCAGCCATCACAGACTTGTACTCAATGAACGACTCTCGGGTTTGATAGTGTGATCTTCTTCACTGCAAAGCGAACAAGTAACTTTCCTTCCAGGGGCGGAGCTGGAGCAAATGTTACCCGATGCACCACTTTAACAAGGAGTAAAATTTTCAAGCAGCGATGTATTGAACAAGGGTTTGTTTCACAGCTTCTAGCACATTTTATCGGATGTAATAGAAGGTAGTGAGTAAAAACAGAATGTAGCCATCAAAATGTTTACTATAATGCTAAAAAAGGGGGCAAAATTACTTGAAAAGGTTGTCTTGCATTTTGCCAGCAGGGCACAATAATGTACTCCCTCCATTCCAAAATATAGTGTGCCCGCGCTTTCCGAAGTCGAACTTTGACCATAAATTTAACGTACGAGACCGATTGCGGCGGGAGAAAAAGTTACATAATTAAAAACTTCTTTCGAATACGAATTCACTGATATAACTTTTGCTCCCGCTGCAATCGGTCTTGGTAGTTAAATTTACGGTTAAAGTTGAAGCACGGGGATGGAGGAAGCACTACATTGTGGAATGGATGGAGTACAAGATAAAAATGGAATTAAACTTTCTAGTAGAACATAATAAAATTTCCAAATGAAAGTATTTAAATGGCTAAAAATTGGAAATTACCTTTAGTACGTTTGATCAATTTTCTCTTGCCCGGGTGATATTGAATCTCCTGATCTTCTCTATTTATGTGTTCCGGAACATCCTGTGCAGATGCTTTTCTTTTGAGAATAAATGAAATATAACCTAATTAGAATTTAGAAGTTATAACCCTAGAAAATGTCTCATGCTTTGTCAAAACATAATGGTTTATTCTATTTGTTACTAGTTTATACATAACTGACTAGGAGGGGCCGGATCTGTACGCGTCTAGTCTACACAGACCTGATCGATGGATGGATTTTTTAAGTTTTTTTTAAGTGGAGGAAGTTGGATCGATTAGGCTACGAGAGGGAGGTGCGTACGCTCGCGATTTCCGCACTGGCCCAACATGGTAACGCAGCAGGCCGGAGGAGTGGCTGAATAGGGCCGATCCTGATGCACTGCTCTTGGGCCAACCTGATGCACTGGGTCTTCCTAATTGATAAGTACTAGTACTAGCAAATATTTGGACCAGTACTGGTTGCCAAGAGATGAGATGATGAAACCATATGGGTGTTTGGTACACAACCCACCGCAGCTTGTTGCGGATTTGATTGACCATACAACAGCCACATGGGATGTGCACCGTATCCGCCAGGTCATGCTGCCGATAGATATTCCATCTGTAACTAGTATTCCCCTATGCACCAGATTGGTGTCAGACTTTTGGACCTGGAACTTTGAGAAAAACGGGCTCTTTTCAGTTCGTTCAGCTTATAAGATGCTCGTCAACACCAAGCAAAGAAGGGAGGCATGGCTAGAAGGAACAATAGGGGCATCCAACGTAATGCAGGAGAAGAAATCATGGAAGTACCTATGGCATGTCCGTGTACCAGCTAAAATAAGGATGTTCCTGTGGAGACTCACGAGACACTCGCTGCCGACCGAGGACGTCAGAGAACACCGAAATATGTCAGAAACCAGCTCATGCGGACTTTGTGACTCACCAGACTCATGGAAACATTCACTCCTGGACTGCACAATGGCTCGATGTATTTGGGCCCTAGTTGATGGAGAGCTAGCGGATCAGGTGAGGACGACCGGCGAACCGGCTGCAAAAGCATGGCTTTTCTCAATGATGCAGGTATTATCGCATGAAGCTTTCCTGACCCCGGCTATCACACTATGGGCAATATGGACTGCAAGAAGAAAGGCGATACACGAAGGAATTTTTCAGAGTCCGCAGGCTACTCACGCATTCATCATTTGTTTCATGGCGGAGCTTGAGGCTATTGATATTAAGCCGAATATGCCTTCAGGGGGTCGGCTCAGACAAGCTGCTGGTGTGAACAGACGGCCCAGGGCACCTCCGTCGGGGTTTGCTAAGATTCACGTGGATGCAGGAGTCCACAAATTTAATAGAAGGGGAGCGGCCGCTGCGGTCTGCCGTGATGATCAGGGCAACTACCTCGGCAGTTCAGCCCTAGTGATAGATAGCATTCATGATGCAGCCACCCTCGAGGCGATAGCTTGTCGCGAAGCCTTTGCGTTGGCGGACGACCTGGCACTCCAAAACATCATCATCGCTTCAGATGCAAAAGAGGTGGTAGAGGCCATACACAGGAGCAGCAGAGGCACATACGGTTCCATTATCACCGAAATCAAAGTTAGGGCTGAAAGTTTCAATTGTAGAATCACTCATGAAGGTCGTGCATCCAATACGGATGCTCATAGTTTAGCAAAATTCTCGGTTTGATTAGCTCAGGGGCGCCATGTGTGGCTTCTACAACCCCATGACGCTTTATGTATCCCACATACTGTGGTTTTTGATGATGAATAAACTTATTTATCACCCCTAAAAAAGCAAATATTTGGACCCGTATTCATGTGCATACGGGACGGCCCAATGGGCTCCGCCCCTATTTCCTTCTAGGTTTAACCTTGCTTGGTGTGGAGAGCGGCGAAAGAGCGCACAAGCTCGCTTCGTGGACCAATTGAACATCGAGGCTTGTGGCGTCACATTTATTGGTCATGGATAAAGCAAGAACACAATGGAAGTCCCTTCTCGTTAGGGTTTCCTCCTCTCGGCGACTCTACGGGCGCCGTTGATATCTACCTCTCCCCTCGTCGTTCTTCCCCCTGATCCCTGGCCGGACTTGGACTGACTACGGGGCGATCATCGCATCGCTGCCCGGTCTCGGACCAACTAGGGTTTTGGGGGTGTAAGGGGGTAGTTAGGGTCTCTCCGCCCGGTGACTTCCTTGGTTTCATCGGGTTAGGGTTTTTGCAGTGATGGCGAGTTCGGCTTCAGGCGCGGGCTCGGGAGCAGATGAGGTTGAAGAGATGATGAAGAATCTGGGCCTAACAAAGGATGACTTAGAGGATGTGGTCTTCGAAGAGCAACAAATTCCATCAGATGCAGCAGTCAGGTGGATGGCAGTGGCACGGGTTCATACACTGCAAGAGTATAGCCAGTACTGGTTCTTCCGCAACATGAGGGTTGCATGGGATCTGGCCCAGGAAGTAAAAATCCGCCCGCTTGAGAGTAATCTATACACGATGCAGTTCTCGTGTTTGAGAGATTGGGAACGTGTAATGGCCGAGGGCCCATGGACCTTTAAGGGTAATGCTGTGGTTATGGCGGAGTATGATGGATTTACAAAACCCTCTGAGGTCAATCTCGATATGTTGGATATCTGGGTTCAGATACATGATTTGCCTGATGGTTACTTATGGTTAAAGCTCTGGCTGGAAAGATTGGTGAACTCATATACGCTGAGCCGAAGTCCCAAGACTTTGAAGGGAATTTTGTCCACGTTAGAGTGAGGATAAATGTCCATAAGCCACTCAAGAACACGGTCTCGGTGGTGAAGGATGGTAAAAGGAAGATTTTCTTGGTTAAATATGAACGTCTGCCCGACTGGTGTGCCGTGTGTGGCCATCTGGGTCACCAGTTCAAGGAACATGGGGATGGGGTACATCCACCTCAAGCTTTGGTCTTCAAAAATTTGCGGGCTTCATGGTTCAGAGGTCCAGGCCGGGGGCCAGGAGAAGGAAGAGGTCGCGGTCGCCAGGGCCGTGGTAGGGAACATGGACGTGGAGAGACACAGAGGAACCAGCAGGACTGGAAGGGGCAAGAACAGGAAGATCTGACGGGTGATATTGCCATGGATGAGGCAAAAAACAATAGGAAGAGGGGTGCTATGGTGAAAAGCTCAACTCCAGCCACGTTTGCTAGCAACCCACTCCTTCTGCCCCTACCTCTAGTGTCTGGGACCAGTTCCCCGTCGAAACAAGAACCAAAGAGGACCAAGACAGTTCTACCTGCAAATGACAGCTCAATGGTGAAGACCCTGTTCTGAATATAGATAATGATGCGCGTTTGGCGGGCTCCCATGCGGAGTCGCGCCTAGCGCAATGAGTCTGTTATGTTGGAACTGCCGTGGGGCTGGCAAACCCGCGACAGTTCGTGAGCTTCGTGATCTCACGAGGCAGTTTGCTCCCTCTATAGTTTGTATTCTTGAAACCCAAATAGAGGGCTCCCGTGTGGAGAATTTAGCTAGTTCTTTTGGTTTTAATAAAAGTTATGCTGTTAGTAGCAGAGGCAGGAGTGGAGGTCTTGGAATTTTTTGGAATGACTCAATAAAGTTGGAAGTTATTGGTTACTCCGGGTACCATATTGACGTGATTGTTGATGATTTAGTTGATGCTAAAAGCAGAATTACCTTTGTATATGGTGAAGCCCAAGTCCCAGAAAGATACAAAACATGGGATATGTTGCGAGGAATAGCTGGATTAAGCAATCTCCCATGGGCTGTAATAGGAGATTTCAATGAAGTGTTGCATGCTCATGAACATGATGGGGTTGGGAACCGTAGCCAAGCACAGATGGATGCATTTAGGGATGCACTTGATACCTGTGGTCTCACGGACATTGGTTTCTCAGTAACAAATTGGACTTTCGAGAAAAAGTTGCCGGGGGCACGTTCACCAGGGTGCGGGTGGACCGGTGTGTGGTAAACCCGGCATGGTCGCTAGCATTCCCAGGGACTGAGCTGATCCACAGGTCCGCAGCCTCGTCAGATCACCTACCACTGGAGCTGAAGATCGACGTGCATGCGCCATGCAAGCGGCCCCCCCGAAGCTTCAAATATGAATTAATGTGGGAAAGGGAGCCAACGCTGAATGAGCTCATTGGTGACAGGTGGAAAGAGATGCCGACAGATTCTGTTCACACTCTGCCTGCAAAACTCCAAGCTTTGGCGGGAGTGCTAACTGTGTGGGACAGAGAGAAATTTGGCAGTGTACAAGCCGAAATCCAGCGCTTGAAGATTGAGTTGGATCGGCTGTGTCAGAACCCGATCAGAACGGGGCCGTCTCACACGGAGATCAAGATCTGTGACCGATTAGTAGAACTGTACCACCGCGAGGAGATCTTGTGGCGACAGAGGGCACGGCTGGAATGGTTAACTCACGGAAACAAAAACATGTACTTCTTTCACCTACGTGCGAGTCGGCGGCGGAGGAAAAACCAAATCAAAGCTTTGAAACGGCCGGATGGGCAGTTGACAGAGGATACGGAGGAGATGGAAAACATGACATATTCGTTTTATAAGGACCTATACACATCCGAGGGGGTGCAAGATATGGAACAAGTCTTGGAGACGGTCCCAACGAAGGACACGCTTGCAATGAATGAAATGCTCAATGCGCCATATAGCCAGCAGGAGGTGAAGACGGCTCTTTTTCAGATGTTCCCAATCAAAGCACCGGGTCCGGCTGGCTTCCCTGCACATTTCTTCCAACGCCACTGGGATATTTGTGGCGAAGAGGTTACCAAGGTGGTCCTGAGTATTGTGGATGGTTCAGAGACTGCTGAAAGCATTAATCAAACAGTGCTGGTTCTTATCCCAAAGGTAAAGAATCCAACCCTTTTGACACAATTCCGGCCTATAAGTTTATGCAATGTCCTGTACAAAATAGCTTCGAAGGTGATTGCTAATAGATTGAAGCAAGTTCTACCGGAGATAATCTCAGAGGAGCAGTCGGCCTTTGTCCTAGGTAGGCTCATTACGGACAACATAATTACAGCTTATGAATGTTTACATTTCATGAAGCGTAACAAAGCAAAGAAACATCAGTCATGTGCTTTGAAACTAGTTATGATGAAGCCATATGACAGGGTTGAGTGGGCTTACCTGCGTGCTATCATGTTATGAAGGAAATATGCCCTAGAGGCAATAATAAAGTTATTATTTATTTCCTTATATCATGATAAATGTTTATTATTCATGCTAGAATTGTATTAACCGGAAACATAATACATGTGTGAATACATAGACAAACTTAGTGTCACTAGTAAGCCTCTACTTGACTAGCTCGTTAATCAAAGATGGTTATGTTTCCTAACCATGAACAAGGTGTTGTTATTTGATTAACGAGGTCACATCATTAGTTGAATGATCTGATTGACATGACCCATTTCATTAGCTTAGCACCCGATCGTTTAGTATGTTGCTATTGCTTTCTTCATGACTTATACATGTTCCTATGACTATGAGATTATGCAACTCCCGTTTACCGGAGGAACACTTTGTGTGCTACCAAACGTCACAACGTAACTGGGTGATTATAAAGGAGCTCTACAGGTGTCTCCAAAGGTAGATGTTGGGTTGGCGTATTTCGAGATTAGGATTTGTCACTCCGATTGTCGGAGAGGTATCTCTGGGCCCTCTCGGTAATGCACATCACATAAGCCTTGGAAGCATTGCAACTAATGAGTTAGTTGCGAGATGATGTATTACGGAACGAGTAAAGAGACTTGCCGGTAACGAGATTGAACTAGGTATTGGATATCGACGATCGAATCTCGGGCAAGTAACATACCGATGACAAAGGGAACAACGTATGTCGTTATGCGGTCTGACCGATAAAGATCTTCGAAGAATATGTAGGAGCCAATATGGGCATCTAGGTCCCGCTATTGGTTATTGACCAGAGATGTGTCTCAGTCATGTCTGCATTGTTCTCGAACCGTAGGGTCTGCACGCTTAACGTTACGATGACAGTTCTTATGAGTTTATACATTTTGATGTACCGAAGTTAGTTCGGAGTCCCGGATGTGATCACGGACATGACGAGGAGTCTCGAAATGGTCGAGACATAAAGATTGATATATTGGACGGCTATATTCGGACACCGGAAGGGTTCCGGGTGATTTCGGAGAAAACCGGAGTGCCGGAGGGGTTACCAGAACCCCCCGGGGAAGTAATGGACCTTATTGGGCCTTAGGGGAGAGAGAGGGCTGCGGCCTAGGATGTGGCGCCCCCCCCCCACATGGGGAGTCCGAATTGGACTAGGGAGGGGGGGCGCGGCCCCTCTTTCCCTCTCCCTCTCCTTCTCTTTCCTTCCCCCTTAGGTTTCCTAATTGGATTAGGAAAGGGGAGTCCTACTCCCACTAGGAGGAGGACTCCCCCTCCTCTTGGCGCGCCCCATAGGGCCGGCCGGCCTCCCCCTTTCTCCTTTATATACGGGGGTAGGGGGCACCCTAGGATACACAAGTTGATCCACGTGATCGTTCCTTAGCCGTGTGCGGTGCCCCCTGCCACCATATTCCACCTCGATCATATCGTTGTAGTGCTTAGGCGAAGCCCTGGGTTGGTAGAACATCATCATCGTCACCATGCCGTCGTGCTGACGGAACTCATCCCCGAAGCTTTGCTAGATCGGAGCCCGGGGAGCGTCATCGAGCTGTACGTGTGCTAAGAACACGGAGGTGCCGGAGTAACGGTGCTTGGATCGGTCGGATCGGGAAGACGTACGACTACTTCCTCTACGTTGTGTCAACGCTTCCGCAGTCGGTCTGCGTGGGTACGTAGACAACACTCTCCCCTCTCGTTGTTGTGCATCACCATGATCTTGCGTGTGCGTAGGAAATTTTTTGAAATTACTACGTTACCCAACAGTGGCATCCGAGCCTAGGTTTTATGGTTTGATGTTATATGCATGAGTAGAACACATGTGAGTTGTGGGCGATATAAGTCATACTGCCTACCAGCATGTCATACTTTGGTTCGGCGGTATTGTTGGATGAAGCGGCCCGGACCGACATTACGCATACGCTTACGCGAGACCGGTTCTCCCAACGTGCTTTGCAGAAAGGTGGCTTGCGGGTGATTGTTTCTCCAACTTTAGTTGAACCAAGTGTGGCTACGTCCGGTCCTTGCGAAGGTTAAAACGGAGTCTATTTGACAAACTATCGTTGTGGTTTTGATGCTTAGGTGAGATTGGTTCTTACTTAAGCCCATAGCAGCCACGTAAAACTTGCAACAACAAAGTAGAGGACGTCTAACTTGTTTTTGCAGGGCATGTTGTGATGTGATATGGCCAAGACATGATGCTAAATTTTATTGTATGAGATGATCATGTTTTGTAACCGAGTTATCGGCAACTGGCAGGAGCCATATGGTTGTCACTTTATTGTATGCAATGCAATCGCGATGTAATGCTTTACTTTATCACTAAGCGGTAGAGATAGTCGTGGAAGCATAAGATTGGCGAGACGACAACGATGCTACGATGGAGATCAAGGTGTCGCGCCGGTGACGATGGTGATCATGACGGTGCTTCGGAGATGGAGATCACAAGCACAAGATGATGATGGCCGTATCATATCACTTATATTGATTGCATGTGATGTTTATCTTTTCATGCATCTTATCTTGCTTTGATTGACGGTAGCATTATAAGATGATCTCTCACTAAATTATCAAGAAGTGTTCTCCCTGAGTATGCACCATTGCCAAAGTTCGTCGTGCCCAGACACCACGTGATGATCGGGTGTGATAAGCTCTACGTCCATCTACAACGGGTGCAAGCCAGTTTTGCACACGCAGAATACTCAGGTTAAACTTGACGAGCCTAGCATATGCAGATATGGCCTCGGAACACGGAGACCGAAAGGTCGAGCATGAATCATATAGTAGATATGATCAACATAGCGATGTTCACCATTGAAAACTACTCCATCTCACGTGATGATCGGTTATGGTTTAGTTGATTTGGATCACGTGATCACTTAGAGGATTAGTGGGATGTCTATCTAAGTGGGAGTTCTTAAGTAATTTGATTAATTGAGCTTAAACTTATCATGAACTTAGTACCTGATAGTATCTTGCTTGTTTATGTTGATTGTAGATAGATGGCTCGTGTTGTTGTTCCGTTGAATTTTAATGCGTTCCTTGATAAAGCGAAGTTGAAAGATGATGGTAGCAATTACACGGACTGGGTCCGTAACTTGAGGATTATCCTCATTGCTGCTCAGAAGACTTACGTCCTGGAAGCACCGCTGGGTGCCAGGCCTGCTGCTGGAGCAACACTAGATGTTATGAATGTCTGGCAGAGCAAAGCTGATGACTACTCGATAGTTCAGTGTGCCATGCTTTACGGCTTAGAATTGGGACTTCAACGACATTTTGAACGTCATGGAGCATATGAGATGTTCCAGGAGTTGAAGTTAATATTTCAAGCAAATGCCCGGATTGAGAGATATGAAGTCTCCAATAAGTTCTATAGCTGCAAGATGGAGGAGAACAGTTCTGTCAGTGAGCATATACTCAAAATGTCTGGGTATAATAATCACTTGATTCAGATGGGAGTTAATCTTCCAGATGATTGCGTCATTGACAGAATTCTCCAATCACTGCCCCCAAGCTAAGAGAGCTTCGTGATGAACTATAATATGCAAGGGATGAACAAGACTATTCCCGAGCTCTTCGCAATGCTGAAAGCTGTGGAGGTAGAAATCAAAAAGGAGCATCAAGTGTTGATGGTCAGCAAGACCACTAGTTTCAAGAAAAAGGGCAAAGGGAAGAAGAAGGGGAACTTCAAGAAGAACAGCAAGCAAGTTTCTGCTCAAGAGAAGAAACCCAAGTCTGGACCTAAGCCTGAAACTGAGTGCTTCTACTGCAAACAGACTGGTCACTGGAAGCGGAACTGCCCCAAGTATTTGGCAGATAAGAAGGATGGCAAGGTGAACAAAGGTATATGTGATATACATGTTATTGATGTGTACCTTACTAGAGCTCGCAGTAGCACCTGGGTATTTGATAATGGTTCTGTTGCTAATATTTGCAACTCGAAACAGGGACTACGGATTAAGCAAACACTGGCAAAGGACGAGGTGACGATGCGCGTGGGAAATGGTTCCAAAGTCGATGTGATCACGGTCGGCACGCTACCTCTACATCTACCTTCGAGATTAATATTAGACCTAAATAATTGTTATTTGGTGCCAGCGTTGAGCATGAACATTATATCTGGATCTTGTTTGATGCGAGACGGTTATTCATTTAAATCAGAGAATAATGGTTGTTCTATTTATATGAGTAATATCTTTTATGGTCATGCACCTTTGAGAAGTGGTCTATTTTTGATGAATCTCGATAGTAGTAACACATATTCATAATGTTGAAACCAAAAGATGCAGAGTTGATAATGACAGTGCAACTTATTTATGGCACTGCCGTTTAGGTCATATCGGTATAAAGCGCATGAAGAAACTCCATACTGATGGACTTTTGTAACCACTTGATTATGAATCACTTGGTACTTGCGAACCGTGCCTCATGGGCAAGATGACTAAAACACCATTCTCCGGTACTATGGAGAGAGCAACAGATTTGTTGGAAATCATACATACCGATGTATGTGGTCCGATGAATATTGAGGCTCGTGGCGGATATCATTATTTTCTCACCTTCACAGATGACTTAAGCAGATATGGGTATATCTACTTAATGAAACATAATTATGAAACATTTGAAAAGTTCAAAGAATTTCAGAGTGAAGTTGAAAATCATCATAACAAGAAAATAAAGTTTCTACGATCTATTCGTGGAGGAGAATATTTGAGTTACGAGTTTGGTGTACATTTGAAAAATTGTGTAATAGTTTCGCAACTCACTCCACCCAGAACACCACAGCGTAATGGTGTATCCGAACGTCGTAATCGTACTTTACTAGATATGGTGCGATCTATGATGTCTCTTACTGATTTACCGCTATCGTTTTGGGGTTATGCTTTAGAGACAGCCGCATTCACGTTAAATAGGGCACCATCAAAATCCGTTGAGACGACGCCTTATGAACTATGGTTTGGCAAGAAACCAAAGTTGTCGTTTCTTAAAGTTTGGGGCTGCGATGCTTATGTGAAAAAGCTTCAACCTGATAAGCTCGAACCCAAATCGGAGAAATGTGTCTTCATAAGATACCCAAAAGAGACTGTTGGGTACACCTTCTATCACAGATCCGAAGGAAAGACATTCGTTGCTAAGAATGGATCCTTTCTAGAGAAGGAGTTTCTCTCGAAAGAAGTGAGTGGGAGGAAAGTAGTACTTGACGAGGTAACTGTACCTGCTCCCTTACTGGAAAGTAGTACATCACAGAAAACTGTTTCTGCGACACCTATACCAATTAGTGAGGAAGCTAATGATGATGATCATGAAACTTCAGGACAAGATACTACTGAACCTCGTAGATCAAAAAGAGCGAGATCCGCACCAGAGTGGTACGGTAATCCTGTCCTGGAAATCATGCTGCTAGATCATGATGAACCTACGAACTATGAAGAAGCGATGGTGAGCCCAGATTCCGCAAAATGGCTTGAAGCCATGAAATCTGAGATGGGATCCATGTATGAGAACAAAGTATGGACTTTGGTTGACTTGCCCGATGATCGGCAAGCAATTGAGAATAAATGGATCTTCAAGAAGAAGACAGACGCTGATGGTAATGTTACTGTCTACAAAGCTCGACTTGTCACAAAAGGTTTTCGACAAGTTCAAGGGGTTGACTACGATGAGACCTTCTCACCCGTAGCGATGCTTAAGTCTGTCCGAATCATGTTAGCAATTGCCGCATTTTATGATTATGAAATTTGGCAGATGGATGTCAAAACTGCATTCCTGAATGGATTTCTGGAAGAAGACTTGTATATGATGCAACCGGAAGGTTTTGTCGATCCAAAGGGAGCTAACAAAGTGTGCAAGCTCCATCGATCCATTTATGGACTGGTGCAAGCCTCTCGGAGTTGGAATAAACGCTTTGATAGTGTGATCAAAGCATTTGGTTTTATACAGACTTTCGGAGAAGCCTGTATTTACAAGAAAGCCCACTCTGTAGCATTTCTGATATTATATGTGGATGACATATTGCTGATTGGAAATGATATAGAATTTCTGGATATCATAAAGGGATACTTGAATAAGAGTTTTTCAATGAAAGACCTCGGTGAAGCTGCTTACATATTAGGTATAAAGATCTATAGAGATAGATCAAGACGCTTAATTGGAATTTCACAAAGCACATACCTTGACAAGATTTTGAAGAAGTTCAAAATGGATCAAGCAAAGAACACTAGTAGAAAACAGGGCTATGGTCCAGGCCGGCTCAGCCCATTAGTCCCGGTTCGGTCTAGAACCGGAACCAATGTGGGCATTGGTCCCGGTTCGTGAGCCCAGGGGGCCGGCCGGGCCACGTGGGCCATTGGTCCTGGTTCGTCTGGACCTTTTGGTCCCGGTTGGTGGGACGAACCGGGACCAATGGGCCTCGCTCCTGGCCCACCACCATTGGTCCCGGTTGGTGGCATGAACCGGGACCAAAGGCTCCCCTTTAGTCCCGGTTCATGTCACCAACCGGGACCAATGAGGTGCCTCTATATACCCCCTTGCGCAAGAGCAGAGCACAGTGCTCTGTTTTTTATGGCCGAGGGGGAGAGGGCTTTGTGGTGCTCTAGCTCACCTCCTATGCACATGAGGTGTTCGATGGAATGCCCGAGCCACACTACTTAAGCTTTCTCCTCTCGAAGCTCGACCTCCAAGCTCCATTTTCCTCGAGATTTGTCTAGATTTAGCGGTCCGTCACGCCCCATCCCCGTCTTCACCGTCGTCGATCACCCGCGCCGATCTCATCACCGACACCACCGTGGTGAGCCTCTTATTCTTATCTTCTTTCTGAAAGGAAAAATATTCTTACTTGTATGTTTAAATAGATACTTGTATCATTTTCTTACATTTATTATTGCATCTTATATAGTGCGATGGTTTTGGTATCCGCCCCCGTCGGCCCTCGTCCTGTCTATGATTCGGATTTGGCATGTATATTATCTTTATAACTATTGGTTCATTTATTGTTTATGAAAATTATGCCGACCAACGTGACATAGATTTTATTTATCTAGGATGTATGTGAATCGGAAATGCCAACCGACCCTATTGTCAAGAGGTTAAATTTAGTTGAAGAAGAAAACAATTTGTTGAAGGAAAAAATAAAAAAAATTGAGGAGGAGAAGATGATATGGGAGTTGCATATTGCGGATGTCATCGATGATCACAAGATCAAGATGGATGCAATGCGCTTGAAGATTAGAAAGATTAGAAAATATGCCATTCATACCGAGGCTTGGTATCATTATGCCGTTGGATCAATTGTTACCTTGGTTGCGATTAAGATCGCATTTGTTTTCGCATTGAAATGCTTTACATAGTTTCAATGTATGGTTTAATTAATTAGATGCTCTGGAGAGCTATATGTTATTAGATGAGAACTATGTATGCACTTTGGTTTTAATGTGATGATGAACTTCTATTAATTTGGACACTTAATTATATATAATGCACACAGATGAACCGGCAATGGATGTACGGTGACAGACACACCCGCGAGTACATTAAGCGCGTGCATGAGTTTCTCGATGCGGCTGAGGCAAACAAGCAGAATGGTTTTATGTGTCGTCCATGCACTGGATGTGGGAATACGAGGTCTTACTCTAACCGGAAAATCCTTCACTCCCACCTGCTTTACAAGGGTTTCATGCCACACTATAATGTTTGGACGAGGCACGGAGAAATAAGGGTTATAATGGAAGACGGCGAAGAAGAACAGTACGATGACAACTATATGCCCCCTGAATACGGTGATGCTGCAACGGGGGGAGCTGTTGAAGATCAAGAGGAACCAGACGATGTGCCCAATAATGCTGCCACGGGTGAAGCTGCTGAAGATCAAGAGGAACCAGATGATGTGCCCGATGATGATGATCTCCACCGGGTCATTGTCGATGCAAGGACGCAATGCATTAGTCAAAAGGAGAAGCTGAAGTTCGATCGCATGTTAGAGGATCACAAAAAAGGGTTATACCCCAATTGCGAAGATGGCAACACAAAGCTCGGTACCGTACTGGAATTGCTGCAGTGGAAGACAGAGAATGCTGTGGCTGACAAAGGATTTGAGAAGCTACTGAAAATATTGAAGAAGAAGCTTCCAAAGGATAACGAATTGCCCGACAGTACATACGCGGCAAAGAAGGTCGTATGCCCTCTAGGATTGGAGGTGGAGAAGATACATGCATGCCCTAATGACTGCATCCTCTACCGCGGTGCATACAAGGATCTGAACGCATGCCCGGTATGCGGTGCGTTGCGGTATAAGATCAGACGAGATGACCCTGATAATGTTGACGGCGAGCCCCTCAGGAAGAGGGTTCCTGCGAAGGTGATGTGGTATGCTCCTATAATACCACGGTTGAAACGTCTGTTCAGAAACGAAGAGCATGCCAAGTTGATGCGATGGCACAGTGAGAACCGAAAGAAAGATGGGAAGTTGAGAGCACCCGCTGACGGGTCGCAGTGGAGAAAAATCGAGAGAAAGTACTGGGATGAGTTTGCAAAGGACCCAAGGAATGTATGGTTTGCTTTAAGCGCGGATGGCATTAATCCTTTCGGGGAGCAGAGCAGCAATCACAGCACCTGGCCCGTGACTCTATGTATGTATAACCTTCCTCCTTGGATGTGCATGAAGCGGAAGTTCATTATGATGCCAATTCACATCCAAGGCCCTAAGCAACCCGGCAACGAAATTGATGTGTACCTAAGGCCATTAGTTGAAGAACTTTTATAGCTGTGGAATGGAAACGGTGTACGTATGTGCGATGAGCACAGACAGGAGGAATTTAACCTTAAGGCGTTGCTGTTCGTGACCATCAACGATTGGCCCGCTCTCAGTAACCTTTCAGGACAGACAAACAAAGGATACCACGCATGCACGCACTGTTTAGATGACACTGAAAGTATATACCTGGACAAATGCAGGAAGAATGTGTACCTGGGCCATCGTCGATTTCTTCCAACCAACCATCAATGTCGAAAGAAAGGCAAGCATTTCAAAGGCGAGGCAGATCACTGGAAGAAGCCCGCCATGCGCACCGGTGATCACGTGCTTGCTATGGTCAATGATTTACACTACGTAATCTTTGGAAAGGGTCCCGGTGGACTAGCTGTTCCGAATGACGCTGAGGGACACACACCCATGTGGAAGAAGAAATCTATATTTTGAGACCTACCCTACTGGAAAGACCTAGAGGTCCGCTCCTCAATCAACGTGATGCACGTGACGAAGAACCTTTGCGTGAACCTGCTAGGCTTCTTGGGCGTGTATGGGAAGACAAAAGATACACCTGAGGCACGGGAGGACCTGCAACGTTTGCACGAAAAAGGCGGCATGCCTCCGAAGCAGTATAAAGGTCCTGCCAGCTACGCTCTTACAAAAGAAGAGAAAGAAATCTTCTTTGAATGCCTGCTCAGTATGAAGGTCACGACTAGCTTCTCGTCGAATATAAAGGGAATAATAAATATGCCAGAGAAAAAGTTTCAGAACCTAAAGTCTCATGACTGCCAACGTGATTATGACGCAACTGCTTCCGGTTGCATTGAGGGGGCTTCTACCGGAAAACGTCCGATTAGCCATTGTGAAGCTATGTGCATTCCTCAATGCAATCTCTCAGAAGGTGATCGATCCAGAAATCGTACCAAGGCTAAGGAGTGATGTGGTGCAATGTCTTGTCAGTTTCGAGCTGGTGTTCCCACCATCCTTCTTCAATATCATGACGCACGTCCTTGTTCATCCAGTCGACGAGATTGTCATCCTGGGGCCCATATTTCTACACAATATGTTCCCCTTTGAGAAGTTCATGGGAGTCCTAAAGAAATATGTCCGTAACCGCGCTAGGCCAGAAGGAAGCATCTCCATGGGCCATCAAACAGAGGATGTTATCAGGTTTTGTGTTGACTTCATTCCTGGCCTTAACAAGATAGGTCTCCCCAAATCGCGGTATGAGGGGAGACTGACTAGAAAAGGCACTCTTGGAAGAGACTCAATAATATGCAGGGACGGATATTCTTGGTCTCAAGCACACTACACAGTTCTACAGAACTCTACCTTGGTGACCCCGTATGTCGATGAACACAAGAACAGTCTGCGCTCCAAACACCCGGAGCAATGCGACGACTGGATTACATGTGAACACATCAGGACTTTCAGCAGTTGGTTGGAAACACGTCTCAGAGGTGACAACACTGTTTGTGATGAGTTGTACTTGTTGTCCAGGGGACCATCTTTGACTGTATTGACTTACAAAGGATACGAGATAAATGGGAATACATTTTACACGATCGCCCAAGATAAAAAGAGCACCAACCAAAACAGCGGTGTCCGCTTTGATGCAGCAACCGAGAGTGGAAAGGACACATATTATGGTTACATAGTGGACATATGGGAACTTGACTACGGACCTGATTTTAAGGTCCCTTTGTTTAAGTGCAAATGGATCAATCTGTTAGGCGGCGGGGTACAGGTAGACCCACAGTACGGAATGACAACAGTGGATCTGAAAAATCTTGGGTACACTGACGAACCGTTCGTCCTAGCCAATGATGTGGCACAGGTTATCTATGTGAAGGACATGTCTACCGAACCGAGAAAAAGAAAAGATAAGGAAGCGAATACTTCATACGATGAGCCAAAGCGCCACATAGTTCTTTCAGGAAAAAGGGACATCCTGGGAGTGGACGGCAAGACAGACATGTCTGAAGATTATGAAAAGTTTCATGAAATTCCTCCCTTCAATTTTAAGGCTGACCCAAGCATCCTCATAAACAATGAAGATTATCCATGGTTACGGCGCAATAAGCAAATGACACAAGCGAAGAAAAAGTGAAGACTTTCTCCCGCAATAAGCAAATGCTATGTGGGTGAAATTATGATACCATCCCAACTTTCAACTTTTTCAGAGTTCATTTGAAATGCTTTCATGTCTTATGGTTCGAAACTTTGATACTTCGAAAGTGATTGTCCATTTTGTACATGAAGTGCATCAAGTTTTTGTCGTAACCCTCTCTACTTTTTGGAACATGCTATGTGGGTGAAATGATGATACCATGCCAACTTTCAACCTTTTCAGAGTTCATTTTGAAATGCTTTCCAATTTCAGAGTCATTTAGCTCAAAGAATGAATTAATAGCAAACAGAATGAACTACAAAACTTTTATGAAAATAAAAACAATCAATTAAAATATTATGTTATGATCAACTAAAATAAAACTATAATATTCTTCAATAGCAAAAAGAATATAATTTTTGTGACCTAAAATCAAACTATAAGTATTTAATTGTAAGTATAAATAAAAAATAAATAGCAAAGAAGAAAAAAAAATTCTATTTTTATAGTAAATTTATTCATAAACTAGTGATTCACACAAATTTTACAAAATTCCAACTTAAACTATTCAAAATTTTAAAACTAATGGCACTAACAGAAAGTTTATAATTTTTGTGACCTAAAATCAAAAAGAAATCACTAAAAAACTATAAGTATTTAGTTGTAAGTATAAATAAAAAATAAATAGAAACAAATTCTATTTTTATAGTAAAGTTATTCATAAACTAGTGATTCACACAAATTTTTTAAAATTCAAATTTAAACTATTCAAAATTTAAAACTAATGGCACTAACAGAAAGTGTATAATTTTTGTGACCTAAAAGCAAAAAGAAATCACTAAAAAAACTGTAAGTATTTAGTTCTAAGTAGAAATAAAAAAACCAAAAAAATGTAGAAATAAAAAAAACAAAAAAAATGCCACCTACTGGGCCTCCACGGCCTGAATACGACTAGAAACCCTACATGGGCCAGGATTCAGGCCCGCAGAGGCCCAATAGGCCCACAGGCAGTTGCAAGTTTAGGCCCGAAAGCCTGCATTAGAGAGGAGCTCGAATGGGGAGGCACAGCAGCGCTTATAAACCAGTGCCGGCGCCCTTCAGCTAGCGATGTGGGACTAAACTTTTGGGCGCGGGGCGCACAAGGGCATTGGTCCCGGTTGGTGGCACCAACCGGGACTAAAGGGTGCATTGGTCACGGTTCGTGGCACCAACCGTGACCAATGCCCCCCTTTAGTCCCGATTGGTGCCACCAACCGGGACCAATGGCCTTCGCTTCCCGCCCTTTGGGCTGCCGAAAATTGGCCTTTGGTCCCGGTTCGTGGCACCAACCGGGACTAATGCCCACCTTTAGTCCCGGGTTGTGCCACGAATCAGGACTAAAGGTTTTGCTATATAAGTTCAGACTCTGGAAATTTTCACTCTCGTCTCTCGCAGTTGCCGCCCCGACGCCAACGCCGCCAGGCTGCCCCGCCGTCGCCGTCGCCTCACCCGTGCCCGTCGTCGCCCGCGCCCTCGTCGTCGCCCGCGCCCTCGCCGTCGCCCGGGCCCCTGCCCCGACGCGCGCCGCCCGGCCCGCCCCCGTCGCCGTCGCCTGCGCGCCGCCCCGGCCCGCCCTCGCCGTCGCCCGTGCCCCTGCCCCGACGCCATCCTCGCCGCCGACCTCTCCTTAGCTTGGTCCGGCCGCCGGCGCCCTCCCTTTGCAAATTTTTTTGTTCATACATGATAGATGATAGATGATCAAATGATGTTTTTTTGTTCATAGATGATCAAATGATGTTTTTTTGTTCATAGATGATAGATGATCAAATGATGTTTTTTTTGTTCATAGATGATCATATGATTTTTTTAGGTTATTTTCATTTGTAGAAATTTTTTATGTATCTAGGAATATTTTTGTTCATAGATGATAGATGATCAAATGATGAATATTTTTGTTCATAGATGATAGATGATCAAATGATGATTTTTTTGTTCATAGATGATAGATGATCAAATGATGTTTTTTTGTTCATAGATGATCATATGATTTTTTTAGGTTATTTTCATTTGTAGAATTTTTTTATGTATCTAGGAATATTTTTGTTCATAGATGATAGATGATCAAATGATGAATTTTTTGTTCATAGATGATAGATGATCAAATGATGTTAACCTCTATTCATGAGAGAGGCGGGGAAGAAGGGGAAGAAGAGGGAGAAGAAGAGGAGAGGAAGAAGAGGATAAAAAAGATCCTCTCTATTCTTTCTTCTCTTCTTTTTCTTCTTCTTCCTCTTATTTTTTTATCGGGAACGAGGGTCGTCGAGGGGTCGAGGGGGGGACGCCGAGCATTCATGAGAGAGGCGGGGAAGAGGGAGAAGAAGAGGAGAGGAAGAAGAGGAAAAAAAGAAGAGGAAGAAGAAGAATAAAAAGAGGAGAAGAATGAATAGAGGAGAAGAAGTTCTTCTCCTCTATTCTTTCTTCTCTTCTTTTTTCTTCTTCTTCTTTTTTTATCGGGAACGAGGGCATGTCGAGAGTGTCGTCGAGCGGTCGAGGGTCGGGAAACTAGGGCTTACCCGAAGAAGGAGAAGAAGAGAAGAGGAAGAAGAGGAGAAAAAAAGAAAAGGAAAAAAAGAGGAAGAAGAAGAAAAAAAGAGGAGAAGAAGAAGGAATAGAGGAGAAGACTTTGTCAGTTCTTCTTCTCCTCTAGCTATTCCTTTCTTCTTCTCCTCTTTCTTCTTCTTCTTCTTCTTCTTCTTCTTCTTAATTTTTATCGGGGGTTCGAGGGTTCGAGGGGTCGAGAGAGGTTTCCTAGTGTCAAAGTATTGAAGAAATCCATGCCTTCATCATTAGCCGGAAGTAACCAGGGCATGTTGGTACGAAGTTCTGCAAAATTGTTCTGGAATGGAGTCCCGGATAGAATAATCCGCCTTTTGGTACAAATACAGCAAAGACCTTCCAAATAGCGATATTCGGAAGGCTCTTTCTGAACTTTGTACCAAAAAGTGAATTATCCTATCTGGGACTCCGTTCCAGAACAACTTTGAAGAGCTTCGTACCATCATGCACATGTTACTTTCGCCTAATGATGAAGACATGGTTTTGTTGAATCCTTTGACACTAGGCAACCTCCCGACCCCTCGGCGATCCTCTCGAACATGAGAGGAAGAAGAGGGTCGTCTAGGGGTCTAGGGTTCCAGGGTCGTCGAGGGTTCGAGGGGTCGAGGATCGCCGAGGGGTCGAGAGAGGTTTCCTAGTGTCAAAGTATTGAAGAAATCCATGCCTTCATCATTAGCCGGAAGTAACCAGGGCATGTTGGTACGAAGTTCTGCAAAATTGTTCTGGAATGGAGTCCCGGATAGAATAATCTGCCTTTTGGTACGAATTCAGCAAAGGCCTTCCAAATAGCGATATTCAGAAGGCTCTTTCTGAACTTTGTACCAAAAAGCGAATTATCCTATCTGGGACTCCGTTCCAGAACAACTTTGAAGAGCTTCGTACCATCATGCACATGTTACTTTCGCCTAATGATGAAGACATGGTTTTGTTGAATCCTTTGACACTAGGCAACCTCCCTACCCCTCGGCGATCCTCTCGAACATGAGAGGAAGAAGAGGATAAAAAAAGAAGAGGAAGAAGAAAAAGAAAGAGGAGAAGAAAGAATAGAGGAGTTCTTCTCCTCTATTCTTCTCCTCTATTCTTTCTTCTCCTCTTTTTTTTCTTCTTCTTCCTCTTTTTTTATCGGGAACGAGGGTCGTCGAGGGACATAGATGTAGTGTCGTCGTTGTCGATATATACCCCCTCCCGATAGCTTACTATGATTAGGTAGCTAGTTCTACGTTTGGCACTAATATATCCATCTGTCATGTTTGAATAATAATTGCCATGTTGTAAATATTTGTAGAAACTATGGACACCTCCCTAGAAGAAGCAACAAAAGAAGCGTTGTTGAGGGAGATAACCGTAGAAGGAAGTGATGCCGTCTCATACTTTCTCAACGAAACCGATGGTCTGGAAGGAGAGGGTGAACAAGCTGGCTACGGTGACCTAATGCTGGTGCAAGAAGAAGAACATGAGGACGGCTCCGGTGACCCAATGCCGGTGCAAGAAGGAGACCGTGATGACGGCTCCGGTGACCGAACCGAGTCCGGCCAGGTATATATATTAGTTAAGCCTATGCTGACTAGCTGATTGATGCATTCATTGTTTTGGTATGTACACATATTAATTAAGTCTTTGTTCTTTTTTCTAGCCCTCCGGATCGAGCACAACTTTGGTAAAGAGACGAGGCCCGAAGAAAAAGTTGAGCTCGGATGAAAAGCTTGAGATCACAGCAATCGCGCCCGACGGCCAACCTATTGAACCCCTCCGGACAAAGAGCGCATTTGTTGCTCAGTGCGGGGTTCTGGTTTGGGACAAGATCCCGATAAGCATCCAGCAATGGTTTAAGCCGGCTACAGAAGACCCTGAGGTGTCTTATGTCAATGATATGCAGAAAAATGATCTTTGGATTGAGCTGAAGTCAAATTTCACCCTACCGCCAGAGGATAATCCAGAGAACCCAATTAAAGAGAAATTAATCAAGTCTTTTGCTCTGAAGAGGATGGCAGAACTATTCAGGAGGTGGAAGAAAGAGCTGAATAATAAGTTTGTCGAAAATAATGAGACACCAGAATTCAAGGGAAGATATGAGAAGATCAGAGATCACTGGCCCGCATTTGTGGCCCACAAGACATCAGAAAAGAGTAAGAAGATGTCGGCGACAAACAAGCAAAATGCTGCGAAGAAGAAGCTTCACCATCGCACGGGGTCAGGTGGCTACCTCGTAGCCCGGCCTAAGTGGTCCAAGATTGAGAATGATCTGGTTCATAAAGGGATCGAACCAGAGACAAATAACTGGCCAGACCGTTGCCGGACTTGGTTCTTCGGGGCTGGCGGAACCTTGGACCCTGAAACAGGGAAGTACATTTGGACAAATGAACAAATGGACATACCAATCAGTAAGCTTAAGCAGTATATCGAAGCAGCGCAGGAAGGGACGTTCTTTCCAGACAGAGAGAACAACGAGCTCACAATGGCCCTCGGGAATCCTGAGCACCTTGGACGGACACGAGGCACGCCAGGCTCCGTTCCGTGGAAGGTTGGGTTTCCGGACGCAGGCGGTTACAAATCCCATGAGAGGAGGAAAAAAGTGCAGCAGACCCAAATGCAGGCGCCGCAAGCAAGGGTAGACGCGATAGAGGAACGAGAAGCAAATCACAGCAAACATACTGCCGAAGCCTCCCCCGAAGCTACCCCGCCATCTCAGCGCAGAAGCAGCGTGGCTTCCACCGAGCTGCTTCAGCCGGAGCATGCCTTGATGGCTCCTGCCAGCTATCCCGTGGATGCTATCACGGAGTCTCAAAATTCCCACCTTATGACGCAATGGATGAATTTGAAGGTCAAGGCGGCTGTTGGCTCTGTTTATCCTACTGAACCCGGCGCAACTTTTCACTACCGGCCGATTCCAGAAGGATATGCTAGGGTGATGGTGGATGAGATAACGGAGGGATTTGAGGACCTCCAGCTTGACCACCCTACCGGTGAAGGGGAGACTCGGCTGGGGTCTGCTTTGAAGACTCCATGCCTATGGCGGAAGGAGCTCATCAACCTTCCGAACTGGATGCCTCTGCCTCCTCCTCCTCCTCTGGCGAGTCACGGCACTCCGCCTCCTCCACCGCCTCCTCCTCCGGCGAGTGACGATCAGGGCCCTCGGCCGGCTCCTTCTCCGGCGCATGGTGGCACTCCACCTCCTTCTCCGCCTGCGCCGACGCACCCGAGGAGCCAGCCTCCTCCTTCTCCGCCTCGTCAGCAAGGGCGGAAGAGACCTGCCGCCTCTCTAGCTGCTCCGGCGCGTCGTAGTCCTTCTCCTCCGCCACTTAAGCAAGTAAAGAAGACAACCGCTCCGTCTGCTCGGTCAGCGTCTAGCAGTACAACCAAAGGCGGTCGGACATACAGATTCGGTCCTTCTCTGAAGACTCCAGAGAAATTACCATACGAGAGGACCCAGGAGGAGAACGCCGAGATCGCGTGAGAAGAAGTGAGGAAATTCTTTGAAGGGGTGAAAGCAAAGAAACATCCACCTCCGGAGGAGAAGGTAGATCGGGTGAAAGTGAAGCGCACTCTGGCTACCCTGACAAAACCACCGAAGTCTGATCCGCCGAAAGGAAACTATGACCGCATTATTGGAAAGGAATTTGCCGAAGCGGAGCGGTCGGGAAGTACTGTCAGTGATCAAAGGCTGAAAGAACGACGAGCTGGGAAACAAATTGCCCAGCTCGGCGAACAAGTGAAGCAATCGTGCCCCCCGCTTAAGGTGCCTAGCCACTACGTCGCTAATGATCCGAGGATGGTGCCCGGTTATAGCAATCTTGCAGATTACCTGCCCGACGAAGTACATTATGAACCCATGGAGATGCAGATACAAAGATACGAGTACGGGAAGCCTCTCGTCAAAGATGAAAGATCTCTATCAACGATGATGCGAAGATTGCATGATTGGTACTTGAAAATCTGCAGAGACTCTGGGGGGAGGAGTACTTTGTATTTGAAAGTTAAAAAGGAGCATGACCTCGTTGGAATTGATCTGTTGCATGTTCCATTTGAGGAGTTCTATCAGTTTTTCAATCAATTGGCCCTCGATAAAACAATGGTCGCCTGCTACTGTCTGTAAGTAGTACTTCTGTCATTAAGTTTCTCTATATAGCTTAGCTCTTTCATTGCATGTATTTATAATCATCCTCACTATATTATGCAGATTGAAGATCGTCGAATTGAAGAAAAGACAAGTCGGTGATATTGGGTTCATTAACACATATCTCATAGATGCAACTCAGGTTAAATTTCATGCCGCAAAAACCGAGGCCAGCATGCTACAATCGTTGATAATAAATCAAAACAAAGATATAATACTCTTTCCTTACAACTTCAAGTGAGTGTTACTGTCTTGTGCGTATTCGGTTTCCCTTATATATTAGTCAAGGTTATAGTAATGTAATTGATGAGTTATGCATGCATGTGCAGTTTCCACTATATTCTCCTACATATTAAGCTTGAGCAGGGACTAGTAACCGTCTTAGAGTCAAGACGAAAAGATCCCAAGGACTATGCAGACATGACTCAAATACTCGAGAAGTAAGTTAAATCGATCATTATCCACCATATCAGCAACTTTGTTCATTTCCTGATATATCAAGTAATTGTTTTCTTTGTCCGGCAGGGTTTGGAGAAAATTCACCAGAAAAGCTCCGGGACTGCCGAAGGAGCTGCAATTTAGACACCCGAAAGTAATACTAGCTATAGTAGCATTTTAAGCGCATCTACTAGTCATTCAAGCGCTAGTTTCATCAATACCATTTGGCATTCTTGCTTATCAGTTTGATTAACCTCTATTTCTTGTAAAGTGGTTGTGGCAGGAACAAGGGAATGATTTCTGTGGATATGTTTGCGAGTCCATCCGCCACACGACCTATGAGCGGGGCTACACTGACGAACAATATGAAGTACGTAAATAACAACATTCACAATTTTATTTTATTACCATCATTTGTGTTGAGTTTCATTCATTCATATATATATGTATTGACCCCCTTCTTTAAATTAGATGCTTTGGAAGCGGGATGAACTCCTAGCACCAGCTCGCATGCGAGGAATTCAAGAGGAATTGGCGGCATTCTCTCTTGACCACGTGATCCCTGAAGACGGAGAATTCTATGTTGACCCTGAGTCTGTATGATTATATTTTTAAGAGATAATTACTGTATATATGTAGCCGGTAGTGTCAAATAGATATACGAGAACTTGTTGTTCAACCAATCTCTCGGAGAAGGAGAGGTGGTCGATATCACTTCTCTCTGTATGCATATATGTTCATCATGATCTTCTGTTTCCTTCGTTTGCTTACTAGCTAGCCATCGTGTCTAGTCCTCTCTATACGTATGTATAGTACGTAGCGTCGACCAAGCACGGACATAAGAGAGGACACTTCTCTCTATTAATTATAGCTAGCTAACACAATATATGAAACACCTAAATTAATCCCCCAAAACCGCCAACCCCCCCCCCTTTCAAAAAAAACCCCAGCCACAGAAATGCTGACGCGTGGATGCCTATTGGTCCCGGTTGGTGCCACCAACTGGGACCAAAGGGTCTCCTGACTGGGCTCTGCGCACTGCCCACGTGGATGCCCATCAGTCCCGGTTCTGGATTGAACAGGGACTAAAGGGTCGGGGCATTAGTACCGACACTTTAGTCCCGGTTCAGGAACCGGGACTAAAGGCCCTTACGAACCGGGACTATAGGCCATTTTTCTACCAGTGGAAAGGGTTTTTGCCTGTGTTACAAGGTGTGAAGTTGAGTCAGACTCAATGCCCGACCACTGCAGAAGATAGAGAGAAAATGAAAGATGTTCCCTATGCTTCAGCCATAGGCTCTATCATGTATGCAATGCAGTGTACCAGACCTGATGTGTGCCTTGCTATAAGTTTAGCAGGGAGGTACCAAAGTAATCCAGGGGTGGATCACTGGACAACGGTCAAGAACATCCTGAAGTACCTGAAAAGGACTAAGGATATGTTTCTCGTATATGAAGGTGACAAAGAGCTCATTGTAAACGGTTACGTTGATGCAAGCTTTGACACTGATCCGGACGATTCTAAATCGCAAACCGGATACATGTTTACATTAAACGGTGGAGCTGCCAGTTGGTGCAGTTCTAAACAAAGCGTCGTAGCGGGATCTACATGTGAAGCGGAGTACATAGCTGCTTCGGAAGCAGCGAACGAAGGAGTCTGGATGAAGGAGTTCATATCCGATCTAGGTGTCATACCTAGTGCATCGGGTCCAATGAAAATTTTTTGTGACAATACTGGTGCAATTGCCTTGGCAAAGGAATCCAGATTTCACAAGAGGACCAAGCACATCAAGAGACGCTTCAATTCCATCCGGGATCTAGTCCAGGTGGGAGACATAGAGATTAAGATACATACGGATCTGAATGTTGCAGACCCGTTGACTAAGCCTCTTCCACGAGAAAAACATGATCAGCACCAAGGCTCCATGGGTGTTAGAATCATTACTGTGTAATCTAGATTATTGACTCTAGTGCAACTGGGAGACTGAAGGAAATATGCCCTAGAGGCAATAATAAAGTTATTATTTATTTCCTTATATCATGATAAATGTTTATTATTCATGCTAGAATTGTATTAACTGGAAACATAATACATGTGTGAATACATAGACAAACTTAGTGTCACTAGTAAGCCTCTACTTGACTAGCTCGTTAATCAAAGATGGTTATGTTTCCTAACCATGAACAAGGTGTTGTTATTTGATTAATGAGGTCACATCATTAGTTGAATGATCTGATTGACATGACCCATTTCATTAGCTTAGCACCCGATCGTTTAGTATGTTGCTATTGCTTTCTTCATGACTTATACATGTTCCTATGACTATGAGATTATTCAACTCCCGTTTACCGGAGGAACACTTTGTGTGCTACCAAACGTCACAACATAACTGGGTGATTATAAAGGAGCTCTACAGGTGTCTCCAAAGGTAGATGTTGGGTTGGCCTATTTCGAGATTAGGATTTGTCACTCCGATTGTCGGAGAGGTATCTCTGGGCCCTCTCGGTAATGCACATCACATAAGCCTTGCAAGCATTGCAACTAATGAGTTAGTTGCGAGATGATGTATTACGGAACAAGTAAAGAGACTTGCCGGTAACGATATTGAACTAGGTATTGGATACCGACGATCGAATCTCGGGCAAGTAACATACCGATGACAAAGGGAACAACGTATGTTGTTATGCGGTCTGACCGATAAAGATCTTCGTAGAATATGTAGGAGCCAATATGGGCATCCAGGTCCCGCTATTGGTTATTGACCAGAGATGTGTCTCAGTCATGTCTGCATTGTTCTCGAACCGTAGGGTCCTCACGCTTAACGTTACGATGATAGTTATTACGAGTTTATGCATTTTGATGTACCGAAGTTAGTTCGGAGTCCCGGATGTGATCACGGACACGACGAGGAGTCTCGAAATGGTCGAGACATAAAGATTGATATATTGGACGGCTATATTCGGACACCGGAAGGGTTCCGGGTGATTTCGGAGAAAACCGGAGTGCCGGAGGGGTTACCGGAACCCCCCGGGGAAGTAATGGGCCTTATTGGGCCTTAGGGGAGAGAGAGGGCTGCGGCCTAGGAGGTGGCGCCCCCCCCCACATGGGGAGTCCGAATTGGACTAGGGAGGGGGCGCGGCCCCTCTTTCCCTCTCCCTCTCCTTCTCTTTCCTTCCCCCTTAGGTTTCCTAATTGGATTAGTTAAGGGGAGTCCTACTCCCACTAGGACGAGGACTCCCCCTCCCCTTGGCGCGCCCCATAGGGCCGGCCGGCCTCCCCCTTACTCCTTTATATACGGGGGCAGGGGGCACCCTAGGACACACAAATTGATCCACGTGATCGTTCCTTAGCCGTGTGCGGTGCCCCCTGCCACCATATTCCACCTCGATCATATCGTTGTAGTGCTTAGGCGAAGCCCTGCGTTGGTAGAACATCATCATCGTCACCACGCCGTCGTGCTGACGGAACTCATCCCCGAAGCTTTGCTGGATCGGAGCCCGGGGAGCGTCATCGAGCTGTACGTGTGCTAAGAACTCGGAGGTGCCGGAGTAACGGTGCTTGGATCGGTCGGATCGGGAAGACGTACGACTACTTCCTCTACGTTGTGTCAACGCTTCCGCAGTCGGTCTGCGTGGGTACGTAGACAACACTCTCCCCTCTCGTTGCTGTGCATCACCATGATCTTGCGTGTGCGTAGGATTTTTTTGAAATTACTACGTTACCCAACATGTTAAAGCTGGGCTTCACCGATAAGTGGGTGGATATTGTTATGAATCTGGTGAGTTCGGTGAGCTTTTCTGTTATGTTGAATGGTAAAAAACTCGAGGAGTTCAAGTCATCTCGTGGAATTCGGCAAGGGGATCCTATTTCTCCATTCTTGTTCTTGTTGGCGGCAGAGGGCCTTTCGTGCCTCATAAAATCAAAGAGTGAGTCATCAAACCTATGTGGACTACAAGTGGCACCAAGGGCGCCACTAGTGAGCCACTTATTATTCGCGGATGACAGCCTACTGTTTTTCAAGGCAAATAGTGTGGGAGCAAATGAGGCGAACCAGGTGCTGGAAACTTATTGTCAAGCGTCCGGACAGTGCATAAATCTTGGCAAGTCCTCAATCTTTTTCAGTAAGGGTGTTCCAGATGCTCTACGACATCATATAAAAGAGGTGTTAAATGTTCCTAATGAAACATTGAATGAAAAGTACTTGGGCATGCCTTCTGACATTGGATCATCAAGAAATGGGGCTTTCAAATATTTGAAGGATAGGCTGTGGAGCAAGATCCAAGGATGGATTGAGAGGACTTTGTCCTCCGCAGGTAAAGAAGTATTGGTCAAGGCGGTGGCGCAAGCAATACCGGTCTATTCCATGTCATGCTTCAAATTGCCTAGAGGTTTGTGTGAACACCTTAATATTCTCATAAGGAAATTTTGGTGGGGGAGCAAGAACGGCCAGCGAAAACCTCATTGGGTATCCTGGAAGGAGATGACACAACCAAAATCTATGGGAGGATTAGGATTCAAGGACATTGAGCTCTTTAATATGGCCTTGCTGGCCAGGCAAGCGTGGCGGATATTGCAAGATCCGGAATCCCTTAGTGCTCGCGTCCTAAAGAGTGTTTATTTTCCAAACACTTCAATTCTGGAGGCCACCTTGGGCGCTCATCCAAGTCAAATATGGAGAGCAATCATAGAGGGCAGGGACACGCTCAAGCAAGGATTAATAAAAAGAATTGGTAACGGAGAGACAACAAGGATCTGGACTGAAAATTGGCTGCCTAGAGATGAGATGCTACGTCCATATGGGTGTTTGACTCCTACACCACCTATGTTTGTCTCAGAATTGATTGATCCAACCACAGCAACCTGGAACATGCAACGGCTACGAGAAGTTTTACTGCCTTTTGATGCAAAAATCGCTGCGGGTATCCCACTATGTACCAGAAACACCTCGGACTTTTGGTGCTGGCACTTCGAGAAGAGTGGCCAGTTCACGGTGAGGTCCACGTATAATATGCTGGTGGCGACCAAAAAACGAAGGGAGGCGTGGCTTGAGAATTCAGCCGGCCCTTCAGCTGGGTCTCAAGAGGAGAAGTCATGGAAGTCCTTGTGGAAGGTAAAGGTCCCATCAAAAATTCGGATGTTTTTATGGAGGTTATCCAAGCTATCTCTGCCGACAGAAGATGTCCGGGCGCATCGTCACATGTCAACATCATCAGCATGTGGATTATGCGGATCACATGACTCATGGCGCCACTCACTCCTGGAGTGCACCACCTCATGATGCACATGGGTACTGGTAGAGGAAGAAATCGGACAGTCCCTTGTGGCTAGTGAGGAAACAAACGCAAAACAATGGTTGTTTGCCCAGATGGAGTGCTTATCACATGAGTCCTTTGTTAAGCTTGTGGTAACCCTTTGGGCGATCTGGTCGGCGAGAAGAAAGGCTATACATGAAGGCATCTATCAGAGTCCACATTCTGTTCATTCATGTGCCACAAGATACATCAAGGAGCTAGAAGTGATCAATGGAACAAAACCACCTACTGAACCAACTCCTGTAGTGGCTCGACCTCGAGCTACGCGGCCGCGGGCTCCTCCTGATAGACACGCGAAAATCCATGTGTGATGCAGCTGTTAGAACTGGCAGCAGGGGGGCGGCAGCTGTGGTGTGTAGAGACCACGATGGCAATTATCTGGGAAGCTCAGCTTTGGTTATACAAGGTGCGGACGATCCAGTTAACATGAAATTGATTGCATGCAGGGAAGCCCTATGTGTCGCGGAAGACTTGCTCCTCACATAATTTGTCGTAGCTTCTGACACCAAGCAAGTGATCTGAGACATACATCAAGGGAGCCAAAGGAAGAATGGTGCGATCATTACGGAGATTACTGCAAGAACTACCTCATTTTTATATACTTTTGTTTTTGAGAGTCGTAGTAGTAATGTAGAAGCTCATAGATTAGCCAGATTTGCTCTTAATCTAGCTCCCGAGCGTTATGTGTGGTTTGGCCAGCCACATGATGCAAATATCATTCCACACTTTGTGGTCTTCGATCAATAAAGCTTAAGCCTTACCCCTCAAAAAAAAATATTGGTCATGGATATACGACCGAGGTACGAGCTCGGAACAATTCGCTACGGTGTTTGTACCTGTATGACGAAGGCAACGGAATAGATCGGCGGTGTGACTGTAATCCACGAAATGTTCCATCGGTGCAAAAAGAAAAAGTGGTACAGGATGTTTTCTGTACCGTACACGCACAGGAAACGCCGTGACCGTGACGGAGAAGAAATTGACATGCCGGGTACGGACAGAAATCTCCTAATCGCCATCCCTTTGGTGTGAGCGCCGCTCGCGGATGGGATTCGTGCTACGGCGACGGCGGAGATGGTCGGAGATGGACTACAGTAGTTCTTATTAGATCCGGTCGACAGGTACGCCCGCAAGTCCCAGCCGAGCTGGAGTGATGTTGAATCTTTTACTATACTCGGGCTTAGTCGTTTGATCTGATCTGAGCAGGTTCCCGTTGCCGGGTCTCAAAGACGCTGAGTGCAAGGCGGAAGGTCTGCCGGAGCCAAATCTGTTGGAGGACACGGCCGCCGAGTCCGTGGGCAACGCGCCGTCGGCACTCCATATGGACCTGAACAGAACCTGCAACGGCTTGAGCTTGTCGTCTCCCGACTGGGAACAGTCCACGGGCAAAGACAACCCTCAAGCGCCCGGTTGGATGAAGAGGTAACTCAATTCATAGGGTGTCCGCGCAGTAGAGTTGACACAGCGTTGGTGTGAAGGCAACCTTGATGATTTTTGTTGACTCTGTGGTCGTCAGAAGAAAAACAAGTGTGGTTCGTATAACTGAAAATGTTGTCATTGCCGCAGGGTTCGTGTTGCTCGTGCGCCTACTGAACGGCCACCATTTCTTGGTAGAGTATGCGCCCTAGAAAAAACATTGAGGGGATATGCAGAGAAGAAGACTGACACAATTGTAGTGCCTGAAGTTGGAAGCAAATTCGATTCGCTAGGAAAAGTATATGACTACTGCAACGTGTACTCCAGGGAAGTTGGTTTGGGAATAAGATAGGGGGAAACAAGGCTGAATGTCGAAAGGACAAAATGCATGCAAGAGATAGTGTGCACATGTTTGGTGAGTATTACTTCAATTTGATGTCGCCCTTGCATTACCTAATCCTGTACTGTATCTATGTGAGAAAAACATATCATGATCTTGCTTGTCTGATGATCATTTCAGGGCAAGCCAAAAAAACACACGGTTCCTGCCAGACCGAGTGCCCTGAGTGATCTATCTCTTCAACGGACTTTGCAACGGGGACAGCCTATCGGGGGTGGAGTCTAAGAAGTCAACGGCAAAAACGACCCGCAAGCTTCTTGGTGGACAAAGAGGTAATTTCATTGAACTGCAGTTCGTTTGTCAGTTTCATACTAATCAAAAAGTTTTGGGATATTGAGAAATGGCGAACTGTGTAAATGATGCTAACTGACATATAATTCAGAGAGTTTTAACTCAGGTGTGTATTCTAGGCCTGCTTAGAGAAAGACACAAAGAACTATGACTTATGTGTTCGGTTTGATGTGTTCTACACGGTATGGTTCTGTCCATCAACAGTGAAACTGGGGTTTTCTTCAAACAGTTAGTGCACATGTATCAGAAATAAGGTGGGCGATTCGGAGCAAACTTGAAAGTATTTTTTTTCTTTGATGCTACAACACTTTTATTTTTAGAAGAAAAAAGTTGTATATGTTCTAGGGGAAGAATTTGCAAAAATAGTCACTGCTCCCTCCATCCAAGCGTGGGGGGTTCTCACAGAGACATACAACCTGCAAAAACATACCTACCTGGCACAGATCAATGAGGTGAGGACCAAGTGGGCTAAACCATACTTCAAGATTAAATTTTGTGTAAAGATGACCAAGACACAACGAAGCAAGAGTGTGAATCACATGCTGAATGATTATGTTCCGGCTAGCTGCCTGATACGTCTCCAATATATCTATAATTTATGAAGTATTCATGCCATGTTTACAATAGTTTTATATGATTTTGGTATGATTTGATTAGAACTAACCCGGACCGACGTTGTTTCCAGCAGAACTACCGTGGTGTTATTTTTTGTGCAGAAATAAAAGTTCTCAAAATGCGATGAAAATCAACGGAGAATTTTTCTAGAAAATATAAAAAATACTGGAACAAAAATCTACCGGAGGGGAGTCCCGTGGTCCCCATGAGGGTGGGGGCGCGCCCACCCCCTGGGAGCGCCCCTGTGCCTCGTGGACTACCCGTGGGGCCCCTTAACTTGTTCTCGACGCCAACCTCTCCTATAAATACCCAAACCTTCAGAAATTAACCTAGATCGAAAGTTTCACCGCCGCAAGCCTCTGTAACCATGAGAAATCAATCTAGGCCATCTCCGGCACCCTGCCGGAGGGGGCCCTCATCCCGAAGGGCATGGAGAAGGATCCTGGAGGGGCCATCATCACCATGAAGGCCAAGGACCAGAGGGGGGACCTCTCCCCATCCAGGGGAGGCCATGGAGGAGGAAGCACAAGGGGGAGAACCTCTCCTCCTCTCGCCACCGGTGGCGCCGGAGTGACATCGAGAGGGGAATCATCGCCGCGGTGATCGTCTTCATCAACATCACCATCATCATCACCATCCTCATCTCTTTTACGCGGTCCACTCTTCCGCACCCCGCTGTAATCCCTACTTGAACATGGTGCTTTATGCCACATATTATAATCCAATGATGTGTTGCCATCCTGTGATGTTTTGAGTAGATATCCTTTGTCTTTGGGTTGATTGATGATCTAGATTGGTACGAGTTGTATGTTTTATTTTGGTGTTGTCCTATTTTGCCCTCCATGTCGTACAAGCATGAGGGTTTCCCGCTGTAGGGTGTTGCAATACGTTCATGATTCACTTATAGTGGGTTGCTTGAGTGACAGAAGCATAAACCCGAGAAGGGGGGTGTTGCGTATGGGATAAAGGGGACTTGATGCTTTAATGCTATGGTTGGGTTTTACCTTAATGATCTTTAGTAGTTACGGATGCTTGCTAGAGTTCCAATCATAAGTGCATATGATCCAAGAAGAGAAAGTATGTTAGCTTATGCCTATCCCTCATATGAAATTGCAATGACGACTATCGGTCTTGTTAACAATTACCTAGGACAGTTCCGCACATCGACCCATCATTATCCCATACTCGCCCACCACCATTGGTCCCGGTTGGTGGCATGAACCGGGACCAAAGGCTCCCCTTTAGTCCCGGTTCATGCCACAAACCGGGACCAATGAATTGCCTATATATACCCCTCGCGCAAGAGCAGAGCACAGTGCTCTGTTTTTTCTGGCCGAGGGGGAGAGGCCTTTGTGGTGCTCTAGCTCACCTCCTATGCACATGAGGTGTTCGATGGAATGCCCGAGCCACACTACTTAAGCTTTCTCCTCTCGAAGCTCGACCTCCAAGCTCCATTTTCCTCGAGATTTGTCTAGATTTAGCGGTCCGTCACGCCCCGTCCCCGTCTTCACCGCCGTCGATCACCCGCACCGATCTCATCACCGACACCACCGTGGTGAGCCTCTTGTTCTTATCTTCTTTCTGAAAAGAAAAATATTCTTACTTGTATGTTTAGATAGATACTTGTATCATTTTCTTACATTTATTATTGCATCTTATATAGTGCGATGGTTTTGGTATCCGCCCCCGTCGGCCCTCGTCCTGTCTATGATTCGGATGTGGTATGTATATTATCTTTATAACTATTGGTTCATTTATTGTTTATGAAAATTATGCCGACCAACGTGACATAGATTTTATTTATCTAGGATGTATGTGAATCGGAAATGCCAATCGACCCTATTGTCGAGAGGTTAAATTTAGTTGAAGAAGAAAACAATTTGTTGATGGAAAAATAAAAAAATTGAGGAGGAGAAGATGATATTGGAGTTGCATGTTGCGGATGTCGTCGATGATCACAAGATCAAGATGGATGCAATGCGCTTGAAGATTAGAAAGATTAGAAAATATGCCATTCATACCGAGGCTTGGTATCATTATGCCGTTGGATCAATTGTTACCTTGGTTGCGATTATGATCGCATTTGTTTTCGCATTGAAATGTTTTACATAGTTTCAATGTATGGTTTAATTAATTAGATGCTCTGGAGAGCTATATGTTGTTAGATGAGAACTATGTATGTACTTTGGTTTTAATGTGATGATGAACTTCTATTAATTTGGACACTTAATTATATATAATGCACGCAGATGAACCGGCAATGGATGTACGGTGACAGACACACCCGCGAGTACATTAAGGGCGTGCATGAGTTTCTCGATGCGGCTGAGGCAAACAAGCAGAATGGTTTTATGTGTTGTCCATGCACTGAATGTGGGAATACGAGGTCTTACTCTAACCGGAAAATCCTTCACTCCCACCTGCTTTACAAGGGTTTCATGCCACACTATAATGTTTGGACGAGGCACGGAGAAATAGGGGTTATGATGGAAGACGGCGAAGAAGAAGAGTACGATGACAACTATGTGCCCCCTGAATACGGTGATGCTGCAACGGGGGGAGCTGGTGAAGATCAAGAGGAACCAGACGATGTGCCCAATGATGCTGCCACGGGTGAAGCTGCTGAAGATCAAGAGGAACCAGACGATGTGCCCGATGATGATGATCTCCGCCGGGTCATTGTCGATGCAAGGACGCAATGCATTAGTCAAAAGGAGAAGCTGAAGTTCGATCGCATGTTAGAGGATCACAAAAAAGGGTTATACCCCAATTGCGAAGATGGCAACACAAAGCTCGGTACCGTACTGGAATTGCTGCAGTGGAAGGCAGAGAATGCTGTGGCTGACAAAGGATTTGAGAAGCTATTGAAAATATTGAAGAAGAAGCTTCCAAAGGATAACGAATCGCCCGACAGTACATACGCAGCAAAGAAGGTCGTATGCCCTCTAGGATTGGAGGTGGAGAAGATACATGCATGCCCTAATGACTGCATCCTCTACCATGGTGCATACAAGGATCTGAACGCATGCCCGGTATGCGGTGCGTTGCGGTATAAGATCAGACGAGATGACCCCGGTGATGTTGACGGCGAGCCCCTCAGGAAGAGGGTCCCTGCAAAGGTGATGTGGTATGCTCCTATAATACCACGGTTGAAACGTCTGTTCAGAAACGAAGAGCATGCCAAGTTGATGAGATGGCACAGTGAGAACCGAATGAAAGATGGGAAGTTGAGAGCACCCGCTGACGGGTCGCAGTGGAGAAAAATCGAGAGAAAGTACTGGGATGAGTTTGCAAAGGACCCAAAGAATGTATGGTTTGCTTTAAGCGCGGATGGCATTAATCCTTTCGGGGAGCAGAGCAGTAATCACAGCACCTGGCCCGTGACTCTATGTATGTATAACCTTCCTCCTTGGATGTGCATGAAGTGGAAGTTCATTATGATGCCAGTTCTCATCCAAGGCCCTAAGCAACCCGGCAACGAAATTGATGTGTACCTAAGGCCATTAGTTGAAGAACTTTTACAGCTGTGGAATGGAGACGGTGTACGTACATGGGATCAGCACAGACAGGAGGAATTTAACCTTAAGGCGTTGCTGTTCGTGACCATCAACGATTGGCCCGCTCTCAGTAACCTTTTAGGACAGACAAACAAAGGATACCACGCATGCACGCACTGTTTAGATGACACTGAAAGTATATACCTGGACAAATGCAGGAAGAATGTGTACCTGGGCCATCGTCGATTTCTTCCGACCAACCATCAATGTCGAAAGAAAGGCAAGCATTTCAAGGGCGAGGCAGATCACCGGAAGAAGCCCGCCATGCGCACCGGTGATCATGTGCTTGCTATGGTCAATGATTTACCCTACGTCATCTTTGGAAAGGGTCCCGGTGGACTAGCTATTCTGAATGACGCTGAGGGACACGCACCCATGTGGAAGAAGAAATCTATATTATGGGACCTACCCTACTGGAAAGACCTAGAGGTCCGCTCCTCAATCGACGTGATGCACATGACGAAGAACCTTTGCGTGAACCTGCTAGGCTTCTTGGGCGTGTATGGGAAGACAAAATATACGCCGGAGGCACGGGAGGACCTGCAACATTTGCACAAAAAAGACGACATGCCTCCGAAGCAGTATAAAGGTCCTGCCAGCTACGCTCTTACGAAAGAAGAGAAAGAAATCTTCTTTGATTGCCTACTTAGTATGAAGGTCACGACTGGCTTCTCATCGAATATAAAGGGAATAATAAATATGCCAGAGAAAAAGTTTCAGAACCTAAAGTCTCATGACTGCCACGTGATTATGACGCAACTGCTTCCGGTTGCATTGAGGGGGCTTTTACCGGAAAACGTCCGATTAGCCATTGTGAAGCTATGTGCATTCCTCAATGCAATCTCTCAGAAGGTGATCGATCCAGAAATCGTACCAAGGCTAAGGAGTGATGTGGCGCAATGTCTTGTCAGTTTCGAGCTCGTGTTCCCACCATCCTTCTTCAATATCATGACGCACGTCCTAGTTCATCTAGTCGACGAGATTGTCATCCTGGGGCCCGTATTTCTACACAATATGTTCCCCTTTGAGAGGTTCATGGGAGTCCTAAAGAAATATGTCCGTAACCGCGCTAGGCCAGAAGGAAGCATCTCCATGGGCCATCAAACAGAGGATGTTATCGGGTTTTGTGTTGACTTCATTCCTGGCCTTAACAAGATAGGTCTCCCTAAATCGCGGTATGAGGGGAGACTGACTGGAAAAGGCACTCTTGGAAGAGACTCAATAATATGCAGGGACGGATATTCTTCGTCTCAAGCACACTACACAGTTCTACAGAACTCTACCTTGGTGACCCCGTATGTCGATGAACACAAGAACAGTCTGCGCTCCAAACACCCGGAGCAATGCGACGACTGGATTACATGTGAACACATCAGGACTTTCAGCAGTTGGTTGGAAACACGTCTCAGAGGTGACAACACTGTTTGTGATGAGTTGTACTTGTTGTCCAGGGGACCATCTTTGACTGTATTGACTTACAAAGGATACGAGATAAATGGGAATACATTTTACACGATCGCCCAAGATCAAAAGAGCACCAACCAAAACAGCGGTGTCCGCTTTGATGCAGCAACCGAGAGCGGAAAGGACACATATTATGGTTACATAGTGGACATATGGGAACTTGACTACGGACCTAATTTTAAGGTCCCTTTGTTTAAGTGCAAATGGGTCATTCTGTTTGGCGGCGGGGTACAAGTAGACCCACAGTACGGAATGATAACAGTGGATCTGAAAAATCTTGGGTACACTGACGAACCGTTCGTCCTAGCCAATGATGTGGCACAGGTTATCTATGTGAAGGACATGTCTACTAAACCGAGAAAAAGAAAAGATAAGGAAGCGAATACATCATACGATGAGCCAAAGCGCCACATAGTTCTTTCAGGAAAAAGGGACATCCTGGGAGTGGACGGCAAGACAGACATGTTTGAAGATTATGAAAAGTTTCATGAAATTCCTCCCTTCAATGTCAAGGCTGACCCAAGCATCCTGATAAACAATGAAGATTATCCATGGTTACGGCGTAATAAGCAAATGACACAAGCGAAGAAAAAGTGAAGACTTTCTCCCGCAATAAGAAAATGCTATGTGGGTGAAATTATGATACCATGCATCCCAACTTTCAACTTTTTCAGAGTTCATTTGAAATGCTTTCATGTCTTATGGTTTGAAACTTTGATACTTCGAAAGTGATTGTCCATTTTGTACACGAAGTGCATCAAGTTTTTGTCGTAACCCTCTCTACTTTTTGGAACATGCTATGTGGGTGAAATGATGATACCATGCCAACTTTCAACCTTTTCAGAGTTCATTTTGAAATGACTTCCAATTTCAGAGTCATTTAGCTCAAAGAATGAATTAATAGCAAATAGAATGAACTACAAAACTTTTATGAAAATAAAAACAATCAATTAAAATATTATGTTATGATCAACTAAAATAAAACTATAATATTCTTCAATAGCAAAAAGAATATAATTTTTGTGACCTAAAATCAAACTATAAGTATTTAATTGTAAGTATAAATAAAAAATAAATAGCAAAGAAGAAAAAAATTCTATTTTTATAGTAAAGTTATTCATAAACTAGTGATTCACACAAATTTTATAAAATTCCAATTTAAACTATTCAAAATTTTAAAACTAATGGCACTAACAGAAATTTTATAATTTTTGTGACCTAAAATCAAAAAGAAATTACTAAAAAACTATAAGTATTTAGTTGTAAGTATAAATAAAAAATAAATATAAAAAAATTCTATTTTTATAGTAAAGTTATTCATAAACTAGTGATTCACACAAATTTTTAAAAATTCAAATTTAAACTATTCAAAATTTAAAACTAATGGAACTAACAGAAAGTTTATAATTTTTGTGACCTAAAAGCAAAAAGAAATCACTAAAAAACTATAAGTATTTAGTTCTAAGTAGAAATAAAAAAACAAAAAACCAAAAAAATGTAGAAATAAAAAAAAACAAAAAAATGCCACCTACTGGGCCTCCACGGCCTGAATACGACTAGAAACCCTACATGGGCCAGGACTCAGGCCCGCAGAGGCCCAATAGGCCCACAGGCAGTTGCAAGTTTAGGCCCGAAATCCTGCATTAGAGAGGAGCTCGAATGGGGAGGCACAGCAGCGCTTATAAACCAGTGCCGGCGCCCTTCAGCTAGCGATGTGGGACTAAACTTTTGGGCGCGGGGCGCACAAGGGCATTGGTCCCGGTTGGTGGCACCAACCGGGACTAAAGGGTGCATTGGTCACGGTTCGTGGCACCAACCGTGGCCAATGCCCCCCTTTAGTCCCGGTTGGTGCCACCAACCGGGACCAATGGCCTTCGCTTCCCGCCCTTTGGGCTGCCGAAAATTGGCCTTTGGTCCCGGTTCGTGGCACCAACCGGGACTAATGCCCACCTTTAGTCCCGGGTTGTGCCACGAATCGGGACTAAAGGCTTTGCTATATAAGTTCACACTCTGGAAATTTTCACTCTCGTCTCTCGCAGTTGCCGCCCCGACGCCGACGCCGCCAGGCTGCCCCGCCGTCGCCGTCGCCTCGCCCGTGCCCCTTGTCGCCCGCGCCCTCGCCGTCGCCCGGGCCCCTGCCCCGACCCGCCCCTGCCCCGACGCGCGCCGCCCGGCCCGCCCCCGTCGCCGTCGCCCGCGCGCCGCCCCGGCCCGCCCTCGCCGTCGCCCGTGCCCCTGCCCCGACGCCATCCTCGCCGCCGACCTCTCCTTAGCTTGGTCCGGCCGCCGGCGCCCTCCCTTTGCAAATTTTTTTGTTCATACATGATAGATGATAGATGATCAAATGATGTTTTTTTGTTCATAGATGATCAAATGATGTTTTTTGTTCATAGATGATAGATGATCAAATGATGTTTTTTTTGTTCATAGATGATCATATGATTTTTTTTAGGTTATTTTCATTTGTAGAAATTTTTTATGTATCTAGGAATATTTTTGTTCATAGATGATAGATGATCAAATGATGAATATTTTTGTTCATAGATGATAGATGATCAAATGATGATTTTTTTTGTTCATAGATGATAGATGATCAAATGATGTTTTTTTTGTTCATAGATGATCATATGATTTTTTTAGGTTATTTTCATTTGTAGAATTTTTTTATGTATCTAGGAATATTTTTGTTCATAGATGATAGATGATCAAATGATGAATTTTTTGTTCATAGATGATAGATGATCAAATGATGTTAACCTCTATTCATGAGAGAGGCGGGGAAGAAGGGGAAGAAGAGGGAGAAGAAGAGGAGAGGAAGAAGAGGATAAAAAAGTTCCTCTCTATTCTTTCTTATCTTCTTTTTTCTTCTTCTTCCTCTTATTTTTTTATCGGGAACGAGGGTCGTCGAGGGGTCGAGGGGGGGGACGCCGAATATTCATGAGAGAGGCGGGGAAGAGGGAGAAGAAGAGGAGAGGAAGAAGAGGAAAAAAAGAAGAGGAAGAAGAAGAATAAAAAGAGGAGAAGAAAGAATAGAGGAGAAGAAGTTCTTCTCTTCTATTCTTTCTTCTCTTCTTTTTTCTTCTTCTTCTTTTTTTATCGGGAACGAGGGCATGTCGAGAGTGTCGTCGAGCGGTCGAGGGTCGGGAAACTAGGGCTTACCCGAAGAAGGAGAAGAAGAGAAGAGGAAGAAGAGGAGAAAAAAAAGAAAAGGAAAAAAGAGGAAGAAGAAGAAAAAAAGAGGAGAAGAAGAAGGAATAGAGGAGAAGACTTTGTCAGTTCTTCTTCTCCTCTAGCTATTCCTTTCTTCTTCTCCTCTTTTTTCTTCTTCTTCTTCTTCTTCTTAATTTTTATCGGGGGTTCGAGGGTTCGAGGGGTCGAGAGAGGTTTCCTAGTGTCAAAGTATTGAAGAAATCCATGCCTTCATCATTAGCCGGAAGTAACCAGGGCATGTTGGTACGAAGTTCTGCAAAATTGTTCTGGAATGGAGTCCCGGATAGAATAATCCGCCTTTTGGTACAAATTCAGCAAAGACCTTCCAAATAGCGATATTTGGAAGGCTCTTTCTGAACTTTGTACCAAAAAGTGAATTATCCTATCTGGGACTCCGTTCCAGAACAACTTTGAAGAGCTTCGTACCATCATGCACACGTTACTTTCGCCTAATGATGAAGACATGGTTTTGTTGAATCCTTTGACACTAGGCAACCTCCCGACCCCTCGGCGATCCTCTCGAACATGAGAGGAAGAAGAGGGTCGTCTAGGGGTCTAGGGTTCCAGGGTCGTCGAGGGTTCGAGGGGTCGAGGATCGCCGAGGGGTCGAGAGAGGTTTCCTAGTGTCAAAGTATTGAAGAAATCCATGCCTTCATCATTAGCCGGAAGTAACCAGGACATGTTGGTACGAAGTTCTGCAAAATTGTTCTGGAATGGAGTCCCGGATAGAATAATCTGCCTTTTGGTACGAATTCAACAAAGGCCTTCCAAATAGCGATATTCGGAAGGCTCTTTCTGAACTTTGTACCAAAAAGCGAATTATCCTATCTGGGACTCCGTTCCAGAACAACTTTGAAGAGCTTCGTACCATCATGCACATGTTACTTTCGCCTAATGATGAAGACATGGTTTTGTTGAATCCTTTGACACTAGGCAACCTCCCGACCCCTCGGCGATCCTCTCGAACATGAGAGGAAGAAGAGGATAAAAAAAGAAGAGGAAGAAGAAAAAGAAAGAGGAGAAGAAAGAATAGAGGAGTTCTTCTCCTCTATTCTTCTCCTCTATTCTTTCTTCTCCTCTTTTTTTTCTTCTTCTTCCTCTTTTTTTATCGGGAACGAGGGTCGTCGAGGGACATAGATGTAGTGTCGTCGTTGTCGATATATACCCCCTCCCGATAGCTTACTATGATTAGGTAGCTAGTTCTATGTTTGGCACTAATATATCCATCTGTCATGTTTGAATAATAATTGCCATGTTGTAAATATTTGTAGAAACTATGGACACCGCCCTAGAAGAAGCAACAAAAGAAGCGTTGTTGAGGAAGATAACCGTAGAAGGAAGTGATGCCGTCTCATACTTTCTCAACGAAACCGATGGTCTGGAAGGAGAGGGTGAACAAGCTGGCTACGGTGACCTAATGCCGGTGCAAGAAGAAGAACATGAGGACGGCTCCGGTGACCCAATGCCGGTGCAAGAAGGAGACCGTGATGACGGCTCCGGTGACCGAACCGAGTCCGGCCAGGTATATATATTAGTTAAGCCTATGCTGACTAGCTGATTGATGCATTCATTGTTTTGGTATGTACACATATTAATTAAGTCTTTGTTCTTTTTTCTAGCCCTCCGGATCGAGCACAACTTCGGTAAAGAGACGAGGCCCGAAGAAAAAGTTGAGCTCGGATGAAAAGCTTGAGATCACAGCAATCGCGCCCGACGGCCAACCTATTGAACCCCTCCGGACAAAGAGCGCATTTGTTTCTCAGTGCGGGGTTCTGGTTAGGGACAAGATCCCGATAAGCATCCAGCAATGGTTTAAGCCGGCTACAGAAGACCCTGAGGTGTCTTATGTCAATGATATGCAGAAAATGATCTTTGGATTGAGCTGAAGTCAAATTTCACCCTACCGCCAGAGGATAATCCAGAGAACCCAATTAAAGAGAAATTAATCAAGTCTTTTACTCTGAAGAGGATGGCAGAACTATTCAGGAGGTGGAAGAAAGAGCTGAATAATAAGTTTGTCGAAAATAATGAGACACCAGAATTCAAGGGCAGATATGAGAAGATCAGAGATCACTGGCCCGCATTTGTGGCCCACAAGACATCGGAAAAGAGTAAGAAGATGTCGGCGACAAACAAGCAAAATGCTGCGAAGAAGAAGAAGCTTCACCATCGCACGGGGTCAGGTGGCTACCTCGTAGCCCGGCCTAAGTGGTCCAAGATTGAGAATGATCTGGTTCATAAAGGGATCGAACCAGAGACAAATAACTGGCCAGACCGTTGCCGGACTTGGTTCTTCGGGGCTGGCGGAACCTTGGACCCTGAAACAGGGAAGTGCATTTGGACGAATGAACAAATGGACATACCAATCAGTAAGCTTAAGCAGTATATCGAAGCAGCACAGGAAGGGACGTTCTTTCCAGACAGAGAGAACGACGAGCTCACAATGGCCCTCGGGAATCCTGAGCACCTTGGACGGACACGAGGCACGCCAGGCTCCTTTCCGTGGAAGGTTGGGTTTTCGGACGCAGGCGGTTACAAATCCCATGAGAGGAGGAAAAAAGTGCAGCAGACCCAAATGCAGGCGCTGCAAGCAAGGGTAGACGCGATAGAGGAACGAGAAGCAAATCGCAGCAAACGTACTGCCGAAGCCTCCCCCGAAGCTACCCCGCCATCTCAGCGCAGAAGCAGCGTGGCTTCCACTGAGCTGCTTCAGCCGGAGCATGCCTTGATGGCTCCTGCCAGCTATCCCGTGGATGCTATCACGGAGTCTCAAAATTCCCACCTTATGACGCAATGGATGAATTTGAAGGTCAAGGCGGCTGTTGGCTCTGTTTATCCTACTGAACCCGGCGCAACTTTTCACTGCCGGCCGATTCCAGAAGGATATGCTAGGGTGATGGTGGATGAGATAACGGAGGGATTTGAGGACCTCCAGCTTGACCACCCTACCGGTGAAGGGGAGACTCGGCTGGGGTCTGCTTTGAAGACTCCATGCCTATGGCGGAAGGAGCTCATCAACCTTCCGAACTGGATGCCTCCGCCTCCTCCTCCTCCTCCGGCGAGTCAGGGCACTCCGCCTCCTCCACCGCCTCCTCCTCTGGCAAGTGACGATCAGGGCCCTCGGCCGGCTCCTTCTCCGGCGCATGGTGGCACTCCACCTCCTTCTCCGCCTGTGCCGACGCACCCGAGGAGCCAGCCTCCTCCTTCTCCGCCTCGTCAGCAAGGGCGGAAGAGACCTGCCGCCTCTCTAGCTGCTCCGGCGCGTCGTAGTCCTTCTCCTCCGCCACTTAAGCAAGTAAAGAAGACAACCGCTCTGTCTGCTCGGTCTGCGTCTAGCAGTACAACCAAAGGCGGTCGGACATACAGATTCGGTCCTTCTCTGAAGACTCCAGAGAAGTTACCATACGAGAGGACCCAGGAGGAGAACGCCGAGATCGCGCGAGAAGAAGTGAGGAAATTCTTTGAAGGGGTGAAAGCAAAGAAACATCCACCTCCGGAGGAGAAGGTAGATCGGGTGAAAGTGAAGCGCACTCTGGCTACCCTGACAAAACCACCGAAGTCTGATCCGCCGAAAGGAAACTATGACCGCATTATTGGAAAGGAATTTGCCGAAGCGGAGCGGTCGGGAAGTACTGTCAGTGATCAAAGGCTGAAAGAACGACGAGCTGGGAAACAAATTGCCCAGCTCGGCGAACAAGTGAAGCAATCGTGCCCCTCGCTTAAGGTGCCTAGCCACTACGTCGCTAATGATCCGAGGATGGTGCCCGGTTATAGCAATCTTGCAGATTACCTGCCCGACGAAGTACATTATGAACCCATGGAGATGCAGATACAAAGATACGAGTACGGGAAGCCTCTCGTCAAAGATGAAAGATCTCTATCAACGATGATGCGAAGATTGCATGATTGGTACTTGAAAATCTGCAGAGACTCTGGGGGGAGGAGTACTTTGTATTTGAAAGTTAAAAAGGAGCATGACCTCGTTGGAATTGATCTGTTGCATGTTCCATTTGAGGAGTTCTATCAGTTTTTCAATCAATTGGCCGTCGATAAAACAATGGTCGCCTGCTACTGTCTGTAAGTAGTACTTCTGTCATTAAGTTTCTCTATATAGCTTAGCTCTTTCATTGCATGTATTTATAATCATCCTCACTATATTATGCAGATTGAAGATCGTCGAATTGAAGAAAAGACAAGTCGGTGATATTGGGTTCATTAACACATATCTCATAGATGCAACTCAGGTTAAATTTCATGCCGCAAAAACCGAGGCCAGCATGCTACAATCGTTGATAATAAATCAAAACAAAGATATAATACTCTTTCCTTACAACTTCAAGTGAGTGTTACTGTCTTGTGCGTATTCGGTTTCCCTTATATATTAGTCAAGGTTATAGTAATGTAATTGATGAGTTATGCATGCATGTGCAGTTTCCACTATATTCTCCTACATATTAAGCTTGAGCAGGGACTAGTAACCGTTTTAGAGTCAAGACGAAAAGATCCCAAGGACTATGCAGACATGACTCAAATACTCGAGAAGTAAGTTAAATCGATCATTATCCACCATATCAGCAACTTTGTTCATTTCCTGATATATCAAGTAATTGTTTTCTTTGTCCGGCAGGGTTTGGAGAAAATTCACCAGAAAAGCTCCGGGACTGCCGAAGGAGCTGCAATTTAGACACCCGAAAGTAATACTAGCTATAGTAGCATTTTAAGCGCATCTACTAGTCATTCAAGCGCTAGTTTCATCAATACCATTTGGCATTCTTGCTTATCAGTTTGATTAACCTCTATTTCTTGTAAAGTGGTTGTGGCAGGAACAAGGGAATGATTTCTGTGGATATGTTTGCGAGTCCATCCGCCACACGACCTGTGAGCGGGGCTACACTGACGAACAATATGAAGTACGTAAATAACAACATTCACAATTTTATTTTATTACCATCATTTGTGTTGAGTTTCATTCATTCATATATATATGTATTGACCCCCTTCTTTAAATTAGATGTTTTGGAAGCGGGATGAACTCCTAGCACCAGCTCGCATGCGAGGAATTCAAGAGGAATTGGCGGCATTCTCTCTTGACCACGTGATCCCTGAAGACGGAGAATTCTATGTTGACCCTGAGTCTGTATGATTATATTTTTAAGAGATAATTACTGTATATATGTAGCCGGTAGTGTCAAATAGATATACGAGAACTTGTTGTTCAACCAATCTCTCGGAGAAGGAGAGGTGGTCGATATCACTTCTCTCTGTATGCATATATGTTCATCATGATCTTCTATTTCCTTCGTTTGCTTACTAGCTAGCCATCGTGTCTAGTCCTCTCTATACGTATGTATAGTACGTAGCGTCGACCAAGCACGGACATAAGAGAGGACACTTCTCTCTATTAATTATAGCTAGCTAACACAATATATGAAACACCTAAATTAATCCCCCAAAACCGCCAACCCCCCCCCCCTTTCAAAAAAACCCCAGCCACAGAAATGCTGACGCGTGGATGCCTATTGGTCCCGGTTGGTGCCACCAACCGGGACCAAAGGGTCTCCTGACTGGGCTCTGCGCACTGCCCACGTGGATGCCCATCAGTCCCGATTCTGGATTGAACCGGGACTAAAGGGTCGGGGCATTAGTACCGACACTTTAGTCCCGGTTCAGGAACCGGGACTAAAGGCCCTTACGAACCGGGACTATAGGCCATTTTTCTACCAGTGGAAAGGGTTTTTGCCTGTGTTACAAGGTGTGAAGTTGAGTCAGACTCAATGCCTGACCACTGCAGAAGATAGAGAGAAAATGAAAGATGTTCCCTATGCTTCAGCCATAGGCTCTATCATGTATGCAATGCAGTGTACCAGACCTGATGTGTGCCTTGCTATAAGTTTAGCAGGGAGGTACCAAAGTAATCCAGGGGTGGATCACTGGACAGCGGTCAAGAACATCCTGAAGTACCTGAAAAGGACTAAGGATATGTTTCTCGTATATGGAGGTGACAAAGAGCTCATTGTAAACGGTTACATTGATGCAAGCTTTGACACTGATCCGGACGATTCTAAATCGCAAACCGGATACGTGTTTACATTAAACGGTGGAGCTGCCAGTTGGTGCAGTTCTAAACAAAGCGTCGTAGCGGGATCTACATGTGAAGCGGAGTACATAGCTGCTTCGGAAGCAGCGAACGAAGGAGTCTGGATGAAGGAGTTCATATCCGATCTAGGTGTCATACCTAGTGCATCGGGTCCAATGAAAATCTTTTGTGACAATACTGGTTCAATTGCCTTGGCAAAGGAATCCAGATTTCACAAGAGGACCAAGCACATCAAGAGACGCTTCAATTCCATCCGGGATCTAGTCCAGGTGGGAGACATAGATATTAAGATACATACGGATCTGAATGTTGCAGACCCGTTGACTAAGCCTCTTCCACGAGAAAAACATGATCAGCACCAAGGCTCCATGGGTGTTAGAATCATTACTATGTAATCTAGATTATTGACTCTAGTGCAACTGGGAGACTGATGGAAATATGCCCTAGAGGCAATAATAAAGTTATTATTTATTTCCTTATATCATGATAAATGTTTATTATTCATGCTAGAATTGTATTAACTGGAAACATAATACATGTGTGAATACATAGACAAACTTAGTGTCACTAGTAAGCCTCTACTTGACTAGCTCGTTAATCAAAGATGGTTATGTTTCCTAACCATGAACAAGGTGTTGTTATTTGATTAATGAGGTCACATCATTAGTTGAATGATCTGATTGACATGACCCATTTCATTAGCTTAGCACCCGATTGTTTAGTATGTTGCTATTGCTTTCTTCATGACTTATACATGTTCCTATGACTATGAGATTATTCAACTCCCGTTTACCGGAGGAACACTTTGTGTGCTACCAAACGTCACAACGTAACTGGGTGATTATAAAGGAGCTCTACAGGTGTCTCCAAAGGTAGATGTTGGGTTGGCCTATTTCGAGATTAGGATTTGTCACTCCGATTGTCGGAGAGGTATCTCTGGGCCCTCTCGGTAATGCACATCACATAAGCCTTGCAAGCATTGCAACTAATGAGTTAGTTGCGAGATGATGTATTACGGAACGAGTAAAGAAACTTGCCGGTAACGAGATTGAACTAGGTATTGGATACCGACGATCGAATCTCGGGCAAGTAACATACCGATGACAAAGGGAACAACGTATGTTGTTATGCGGTCTGACCGATAAAGATCTTCGTAGAATATGTAGGAGCCAATATGGGCATCCAGGTCCCGCTATTGGTTATTGACCAGAGATGTGTCTCAGTCATGTCTGCATTGTTCTCGAACCGTAGGGTCCTCACGCTTAACGTTACGATGACAGTTATTACGAGTTTATGCATTTTGATGTACCGAAGTTAGTTCGGAGTCCCGGATGTGATCACGGACACGACGAGGAGTCTCGAAATGGTCGAGACATAAAGATTGATATATTGGACGGCTATATTCGGACACCGGAAGGGTTCCGGGTGATTTCGGAGAAAACCGGAGTGCCGGAGGGGTTACCGGAACCCCCCGGGGAAGTAATGGGCCTTATTGGGCCTTAGGGGAGAGAGAGGGCTGCGGCCTAGGAGGTGGCGCCCCCCCCATCACATGGGGAGTCCGAATTGGACTAGGGAGGGGGCGCGGCCCCTCTTTCCCTCTCCCTCTCCTTCTCTTTCCTTCCCCCTTAGGTTTCCTAATTGGATTAGTTAAGGGGAGTCCTACTCCCACTAGGACGAGGACTCCCCCTCCCCTTGGCGCGCCCCATAGGGCCGGCCGGCCTCCCCCTTACTCCTTTATATACGGGGGCAGGGGGCACCCTAGGACACACAAATTGATCCACGTGATCGTTCCTTAGCCGTGTGCGGTGCCCCCTGCCACCATATTCCACCTCGATCATATCGTTGTAGTGCTTAGGCGAAGCCCTGCGTTGGTAGAACATCATCATCGTCACCACGCCGTCGTGCTGACGGAACTCATCCCCGAAGCTTTGCTGGATCGGAGCCCGGGGAGCGTCATCAAGCTGTACGTGTGCTAAGAACTCGGAGGTGCCAGAGTAACGGTGCTTGGATCCGTCGGATCGGGAAGACGTACGACTACTTCCTCTACGTTGTGTCAACGCTTCCGCAGTCGGTCTGCGTGGGTACGTAGACAACACTCTCCCCTCTCGTTGCTGTGCATCACCATGATCTTGCGTGTGCGTAGGATTTTTTTGAAATTACTACGTTACCCAACATGTTAAAGCTGGGCTTCACCGATAAGTGGGTGGATATTGTTATGAATCTGGTGAGTTCGGTGAGCTTTTCTGTTATGTTGAATGGTAAAAAACTCGAGGAGTTCAAGTCATCTCGTGGAATTCGGCAAGGGGATCCTATTTCTCCATACTTGTTCTTGTTGGCGGCAGAGGGCCTTTCGTGCCTCATAAAATCAAAGAGTGAGTCATCAAACCTATGTGGACTACAAGTGGCACCAAGGGCGCCACCAGTGAGCCACTTATTATTCGCGGATGACAGCCTACTGTTTTTCAAGGCAAATAGTGTGGGAGCAAATGAGGCGAACCAGGTGCTGGAAACTTATTGTCAAGCGTCCGGACAGTGCATAAATCTTGGCAAGTCCTCAATCTTTTTCAGTAAGGGTGTTCCAGATGCTCTACGACATCATATAAAAGAGGTGTTAAATGTTCCTAATGAAACATTGAATGAAAAGTACTTGGGCATGCCTTCTGACATTGGATCATCAAGAAATGGGGCTTTCAAATATTTGAAGGATAGGCTGTGGAGCAAGATCCAAGGATGGATTGAGAGGACTTTGTCCTCCGCAGGTAAAGAAGTATTGGTCAAGGCGGTGGCGCAAGCAATACCGGTCTATTCCATGTCATGCTTCAAATTGCCTAGAGGTTTGTGTGAACACCTTAATATGCTCATAAGGAAATTTTGGTGGGGGAGCAAGAACGGCCAGCGAAAACCTCATTGGGTATCCTGGAAGGAGATGACACAACCAAAATCTATGGGAGGATTAGGATTCAAGGACATTGAGCTCTTTAATATGGCCTTGCTGGCCAGGCAAGCGTGGCGGATATTGCAAGATCCGGAATCCCTTAGTGCTCGCGTCCTAAAGAGTGTTTATTTTCCAAACACTTCAATTCTGGAGGCCACCTTGGGCGCTCATCCAAGTCAAATATGGAGAGCAATCATAGAGGGCAGGGACACGCTCAAGCAAGGATTAATAAAAAGAATTGGTAACGGAGAGACAACAAGGATCTGGACTGAAAATTGGCTGCCTAGAGATGAGATGCTACGTCCATATGGGTGTTTGACTCCTACACCACCTATGTTTGTCTCAGAATTGATTGATCCAACCACAGCAACCTGGAACATGCAACGGCTACGAGAAGTTTGACTGCCTTTTGATGCAAAAATCGCTGCGGGTATCCCACTATGTACCAGAAACACCTCGGACTTTTGGTGCTGGCACTTCGAGAAGAGTGGCCAGTTCACGGTGAGTTCCACGTATAATATGCTGGTGGCGACCAAAAAACGAAGGGAGGCGTGGCTTGAGAATTCAGCCGGCCCTTCAGCTGGGTCTCAAGAGGAGAAGTCATGGAAGTCCTTGTGGAAGGTAAAGGTCCCATCAAAAATTCGGATGTTTTTATGGAGGTTATCCAAGCTATCTCTGCCGACAGAAGATGTCCGGGCGCATCGTCACATGTCAACATCATCAGCATGTGGATTATGCGGATCACATGACTCATGGCGCCACTCACTCCTGGAGTGCACCACCTCATGATGCACATGGGTACTGGTAGAGGAAGAAATCGGACAGTCCCTTGTGGCTAGTGAGGAAACAAACGCAAAACAATGGTTGTTTGCCCAGATGGAGTGCTTATCACATGAGTCCTTTGTTAAGCTTGTGGTAACCCTTTGGGCGATCTGGTCGGCGAGAAGAAAGGCTATACATGAAGGCATCTATCAGAGTCCACATTCTGTTCATTCATGTGCCACAAGATACATCAAGGAGCTAGAAGTGATCAATGGAACAAAACCACCTACTGAACCAACTCCTGTAGTGGCTCGACCTCGAGCTACGCGGCCGCGGGCTCCTCCTGATAGACACGCGAAAATCCATGTGTGATGCAGCTGTTAGAACTGGCAGCAGGGGGGCGGCAGCTGTGGTGTGTAGAGACCACGATGGCAATTATCTGGGAAGCTCAGCTTTGGTTATACAAGGTGCGGACGATCCAGTTAACATGAAATTGATTGCATGCAGGGAAGCCCTATGTGTCGCGGAAGACTTGCTCCTCACATAATTTGTCGTAGCTTCTGACACCAAGCAAGTGATCTGAGACATACATCAAGGGAGCCAAAGGAAGAATGGTGCGATCATTACGGAGATTACTGCAAGAACTACCTCATTTTTATATACTTTTGTTTTTGAGAGTCGTAGTAGTAATGTAGAAGCTCATAGATTAGCCAGATTTGCTCTTAATCTAGCTCCCGAGCGTTATGTGTGGTTTGGCCAGCCACATGATGCAAATATCATCCCACACTCTGTGGTCTTCGATCAATAAAGCTTAAGCCTTACCCCTCAAAAAAAAATATTGGTCATGGATATACGACCGAGGTACGAGCTCGGAACAATTCGCTACGGTGTTTGTACCTGTATGACGAAGGCAACGAAATAGATCGGGGGTGTGACTGTAATCCACGAAATGTTCCATCGGTGCAAAAAGAAAAAGTGGTACAGGATGTTTTCTGTACCGTACACGCACAGGAAACGCCGTGACCGTGACGGAGAAGAAATTGACATGCCGGGTACGGACAGAAATCTCCTAATCGCCATCCCTTTGGTGTGAGCGCCGCTCGCGGATGGGATTCGTGCTACGGCGACGGCGGAGATGGTCGGAGATGGACTACAGTAGTTCTTATTAGATCCGGTCGACAGGTACGCCCGCAAGTCCCAGCCGAGCTGGAGTGATGTTGAATCTTTTACTATACTCGGGCTTAGTCGTTTGATCTGATCTGAGCAGGTTCCCGTTGCCGGATCTCAAAGACGCTGAGTGCAAGGCGGAAGGTCTGCCGGAGCCAAATCTGTTGGAGGACACGGCCGCCGAGTCCGTGGGCAACGCGCCGTCGGCACTCCATATGGACCTGAACAGAACCTGCGACGGCTTGAGCTTGTCGTCTCCCGACTGGGAACAGTCCACGGGCAAAGACAACCCTCAAGCGCCCGGTTGGATGAAGAGGTAACTCAATTCATAGGGTGTCCGCGCAGTAGAGTTGACACAGCGTTGGTGTGAAGGCAACCTTGATGATTTTTGTTGACTCTGTGGTCGTCAGAAGAAAAACAAGTGTGGTTCGTATAACTGAAAATGTTGTCATTGCCGCAGGGTTCGTGTTGCTCGTGCGCCTACTGAACGGCCACCATTTCTTGGTAGAGTATGCGCCCTAGAAAAAACATTGAGGGGATATGCAGAGAAGAAGACTGACACAATTGTAGTGCCTGAAGTTGGAAGCAAATTCGATTCGCTAGGAAAAGTATATGACTACTGCAACGTGTACTCCAGGGAAGTTGGTTTGGGAATAAGATAGGGGGAAACAAGGCTGAATGTCGAAAGGACAAAATGCATGCAAGAGATAGTGTGCACATGTTTGGTGAGTATTACTTCAATTTGATGTCGCCCTTGCATTACCTAATCCTGTACTGTATCTATGTGGGAAAAACATATCATGATCTTGCTTGTCTGATGATCATTTCAGGGCAAGCCAAAAAAACACACGGTTCCTGCCAGACCGAGTGCCCTGAGTGATCTATCTCTTCAACGGACTTTGCAACGGGGACAGCCTATCGGGGGTGGAGTCTAAGAAGTCAACGGCAAAAACGACCCGCAAGCTTCTTGGTGGACAAAGAGGTAATTTCATTGAACTGCAGTTCGTTTGTCAGTTTCATACTAATCAAAAAGTTTTGGGATATTGAGAAATGGCGAACTGTGTAAATGATGCTAACTGACATATAATTCAGAGAGTTTTAACTCAGGTGTGTATTCTAGGCCTGCTTAGAGAAAGACACAAAGAACTATGACTTATGTGTTCGGTTTGATGTGTTCTACACGGTATGGTTCTGTCCATCAACAGTGAAACTGGGGTTTTCTTCAAACAGTTAGTGCACATGTATCAGAAATAAGGTGGGCGATTCGGAGCAAACTTGAAAGTATTTTTTTTCTTTGATGCTACAACACTTTTATTTTTAGAAGAAAAAAGTTGTATATGTTCTAGGGGAAGAATTTGCAAAAATAGTCACTGCTCCCTCCATCCAAGCGTGGGGGGTTCTCACAGAGACATACAACCTGCAAAAACATACCTACCTGGCACAGATCAATGAGGTGAGGACCAAGTGGGCTAAACCATACTTCAAGATTAAATTTTGTGTAAAGATGACCAAGACACAACGAAGCAAGAGTGTGAATCACATGCTGAATGATTATGTTCCGGCTAGCTGCCTGATACGTCTCCAATATATCTATAATTTATGAAGTATTCATGCCATGTTTACAATAGTTTTATATGATTTTGGTATGATTTGATTAGAACTAACCCGGACCGACGTTGTTTCCAGCAGAACTACCGTGGTGTTATTTTTTGTGCAGAAATAAAAGTTCTCAAAATGCGATGAAAATCAACGGAGAATTTTTCTAGAAAATATAAAAAATACTGGAACAAAAATCTACCGGAGGGGAGTCCCGTGGTCCCCATGAGGGTGGGGGCGCGCCCACCCCCTGGGAGCGCCCCTGTGCCTCGTGGACTACCCGTGGGCCCCTTAACTTGTTCTCGACGCCAACCTCTCCTATAAATACCCAAACCTTCAGAAATTAACCTAGATCGAAAGTTTCACCGCCGCAAGCCTCTGTAACCATGAGAAATCAATCTAGGCCATCTCCGGCACCCTGCCGGAGGGGGCCCTCATCCCGAAGGGCATGGAGAAGGATCCTGGAGGGGCCATCATCACCATGAAGGCCAAGGACCAGAGGGGGGACCTCTCCCCATCCAGGGGAGGCCATGGAGGAGGAAGCACAAGGGGGAGAACCTCTCCTCCTCTCGCCACCGGTGGCGCCGGAGTGACATCGAGAGGGGAATCATCGCCGCGGTGATCGTCTTCATCAACATCACCATCATCATCACCATCCTCATCTCTTTTACGCGGTCCACTCTTCCGCACCCCGCTGTAATCCCTACTTGAACATGGTGCTTTATGCCACATATTATAATCCAATGATGTGTTGCCATCCTGTGATGTTTTGAGTAGATATCCTTTGTCTTTGGGTTGATTGATGATCTAGATTGGTACGAGTTGTATGTTTTATTTTGGTGTTGTCCTATTTTGCCCTCCATGTCGTACAAGCATGAGGGTTTCCCGCTGTAGGGTGTTGCAATACGTTCATGATTCACTTATAGTGGGTTGCTTGAGTGACAGAAGCATAAACCCGAGAAGGGGGGTGTTGCGTATGGGATAAAGGGGACTTGATGCTTTAATGCTATGGTTGGGTTTTACCTTAATGATCTTTAGTAGTTACGGATGCTTGCTAGAGTTCCAATCATAAGTGCATATGATCCAAGAAGAGAAAGTATGTTAGCTTATGCCTATCCCTCATATGAAATTGCAATGACGACTATCGGTCTTGTTAACAATTACCTAGGACAGTTCCGCACATCGACCCATCATTATCCCATACTCGCCCACCACCATTGGTCCCGGTTGGTGGCATGAACCGGGACCAAAGGCTCCCCTTTAGTCCCGGTTCATGCCACAAACCGGGACCAATGAATTGCCTATATATACCCCTCGCGCAAGAGCAGAGCACAGTGCTCTGTTTTTTCTGGCCGAGGGGGAGAGGCCTTTGTGGTGCTCTAGCTCACCTCCTATGCACATGAGGTGTTCGATGGAATGCCCGAGCCACACTACTTAAGCTTTCTCCTCTCGAAGCTCGACCTCCAAGCTCCATTTTCCTCGAGATTTGTCTAGATTTAGCGGTCCGTCACGCCCCGTCCCCGTCTTCACCGCCGTCGATCACCCGCACCGATCTCATCACCGACACCACCGTGGTGAGCCTCTTGTTCTTATCTTCTTTCTGAAAAGAAAAATATTCTTACTTGTATGTTTAGATAGATACTTGTATCATTTTCTTACATTTATTATTGCATCTTATATAGTGCGATGGTTTTGGTATCCGCCCCCGTCGGCCCTCGTCCTGTCTATGATTCGGATGTGGTATGTATATTATCTTTATAACTATTGGTTCATTTATTGTTTATGAAAATTATGCCGACCAACGTGACATAGATTTTATTTATCTAGGATGTATGTGAATCGGAAATGCCAATCGACCCTATTGTCGAGAGGTTAAATTTAGTTGAAGAAGAAAACAATTTGTTGATGGAAAAATAAAAAAATTGAGGAGGAGAAGATGATATTGGAGTTGCATGTTGCGGATGTCGTCGATGATCACAAGATCAAGATGGATGCAATGCGCTTGAAGATTAGAAAGATTAGAAAATATGCCATTCATACCGAGGCTTGGTATCATTATGCCGTTGGATCAATTGTTACCTTGGTTGCGATTATGATCGCATTTGTTTTCGCATTGAAATGTTTTACATAGTTTCAATGTATGGTTTAATTAATTAGATGCTCTGGAGAGCTATATGTTGTTAGATGAGAACTATGTATGTACTTTGGTTTTAATGTGATGATGAACTTCTATTAATTTGGACACTTAATTATATATAATGCACGCAGATGAACCGGCAATGGATGTACGGTGACAGACACACCCGCGAGTACATTAAGGGCGTGCATGAGTTTCTCGATGCGGCTGAGGCAAACAAGCAGAATGGTTTTATGTGTTGTCCATGCACTGAATGTGGGAATACGAGGTCTTACTCTAACCGGAAAATCCTTCACTCCCACCTGCTTTACAAGGGTTTCATGCCACACTATAATGTTTGGACGAGGCACGGAGAAATAGGGGTTATGATGGAAGACGGCGAAGAAGAAGAGTACGATGACAACTATGTGCCCCCTGAATACGGTGATGCTGCAACGGGGGGAGCTGGTGAAGATCAAGAGGAACCAGACGATGTGCCCAATGATGCTGCCACGGGTGAAGCTGCTGAAGATCAAGAGGAACCAGACGATGTGCCCGATGATGATGATCTCCGCCGGGTCATTGTCGATGCAAGGACGCAATGCATTAGTCAAAAGGAGAAGCTGAAGTTCGATCGCATGTTAGAGGATCACAAAAAAGGGTTATACCCCAATTGCGAAGATGGCAACACAAAGCTCGGTACCGTACTGGAATTGCTGCAGTGGAAGGCAGAGAATGCTGTGGCTGACAAAGGATTTGAGAAGCTATTGAAAATATTGAAGAAGAAGCTTCCAAAGGATAACGAATCGCCCGACAGTACATACGCAGCAAAGAAGGTCGTATGCCCTCTAGGATTGGAGGTGGAGAAGATACATGCATGCCCTAATGACTGCATCCTCTACCATGGTGCATACAAGGATCTGAACGCATGCCCGGTATGCGGTGCGTTGCGGTATAAGATCAGACGAGATGACCCCGGTGATGTTGACGGCGAGCCCCTCAGGAAGAGGGTCCCTGCAAAGGTGATGTGGTATGCTCCTATAATACCACGGTTGAAACGTCTGTTCAGAAACGAAGAGCATGCCAAGTTGATGAGATGGCACAGTGAGAACCGAATGAAAGATGGGAAGTTGAGAGCACCCGCTGACGGGTCGCAGTGGAGAAAAATCGAGAGAAAGTACTGGGATGAGTTTGCAAAGGACCCAAAGAATGTATGGTTTGCTTTAAGCGCGGATGGCATTAATCCTTTCGGGGAGCAGAGCAGTAATCACAGCACCTGGCCCGTGACTCTATGTATGTATAACCTTCCTCCTTGGATGTGCATGAAGTGGAAGTTCATTATGATGCCAGTTCTCATCCAAGGCCCTAAGCAACCCGGCAACGAAATTGATGTGTACCTAAGGCCATTAGTTGAAGAACTTTTACAGCTGTGGAATGGAGACGGTGTACGTACATGGGATCAGCACAGACAGGAGGAATTTAACCTTAAGGCGTTGCTGTTCGTGACCATCAACGATTGGCCCGCTCTCAGTAACCTTTTAGGACAGACAAACAAAGGATACCACGCATGCACGCACTGTTTAGATGACACTGAAAGTATATACCTGGACAAATGCAGGAAGAATGTGTACCTGGGCCATCGTCGATTTCTTCCGACCAACCATCAATGTCGAAAGAAAGGCAAGCATTTCAAGGGCGAGGCAGATCACCGGAAGAAGCCCGCCATGCGCACCGGTGATCATGTGCTTGCTATGGTCAATGATTTACCCTACGTCATCTTTGGAAAGGGTCCCGGTGGACTAGCTATTCTGAATGACGCTGAGGGACACGCACCCATGTGGAAGAAGAAATCTATATTATGGGACCTACCCTACTGGAAAGACCTAGAGGTCCGCTCCTCAATCGACGTGATGCACATGACGAAGAACCTTTGCGTGAACCTGCTAGGCTTCTTGGGCGTGTATGGGAAGACAAAAGATACGCCGGAGGCACGGGAGGACCTGCAACGTTTGCACGAAAAAGACGACATGCCTCCGAAGCAGTATAAAGGTCCTGCCAGCTACGCTCTTACGAAAGAAGAGAAAGAAATCTTCTTTGATTGCCTACTTAGTATGAAGGTCACGACTGGCTTCTCATCGAATATAAAGGGAATAATAAATATGCCAGAGAAAAAGTTTCAGAACCTAAAGTCTCATGACTGCCACGTGATTATGACGCAACTGCTTCCGGTTGCACTGAGGGGGCTTTTACCGGAAAACGTCCGATTAGCCATTGTGACGCTATGTGCATTCCTCAATGCAATCTCTCAGAAGGTGATCGATCCAGAAATCGTACCAAGGCTAAGGAGTGATGTGGCGCAATGTCTTGTCAGTTTCGAGCTCGTGTTCCCACCATCCTTCTTCAATATCATGACGCACGTCCTAGTTCATCTAGTCGACGAGATTGTCATCCTGGGGCCCGTATTTCTACACAATATGTTCCCCTTTGAGAGGTTCATGGGAGTCCTAAAGAAATATGTCCGTAACCGCGCTAGGCCAGAAGGAAGCATCTCCATGGGCCATCAAACAGAGGATGTTATCGGGTTTTGTGTTGACTTCATTCCTGGCCTTAACAAGATAGGTCTCCCTAAATCGCGGTATGAGGGGAGACTGACTGGAAAAGGCACTCTTGGAAGAGACTCAATAATATGCAGGGACGGATATTCTTCGTCTCAAGCACACTACACAGTTCTACAGAACTCTACCTTGGTGACCCCGTATGTCGATGAACACAAGAACAGTCTGCGCTCCAAACACCCGGAGCAATGCGACGACTGGATTACATGTGAACACATCAGGACTTTCAGCAGTTGGTTGGAAACACGTCTCAGAGGTGACAACACTGTTTGTGATGAGTTGTACTTGTTGTCCAGGGGACCATCTTTGACTGTATTGACTTACAAAGGATACGAGATAAATGGGAATACATTTTACACGATCGCCCAAGATCAAAAGAGCACCAACCAAAACAGCGGTGTCCGCTTTGATGCAGCAACCGAGAGCGGAAAGGACACATATTATGGTTACATAGTGGACATATGGGAACTTGACTACGGACCTAATTTTAAGGTCCCTTTGTTTAAGTGCAAATGGGTCATTCTGTTTGGCGGCGGGGTACAAGTAGACCCACAGTACGGAATGATAACAGTGGATCTGAAAAATCTTGGGTACACTGACGAACCGTTCGTCCTAGCCAATGATGTGGCACAGGTTATCTATGTGAAGGACATGTCTACTAAACCGAGAAAAAGAAAAGATAAGGAAGCGAATACATCATACGATGAGCCAAAGCGCCACATAGTTCTTTCAGGAAAAAGGGACATCCTGGGAGTGGACGGCAAGACAGACATGTTTGAAGATTATGAAAAGTTTCATGAAATTCCTCCCTTCAATGTCAAGGCTGACCCAAGCATCCTGATAAACAATGAAGATTATCCATGGTTACGGCGTAATAAGCAAATGACACAAGCGAAGAAAAAGTGAAGACTTTCTCCCGCAATAAGAAAATGCTATGTGGGTGAAATTATGATACCATGCATCCCAACTTTCAACTTTTTCAGAGTTCATTTGAAATGCTTTCATGTCTTATGGTTTGAAACTTTGATACTTCGAAAGTGATTGTCCATTTTGTACACGAAGTGCATCAAGTTTTTGTCGTAACCCTCTCTACTTTTTGGAACATGCTATGTGGGTGAAATGATGATACCATGCCAACTTTCAACCTTTTCAGAGTTCATTTTGAAATGACTTCCAATTTCAGAGTCATTTAGCTCAAAGAATGAATTAATAGCAAATAGAATGAACTACAAAACTTTTATGAAAATAAAAACAATCAATTAAAATATTATGTTATGATCAACTAAAATAAAACTATAATATTCTTCAATAGCAAAAAGAATATAATTTTTGTGACCTAAAATCAAACTATAAGTATTTAATTGTAAGTATAAATAAAAAATAAATAGCAAAGAAGAAAAAAATTCTATTTTTATAGTAAAGTTATTCATAAACTAGTGATTCACACAAATTTTATAAAATTCCAATTTAAACTATTCAAAATTTTAAAACTAATGGCACTAACAGAAATTTTATAATTTTTGTGACCTAAAATCAAAAAGAAATTACTAAAAAACTATAAGTATTTAGTTGTAAGTATAAATAAAAAATAAATATAAAAAAATTCTATTTTTATAGTAAAGTTATTCATAAACTAGTGATTCACACAAATTTTTAAAAATTCAAATTTAAACTATTCAAAATTTAAAACTAATGGAACTAACAGAAAGTTTATAATTTTTGTGACCTAAAAGCAAAAAGAAATCACTAAAAAACTATAAGTATTTAGTTCTAAGTAGAAATAAAAAAACAAAAAACCAAAAAAATGTAGAAATAAAAAAAAACAAAAAAATGCCACCTACTGGGCCTCCACGGCCTGAATACGACTAGAAACCCTACATGGGCCAGGACTCAGGCCCGCAGAGGCCCAATAGGCCCACAGGCAGTTGCAAGTTTAGGCCCGAAATCCTGCATTAGAGAGGAGCTCGAATGGGGAGGCACAGCAGCGCTTATAAACCAGTGCCGGCGCCCTTCAGCTAGCGATGTGGGACTAAACTTTTGGGCGCGGGGCGCACAAGGGCATTGGTCCCGGTTGGTGGCACCAACCGGGACTAAAGGGTGCATTGGTCACGGTTCGTGGCACCAACCGTGGCCAATGCCCCCCTTTAGTCCCGGTTGGTGCCACCAACCGGGACCAATGGCCTTCGCTTCCCGCCCTTTGGGCTGCCGAAAATTGGCCTTTGGTCCCGGTTCGTGGCACCAACCGGGACTAATGCCCACCTTTAGTCCCGGGTTGTGCCACGAATCGGGACTAAAGGCTTTGCTATATAAGTTCACACTCTGGAAATTTTCACTCTCGTCTCTCGCAGTTGCCGCCCCGACGCCGACGCCGCCAGGCTGCCCCGCCGTCGCCGTCGCCTCGCCCGTGCCCCTTGTCGCCCGCGCCCTCGCCGTCGCCCGGGCCCCTGCCCCGACCCGCCCCTGCCCCGACGCGCGCCGCCCGGCCCGCCCCCGTCGCCGTCGCCCGCGCGCCGCCCCGGCCCGCCCTCGCCGTCGCCCGTGCCCCTGCCCCGACGCCATCCTCGCCGCCGACCTCTCCTTAGCTTGGTCCGGCCGCCGGCGCCCTCCCTTTGCAAATTTTTTTGTTCATACATGATAGATGATAGATGATCAAATGATGTTTTTTTGTTCATAGATGATCAAATGATGTTTTTTGTTCATAGATGATAGATGATCAAATGATGTTTTTTTTGTTCATAGATGATCATATGATTTTTTTTAGGTTATTTTCATTTGTAGAAATTTTTTATGTATCTAGGAATATTTTTGTTCATAGATGATAGATGATCAAATGATGAATATTTTTGTTCATAGATGATAGATGATCAAATGATGATTTTTTTTGTTCATAGATGATAGATGATCAAATGATGTTTTTTTTGTTCATAGATGATCATATGATTTTTTTAGGTTATTTTCATTTGTAGAATTTTTTTATGTATCTAGGAATATTTTTGTTCATAGATGATAGATGATCAAATGATGAATTTTTTGTTCATAGATGATAGATGATCAAATGATGTTAACCTCTATTCATGAGAGAGGCGGGGAAGAAGGGGAAGAAGAGGGAGAAGAAGAGGAGAGGAAGAAGAGGATAAAAAAGTTCCTCTCTATTCTTTCTTATCTTCTTTTTTCTTCTTCTTCCTCTTATTTTTTTATCGGGAACGAGGGTCGTCGAGGGGTCGAGGGGGGGGACGCCGAATATTCATGAGAGAGGCGGGGAAGAGGGAGAAGAAGAGGAGAGGAAGAAGAGGAAAAAAAGAAGAGGAAGAAGAAGAATAAAAAGAGGAGAAGAAAGAATAGAGGAGAAGAAGTTCTTCTCTTCTATTCTTTCTTCTCTTCTTTTTTCTTCTTCTTCTTTTTTTATCGGGAACGAGGGCATGTCGAGAGTGTCGTCGAGCGGTCGAGGGTCGGGAAACTAGGGCTTACCCGAAGAAGGAGAAGAAGAGAAGAGGAAGAAGAGGAGAAAAAAAAGAAAAGGAAAAAAGAGGAAGAAGAAGAAAAAAAGAGGAGAAGAAGAAGGAATAGAGGAGAAGACTTTGTCAGTTCTTCTTCTCCTCTAGCTATTCCTTTCTTCTTCTCCTCTTTTTTCTTCTTCTTCTTCTTCTTCTTAATTTTTATCGGGGGTTCGAGGGTTCGAGGGGTCGAGAGAGGTTTCCTAGTGTCAAAGTATTGAAGAAATCCATGCCTTCATCATTAGCCGGAAGTAACCAGGGCATGTTGGTACGAAGTTCTGCAAAATTGTTCTGGAATGGAGTCCCGGATAGAATAATCCGCCTTTTGGTACAAATTCAGCAAAGACCTTCCAAATAGCGATATTTGGAAGGCTCTTTCTGAACTTTGTACCAAAAAGTGAATTATCCTATCTGGGACTCCGTTCCAGAACAACTTTGAAGAGCTTCGTACCATCATGCACACGTTACTTTCGCCTAATGATGAAGACATGGTTTTGTTGAATCCTTTGACACTAGGCAACCTCCCGACCCCTCGGCGATCCTCTCGAACATGAGAGGAAGAAGAGGGTCGTCTAGGGGTCTAGGGTTCCAGGGTCGTCGAGGGTTCGAGGGGTCGAGGATCGCCGAGGGGTCGAGAGAGGTTTCCTAGTGTCAAAGTATTGAAGAAATCCATGCCTTCATCATTAGCCGGAAGTAACCAGGACATGTTGGTACGAAGTTCTGCAAAATTGTTCTGGAATGGAGTCCCGGATAGAATAATCTGCCTTTTGGTACGAATTCAACAAAGGCCTTCCAAATAGCGATATTCGGAAGGCTCTTTCTGAACTTTGTACCAAAAAGCGAATTATCCTATCTGGGACTCCGTTCCAGAACAACTTTGAAGAGCTTCGTACCATCATGCACATGTTACTTTCGCCTAATGATGAAGACATGGTTTTGTTGAATCCTTTGACACTAGGCAACCTCCCGACCCCTCGGCGATCCTCTCGAACATGAGAGGAAGAAGAGGATAAAAAAAGAAGAGGAAGAAGAAAAAGAAAGAGGAGAAGAAAGAATAGAGGAGTTCTTCTCCTCTATTCTTCTCCTCTATTCTTTCTTCTCCTCTTTTTTTTCTTCTTCTTCCTCTTTTTTTATCGGGAACGAGGGTCGTCGAGGGACATAGATGTAGTGTCGTCGTTGTCGATATATACCCCCTCCCGATAGCTTACTATGATTAGGTAGCTAGTTCTATGTTTGGCACTAATATATCCATCTGTCATGTTTGAATAATAATTGCCATGTTGTAAATATTTGTAGAAACTATGGACACCGCCCTAGAAGAAGCAACAAAAGAAGCGTTGTTGAGGAAGATAACCGTAGAAGGAAGTGATGCCGTCTCATACTTTCTCAACGAAACCGATGGTCTGGAAGGAGAGGGTGAACAAGCTGGCTACGGTGACCTAATGCCGGTGCAAGAAGAAGAACATGAGGACGGCTCCGGTGACCCAATGCCGGTGCAAGAAGGAGACCGTGATGACGGCTCCGGTGACCGAACCGAGTCCGGCCAGGTATATATATTAGTTAAGCCTATGCTGACTAGCTGATTGATGCATTCATTGTTTTGGTATGTACACATATTAATTAAGTCTTTGTTCTTTTTTCTAGCCCTCCGGATCGAGCACAACTTCGGTAAAGAGACGAGGCCCGAAGAAAAAGTTGAGCTCGGATGAAAAGCTTGAGATCACAGCAATCGCGCCCGACGGCCAACCTATTGAACCCCTCCGGACAAAGAGCGCATTTGTTTCTCAGTGCGGGGTTCTGGTTAGGGACAAGATCCCGATAAGCATCCAGCAATGGTTTAAGCCGGCTACAGAAGACCCTGAGGTGTCTTATGTCAATGATATGCAGAAAATGATCTTTGGATTGAGCTGAAGTCAAATTTCACCCTACCGCCAGAGGATAATCCAGAGAACCCAATTAAAGAGAAATTAATCAAGTCTTTTACTCTGAAGAGGATGGCAGAACTATTCAGGAGGTGGAAGAAAGAGCTGAATAATAAGTTTGTCGAAAATAATGAGACACCAGAATTCAAGGGCAGATATGAGAAGATCAGAGATCACTGGCCCGCATTTGTGGCCCACAAGACATCGGAAAAGAGTAAGAAGATGTCGGCGACAAACAAGCAAAATGCTGCGAAGAAGAAGAAGCTTCACCATCGCACGGGGTCAGGTGGCTACCTCGTAGCCCGGCCTAAGTGGTCCAAGATTGAGAATGATCTGGTTCATAAAGGGATCGAACCAGAGACAAATAACTGGCCAGACCGTTGCCGGACTTGGTTCTTCGGGGCTGGCGGAACCTTGGACCCTGAAACAGGGAAGTGCATTTGGACGAATGAACAAATGGACATACCAATCAGTAAGCTTAAGCAGTATATCGAAGCAGCACAGGAAGGGACGTTCTTTCCAGACAGAGAGAACGACGAGCTCACAATGGCCCTCGGGAATCCTGAGCACCTTGGACGGACACGAGGCACGCCAGGCTCCTTTCCGTGGAAGGTTGGGTTTTCGGACGCAGGCGGTTACAAATCCCATGAGAGGAGGAAAAAAGTGCAGCAGACCCAAATGCAGGCGCTGCAAGCAAGGGTAGACGCGATAGAGGAACGAGAAGCAAATCGCAGCAAACGTACTGCCGAAGCCTCCCCCGAAGCTACCCCGCCATCTCAGCGCAGAAGCAGCGTGGCTTCCACTGAGCTGCTTCAGCCGGAGCATGCCTTGATGGCTCCTGCCAGCTATCCCGTGGATGCTATCACGGAGTCTCAAAATTCCCACCTTATGACGCAATGGATGAATTTGAAGGTCAAGGCGGCTGTTGGCTCTGTTTATCCTACTGAACCCGGCGCAACTTTTCACTGCCGGCCGATTCCAGAAGGATATGCTAGGGTGATGGTGGATGAGATAACGGAGGGATTTGAGGACCTCCAGCTTGACCACCCTACCGGTGAAGGGGAGACTCGGCTGGGGTCTGCTTTGAAGACTCCATGCCTATGGCGGAAGGAGCTCATCAACCTTCCGAACTGGATGCCTCCGCCTCCTCCTCCTCCTCCGGCGAGTCAGGGCACTCCGCCTCCTCCACCGCCTCCTCCTCTGGCAAGTGACGATCAGGGCCCTCGGCCGGCTCCTTCTCCGGCGCATGGTGGCACTCCACCTCCTTCTCCGCCTGTGCCGACGCACCCGAGGAGCCAGCCTCCTCCTTCTCCGCCTCGTCAGCAAGGGCGGAAGAGACCTGCCGCCTCTCTAGCTGCTCCGGCGCGTCGTAGTCCTTCTCCTCCGCCACTTAAGCAAGTAAAGAAGACAACCGCTCTGTCTGCTCGGTCTGCGTCTAGCAGTACAACCAAAGGCGGTCGGACATACAGATTCGGTCCTTCTCTGAAGACTCCAGAGAAGTTACCATACGAGAGGACCCAGGAGGAGAACGCCGAGATCGCGCGAGAAGAAGTGAGGAAATTCTTTGAAGGGGTGAAAGCAAAGAAACATCCACCTCCGGAGGAGAAGGTAGATCGGGTGAAAGTGAAGCGCACTCTGGCTACCCTGACAAAACCACCGAAGTCTGATCCGCCGAAAGGAAACTATGACCGCATTATTGGAAAGGAATTTGCCGAAGCGGAGCGGTCGGGAAGTACTGTCAGTGATCAAAGGCTGAAAGAACGACGAGCTGGGAAACAAATTGCCCAGCTCGGCGAACAAGTGAAGCAATCGTGCCCCTCGCTTAAGGTGCCTAGCCACTACGTCGCTAATGATCCGAGGATGGTGCCCGGTTATAGCAATCTTGCAGATTACCTGCCCGACGAAGTACATTATGAACCCATGGAGATGCAGATACAAAGATACGAGTACGGGAAGCCTCTCGTCAAAGATGAAAGATCTCTATCAACGATGATGCGAAGATTGCATGATTGGTACTTGAAAATCTGCAGAGACTCTGGGGGGAGGAGTACTTTGTATTTGAAAGTTAAAAAGGAGCATGACCTCGTTGGAATTGATCTGTTGCATGTTCCATTTGAGGAGTTCTATCAGTTTTTCAATCAATTGGCCGTCGATAAAACAATGGTCGCCTGCTACTGTCTGTAAGTAGTACTTCTGTCATTAAGTTTCTCTATATAGCTTAGCTCTTTCATTGCATGTATTTATAATCATCCTCACTATATTATGCAGATTGAAGATCGTCGAATTGAAGAAAAGACAAGTCGGTGATATTGGGTTCATTAACACATATCTCATAGATGCAACTCAGGTTAAATTTCATGCCGCAAAAACCGAGGCCAGCATGCTACAATCGTTGATAATAAATCAAAACAAAGATATAATACTCTTTCCTTACAACTTCAAGTGAGTGTTACTGTCTTGTGCGTATTCGGTTTCCCTTATATATTAGTCAAGGTTATAGTAATGTAATTGATGAGTTATGCATGCATGTGCAGTTTCCACTATATTCTCCTACATATTAAGCTTGAGCAGGGACTAGTAACCGTTTTAGAGTCAAGACGAAAAGATCCCAAGGACTATGCAGACATGACTCAAATACTCGAGAAGTAAGTTAAATCGATCATTATCCACCATATCAGCAACTTTGTTCATTTCCTGATATATCAAGTAATTGTTTTCTTTGTCCGGCAGGGTTTGGAGAAAATTCACCAGAAAAGCTCCGGGACTGCCGAAGGAGCTGCAATTTAGACACCCGAAAGTAATACTAGCTATAGTAGCATTTTAAGCGCATCTACTAGTCATTCAAGCGCTAGTTTCATCAATACCATTTGGCATTCTTGCTTATCAGTTTGATTAACCTCTATTTCTTGTAAAGTGGTTGTGGCAGGAACAAGGGAATGATTTCTGTGGATATGTTTGCGAGTCCATCCGCCACACGACCTGTGAGCGGGGCTACACTGACGAACAATATGAAGTACGTAAATAACAACATTCACAATTTTATTTTATTACCATCATTTGTGTTGAGTTTCATTCATTCATATATATATGTATTGACCCCCTTCTTTAAATTAGATGTTTTGGAAGCGGGATGAACTCCTAGCACCAGCTCGCATGCGAGGAATTCAAGAGGAATTGGCGGCATTCTCTCTTGACCACGTGATCCCTGAAGACGGAGAATTCTATGTTGACCCTGAGTCTGTATGATTATATTTTTAAGAGATAATTACTGTATATATGTAGCCGGTAGTGTCAAATAGATATACGAGAACTTGTTGTTCAACCAATCTCTCGGAGAAGGAGAGGTGGTCGATATCACTTCTCTCTGTATGCATATATGTTCATCATGATCTTCTATTTCCTTCGTTTGCTTACTAGCTAGCCATCGTGTCTAGTCCTCTCTATACGTATGTATAGTACGTAGCGTCGACCAAGCACGGACATAAGAGAGGACACTTCTCTCTATTAATTATAGCTAGCTAACACAATATATGAAACACCTAAATTAATCCCCCAAAACCGCCAACCCCCCCCCCTTTCAAAAAAACCCCAGCCACAGAAATGCTGACGCGTGGATGCCTATTGGTCCCGGTTGGTGCCACCAACCGGGACCAAAGGGTCTCCTGACTGGGCTCTGCGCACTGCCCACGTGGATGCCCATCAGTCCCGATTCTGGATTGAACCGGGACTAAAGGGTCGGGGCATTAGTACCGACACTTTAGTCCCGGTTCAGGAACCGGGACTAAAGGCCCTTACGAACCGGGACTATAGGCCATTTTTCTACCAGTGGAAAGGGTTTTTGCCTGTGTTACAAGGTGTGAAGTTGAGTCAGACTCAATGCCTGACCACTGCAGAAGATAGAGAGAAAATGAAAGATGTTCCCTATGCTTCAGCCATAGGCTCTATCATGTATGCAATGCAGTGTACCAGACCTGATGTGTGCCTTGCTATAAGTTTAGCAGGGAGGTACCAAAGTAATCCAGGGGTGGATCACTGGACAGCGGTCAAGAACATCCTGAAGTACCTGAAAAGGACTAAGGATATGTTTCTCGTATATGGAGGTGACAAAGAGCTCATTGTAAACGGTTACATTGATGCAAGCTTTGACACTGATCCGGACGATTCTAAATCGCAAACCGGATACGTGTTTACATTAAACGGTGGAGCTGCCAGTTGGTGCAGTTCTAAACAAAGCGTCGTAGCGGGATCTACATGTGAAGCGGAGTACATAGCTGCTTCGGAAGCAGCGAACGAAGGAGTCTGGATGAAGGAGTTCATATCCGATCTAGGTGTCATACCTAGTGCATCGGGTCCAATGAAAATCTTTTGTGACAATACTGGTTCAATTTCCTTGGCAAAGGAATCCAGATTTCACAAGAGGACCAAGCACATCAAGAGACGCTTCAATTCCATCCGGGATCTAGTCCAGGTGGGAGACATAGATATTAAGATACATACGGATCTGAATGTTGCAGACCCGTTGACTAAGCCTCTTCCACGAGAAAAACATGATCAGCACCAAGGCTCCATGGGTGTTAGAATCATTACTATGTAATCTAGATTATTGACTCTAGTGCAACTGGGAGACTGATGGAAATATGCCCTAGAGGCAATAATAAAGTTATTATTTATTTCCTTATATCATGATAAATGTTTATTATTCATGCTAGAATTGTATTAACTGGAAACATAATACATGTGTGAATACATAGACAAACTTAGTGTCACTAGTAAGCCTCTACTTGACTAGCTCGTTAATCAAAGATGGTTATGTTTCCTAACCATGAACAAGGTGTTGTTATTTGATTAATGAGGTCACATCATTAGTTGAATGATCTGATTGACATGACCCATTTCATTAGCTTAGCACCCGATTGTTTAGTATGTTGCTATTGCTTTCTTCATGACTTATACATGTTCCTATGACTATGAGATTATTCAACTCCCGTTTACCGGAGGAACACTTTGTGTGCTACCAAACGTCACAACGTAACTGGGTGATTATAAAGGAGCTCTACAGGTGTCTCCAAAGGTAGATGTTGGGTTGGCCTATTTCGAGATTAGGATTTGTCACTCCGATTGTCGGAGAGGTATCTCTGGGCCCTCTCGGTAATGCACATCACATAAGCCTTGCAAGCATTGCAACTAATGAGTTAGTTGCGAGATGATGTATTACGGAACGAGTAAAGAAACTTGCCGGTAACGAGATTGAACTAGGTATTGGATACCGACGATCGAATCTCGGGCAAGTAACATACCGATGACAAAGGGAACAACGTATGTTGTTATGCGGTCTGACCGATAAAGATCTTCGTAGAATATGTAGGAGCCAATATGGGCATCCAGGTCCCGCTATTGGTTATTGACCAGAGATGTGTCTCAGTCATGTCTGCATTGTTCTCGAACCGTAGGGTCCTCACGCTTAACGTTACGATGACAGTTATTACGAGTTTATGCATTTTGATGTACCGAAGTTAGTTCGGAGTCCCGGATGTGATCACGGACACGACGAGGAGTCTCGAAATGGTCGAGACATAAAGATTGATATATTGGACGGCTATATTCGGACACCGGAAGGGTTCCGGGTGATTTCGGAGAAAACCGGAGTGCCGGAGGGGTTACCGGAACCCCCCGGGGAAGTAATGGGCCTTATTGGGCCTTAGGGGAGAGAGAGGGCTGCGGCCTAGGAGGTGGCGCCCCCCCCATCACATGGGGAGTCCGAATTGGACTAGGGAGGGGGCGCGGCCCCTCTTTCCCTCTCCCTCTCCTTCTCTTTCCTTCCCCCTTAGGTTTCCTAATTGGATTAGTTAAGGGGAGTCCTACTCCCACTAGGACGAGGACTCCCCCTCCCCTTGGCGCGCCCCATAGGGCCGGCCGGCCTCCCCCTTACTCCTTTATATACGGGGGCAGGGGGCACCCTAGGACACACAAATTGATCCACGTGATCGTTCCTTAGCCGTGTGCGGTGCCCCCTGCCACCATATTCCACCTCGATCATATCGTTGTAGTGCTTAGGCGAAGCCCTGCGTTGGTAGAACATCATCATCGTCACCACGCCGTCGTGCTGACGGAACTCATCCCCGAAGCTTTGCTGGATCGGAGCCCGGGGAGCGTCATCAAGCTGTACGTGTGCTAAGAACTCGGAGGTGCCAGAGTAACGGTGCTTGGATCCGTCGGATCGGGAAGACGTACGACTACTTCCTCTACGTTGTGTCAACGCTTCCGCAGTCGGTCTGCGTGGGTACGTAGACAACACTCTCCCCTCTCGTTGCTGTGCATCACCATGATCTTGCGTGTGCGTAGGATTTTTTTGAAATTACTACGTTACCCAACATGTTAAAGCTGGGCTTCACCGATAAGTGGGTGGATATTGTTATGAATCTGGTGAGTTCGGTGAGCTTTTCTGTTATGTTGAATGGTAAAAAACTCGAGGAGTTCAAGTCATCTCGTGGAATTCGGCAAGGGGATCCTATTTCTCCATACTTGTTCTTGTTGGCGGCAGAGGGCCTTTCGTGCCTCATAAAATCAAAGAGTGAGTCATCAAACCTATGTGGACTACAAGTGGCACCAAGGGCGCCACCAGTGAGCCACTTATTATTCGCGGATGACAGCCTACTGTTTTTCAAGGCAAATAGTGTGGGAGCAAATGAGGCGAACCAGGTGCTGGAAACTTATTGTCAAGCGTCCGGACAGTGCATAAATCTTGGCAAGTCCTCAATCTTTTTCAGTAAGGGTGTTCCAGATGCTCTACGACATCATATAAAAGAGGTGTTAAATGTTCCTAATGAAACATTGAATGAAAAGTACTTGGGCATGCCTTCTGACATTGGATCATCAAGAAATGGGGCTTTCAAATATTTGAAGGATAGGCTGTGGAGCAAGATCCAAGGATGGATTGAGAGGACTTTGTCCTCCGCAGGTAAAGAAGTATTGGTCAAGGCGGTGGCGCAAGCAATACCGGTCTATTCCATGTCATGCTTCAAATTGCCTAGAGGTTTGTGTGAACACCTTAATATGCTCATAAGGAAATTTTGGTGGGGGAGCAAGAACGGCCAGCGAAAACCTCATTGGGTATCCTGGAAGGAGATGACACAACCAAAATCTATGGGAGGATTAGGATTCAAGGACATTGAGCTCTTTAATATGGCCTTGCTGGCCAGGCAAGCGTGGCGGATATTGCAAGATCCGGAATCCCTTAGTGCTCGCGTCCTAAAGAGTGTTTATTTTCCAAACACTTCAATTCTGGAGGCCACCTTGGGCGCTCATCCAAGTCAAATATGGAGAGCAATCATAGAGGGCAGGGACACGCTCAAGCAAGGATTAATAAAAAGAATTGGTAACGGAGAGACAACAAGGATCTGGACTGAAAATTGGCTGCCTAGAGATGAGATGCTACGTCCATATGGGTGTTTGACTCCTACACCACCTATGTTTGTCTCAGAATTGATTGATCCAACCACAGCAACCTGGAACATGCAACGGCTACGAGAAGTTTGACTGCCTTTTGATGCAAAAATCGCTGCGGGTATCCCACTATGTACCAGAAACACCTCGGACTTTTGGTGCTGGCACTTCGAGAAGAGTGGCCAGTTCACGGTGAGTTCCACGTATAATATGCTGGTGGCGACCAAAAAACGAAGGGAGGCGTGGCTTGAGAATTCAGCCGGCCCTTCAGCTGGGTCTCAAGAGGAGAAGTCATGGAAGTCCTTGTGGAAGGTAAAGGTCCCATCAAAAATTCGGATGTTTTTATGGAGGTTATCCAAGCTATCTCTGCCGACAGAAGATGTCCGGGCGCATCGTCACATGTCAACATCATCAGCATGTGGATTATGCGGATCACATGACTCATGGCGCCACTCACTCCTGGAGTGCACCACCTCATGATGCACATGGGTACTGGTAGAGGAAGAAATCGGACAGTCCCTTGTGGCTAGTGAGGAAACAAACGCAAAACAATGGTTGTTTGCCCAGATGGAGTGCTTATCACATGAGTCCTTTGTTAAGCTTGTGGTAACCCTTTGGGCGATCTGGTCGGCGAGAAGAAAGGCTATACATGAAGGCATCTATCAGAGTCCACATTCTGTTCATTCATGTGCCACAAGATACATCAAGGAGCTAGAAGTGATCAATGGAACAAAACCACCTACTGAACCAACTCCTGTAGTGGCTCGACCTCGAGCTACGCGGCCGCGGGCTCCTCCTGATAGACACGCGAAAATCCATGTGTGATGCAGCTGTTAGAACTGGCAGCAGGGGGGCGGCAGCTGTGGTGTGTAGAGACCACGATGGCAATTATCTGGGAAGCTCAGCTTTGGTTATACAAGGTGCGGACGATCCAGTTAACATGAAATTGATTGCATGCAGGGAAGCCCTATGTGTCGCGGAAGACTTGCTCCTCACATAATTTGTCGTAGCTTCTGACACCAAGCAAGTGATCTGAGACATACATCAAGGGAGCCAAAGGAAGAATGGTGCGATCATTACGGAGATTACTGCAAGAACTACCTCATTTTTATATACTTTTGTTTTTGAGAGTCGTAGTAGTAATGTAGAAGCTCATAGATTAGCCAGATTTGCTCTTAATCTAGCTCCCGAGCGTTATGTGTGGTTTGGCCAGCCACATGATGCAAATATCATCCCACACTCTGTGGTCTTCGATCAATAAAGCTTAAGCCTTACCCCTCAAAAAAAAATATTGGTCATGGATATACGACCGAGGTACGAGCTCGGAACAATTCGCTACGGTGTTTGTACCTGTATGACGAAGGCAACGAAATAGATCGGCGGTGTGACTGTAATCCACGAAATGTTCCATCGGTGCAAAAAGAAAAAGTGGTACAGGATGTTTTCTGTACCGTACACGCACAGGAAACGCCGTGACCGTGACGGAGAAGAAATTGACATGCCGGGTACGGACAGAAATCTCCTAATCGCCATCCCTTTGGTGTGAGCGCCGCTCGCGGATGGGATTCGTGCTACGGCGACGGCGGAGATGGTCGGAGATGGACTACAGTAGTTCTTATTAGATCCGGTCGACAGGTACGCCCGCAAGTCCCAGCCGAGCTGGAGTGATGTTGAATCTTTTACTATACTCGGGCTTAGTCGTTTGATCTGATCTGAGCAGGTTCCCGTTGCCGGATCTCAAAGACGCTGAGTGCAAGGCGGAAGGTCTGCCGGAGCCAAATCTGTTGGAGGACACGGCCGCCGAGTCCGTGGGCAACGCGCCGTCGGCACTCCATATGGACCTGAACAGAACCTGCGACGGCTTGAGCTTGTCGTCTCCCGACTGGGAACAGTCCACGGGCAAAGACAACCCTCAAGCGCCCGGTTGGATGAAGAGGTAACTCAATTCATAGGGTGTCCGCGCAGTAGAGTTGACACAGCGTTGGTGTGAAGGCAACCTTGATGATTTTTGTTGACTCTGTGGTCGTCAGAAGAAAAACAAGTGTGGTTCGTATAACTGAAAATGTTGTCATTGCCGCAGGGTTCGTGTTGCTCGTGCGCCTACTGAACGGCCACCATTTCTTGGTAGAGTATGCGCCCTAGAAAAAACATTGAGGGGATATGCAGAGAAGAAGACTGACACAATTGTAGTGCCTGAAGTTGGAAGCAAATTCGATTCGCTAGGAAAAGTATATGACTACTGCAACGTGTACTCCAGGGAAGTTGGTTTGGGAATAAGATAGGGGGAAACAAGGCTGAATGTCGAAAGGACAAAATGCATGCAAGAGATAGTGTGCACATGTTTGGTGAGTATTACTTCAATTTGATGTCGCCCTTGCATTACCTAATCCTGTACTGTATCTATGTGGGAAAAACATATCATGATCTTGCTTGTCTGATGATCATTTCAGGGCAAGCCAAAAAAACACACGGTTCCTGCCAGACCGAGTGCCCTGAGTGATCTATCTCTTCAACGGACTTTGCAACGGGGACAGCCTATCGGGGGTGGAGTCTAAGAAGTCAACGGCAAAAACGACCCGCAAGCTTCTTGGTGGACAAAGAGGTAATTTCATTGAACTGCAGTTCGTTTGTCAGTTTCATACTAATCAAAAAGTTTTGGGATATTGAGAAATGGCGAACTGTGTAAATGATGCTAACTGACATATAATTCAGAGAGTTTTAACTCAGGTGTGTATTCTAGGCCTGCTTAGAGAAAGACACAAAGAACTATGACTTATGTGTTCGGTTTGATGTGTTCTACACGGTATGGTTCTGTCCATCAACAGTGAAACTGGGGTTTTCTTCAAACAGTTAGTGCACATGTATCAGAAATAAGGTGGGCGATTCGGAGCAAACTTGAAAGTATTTTTTTTCTTTGATGCTACAACACTTTTATTTTTAGAAGAAAAAAGTTGTATATGTTCTAGGGGAAGAATTTGCAAAAATAGTCACTGCTCCCTCCATCCAAGCGTGGGGGGTTCTCACAGAGACATACAACCTGCAAAAACATACCTACCTGGCACAGATCAATGAGGTGAGGACCAAGTGGGCTAAACCATACTTCAAGATTAAATTTTGTGTAAAGATGACCAAGACACAACGAAGCAAGAGTGTGAATCACATGCTGAATGATTATGTTCCGGCTAGCTGCCTGATACGTCTCCAATATATCTATAATTTATGAAGTATTCATGCCATGTTTACAATAGTTTTATATGATTTTGGTATGATTTGATTAGAACTAACCCGGACCGACGTTGTTTCCAGCAGAACTACCGTGGTGTTATTTTTTGTGCAGAAATAAAAGTTCTCAAAATGCGATGAAAATCAACGGAGAATTTTTCTAGAAAATATAAAAAATACTGGAACAAAAATCTACCGGAGGGGAGTCCCGTGGTCCCCATGAGGGTGGGGGCGCGCCCACCCCCTGGGAGCGCCCCTGTGCCTCGTGGACTACCCGTGGGGCCCCTTAACTTGTTCTCGACGCCAACCTCTCCTATAAATACCCAAACCTTCAGAAATTAACCTAGATCGAAAGTTTCACCGCCGCAAGCCTCTGTAACCATGAGAAATCAATCTAGGCCATCTCCGGCACCCTGCCGGAGGGGGCCCTCATCCCGAAGGGCATGGAGAAGGATCCTGGAGGGGCCATCATCACCATGAAGGCCAAGGACCAGAGGGGGGACCTCTCCCCATCCAGGGGAGGCCATGGAGGAGGAAGCACAAGGGGGAGAACCTCTCCTCCTCTCGCCACCGGTGGCGCCGGAGTGACATCGAGAGGGGAATCATCGCCGCGGTGATCGTCTTCATCAACATCACCATCATCATCACCATCCTCATCTCTTTTACGCGGTCCACTCTTCCGCACCCCGCTGTAATCCCTACTTGAACATGGTGCTTTATGCCACATATTATAATCCAATGATGTGTTGCCATCCTGTGATGTTTTGAGTAGATATCCTTTGTCTTTGGGTTGATTGATGATCTAGATTGGTACGAGTTGTATGTTTTATTTTGGTGTTGTCCTATTTTGCCCTCCATGTCGTACAAGCATGAGGGTTTCCCGCTGTAGGGTGTTGCAATACGTTCATGATTCACTTATAGTGGGTTGCTTGAGTGACAGAAGCATAAACCCGAGAAGGGGGGTGTTGCGTATGGGATAAAGGGGACTTGATGCTTTAATGCTATGGTTGGGTTTTACCTTAATGATCTTTAGTAGTTACGGATGCTTGCTAGAGTTCCAATCATAAGTGCATATGATCCAAGAAGAGAAAGTATGTTAGCTTATGCCTATCCCTCATATGAAATTGCAATGACGACTATCGGTCTTGTTAACAATTACCTAGGACAGTTCCGCACATCGACCCATCATTATCCCATACTCGCCCACCACCATTGGTCCCGGTTGGTGGCATGAACCGGGACCAAAGGCTCCCCTTTAGTCCCGGTTCATGCCACAAACCGGGACCAATGAATTGCCTATATATACCCCTCGCGCAAGAGCAGAGCACAGTGCTCTGTTTTTTCTGGCCGAGGGGGAGAGGCCTTTGTGGTGCTCTAGCTCACCTCCTATGCACATGAGGTGTTCGATGGAATGCCCGAGCCACACTACTTAAGCTTTCTCCTCTCGAAGCTCGACCTCCAAGCTCCATTTTCCTCGAGATTTGTCTAGATTTAGCGGTCCGTCACGCCCCGTCCCCGTCTTCACCGCCGTCGATCACCCGCACCGATCTCATCACCGACACCACCGTGGTGAGCCTCTTGTTCTTATCTTCTTTCTGAAAAGAAAAATATTCTTACTTGTATGTTTAGATAGATACTTGTATCATTTTCTTACATTTATTATTGCATCTTATATAGTGCGATGGTTTTGGTATCCGCCCCCGTCGGCCCTCGTCCTGTCTATGATTCGGATGTGGTATGTATATTATCTTTATAACTATTGGTTCATTTATTGTTTATGAAAATTATGCCGACCAACGTGACATAGATTTTATTTATCTAGGATGTATGTGAATCGGAAATGCCAATCGACCCTATTGTCGAGAGGTTAAATTTAGTTGAAGAAGAAAACAATTTGTTGATGGAAAAATAAAAAAATTGAGGAGGAGAAGATGATATTGGAGTTGCATGTTGCGGATGTCGTCGATGATCACAAGATCAAGATGGATGCAATGCGCTTGAAGATTAGAAAGATTAGAAAATATGCCATTCATACCGAGGCTTGGTATCATTATGCCGTTGGATCAATTGTTACCTTGGTTGCGATTATGATCGCATTTGTTTTCGCATTGAAATGTTTTACATAGTTTCAATGTATGGTTTAATTAATTAGATGCTCTGGAGAGCTATATGTTGTTAGATGAGAACTATGTATGTACTTTGGTTTTAATGTGATGATGAACTTCTATTAATTTGGACACTTAATTATATATAATGCACGCAGATGAACCGGCAATGGATGTACGGTGACAGACACACCCGCGAGTACATTAAGGGCGTGCATGAGTTTCTCGATGCGGCTGAGGCAAACAAGCAGAATGGTTTTATGTGTTGTCCATGCACTGAATGTGGGAATACGAGGTCTTACTCTAACCGGAAAATCCTTCACTCCCACCTGCTTTACAAGGGTTTCATGCCACACTATAATGTTTGGACGAGGCACGGAGAAATAGGGGTTATGATGGAAGACGGCGAAGAAGAAGAGTACGATGACAACTATGTGCCCCCTGAATACGGTGATGCTGCAACGGGGGGAGCTGGTGAAGATCAAGAGGAACCAGACGATGTGCCCAATGATGCTGCCACGGGTGAAGCTGCTGAAGATCAAGAGGAACCAGACGATGTGCCCGATGATGATGATCTCCGCCGGGTCATTGTCGATGCAAGGACGCAATGCATTAGTCAAAAGGAGAAGCTGAAGTTCGATCGCATGTTAGAGGATCACAAAAAAGGGTTATACCCCAATTGCGAAGATGGCAACACAAAGCTCGGTACCGTACTGGAATTGCTGCAGTGGAAGGCAGAGAATGCTGTGGCTGACAAAGGATTTGAGAAGCTATTGAAAATATTGAAGAAGAAGCTTCCAAAGGATAACGAATCGCCCGACAGTACATACGCAGCAAAGAAGGTCGTATGCCCTCTAGGATTGGAGGTGGAGAAGATACATGCATGCCCTAATGACTGCATCCTCTACCATGGTGCATACAAGGATCTGAACGCATGCCCGGTATGCGGTGCGTTGCGGTATAAGATCAGACGAGATGACCCCGGTGATGTTGACGGCGAGCCCCTCAGGAAGAGGGTCCCTGCAAAGGTGATGTGGTATGCTCCTATAATACCACGGTTGAAACGTCTGTTCAGAAACGAAGAGCATGCCAAGTTGATGAGATGGCACAGTGAGAACCGAATGAAAGATGGGAAGTTGAGAGCACCCGCTGACGGGTCGCAGTGGAGAAAAATCGAGAGAAAGTACTGGGATGAGTTTGCAAAGGACCCAAAGAATGTATGGTTTGCTTTAAGCGCGGATGGCATTAATCCTTTCGGGGAGCAGAGCAGTAATCACAGCACCTGGCCCGTGACTCTATGTATGTATAACCTTCCTCCTTGGATGTGCATGAAGTGGAAGTTCATTATGATGCCAGTTCTCATCCAAGGCCCTAAGCAACCCGGCAACGAAATTGATGTGTACCTAAGGCCATTAGTTGAAGAACTTTTACAGCTGTGGAATGGAGACGGTGTACGTACATGGGATCAGCACAGACAGGAGGAATTTAACCTTAAGGCGTTGCTGTTCGTGACCATCAACGATTGGCCCGCTCTCAGTAACCTTTTAGGACAGACAAACAAAGGATACCACGCATGCACGCACTGTTTAGATGACACTGAAAGTATATACCTGGACAAATGCAGGAAGAATGTGTACCTGGGCCATCGTCGATTTCTTCCGACCAACCATCAATGTCGAAAGAAAGGCAAGCATTTCAAGGGCGAGGCAGATCACCGGAAGAAGCCCGCCATGCGCACCGGTGATCATGTGCTTGCTATGGTCAATGATTTACCCTACGTCATCTTTGGAAAGGGTCCCGGTGGACTAGCTATTCTGAATGACGCTGAGGGACACGCACCCATGTGGAAGAAGAAATCTATATTATGGGACCTACCCTACTGGAAAGACCTAGAGGTCCGCTCCTCAATCGACATGATGCACATGACGAAGAACCTTTGCGTGAACCTGCTAGGCTTCTTGGGCGTGTATGGGAAGACAAAAGATACGCCGGAGGCACGGGAGGACCTGCAACGTTTGCACAAAAAAGACGACATGCCTCCGAAGCAGTATAAAGGTCCTGCCAGCTACGCTCTTACGAAAGAAGAGAAAGAAATCTTCTTTGATTGCCTACTTAGTATGAAGGTCACGACTGGCTTCTCATCGAATATAAAGGGAATAATAAATATGCCAGAGAAAAAGTTTCAGAACCTAAAGTCTCATGACTGCCACGTGATTATGACGCAACTGCTTCCGGTTGCATTGAGGGGGCTTTTACCGGAAAACGTCCGATTAGCCATTGTGAAGCTATGTGCATTCCTCAATGCAATCTCTCAGAAGGTGATCGATCCAGAAATCGTACCAAGGCTAAGGAGTGATGTGGCGCAATGTCTTGTCAGTTTCGAGCTCGTGTTCCCACCATCCTTCTTCAATATCATGACGCACGTCCTAGTTCATCTAGTCGACGAGATTGTCATCCTGGGGCCCGTATTTCTACACAATATGTTCCCCTTTGAGAGGTTCATGGGAGTCCTAAAGAAATATGTCCGTAACCGCGCTAGGCCAGAAGGAAGCATCTCCATGGGCCATCAAACAGAGGATGTTATCGGGTTTTGTGTTGACTTCATTCCTGGCCTTAACAAGATAGGTCTCCCTAAATCGCGGTATGAGGGGAGACTGACTGGAAAAGGCACTCTTGGAAGAGACTCAATAATATGCAGGGACGGATATTCTTCGTCTCAAGCACACTACACAGTTCTACAGAACTCTACCTTGGTGACCCCGTATGTCGATGAACACAAGAACAGTCTGCGCTCCAAACACCCGGAGCAATGCGACGACTGGATTACATGTGAACACATCAGGACTTTCAGCAGTTGGTTGGAAACACGTCTCAGAGGTGACAACACTGTTTGTGATGAGTTGTACTTGTTGTCCAGGGGACCATCTTTGACTGTATTGACTTACAAAGGATACGAGATAAATGGGAATACATTTTACACGATCGCCCAAGATCAAAAGAGCACCAACCAAAACAGCGGTGTCCGCTTTGATGCAGCAACCGAGAGCGGAAAGGACACATATTATGGTTACATAGTGGACATATGGGAACTTGACTACGGACCTAATTTTAAGGTCCCTTTGTTTAAGTGCAAATGGGTCATTCTGTTTGGCGGCGGGGTACAAGTAGACCCACAGTACGGAATGATAACAGTGGATCTGAAAAATCTTGGGTACACTGACGAACCGTTCGTCCTAGCCAATGATGTGGCACAGGTTATCTATGTGAAGGACATGTCTACTAAACCGAGAAAAAGAAAAGATAAGGAAGCGAATACATCATACGATGAGCCAAAGCGCCACATAGTTCTTTCAGGAAAAAGGGACATCCTGGGAGTGGACGGCAAGACAGACATGTTTGAAGATTATGAAAAGTTTCATGAAATTCCTCCCTTCAATGTCAAGGCTGACCCAAGCATCCTGATAAACAATGAAGATTATCCATGGTTACGGCGTAATAAGCAAATGACACAAGCGAAGAAAAAGTGAAGACTTTCTCCCGCAATAAGAAAATGCTATGTGGGTGAAATTATGATACCATGCATCCCAACTTTCAACTTTTTCAGAGTTCATTTGAAATGCTTTCATGTCTTATGGTTTGAAACTTTGATACTTCGAAAGTGATTGTCCATTTTGTACACGAAGTGCATCAAGTTTTTGTCGTAACCCTCTCTACTTTTTGGAACATGCTATGTGGGTGAAATGATGATACCATGCCAACTTTCAACCTTTTCAGAGTTCATTTTGAAATGACTTCCAATTTCAGAGTCATTTAGCTCAAAGAATGAATTAATAGCAAATAGAATGAACTACAAAACTTTTATGAAAATAAAAACAATCAATTAAAATATTATGTTATGATCAACTAAAATAAAACTATAATATTCTTCAATAGCAAAAAGAATATAATTTTTGTGACCTAAAATCAAACTATAAGTATTTAATTGTAAGTATAAATAAAAAATAAATAGCAAAGAAGAAAAAAATTCTATTTTTATAGTAAAGTTATTCATAAACTAGTGATTCACACAAATTTTATAAAATTCCAATTTAAACTATTCAAAATTTTAAAACTAATGGCACTAACAGAAATTTTATAATTTTTGTGACCTAAAATCAAAAAGAAATTACTAAAAAACTATAAGTATTTAGTTGTAAGTATAAATAAAAAATAAATATAAAAAAATTCTATTTTTATAGTAAAGTTATTCATAAACTAGTGATTCACACAAATTTTTAAAAATTCAAATTTAAACTATTCAAAATTTAAAACTAATGGAACTAACAGAAAGTTTATAATTTTTGTGACCTAAAAGCAAAAAGAAATCACTAAAAAACTATAAGTATTTAGTTCTAAGTAGAAATAAAAAAACAAAAAACCAAAAAAATGTAGAAATAAAAAAAAACAAAAAAATGCCACCTACTGGGCCTCCACGGCCTGAATACGACTAGAAACCCTACATGGGCCAGGACTCAGGCCCGCAGAGGCCCAATAGGCCCACAGGCAGTTGCAAGTTTAGGCCCGAAATCCTGCATTAGAGAGGAGCTCGAATGGGGAGGCACAGCAGCGCTTATAAACCAGTGCCGGCGCCCTTCAGCTAGCGATGTGGGACTAAACTTTTGGGCGCGGGGCGCACAAGGGCATTGGTCCCGGTTGGTGGCACCAACCGGGACTAAAGGGTGCATTGGTCACGGTTCGTGGCACCAACCGTGGCCAATGCCCCCCTTTAGTCCCGGTTGGTGCCACCAACCGGGACCAATGGCCTTCGCTTCCCGCCCTTTGGGCTGCCGAAAATTGGCCTTTGGTCCCGGTTCGTGGCACCAACCGGGACTAATGCCCACCTTTAGTCCCGGGTTGTGCCACGAATCGGGACTAAAGGCTTTGCTATATAAGTTCACACTCTGGAAATTTTCACTCTCGTCTCTCGCAGTTGCCGCCCCGACGCCGACGCCGCCAGGCTGCCCCGCCGTCGCCGTCGCCTCGCCCGTGCCCCTTGTCGCCCGCGCCCTCGCCGTCGCCCGGGCCCCTGCCCCGGCCCGCCCCTGCCCCGACGCGCGCCGCCCGGCCCGCCCCCGTCGCCGTCGCCCGCGCGCCGCCCCGGCCCGCCCTCGCCGTCGCCCGTGCCCCTGCCCCGACGCCATCCTCGCCGCCGACCTCTCCTTAGCTTGGTCCGGCCGCCGGCGCCCTCCCTTTGCAAATTTTTTTGTTCATACATGATAGATGATAGATGATCAAATGATGTTTTTTTGTTCATAGATGATCAAATGATGTTTTTTGTTCATAGATGATAGATGATCAAATGATGTTTTTTTTGTTCATAGATGATCATATGATTTTTTTTAGGTTATTTTCATTTGTAGAAATTTTTTATGTATCTAGGAATATTTTTGTTCATAGATGATAGATGATCAAATGATGAATATTTTTGTTCATAGATGATAGATGATCAAATGATGATTTTTTTTGTTCATAGATGATAGATGATCAAATGATGTTTTTTTTGTTCATAGATGATCATATGATTTTTTTAGGTTATTTTCATTTGTAGAATTTTTTTATGTATCTAGGAATATTTTTGTTCATAGATGATAGATGATCAAATGATGAATTTTTTGTTCATAGATGATAGATGATCAAATGATGTTAACCTCTATTCATGAGAGAGGCGGGGAAGAAGGGGAAGAAGAGGGAGAAGAAGAGGAGAGGAAGAAGAGGATAAAAAAGTTCCTCTCTATTCTTTCTTATCTTCTTTTTTCTTCTTCTTCCTCTTATTTTTTTATCGGGAACGAGGGTCGTCGAGGGGTCGAGGGGGGGGACGCCGAATATTCATGAGAGAGGCGGGGAAGAGGGAGAAGAAGAGGAGAGGAAGAAGAGGAAAAAAAGAAGAGGAAGAAGAAGAATAAAAAGAGGAGAAGAAAGAATAGAGGAGAAGAAGTTCTTCTCTTCTATTCTTTCTTCTCTTCTTTTTTCTTCTTCTTCTTTTTTTATCGGGAACGAGGGCATGTCGAGAGTGTCGTCGAGCGGTCGAGGGTCGGGAAACTAGGGCTTACCCGAAGAAGGAGAAGAAGAGAAGAGGAAGAAGAGGAGAAAAAAAAGAAAAGGAAAAAAGAGGAAGAAGAAGAAAAAAAGAGGAGAAGAAGAAGGAATAGAGGAGAAGACTTTGTCAGTTCTTCTTCTCCTCTAGCTATTCCTTTCTTCTTCTCCTCTTTTTTCTTCTTCTTCTTCTTCTTCTTAATTTTTATCGGGGGTTCGAGGGTTCGAGGGGTCGAGAGAGGTTTCCTAGTGTCAAAGTATTGAAGAAATCCATGCCTTCATCATTAGCCGGAAGTAACCAGGGCATGTTGGTACGAAGTTCTGCAAAATTGTTCTGGAATGGAGTCCCGGATAGAATAATCCGCCTTTTGGTACAAATTCAGCAAAGACCTTCCAAATAGCGATATTTGGAAGGCTCTTTCTGAACTTTGTACCAAAAAGTGAATTATCCTATCTGGGACTCCGTTCCAGAACAACTTTGAAGAGCTTCGTACCATCATGCACACGTTACTTTCGCCTAATGATGAAGACATGGTTTTGTTGAATCCTTTGACACTAGGCAACCTCCCGACCCCTCGGCGATCCTCTCGAACATGAGAGGAAGAAGAGGGTCGTCTAGGGGTCTAGGGTTCCAGGGTCGTCGAGGGTTCGAGGGGTCGAGGATCGCCGAGGGGTCGAGAGAGGTTTCCTAGTGTCAAAGTATTGAAGAAATCCATGCCTTCATCATTAGCCGGAAGTAACCAGGACATGTTGGTACGAAGTTCTACAAAATTGTTCTGGAATGGAGTCCCGGATAGAATAATCTGCCTTTTGGTACGAATTCAACAAAGGCCTTCCAAATAGCGATATTCGGAAGGCTCTTTCTGAACTTTGTACCAAAAAGCGAATTATCCTATCTGGGACTCCGTTCCAGAACAACTTTGAAGAGCTTCGTACCATCATGCACATGTTACTTTCGCCTAATGATGAAGACATGGTTTTGTTGAATCCTTTGACACTAGGCAACCTCCCGACCCCTCGGCGATCCTCTCGAACATGAGAGGAAGAAGAGGATAAAAAAAGAAGAGGAAGAAGAAAAAGAAAGAGGAGAAGAAAGAATAGAGGAGTTCTTCTCCTCTATTCTTCTCCTCTATTCTTTCTTCTCCTCTTTTTTTTCTTCTTCTTCCTCTTTTTTTATCGGGAACGAGGGTCGTCGAGGGACATAGATGTAGTGTCGTCGTTGTCGATATATACCCCCTCCCGATAGCTTACTATGATTAGGTAGCTAGTTCTATGTTTGGCACTAATATATCCATCTGTCATGTTTGAATAATAATTGCCATGTTGTAAATATTTGTAGAAACTATGGACACCGCCCTAGAAGAAGCAACAAAAGAAGCGTTGTTGAGGAAGATAACCGTAGAAGGAAGTGATGCCGTCTCATACTTTCTCAACGAAACCGATGGTCTGGAAGGAGAGGGTGAACAAGCTGGCTACGGTGACCTAATGCCGGTGCAAGAAGAAGAACATGAGGACGGCTCCGGTGACCCAATGCCGGTGCAAGAAGGAGACCGTGATGACGGCTCCGGTGACCGAACCGAGTCCGGCCAGGTATATATATTAGTTAAGCCTATGCTGACTAGCTGATTGATGCATTCATTGTTTTGGTATGTACACATATTAATTAAGTCTTTGTTCTTTTTTCTAGCCCTCCGGATCGAGCACAACTTCGGTAAAGAGACGAGGCCCGAAGAAAAAGTTGAGCTCGGATGAAAAGCTTGAGATCACAGCAATCGCGCCCGACGGCCAACCTATTGAACCCCTCCGGACAAAGAGCGCATTTGTTTCTCAGTGCGGGGTTCTGGTTAGGGACAAGATCCCGATAAGCATCCAGCAATGGTTTAAGCCGGCTACAGAAGACCCTGAGGTGTCTTATGTCAATGATATGCAGAAAATGATCTTTGGATTGAGCTGAAGTCAAATTTCACCCTACCGCCAGAGGATAATCCAGAGAACCCAATTAAAGAGAAATTAATCAAGTCTTTTACTCTGAAGAGGATGGCAGAACTATTCAGGAGGTGGAAGAAAGAGCTGAATAATAAGTTTGTCGAAAATAATGAGACACCAGAATTCAAGGGCAGATATGAGAAGATCAGAGATCACTGGCCCGCATTTGTGGCCCACAAGACATCGGAAAAGAGTAAGAAGATGTCGGCGACAAACAAGCAAAATGCTGCGAAGAAGAAGAAGCTTCACCATCGCACGGGGTCAGGTGGCTACCTCGTAGCCCGGCCTAAGTGGTCCAAGATTGAGAATGATCTGGTTCATAAAGGGATCGAACCAGAGACAAATAACTGGCCAGACCGTTGCCGGACTTGGTTCTTCGGGGCTGGCGGAACCTTGGACCCTGAAACAGGGAAGTGCATTTGGACGAATGAACAAATGGACATACCAATCAGTAAGCTTAAGCAGTATATCGAAGCAGCACAGGAAGGGACGTTCTTTCCAGACAGAGAGAACGACGAGCTCACAATGGCCCTCGGGAATCCTGAGCACCTTGGACGGACACGAGGCACGCCAGGCTCCTTTCCGTGGAAGGTTGGGTTTTCGGACGCAGGCGGTTACAAATCCCATGAGAGGAGGAAAAAAGTGCAGCAGACCCAAATGCAGGCGCTGCAAGCAAGGGTAGACGCGATAGAGGAACGAGAAGCAAATCGCAGCAAACGTACTGCCGAAGCCTCCCCCGAAGCTACCCCGCCATCTCAGCGCAGAAGCAGCGTGGCTTCCACTGAGCTGCTTCAGCCGGAGCATGCCTTGATGGCTCCTGCCAGCTATCCCGTGGATGCTATCACGGAGTCTCAAAATTCCCACCTTATGACGCAATGGATGAATTTGAAGGTCAAGGCGGCTGTTGGCTCTGTTTATCCTACTGAACCCGGCGCAACTTTTCACTGCCGGCCGATTCCAGAAGGATATGCTAGGGTGATGGTGGATGAGATAACGGAGGGATTTGAGGACCTCCAGCTTGACCACCCTACCGGTGAAGGGGAGACTCGGCTGGGGTCTGCTTTGAAGACTCCATGCCTATGGCGGAAGGAGCTCATCAACCTTCCGAACTGGATGCCTCCGCCTCCTCCTCCTCCTCCGGCGAGTCAGGGCACTCCGCCTCCTCCACCGCCTCCTCCTCTGGCAAGTGACGATCAGGGCCCTCGGCCGGCTCCTTCTCCGGCGCATGGTGGCACTCCACCTCCTTCTCCGCCTGTGCCGACGCACCCGAGGAGCCAGCCTCCTCCTTCTCCGCCTCGTCAGCAAGGGCGGAAGAGACCTGCCGCCTCTCTAGCTGCTCCGGCGCGTCGTAGTCCTTCTCCTCCGCCACTTAAGCAAGTAAAGAAGACAACCGCTCTGTCTGCTCGGTCTGCGTCTAGCAGTACAACCAAAGGCGGTCGGACATACAGATTCGGTCCTTCTCTGAAGACTCCAGAGAAGTTACCATACGAGAGGACCCAGGAGGAGAACGCCGAGATCGCGCGAGAAGAAGTGAGGAAATTCTTTGAAGGGGTGAAAGCAAAGAAACATCCACCTCCGGAGGAGAAGGTAGATCGGGTGAAAGTGAAGCGCACTCTGGCTACCCTGACAAAACCACCGAAGTCTGATCCGCCGAAAGGAAACTATGACCGCATTATTGGAAAGGAATTTGCCGAAGCGGAGCGGTCGGGAAGTACTGTCAGTGATCAAAGGCTGAAAGAACGACGAGCTGGGAAACAAATTGCCCAGCTCGGCGAACAAGTGAAGCAATCGTGCCCCTCGCTTAAGGTGCCTAGCCACTACGTCGCTAATGATCCGAGGATGGTGCCCGGTTATAGCAATCTTGCAGATTACCTGCCCGACGAAGTACATTATGAACCCATGGAGATGCAGATACAAAGATACGAGTACGGGAAGCCTCTCGTCAAAGATGAAAGATCTCTATCAACGATGATGCGAAGATTGCATGATTGGTACTTGAAAATCTGCAGAGACTCTGGGGGGAGGAGTACTTTGTATTTGAAAGTTAAAAAGGAGCATGACCTCGTTGGAATTGATCTGTTGCATGTTCCATTTGAGGAGTTCTATCAGTTTTTCAATCAATTGGCCGTCGATAAAACAATGGTCGCCTGCTACTGTCTGTAAGTAGTACTTCTGTCATTAAGTTTCTCTATATAGCTTAGCTCTTTCATTGCATGTATTTATAATCATCCTCACTATATTATGCAGATTGAAGATCGTCGAATTGAAGAAAAGACAAGTCGGTGATATTGGGTTCATTAACACATATCTCATAGATGCAACTCAGGTTAAATTTCATGCCGCAAAAACCGAGGCCAGCATGCTACAATCGTTGATAATAAATCAAAACAAAGATATAATACTCTTTCCTTACAACTTCAAGTGAGTGTTACTGTCTTGTGCGTATTCGGTTTCCCTTATATATTAGTCAAGGTTATAGTAATGTAATTGATGAGTTATGCATGCATGTGCAGTTTCCACTATATTCTCCTACATATTAAGCTTGAGCAGGGACTAGTAACCGTTTTAGAGTCAAGACGAAAAGATCCCAAGGACTATGCAGACATGACTCAAATACTCGAGAAGTAAGTTAAATCGATCATTATCCACCATATCAGCAACTTTGTTCATTTCCTGATATATCAAGTAATTGTTTTCTTTGTCCGGCAGGGTTTGGAGAAAATTCACCAGAAAAGCTCCGGGACTGCCGAAGGAGCTGCAATTTAGACACCCGAAAGTAATACTAGCTATAGTAGCATTTTAAGCGCATCTACTAGTCATTCAAGCGCTAGTTTCATCAATACCATTTGGCATTCTTGCTTATCAGTTTGATTAACCTCTATTTCTTGTAAAGTGGTTGTGGCAGGAACAAGGGAATGATTTCTGTGGATATGTTTGCGAGTCCATCCGCCACACGACCTGTGAGCGGGGCTACACTGACGAACAATATGAAGTACGTAAATAACAACATTCACAATTTTATTTTATTACCATCATTTGTGTTGAGTTTCATTCATTCATATATATATGTATTGACCCCCTTCTTTAAATTAGATGTTTTGGAAGCGGGATGAACTCCTAGCACCAGCTCGCATGCGAGGAATTCAAGAGGAATTGGCGGCATTCTCTCTTGACCACGTGATCCCTGAAGACGGAGAATTCTATGTTGACCCTGAGTCTGTATGATTATATTTTTAAGAGATAATTACTGTATATATGTAGCCGGTAGTGTCAAATAGATATACGAGAACTTGTTGTTCAACCAATCTCTCGGAGAAGGAGAGGTGGTCGATATCACTTCTCTCTGTATGCATATATGTTCATCATGATCTTCTATTTCCTTCGTTTGCTTACTAGCTAGCCATCGTGTCTAGTCCTCTCTATACGTATGTATAGTACGTAGCGTCGACCAAGCACGGACATAAGAGAGGACACTTCTCTCTATTAATTATAGCTAGCTAACACAATATATGAAACACCTAAATTAATCCCCCAAAACCGCCAACCCCCCCCCCCCCTTTCAAAAAAACCCCAGCCACAGAAATGCTGACGCGTGGATGCCTATTGGTCCCGGTTGGTGCCACCAACCGGGACCAAAGGGTCTCCTGACTGGGCTCTGCGCACTGCCCACGTGGATGCCCATCAGTCCCGATTCTGGATTGAACCGGGACTAAAGGGTCGGGGCATTAGTACCGACACTTTAGTCCCGGTTCAGGAACCGGGACTAAAGGCCCTTACGAACCGGGACTATAGGCCATTTTTCTACCAGTGGAAAGGGTTTTTGCCTGTGTTACAAGGTGTGAAGTTGAGTCAGACTCAATGCCTGACCACTGCAGAAGATAGAGAGAAAATGAAAGATGTTCCCTATGCTTCAGCCATAGGCTCTATCATGTATGCAATGCAGTGTACCAGACCTGATGTGTGCCTTGCTATAAGTTTAGCAGGGAGGTACCAAAGTAATCCAGGGGTGGATCACTGGACAGCGGTCAAGAACATCCTGAAGTACCTGAAAAGGACTAAGGATATGTTTCTCGTATATGGAGGTGACAAAGAGCTCATTGTAAACGGTTACATTGATGCAAGCTTTGACACTGATCCGGACGATTCTAAATCGCAAACCGGATACGTGTTTACATTAAACGGTGGAGCTGCCAGTTGGTGCAGTTCTAAACAAAGCGTCGTAGCGGGATCTACATGTGAAGCGGAGTACATAGCTGCTTCGGAAGCAGCGAACGAAGGAGTCTGGATGAAGGAGTTCATATCCGATCTAGGTGTCATACCTAGTGCATCGGGTCCAATGAAAATCTTTTGTGACAATACTGGTTCAATTGCCTTGGCAAAGGAATCCAGATTTCACAAGAGGACCAAGTACATCAAGAGACGCTTCAATTCCATCCGGGATCTAGTCCAGGTGGGAGACATAGATATTAAGATACATACGGATCTGAATGTTGCAGACCCGTTGACTAAGCCTCTTCCACGAGAAAAACATGATCAGCACCAAGGCTCCATGGGTGTTAGAATCATTACTATGTAATCTAGATTATTGACTCTAGTGCAACTGGGAGACTGATGGAAATATGCCCTAGAGGCAATAATAAAGTTATTATTTATTTCCTTATATCATGATAAATGTTTATTATTCATGCTAGAATTGTATTAACTGGAAACATAATACATGTGTGAATACATAGACAAACTTAGTGTCACTAGTAAGCCTCTACTTGACTAGCTCGTTAATCAAAGATGGTTATGTTTCCTAACCATGAACAAGGTGTTGTTATTTGATTAATGAGGTCACATCATTAGTTGAATGATCTGATTGACATGACCCATTTCATTAGCTTAGCACCCGATTGTTTAGTATGTTGCTATTGCTTTCTTCATGACTTATACATGTTCCTATGACTATGAGATTATTCAACTCCCGTTTACCGGAGGAACACTTTGTGTGCTACCAAACGTCACAACGTAACTGGGTGATTATAAAGGAGCTCTACAGGTGTCTCCAAAGGTAGATGTTGGGTTGGCCTATTTCGAGATTAGGATTTGTCACTCCGATTGTCGGAGAGGTATCTCTGGGCCCTCTCGGTAATGCACATCACATAAGCCTTGCAAGCATTGCAACTAATGAGTTAGTTGCGAGATGATGTATTACGGAACGAGTAAAGAAACTTGCCGGTAACGAGATTGAACTAGGTATTGGATACCGACGATCGAATCTCGGGCAAGTAACATACCGATGACAAAGGGAACAACGTATGTTGTTATGCGGTCTGACCGATAAAGATCTTCGTAGAATATGTAGGAGCCAATATGGGCATCCAGGTCCCGCTATTGGTTATTGACCAGAGATGTGTCTCAGTCATGTCTGCATTGTTCTCGAACCGTAGGGTCCTCACGCTTAACGTTACGATGACAGTTATTACGAGTTTATGCATTTTGATGTACCGAAGTTAGTTCGGAGTCCCGGATGTGATCACGGACACGACGAGGAGTCTCGAAATGGTCGAGACATAAAGATTGATATATTGGACGGCTATATTCGGACACCGGAAGGGTTCCGGGTGATTTCGGAGAAAACCGGAGTGCCGAAGGGGTTACCGGAACCCCCCGGGGAAGTAATGGGCCTTATTGGGCCTTAGGGGAGAGAGAGGGCTGCGGCCTAGGAGGTGGCGCCCCCCCCATCACATGGGGAGTCCGAATTGGACTAGGGAGGGGGCGCGGCCCCTCTTTCCCTCTCCCTCTCCTTCTCTTTCCTTCCCCCTTAGGTTTCCTAATTGGATTAGTTAAGGGGAGTCCTACTCCCACTAGGACGAGGACTCCCCCTCCCCTTGGCGCGCCCCATAGGGCCGGCCGGCCTCCCCCTTACTCCTTTATATACGGGGGCAGGGGGCACCCTAGGACACACAAATTGATCCACGTGATCGTTCCTTAGCCGTGTGCGGTGCCCCCTGCCACCATATTCCACCTCGATCATATCGTTGTAGTGCTTAGGCGAAGCCCTGCGTTGGTAGAACATCATCATCGTCACCACGCCGTCGTGCTGACGGAACTCATCCCCGAAGCTTTGCTGGATCGGAGCCCGGGGAGCGTCATCAAGCTGTACGTGTGCTAAGAACTCGGAGGTGCCAGAGTAACGGTGCTTGGATCCATCGGATCGGGAAGACGTACGACTACTTCCTCTACGTTGTGTCAACGCTTCCGCAGTCGGTCTGCGTGGGTACGTAGACAACACTCTCCCCTCTCGTTGCTGTGCATCACCATGATCTTGCGTGTGCGTAGGATTTTTTTGAAATTACTACGTTACCCAACATGTTAAAGCTGGGCTTCACCGATAAGTGGGTGGATATTGTTATGAATCTGGTGAGTTCGGTGAGCTTTTCTGTTATGTTGAATGGTAAAAAACTCGAGGAGTTCAAGTCATCTCGTGGAATTCGGCAAGGGGATCCTATTTCTCCATACTTGTTCTTGTTGGCGGCAGAGGGCCTTTCGTGCCTCATAAAATCAAAGAGTGAGTCATCAAACCTATGTGGACTACAAGTGGCACCAAGGGCGCCACCAGTGAGCCACTTATTATTCGCGGATGACAGCCTACTGTTTTTCAAGGCAAATAGTGTGGGAGCAAATGAGGCGAACCAGGTGCTGGAAACTTATTGTCAAGCGTCCGGACAGTGCATAAATCTTGGCAAGTCCTCAATCTTTTTCAGTAAGGGTGTTCCAGATGCTCTACGACATCATATAAAAGAGGTGTTAAATGTTCCTAATGAAACATTGAATGAAAAGTACTTGGGCATGCCTTCTGACATTGGATCATCAAGAAATGGGGCTTTCAAATATTTGAAGGATAGGCTGTGGAGCAAGATCCAAGGATGGATTGAGAGGACTTTGTCCTCCGCAGGTAAAGAAGTATTGGTCAAGGCGGTGGCGCAAGCAATACCGGTCTATTCCATGTCATGCTTCAAATTGCCTAGAGGTTTGTGTGAACACCTTAATATGCTCATAAGGAAATTTTGGTGGGGGAGCAAGAACGGCCAGCGAAAACCTCATTGGGTATCCTGGAAGGAGATGACACAACCAAAATCTATGGGAGGATTAGGATTCAAGGACATTGAGCTCTTTAATATGGCCTTGCTGGCCAGGCAAGCGTGGCGGATATTGCAAGATCCGGAATCCCTTAGTGCTCGCGTCCTAAAGAGTGTTTATTTTCCAAACACTTCAATTCTGGAGGCCACCTTGGGCGCTCATCCAAGTCAAATATGGAGAGCAATCATAGAGGGCAGGGACACGCTCAAGCAAGGATTAATAAAAAGAATTGGTAACGGAGAGACAACAAGGATCTGGACTGAAAATTGGCTGCCTAGAGATGAGATGCTACGTCCATATGGGTGTTTGACTCCTACACCACCTATGTTTGTCTCAGAATTGATTGATCCAACCACAGCAACCTGGAACATGCAACGGCTACGAGAAGTTTGACTGCCTTTTGATGCAAAAATCGCTGCGGGTATCCCACTATGTACCAGAAACACCTCGGACTTTTGGTGCTGGCACTTCGAGAAGAGTGGCCAGTTCACGGTGAGGTCCACGTATAATATGCTGGTGGCGACCAAAAAACGAAGGGAGGCGTGGCTTGAGAATTCAGCCGGCCCTTCAGCTGGGTCTCAAGAGGAGAAGTCATGGAAGTCCTTGTGGAAGGTAAAGGTCCCATCAAAAATTCGGATGTTTTTATGGAGGTTATCCAAGCTATCTCTGCCGACAGAAGATGTCCGGGCGCATCGTCACATGTCAACATCATCAGCATGTGGATTATGCGGATCACATGACTCATGGCGCCACTCACTCCTGGAGTGCACCACCTCATGATGCACATGGGTACTGGTAGAGGAAGAAATCGGACAGTCCCTTGTGGCTAGTGAGGAAACAAACGCAAAACAATGGTTGTTTGCCCAGATGGAGTGCTTATCACATGAGTCCTTTGTTAAGCTTGTGGTAACCCTTTGGGCGATCTGGTCGGCGAGAAGAAAGGCTATACATGAAGGCATCTATCAGAGTCCACATTCTGTTTATTCATGTGCCACAAGATACATCAAGGAGCTAGAAGTGATCAATGGAACAAAACCACCTACTGAACCAACTCCTGTAGTGGCTCGACCTCGAGCTACGCGGCCGCGGGCTCCTCCTGATAGACACGCGAAAATCCATGTGTGATGCAGCTGTTAGAACTGGCAGCAGGGGGGCGGCAGCTGTGGTGTGTAGAGACCACGATGGCAATTATCTGGGAAGCTCAGCTTTGGTTATACAAGGTGCGGACGATCCAGTTAACATGAAATTGATTGCATGCAGGGAAGCCCTATGTGTCGCGGAAGACTTGCTCCTCACATAATTTGTCGTAGCTTCTGACACCAAGCAAGTGATCTGAGACATACATCAAGGGAGCCAAAGGAAGAATGGTGCGATCATTACGGAGATTACTGCAAGAACTACCTCATTTTTATATACTTTTGTTTTTGAGAGTCGTAGTAGTAATGTAGAAGCTCATAGATTAGCCAGATTTGCTCTTAATCTAGCTCCCGAGCGTTATGTGTGGTTTGGCCAGCCACATGATGCAAATATCATCCCACACTCTGTGGTCTTCGATCAATAAAGCTTAAGCCTTACCCCTCAAAAAAAAATATTGGTCATGGATATACGACCGAGGTACGAGCTCGGAACAATTCGCTACGGTGTTTGTACCTGTATGACGAAGGCAACGAAATAGATCGGCGGTGTGACTGTAATCCACGAAATGTTCCATCGGTGCAAAAAGAAAAAGTGGTACAGGATGTTTTCTGTACCGTACACGCACAGGAAACGCCGTGACCGTGACGGAGAAGAAATTGACATGCCGGGTACGGACAGAAATCTCCTAATCGCCATCCCTTTGGTGTGAGCGCCGCTCGCGGATGGGATTCGTGCTACGGCGACGGCGGAGATGGTCGGAGATGGACTACAGTAGTTCTTATTAGATCCGGTCGACAGGTACGCCCGCAAGTCCCAGCCGAGCTGGAGTGATGTTGAATCTTTTACTATACTCGGGCTTAGTCGTTTGATCTGATCTGAGCAGGTTCCCGTTGCCGGATCTCAAAGACGCTGAGTGCAAGGCGGAAGGTCTGCCGGAGCCAAATCTGTTGGAGGACACGGCCGCCGAGTCCGTGGGCAACGCGCCGTCGGCACTCCATATGGACCTGAACAGAACCTGCGACGGCTTGAGCTTGTCGTCTCCCGACTGGGAACAGTCCACGGGCAAAGACAACCCTCAAGCGCCCGGTTGGATGAAGAGGTAACTCAATTCATAGGGTGTCCGCGCAGTAGAGTTGACACAGCGTTGGTGTGAAGGCAACCTTGATGATTTTTGTTGACTCTGTGGTCGTCAGAAGAAAAACAAGTGTGGTTCGTATAACTGAAAATGTTGTCATTGCCGCAGGGTTCGTGTTGCTCGTGCGCCTACTGAACGGCCACCATTTCTTGGTAGAGTATGCGCCCTAGAAAAAACATTGAGGGGATATGCAGAGAAGAAGACTGACACAATTGTAGTGCCTGAAGTTGGAAGCAAATTCGATTCGCTAGGAAAAGTATATGACTACTGCAACGTGTACTCCAGGGAAGTTGGTTTGGGAATAAGATAGGGGGAAACAAGGCTGAATGTCGAAAGGACAAAATGCATGCAAGAGATAGTGTGCACATGTTTGGTGAGTATTACTTCAATTTGATGTCGCCCTTGCATTACCTAATCCTGTACTGTATCTATGTGGGAAAAACATATCATGATCTTGCTTGTCTGATGATCATTTCAGGGCAAGCCAAAAAAACACACGGTTCCTGCCAGACCGAGTGCCCTGAGTGATCTATCTCTTCAACGGACTTTGCAACGGGGACAGCCTATCGGGGGTGGAGTCTAAGAAGTCAACGGCAAAAACGACCCGCAAGCTTCTTGGTGGACAAAGAGGTAATTTCATTGAACTGCAGTTCGTTTGTCAGTTTCATACTAATCAAAAAGTTTTGGGATATTGAGAAATGGCGAACTGTGTAAATGATGCTAACTGACATATAATTCAGAGAGTTTTAACTCAGGTGTGTATTCTAGGCCTGCTTAGAGAAAGACACAAAGAACTATGACTTATGTGTTCGGTTTGATGTGTTCTACACGGTATGGTTCTGTCCATCAACAGTGAAACTGGGGTTTTCTTCAAACAGTTAGTGCACATGTATCAGAAATAAGGTGGGCGATTCGGAGCAAACTTGAAAGTATTTTTTTTCTTTGATGCTACAACACTTTTATTTTTAGAAGAAAAAAGTTGTATATGTTCTAGGGGAAGAATTTGCAAAAATAGTCACTGCTCCCTCCATCCAAGCGTGGGGGGTTCTCACAGAGACATACAACCTGCAAAAACATACCTACCTGGCACAGATCAATGAGGTGAGGACCAAGTGGGCTAAACCATACTTCAAGATTAAATTTTGTGTAAAGATGACCAAGACACAACGAAGCAAGAGTGTGAATCACATGCTGAATGATTATGTTCCGGCTAGCTGCCTGATACGTCTCCAATATATCTATAATTTATGAAGTATTCATGCCATGTTTACAATAGTTTTATATGATTTTGGTATGATTTGATTAGAACTAACCCGGACCGACGTTGTTTCCAGCAGAACTACCGTGGTGTTATTTTTTGTGCAGAAATAAAAGTTCTCAAAATGCGATGAAAATCAACGGAGAATTTTTCTAGAAAATATAAAAAATACTGGAACAAAAATCTACCGGAGGGGAGTCCCGTGGTCCCCATGAGGGTGGGGGCGCGCCCACCCCCTGGGAGCGCCCCTGTGCCTCGTGGACTACCCGTGGGGCCCCTTAACTTGTTCTCGACGCCAACCTCTCCTATAAATACCCAAACCTTCAGAAATTAACCTAGATCGAAAGTTTCACCGCCGCAAGCCTCTGTAACCATGAGAAATTAATCTAGGCCATCTCCGGCACCCTGCCGGAGGGGGCCCTCATCCCGAAGGGCATGGAGAAGGATCCTGGAGGGGCCATCATCACCATGAAGGCCAAGGACCAGAGGGGGGACCTCTCCCCATCCAGGGGAGGCCATGGAGGAGGAAGCACAAGGGGGAGAACCTCTCCTCCTCTCGCCACCGGTGGCGCCGGAGTGACATCGAGAGGGGAATCATCGCCGCGGTGATCGTCTTCATCAACATCACCATCATCATCACCATCCTCATCTCTTTTACGCGGTCCACTCTTCCGCACCCCGCTGTAATCCCTACTTGAACATGGTGCTTTATGCCACATATTATAATCCAATGATGTGTTGCCATCCTGTGATGTTTTGAGTAGATATCCTTTGTCTTTGGGTTGATTGATGATCTAGATTGGTACGAGTTGTATGTTTTATTTTGGTGTTGTCCTATTTTGCCCTCCATGTCGTACAAGCATGAGGGTTTCCCGCTGTAGGGTGTTGCAATACGTTCATGATTCACTTATAGTGGGTTGCTTGAGTGACAGAAGCATAAACCCGAGAAGGGGGGTGTTGCGTATGGGATAAAGGGGACTTGATGCTTTAATGCTATGGTTGGGTTTTACCTTAATGATCTTTAGTAGTTACGGATGCTTGCTAGAGTTCCAATCATAAGTGCATATGATCCAAGAAGAGAAAGTATGTTAGCTTATGCCTATCCCTCATATGAAATTGCAATGACGACTATCGGTCTTGTTAACAATTACCTAGGACAGTTCCGCACATCGACCCATCATTATCCCATACTCGCCCACCACCATTGGTCCCGGTTGGTGGCATGAACCGGGACCAAAGGCTCCCCTTTAGTCCCGGTTCATGCCACAAACCGGGACCAATGAATTGCCTATATATACCCCTCGCGCAAGAGCAGAGCACAGTGCTCTGTTTTTTCTGGCCGAGGGGGAGAGGCCTTTGTGGTGCTCTAGCTCACCTCCTATGCACATGAGGTGTTCGATGGAATGCCCGAGCCACACTACTTAAGCTTTCTCCTCTCGAAGCTCGACCTCCAAGCTCCATTTTCCTCGAGATTTGTCTAGATTTAGCGGTCCGTCACGCCCCGTCCCCGTCTTCACCGCCGTCGATCACCCGCACCGATCTCATCACCGACACCACCGTGGTGAGCCTCTTGTTCTTATCTTCTTTCTGAAAAGAAAAATATTCTTACTTGTATGTTTAGATAGATACTTGTATCATTTTCTTACATTTATTATTGCATCTTATATAGTGCGATGGTTTTGGTATCCGCCCCCGTCGGCCCTCGTCCTGTCTATGATTCGGATGTGGTATGTATATTATCTTTATAACTATTGGTTCATTTATTGTTTATGAAAATTATGCCGACCAACGTGACATAGATTTTATTTATCTAGGATGTATGTGAATCGGAAATGCCAATCGACCCTATTGTCGAGAGGTTAAATTTAGTTGAAGAAGAAAACAATTTGTTGATGGAAAAATAAAAAAATTGAGGAGGAGAAGATGATATTGGAGTTGCATGTTGCGGATGTCGTCGATGATCACAAGATCAAGATGGATGCAATGCGCTTGAAGATTAGAAAGATTAGAAAATATGCCATTCATACCGAGGCTTGGTATCATTATGCCGTTGGATCAATTGTTACCTTGGTTGCGATTATGATCGCATTTGTTTTCGCATTGAAATGTTTTACATAGTTTCAATGTATGGTTTAATTAATTAGATGCTCTGGAGAGCTATATGTTGTTAGATGAGAACTATGTATGTACTTTGGTTTTAATGTGATGATGAACTTCTATTAATTTGGACACTTAATTATATATAATGCACGCAGATGAACCGGCAATGGATGTACGGTGACAGACACACCCGCGAGTACATTAAGGGCGTGCATGAGTTTCTCGATGCGGCTGAGGCAAACAAGCAGAATGGTTTTATGTGTTGTCCATGCACTGAATGTGGGAATACGAGGTCTTACTCTAACCGGAAAATCCTTCACTCCCACCTGCTTTACAAGGGTTTCATGCCACACTATAATGTTTGGACGAGGCACGGAGAAATAGGGGTTATGATGGAAGACGGCGAAGAAGAAGAGTACGATGACAACTATGTGCCCCCTGAATACGGTGATGCTGCAACGGGGGGAGCTGGTGAAGATCAAGAGGAACCAGACGATGTGCCCAATGATGCTGCCACGGGTGAAGCTGCTGAAGATCAAGAGGAACCAGACGATGTGCCCGATGATGATGATCTCCGCCGGGTCATTGTCGATGCAAGGACGCAATGCATTAGTCAAAAGGAGAAGCTGAAGTTCGATCGCATGTTAGAGGATCACAAAAAAGGGTTATACCCCAATTGCGAAGATGGCAACACAAAGCTCGGTACCGTACTGGAATTGCTGCAGTGGAAGGCAGAGAATGCTGTGGCTGACAAAGGATTTGAGAAGCTATTGAAAATATTGAAGAAGAAGCTTCCAAAGGATAACGAATCGCCCGACAGTACATACGCAGCAAAGAAGGTCGTATGCCCTCTAGGATTGGAGGTGGAGAAGATACATGCATGCCCTAATGACTGCATCCTCTACCATGGTGCATACAAGGATCTGAACGCATGCCCGGTATGCGGTGCGTTGCGGTATAAGATCAGACGAGATGACCCCGGTGATGTTGACGGCGAGCCCCTCAGGAAGAGGGTCCCTGCAAAGGTGATGTGGTATGCTCCTATAATACCACGGTTGAAACGTCTGTTCAGAAACGAAGAGCATGCCAAGTTGATGAGATGGCACAGTGAGAACCGAATGAAAGATGGGAAGTTGAGAGCACCCGCTGACGGGTCGCAGTGGAGAAAAATCGAGAGAAAGTACTGGGATGAGTTTGCAAAGGACCCAAAGAATGTATGGTTTGCTTTAAGCGCGGATGGCATTAATCCTTTCGGGGAGCAGAGCAGTAATCACAGCACCTGGCCCGTGACTCTATGTATGTATAACCTTCCTCCTTGGATGTGCATGAAGTGGAAGTTCATTATGATGCCAGTTCTCATCCAAGGCCCTAAGCAACCCGGCAACGAAATTGATGTGTACCTAAGGCCATTAGTTGAAGAACTTTTACAGCTGTGGAATGGAGACGGTGTACGTACATGGGATCAGCACAGACAGGAGGAATTTAACCTTAAGGCGTTGCTGTTCGTGACCATCAACGATTGGCCCGCTCTCAGTAACCTTTTAGGACAGACAAACAAAGGATACCACGCATGCACGCACTGTTTAGATGACACTGAAAGTATATACCTGGACAAATGCAGGAAGAATGTGTACCTGGGCCATCGTCGATTTCTTCCGACCAACCATCAATGTCGAAAGAAAGGCAAGCATTTCAAGGGCGAGGCAGATCACCGGAAGAAGCCCGCCATGCGCACCGGTGATCATGTGCTTGCTATGGTCAATGATTTACCCTACGTCATCTTTGGAAAGGGTCCCGGTGGACTAGCTATTCTGAATGACGCTGAGGGACACGCACCCATGTGGAAGAAGAAATCTATATTATGGGACCTACCCTACTGGAAAGACCTAGAGGTCCGCTCCTCAATCGACGTGATGCACATGACGAAGAACCTTTGCGTGAACCTGCTAGGCTTCTTGGGCGTGTATGGGAAGACAAAAGATACGCCGGAGGCACGGGAGGACCTGCAACGTTTGCACGAAAAAGACGACATGCCTCCGAAGCAGTATAAAGGTCCTGCCAGCTACGCTCTTACGAAAGAAGAGAAAGAAATCTTCTTTGATTGCCTACTTAGTATGAAGGTCACGACTGGCTTCTCATCGAATATAAAGGGAATAATAAATATGCCAGAGAAAAAGTTTCAGAACCTAAAGTCTCATGACTGCCACGTGATTATGACGCAACTGCTTCCGGTTGCACTGAGGGGGCTTTTACCGGAAAACGTCCGATTAGCCATTGTGACGCTATGTGCATTCCTCAATGCAATCTCTCAGAAGGTGATCGATCCAGAAATCGTACCAAGGCTAAGGAGTGATGTGGCGCAATGTCTTGTCAGTTTCGAGCTCGTGTTCCCACCATCCTTCTTCAATATCATGACGCACGTCCTAGTTCATCTAGTCGACGAGATTGTCATCCTGGGGCCCGTATTTCTACACAATATGTTCCCCTTTGAGAGGTTCATGGGAGTCCTAAAGAAATATGTCCGTAACCGCGCTAGGCCAGAAGGAAGCATCTCCATGGGCCATCAAACAGAGGATGTTATCGGGTTTTGTGTTGACTTCATTCCTGGCCTTAACAAGATAGGTCTCCCTAAATCGCGGTATGAGGGGAGACTGACTGGAAAAGGCACTCTTGGAAGAGACTCAATAATATGCAGGGACGGATATTCTTCGTCTCAAGCACACTACACAGTTCTACAGAACTCTACCTTGGTGACCCCGTATGTCGATGAACACAAGAACAGTCTGCGCTCCAAACACCCGGAGCAATGCGACGACTGGATTACATGTGAACACATCAGGACTTTCAGCAGTTGGTTGGAAACACGTCTCAGAGGTGACAACACTGTTTGTGATGAGTTGTACTTGTTGTCCAGGGGACCATCTTTGACTGTATTGACTTACAAAGGATACGAGATAAATGGGAATACATTTTACACGATCGCCCAAGATCAAAAGAGCACCAACCAAAACAGCGGTGTCCGCTTTGATGCAGCAACCGAGAGCGGAAAGGACACATATTATGGTTACATAGTGGACATATGGGAACTTGACTACGGACCTAATTTTAAGGTCCCTTTGTTTAAGTGCAAATGGGTCATTCTGTTTGGCGGCGGGGTACAAGTAGACCCACAGTACGGAATGATAACAGTGGATCTGAAAAATCTTGGGTACACTGACGAACCGTTCGTCCTAGCCAATGATGTGGCACAGGTTATCTATGTGAAGGACATGTCTACTAAACCGAGAAAAAGAAAAGATAAGGAAGCGAATACATCATACGATGAGCCAAAGCGCCACATAGTTCTTTCAGGAAAAATGGACATCCTGGGAGTGGACGGCAAGACAGACATGTTTGAAGATTATGAAAAGTTTCATGAAATTCCTCCCTTCAATGTCAAGGCTGACCCAAGCATCCTGATAAACAATGAAGATTATCCATGGTTACGGCGTAATAAGCAAATGACACAAGCGAAGAAAAAGTGAAGACTTTCTCCCGCAATAAGAAAATGCTATGTGGGTGAAATTATGATACCATGCATCCCAACTTTCAACTTTTTCAGAGTTCATTTGAAATGCTTTCATGTCTTATGGTTTGAAACTTTGATACTTCGAAAGTGATTGTCCATTTTGTACACGAAGTGCATCAAGTTTTTGTCGTAACCCTCTCTACTTTTTGGAACATGCTATGTGGGTGAAATGATGATACCATGCCAACTTTCAACCTTTTCAGAGTTCATTTTGAAATGACTTCCAATTTCAGAGTCATTTAGCTCAAAGAATGAATTAATAGCAAATAGAATGAACTACAAAACTTTTATGAAAATAAAAACAATCAATTAAAATATTATGTTATGATCAACTAAAATAAAACTATAATATTCTTCAATAGCAAAAAGAATATAATTTTTGTGACCTAAAATCAAACTATAAGTATTTAATTGTAAGTATAAATAAAAAATAAATAGCAAAGAAGAAAAAAATTCTATTTTTATAGTAAAGTTATTCATAAACTAGTGATTCACACAAATTTTATAAAATTCCAATTTAAACTATTCAAAATTTTAAAACTAATGGCACTAACAGAAATTTTATAATTTTTGTGACCTAAAATCAAAAAGAAATTACTAAAAAACTATAAGTATTTAGTTGTAAGTATAAATAAAAAATAAATATAAAAAAATTCTATTTTTATAGTAAAGTTATTCATAAACTAGTGATTCACACAAATTTTTAAAAATTCAAATTTAAACTATTCAAAATTTAAAACTAATGGAACTAACAGAAAGTTTATAATTTTTGTGACCTAAAAGCAAAAAGAAATCACTAAAAAACTATAAGTATTTAGTTCTAAGTAGAAATAAAAAAACAAAAAACCAAAAAATGTAGAAATAAAAAAAAACAAAAAAATGCCACCTACTGGGCCTCCACGGCCTGAATACGACTAGAAACCCTACATGGGCCAGGACTCAGGCCCGCAGAGGCCCAATAGGCCCACAGGCAGTTGCAAGTTTAGGCCCGAAATCCTGCATTAGAGAGGAGCTCGAATGGGGAGGCACAGCAGCGCTTATAAACCAGTGCCGGCGCCCTTCAGCTAGCGATGTGGGACTAAACTTTTGGGCGCGGGGCGCACAAGGGCATTGGTCCCGGTTGGTGGCACCAACCGGGACTAAAGGGTGCATTGGTCACGGTTCGTGGCACCAACCGTGGCCAATGCCCCCCTTTAGTCCCGGTTGGTGCCACCAACCGGGACCAATGGCCTTCGCTTCCCGCCCTTTGGGCTGCCGAAAATTGGCCTTTGGTCCCGGTTCGTGGCACCAACCGGGACTAATGCCCACCTTTAGTCCCGGGTTGTGCCACGAATCGGGACTAAAGGCTTTGCTATATAAGTTCACACTCTGGAAATTTTCACTCTCGTCTCTCGCAGTTGCCGCCCCGACGCCGACGCCGCCAGGCTGCCCCGCCGTCGCCGTCGCCTCGCCCGTGCCCCTTGTCGCCCGCGCCCTCGCCGTCGCCCGGGCCCCTGCCCCGGCCCGCCCCTGCCCCGACGCGCGCCGCCCGGCCCGCCCCCGTCGCCGTCGCCCGCGCGCCGCCCCGGCCCGCCCTCGCCGTCGCCCGTGCCCCTGCCCCGACGCCATCCTCGCCGCCGACCTCTCCTTAGCTTGGTCCGGCCGCCGGCGCCCTCCCTTTGCAAATTTTTTTGTTCATACATGATAGATGATAGATGATCAAATGATGTTTTTTTGTTCATAGATGATCAAATGATGTTTTTTGTTCATAGATGATAGATGATCAAATGATGTTTTTTTTGTTCATAGATGATCATATGATTTTTTTTAGGTTATTTTCATTTGTAGAAATTTTTATGTATCTAGGAATATTTTTGTTCATAGATGATAGATGATCAAATGATGAATATTTTTGTTCATAGATGATAGATGATCAAATGATGATTTTTTTTGTTCATAGATGATAGATGATCAAATGATGTTTTTTTTGTTCATAGATGATCATATGATTTTTTTAGGTTATTTTCATTTGTAGAATTTTTTTATGTATCTAGGAATATTTTTGTTCATAGATGATAGATGATCAAATGATGAATTTTTTGTTCATAGATGATAGATGATCAAATGATGTTAACCTCTATTCATGAGAGAGGCGGGGAAGAAGGGGAAGAAGAGGGAGAAGAAGAGGAGAGGAAGAAGAGGATAAAAAAAGTTCCTCTCTATTCTTTCTTATCTTCTTTTTTCTTCTTCTTCCTCTTATTTTTTTATCGGGAACGAGGGTCGTCGAGGGGTCGAGGGGGGGGGACGCCGAATATTCATGAGAGAGGCGGGGAAGAGGGAGAAGAAGAGGAGAGGAAGAAGAGGAAAAAAAGAAGAGGAAGAAGAAGAATAAAAAGAGGAGAAGAAAGAATAGAGGAGAAGAAGTTCTTCTCTTCTATTCTTTCTTCTCTTCTTTTTTCTTCTTCTTCTTTTTTTATCGGGAACGAGGGCATGTCGAGAGTGTCGTCGAGCGGTCGAGGGTCGGGAAACTAGGGCTTACCCGAAGAAGGAGAAGAAGAGAAGAGGAAGAAGAGGAGAAAAAAAAGAAAAGGAAAAAAGAGGAAGAAGAAGAAAAAAAGAGGAGAAGAAGAAGGAATAGAGGAGAAGACTTTGTCAGTTCTTCTTCTCCTCTAGCTATTCCTTTCTTCTTCTCCTCTTTTTTCTTCTTCTTCTTCTTCTTCTTAATTTTTATCGGGGGTTCGAGGGTTCGAGGGGTCGAGAGAGGTTTCCTAGTGTCAAAGTATTGAAGAAATCCATGCCTTCATCATTAGCCGGAAGTAACCAGGGCATGTTGGTACGAAGTTCTGCAAAATTGTTCTGGAATGGAGTCCCGGATAGAATAATCCGCCTTTTGGTACAAATTCAGCAAAGACCTTCCAAATAGCGATATTTGGAAGGCTCTTTCTGAACTTTGTACCAAAAAGTGAATTATCCTATCTGGGACTCCGTTCCAGAACAACTTTGAAGAGCTTCGTACCATCATGCACACGTTACTTTCGCCTAATGATGAAGACATGGTTTTGTTGAATCCTTTGACACTAGGCAACCTCCCGACCCCTCGGCGATCCTCTCGAACATGAGAGGAAGAAGAGGGTCGTCTAGGGGTCTAGGGTTCCAGGGTCGTCGAGGGTTCGAGGGGTCGAGGATCGCCGAGGGGTCGAGAGAGGTTTCCTAGTGTCAAAGTATTGAAGAAATCCATGCCTTCATCATTAGCCGGAAGTAACCAGGACATGTTGGTACGAAGTTCTGCAAAATTGTTCTGGAATGGAGTCCCGGATAGAATAATCTGCCTTTTGGTACGAATTCAACAAAGGCCTTCCAAATAGCGATATTCGGAAGGCTCTTTCTGAACTTTGTACCAAAAAGCGAATTATCCTATCTGGGACTCCGTTCCAGAACAACTTTGAAGAGCTTCGTACCATCATGCACATGTTACTTTCGCCTAATGATGAAGACATGGTTTTGTTGAATCCTTTGACACTAGGCAACCTCCCGACCCCTCGGCGATCCTCTCGAACATGAGAGGAAGAAGAGGATAAAAAAAGAAGAGGAAGAAGAAAAAGAAAGAGGAGAAGAAAGAATAGAGGAGTTCTTCTCCTCTATTCTTCTCCTCTATTCTTTCTTCTCCTCTTTTTTTTCTTCTTCTTCCTCTTTTTTTATCGGGAACGAGGGTCGTCGAGGGACATAGATGTAGTGTCGTCGTTGTCGATATATACCCCCTCCCGATAGCTTACTATGATTAGGTAGCTAGTTCTATGTTTGGCACTAATATATCCATCTGTCATGTTTGAATAATAATTGCCATGTTGTAAATATTTGTAGAAACTATGGACACCGCCCTAGAAGAAGCAACAAAAGAAGCGTTGTTGAGGAAGATAACCGTAGAAGGAAGTGATGCCGTCTCATACTTTCTCAACGAAACCGATGGTCTGGAAGGAGAGGGTGAACAAGCTGGCTACGGTGACCTAATGCCGGTGCAAGAAGAAGAACATGAGGACGGCTCCGGTGACCCAATGCCGGTGCAAGAAGGAGACCGTGATGACGGCTCCGGTGACCGAACCGAGTCCGGCCAGGTATATATATTAGTTAAGCCTATGCTGACTAGCTGATTGATGCATTCATTGTTTTGGTATGTACACATATTAATTAAGTCTTTGTTCTTTTTTCTAGCCCTCCGGATCGAGCACAACTTCGGTAAAGAGACGAGGCCCGAAGAAAAAGTTGAGCTCGGATGAAAAGCTTGAGATCACAGCAATCGCGCCCGACGGCCAACCTATTGAACCCCTCCGGACAAAGAGCGCATTTGTTTCTCAGTGCGGGGTTCTGGTTAGGGACAAGATCCCGATAAGCATCCAGCAATGGTTTAAGCCGGCTACAGAAGACCCTGAGGTGTCTTATGTCAATGATATGCAGAAAATGATCTTTGGATTGAGCTGAAGTCAAATTTCACCCTACCGCCAGAGGATAATCCAGAGAACCCAATTAAAGAGAAATTAATCAAGTCTTTTACTCTGAAGAGGATGGCAGAACTATTCAGGAGGTGGAAGAAAGAGCTGAATAATAAGTTTGTCGAAAATAATGAGACACCAGAATTCAAGGGCAGATATGAGAAGATCAGAGATCACTGGCCCGCATTTGTGGCCCACAAGACATCGGAAAAGAGTAAGAAGATGTCGGCGACAAACAAGCAAAATGCTGCGAAGAAGAAGAAGCTTCACCATCGCACGGGGTCAGGTGGCTACCTCGTAGCCCGGCCTAAGTGGTCCAAGATTGAGAATGATCTGGTTCATAAAGGGATCGAACCAGAGACAAATAACTGGCCAGACCGTTGCCGGACTTGGTTCTTCGGGGCTGGCGGAACCTTGGACCCTGAAACAGGGAAGTGCATTTGGACGAATGAACAAATGGACATACCAATCAGTAAGCTTAAGCAGTATATCGAAGCAGCACAGGAAGGGACGTTCTTTCCAGACAGAGAGAACGACGAGCTCACAATGGCCCTCGGGAATCCTGAGCACCTTGGACGGACACGAGGCACGCCAGGCTCCGTTCCGTGGAAGGTTGGGTTTTCGGACGCAGGCGGTTACAAATCCCATGAGAGGAGGAAAAAAGTGCAGCAGACCCAAATGCAGGCGCTGCAAGCAAGGGTAGACGCGATAGAGGAACGAGAAGCAAATCGCAGCAAACGTACTGCCGAAGCCTCCCCCGAAGCTACCCCGCCATCTCAGCGCAGAAGCAGCGTGGCTTCCACTGAGCTGCTTCAGCCGGAGCATGCCTTGATGGCTCCTGCCAGCTATCCCGTGGATGCTATCACGGAGTCTCAAAATTCCCACCTTATGACGCAATGGATGAATTTGAAGGTCAAGGCGGCTGTTGGCTCTGTTTATCCTACTGAACCCGGCGCAACTTTTCACTGCCGGCCGATTCCAGAAGGATATGCTAGGGTGATGGTGGATGAGATAACGGAGGGATTTGAGGACCTCCAGCTTGACCACCCTACCGGTGAAGGGGAGACTCGGCTGGGGTCTGCTTTGAAGACTCCATGCCTATGGCGGAAGGAGCTCATCAACCTTCCGAACTGGATGCCTCCGCCTCCTCCTCCTCCTCCGGCGAGTCAGGGCACTCCGCCTCCTCCACCGCCTCCTCCTCCGGCAAGTGACGATCAGGGCCCTCGGCCGGCTCCTTCTCCGGCGCATGGTGGCACTCCACCTCCTTCTCCGCCTGTGCCGACGCACCCGAGGAGCCAGCCTCCTCCTTCTCCGCCTCGTCAGCAAGGGCGGAAGAGACCTGCCGCCTCTCTAGCTGCTCCGGCGCGTCGTAGTCCTTCTCCTCCGCCACTTAAGCAAGTAAAGAAGACAACCGCTCTGTCTGCTCGGTCTGCGTCTAGCAGTACAACCAAAGGCGGTCGGACATACAGATTCGGTCCTTCTCTGAAGACTCCAGAGAAGTTACCATACGAGAGGACCCAGGAGGAGAACGCCGAGATCGCGCGAGAAGAAGTGAGGAAATTCTTTGAAGGGGTGAAAGCAAAGAAACATCCACCTCCGGAGGAGAAGGTAGATCGGGTGAAAGTGAAGCGCACTCTGGCTACCCTGACAAAACCACCGAAGTCTGATCCGCCGAAAGGAAACTATGACCGCATTATTGGAAAGGAATTTGCCGAAGCGGAGCGGTCGGGAAGTACTGTCAGTGATCAAAGGCTGAAAGAACGACGAGCTGGGAAACAAATTGCCCAGCTCGGCGAACAAGTGAAGCAATCGTGCCCCTCGCTTAAGGTGCCTAGCCACTACGTCGCTAATGATCCGAGGATGGTGCCCGGTTATAGCAATCTTGCAGATTACCTGCCCGACGAAGTACATTATGAACCCATGGAGATGCAGATACAAAGATACGAGTACGGGAAGCCTCTCGTCAAAGATGAAAGATCTCTATCAACGATGATGCGAAGATTGCATGATTGGTACTTGAAAATCTGCAGAGACTTTGGGGGGAGGAGTACTTTGTATTTGAAAGTTAAAAAGGAGCATGACCTCGTTGGAATTGATCTGTTGCATGTTCCATTTGAGGAGTTCTATCAGTTTTTCAATCAATTGGCCGTCGATAAAACAATGGTCGCCTGCTACTGTCTGTAAGTAGTACTTCTGTCATTAAGTTTCTCTATATAGCTTAGCTCTTTCATTGCATGTATTTATAATCATCCTCACTATATTATGCAGATTGAAGATCGTCGAATTGAAGAAAAGACAAGTCGGTGATATTGGGTTCATTAACACATATCTCATAGATGCAACTCAGGTTAAATTTCATGCCGCAAAAACCGAGGCCAGCATGCTACAATCGTTGATAATAAATCAAAACAAAGATATAATACTCTTTCCTTACAACTTCAAGTGAGTGTTACTGTCTTGTGCGTATTCGGTTTCCCTTATATATTAGTCAAGGTTATAGTAATGTAATTGATGAGTTATGCATGCATGTGCAGTTTCCACTATATTCTCCTACATATTAAGCTTGAGCAGGGACTAGTAACCGTCTTAGAGTCAAGACGAAAAGATCCCAAGGACTATGCAGACATGACTCAAATACTCGAGAAGTAAGTTAAATCGATCATTATCCACCATATCAGCAACTTTGTTCATTTCCTGATATATCAAGTAATTGTTTTCTTTGTCCGGCAGGGTTTGGAGAAAATTCACCAGAAAAGCTCCGGGACTGCCGAAGGAGCTGCAATTTAGACACCCGAAAGTAATACTAGCTATAGTAGCATTTTAAGCGCATCTACTAGTCATTCAAGCGCTAGTTTCATCAATACCATTTGGCATTCTTGCTTATCAGTTTGATTAACCTCTATTTCTTGTAAAGTGGTTGTGGCAGGAACAAGGGAATGATTTCTGTGGATATGTTTGCGAGTCCATCCGCCACACGACCTGTGAGCGGGGCTACACTGACGAACAATATGAAGTACGTAAATAACAACATTCACAATTTTATTTTATTACCATCATTTGTGTTGAGTTTCATTCATTCATATATATATGTATTGACCCCCTTCTTTAAATTAGATGTTTTGGAAGCGGGATGAACTCCTAGCACCAGCTCGCATGCGAGGAATTCAAGAGGAATTGGCGGCATTCTCTCTTGACCACGTGATCCCTGAAGACGGAGAATTCTATGTTGACCCTGAGTCTGTATGATTATATTTTTAAGAGATAATTACTGTATATATGTAGCCGGTAGTGTCAAATAGATATACGAGAACTTGTTGTTCAACCAATCTCTCGGAGAAGGAGAGGTGGTCGATATCACTTCTCTCTGTATGCATATATGTTCATCATGATCTTCTATTTCCTTCGTTTGCTTACTAGCTAGCCATCGTGTCTAGTCCTCTCTATACGTATGTATAGTACGTAGCGTCGACCAAGCACGGACATAAGAGAGGACACTTCTCTCTATTAATTATAGCTAGCTAACACAATATATGAAACACCTAAATTAATCCCCCAAAACCGCCAACCCCCCCCCCCCCTTTCAAAAAAACCCCAGCCACAGAAATGCTGACGCGTGGATGCCTATTGGTCCCGGTTGGTGCCACCAACCGGGACCAAAGGGTCTCCTGACTGGGCTCTGCGCACTGCCCACGTGGATGCCCATCAGTCCCGATTCTGGATTGAACCGGGACTAAAGGGTCGGGGCATTAGTACCGACACTTTAGTCCCGGTTCAGGAACCGAGACTAAAGGCCCTTACGAACCGGGACTATAGGCCATTTTTCTACCAGTGGAAAGGGTTTTTGCCTGTGTTACAAGGTGTGAAGTTGAGTCAGACTCAATGCCTGACCACTGCAGAAGATAGAGAGAAAATGAAAGATGTTCCCTATGCTTCAGCCATAGGCTCTATCATGTATGCAATGCAGTGTACCAGACCTGATGTGTGCCTTGCTATAAGTTTAGCAGGGAGGTACCAAAGTAATCCAGGGGTGGATCACTGGACAGCGGTCAAGAACATCCTGAAGTACCTGAAAAGGACTAAGGATATGTTTCTCGTATATGGAGGTGACAAAGAGCTCATTGTAAACGGTTACATTGATGCAAGCTTTGACACTGATCCGGACGATTCTAAATCGCAAACCGGATACGTGTTTACATTAAACGGTGGAGCTGCCAGTTGGTGCAGTTCTAAACAAAGCGTCGTAGCGGGATCTACATGTGAAGCGGAGTACATAGCTGCTTCGGAAGCAGCGAACGAAGGAGTCTGGATGAAGGAGTTCATATCCGATCTAGGTGTCATACCTAGTGCATCGGGTCCAATGAAAATCTTTTGTGACAATACTGGTTCAATTGCCTTGGCAAAGGAATCCAGATTTCACAAGAGGACCAAGCACATCAAGAGACGCTTCAATTCCATCCGGGATCTAGTCCAGGTGGGAGACATAGATATTAAGATACATACGGATCTGAATGTTGCAGACCCGTTGACTAAGCCTCTTCCACGAGAAAAACATGATCAGCACCAAGGCTCCATGGGTGTTAGAATCATTACTATGTAATCTAGATTATTGACTCTAGTGCAACTGGGAGACTGAAGGAAATATGCCCTAGAGGCAATAATAAAGTTATTATTTATTTCCTTATATCATGATAAATGTTTATTATTCATGCTAGAATTGTATTAACTGGAAACATAATACATGTGTGAATACATAGACAAACTTAGTGTCACTAGTAAGCCTCTACTTGACTAGCTCGTTAATCAAAGATGGTTATGTTTCCTAACCATGAACAAGGTGTTGTTATTTGATTAATGAGGTCACATCATTAGTTGAATGATCTGATTGACATGACCCATTTCATTAGCTTAGCACCCGATTGTTTAGTATGTTGCTATTGCTTTCTTCATGACTTATACATGTTCCTATGACTATGAGATTATTCAACTCCCGTTTACCGGAGGAACACTTTGTGTGCTACCAAACGTCACAACGTAACTGGGTGATTATAAAGGAGCTCTACAGGTGTCTCCAAAGGTAGATGTTGGGTTGGCCTATTTCGAGATTAGGATTTGTCACTCCGATTGTCGGAGAGGTATCTCTGGGCCCTCTCGGTAATGCACATCACATAAGCCTTGCAAGCATTGCAACTAATGAGTTAGTTGCGAGATGATGTATTACGGAACGAGTAAAGAGACTTGCCGGTAACGAGATTGAACTAGGTATTGGATACCGACGATCGAATCTCGGGCAAGTAACATACCGATGACAAAGGGAACAACGTATGTTGTTATGCGGTCTGACCGATAAAGATCTTCGTAGAATATGTAGGAGCCAATATGGGCATCCAGGTCCCGCTATTGGTTATTGACCAGAGATGTGTCTCAGTCATGTCTGCATTGTTCTCGAACCGTAGGGTCCTCACGCTTAACGTTACGATGACAGTTATTACGAGTTTATGCATTTTGATGTACCGAAGTTAGTTCGGAGTCCCGGATGTGATCACGGACACGACGAGGAGTCTCGAAATGGTCGAGACATAAAGATTGATATATTGGACGGCTATATTCGGACACCGGAAGGGTTCCGGGTGATTTCGGAGAAAACCGGAGTGCCGGAGGGGTTACCGGAACCCCCCGGGGAAGTAATGGGCCTTATTGGGCCTTAGGGGAGAGAGAGGGCTGCGGCCTAGGAGGTGGCGCCCCCCCCCCCACATGGGGAGTCCGAATTGGACTAGGGAGGGGGCGCGGCCCCTCTTTCCCTCTCCCTCTCCTTCTCTTTCCTTCCCCCTTAGGTTTCCTAATTGGATTAGTTAAGGGGAGTCCTACTCCCACTAGGACGAGGACTCCCCCTCCCCTTGGCGCGCCCCATAGGGCCGGCCGGCCTCCCCCTTACTCCTTTATATACGGGGGCAGGGGGCACCCTAGGACACACAAATTGATCCACGTGATCGTTCCTTAGCCGTGTGCGGTGCCCCCTGCCACCATATTCCACCTCGATCATATCGTTGTAGTGCTTAGGCGAAGCCCTGCGTTGGTAGAACATCATCATCGTCACCACGCCGTCGTGCTGACGGAACTCATCCCCGAAGCTTTGCTGGATCGGAGCCCGGGGAGCGTCATCGAGCTGTACGTGTGCTAAGAACTCGGAGGTGCCGGAGTAACGGTGCTTGGATCCGTCGGATCGGGAAGACGTACGACTACTTCCTCTACGTTGTGTCAACGCTTCCGCAGTCGGTCTGCGTGGGTACGTAGACAACACTCTCCCCTCTCGTTGCTGTGCATCACCATGATCTTGCGTGTGCGTAGGATTTTTTTGAAATTACTACGTTACCCAACATGTTAAAGCTGGGCTTCACCGATAAGTGGGTGGATATTGTTATGAATCTGGTGAGTTCGGTGAGCTTTTCTGTTATGTTGAATGGTAAAAAACTCGAGGAGTTCAAGTCATCTCGTGGAATTCGGCAAGGGGATCCTATTTCTCCATACTTGTTCTTGTTGGCGGCAGAGGGCCTTTCGTGCCTCATAAAATCAAAGAGTGAGTCATCAAACCTATGTGGACTACAAGTGGCACCAAGGGCGCCACCAGTGAGCCACTTATTATTCGCGGATGACAGCCTACTGTTTTTCAAGGCAAATAGTGTGGGAGCAAATGAGGCGAACCAGGTGCTGGAAACTTATTGTCAAGCGTCCGGACAGTGCATAAATCTTGGCAAGTCCTCAATCTTTTTCAGTAAGGGTGTTCCAGATGCTCTACGACATCATATAAAAGAGGTGTTAAATGTTCCTAATGAAACATTGAATGAAAAGTACTTGGGCATGCCTTCTGACATTGGATCATCAAGAAATGGGGCTTTCAAATATTTGAAGGATAGGCTGTGGAGCAAGATCCAAGGATGGATTGAGAGGACTTTGTCCTCCGCAGGTAAAGAAGTATTGGTCAAGGCGGTGGCGCAAGCAATACCGGTCTATTCCATGTCATGCTTCAAATTGCCTAGAGGTTTGTGTGAACACCTTAATATGCTCATAAGGAAATTTTGGTGGGGGAGCAAGAACGGCCAGCGAAAACCTCATTGGGTATCCTGGAAGGAGATGACACAACCAAAATCTATGGGAGGATTAGGATTCAAGGACATTGAGCTCTTTAATATGGCCTTGCTGGCCAGGCAAGCGTGGCGGATATTGCAAGATCCGGAATCCCTTAGTGCTCGCGTCCTAAAGAGTGTTTATTTTCCAAACACTTCAATTCTGGAGGCCACCTTGGGCGCTCATCCAAGTCAAATATGGAGAGCAATCATAGAGGGCAGGGACACGCTCAAGCAAGGATTAATAAAAAGAATTGGTAACGGAGAGACAACAAGGATCTGGACTGAAAATTGGCTGCCTAGAGATGAGATGCTACGTCCATATGGGTGTTTGACTCCTACACCACCTATGTTTGTCTCAGAATTGATTGATCCAACCACAGCAACCTGGAACATGCAACGGCTACGAGAAGTTTTACTGCCTTTTGATGCAAAAATCGCTGCGGGTATCCCACTATGTACCAGAAACACCTCGGACTTTTGGTGCTGGCACTTCGAGAAGAGTGGCCAGTTCACGGTGAGGTCCACGTATAATATGCTGGTGGCGACCAAAAAACGAAGGGAGGCGTGGCTTGAGAATTCAGCCGGCCCTTCAGCTGGGTCTCAAGAGGAGAAGTCATGGAAGTCCTTGTGGAAGGTAAAGGTCCCATCAAAAATTCGGATGTTTTTATGGAGGTTATCCAAGCTATCTCTGCCGACAGAAGATGTCCGGGCGCATCGTCACATGTCAACATCATCAGCATGTGGATTATGCGGATCACATGACTCATGGCGCCACTCACTCCTGGAGTGCACCACCTCATGATGCACATGGGTACTGGTAGAGGAAGAAATCGGACAGTCCCTTGTGGCTAGTGAGGAAACAAACGCAAAACAATGGTTGTTTGCCCAGATGGAGTGCTTATCACATGAGTCCTTTGTTAAGCTTGTGGTAACCCTTTGGGCGATCTGGTCGGCGAGAAGAAAGGCTATACATGAAGGCATCTATCAGAGTCCACATTCTGTTCATTCATGTGCCACAAGATACATCAAGGAGCTAGAAGTGATCAATGGAACAAAACCACCTACTGAACCAACTCCTGTAGTGGCTCGACCTCGAGCTACGCGGCCGCGGGCTCCTCCTGATAGACACCCGAAAATCCATGTGTGATGCAGCTGTTAGAACTGGCAGCAGGGGGGCGGCAGCTGTGGTGTGTAGAGACCACGATGGCAATTATCTGGGAAGCTCAGCTTTGGTTATACAAGGTGCGGACGATCCAGTTAACATGAAATTGATTGCATGCAGGGAAGCCCTATGTGTCGCGGAAGACTTGCTCCTCACATAATTTGTCGTAGCTTCTGACACCAAGCAAGTGATCTGAGACATACATCAAGGGAGCCAAAGGAAGAATGGTGCGATCATTACGGAGATTACTGCAAGAACTACCTCATTTTTATATACTTTTGTTTTTGAGAGTCGTAGTAGTAATGTAGAAGCTCATAGATTAGCCAGATTTGCTCTTAATCTAGATCCCGAGCGTTATGTGTGGTTTGGCCAGCCACATGATGCAAATATCATCCCACACTCTGTGGTCTTCGATCAATAAAGCTTAGGCCTTACCCCTCAAAAAAAAATATTGGTCATGGATATACGACCGAGGTACGAGCTCGGAACAATTCGCTACGGTGTTTGTACCTGTATGACGAAGGCAACGGAATAGATCGGCGGTGTGACTGTAATCCACGAAATGTTCCATCGGTGCAAAAAGAAAAAGTGGTACAGGATGTTTTCTGTACCGTACACGCACAGGAAACGCCGTGACCGTGACGGAGAAGAAATTGACATGCCGGGTACGGACAGAAATCTCCTAATCGCCATCCCTTTGGTGTGAGCGCCGCTCGCGGATGGGATTCGTGCTACGGCGACGGCGGAGATGGTCGGAGATGGACTACAGTAGTTCTTATTAGATCCGGTCGACAGGTACGCCCGCAAGTCCCAGCCGAGCTGGAGTGATGTTGAATCTTTTACTATACTCGGGCTTAGTCGTTTGATCTGATCTGAGCAGGTTCCCGTTGCCGGATCTCAAAGACGCTGAGTGCAAGGCGGAAGGTCTGCCGGAGCCAAATCTGTTGGAGGACACGGCCGCCGAGTCCGTGGGCAACGCGCCGTCGGCACTCCATGTGGACCTGAACAGAACCTGCGACGGCTTGAGCTTGTCGTCTCCCGACTGGGAACAGTCCACGGGCAAAGACAACCCTCAAGCGCCCGGTTGGATGAAGAGGTAACTCAATTCATAGGGTGTCCGCGCAGTAGAGTTGACACAGCGTTGGTGTGAAGGCAACCTTGATGACTTGTGTTGACTCTGTGGTCGTCAGAAGAAAAACAAGTGTGGTTCGTATAACTGAAAATGTTGTCATTGCCGCAGGGTTCGTGTTGCTCGTGCGCCTACTGAACGGCCACCATTTCTTGGTAGAGTATGCGCCCTAGAAAAAACATTGAGGGGATATGCAGAGAAGAAGACTGACACAATTGTAGTGCCTGAAGTTGGAAGCAAATTCGATTCGCTAGGAAAAGTATATGACTACTGCAACGTGTACTCCAGGGAAGTTGGTTTGGGAATAAGATAGGGGGAAACAAGACTGAATGTCGAAAGGACAAAATGCATGCAAGAGATAGTGTGCACATGTTTGGTGAGTATTACTTCAATTTGATGTCGCCCTTGCATTACCTAATCCTGTACTGTATCTATGTGGGAAAAACATATCATGATCTTGCTTGTCTGATGATCATTTCAGGGCAAGCCAAAAAAACACACGGTTCCTGCCAGACCGAGTGCCCTGAGTGATCTATCTCTTCAACGGACTTTGCAACGGGGACAGCCTATCGGGGGTGGAGTCTAAGAAGTCAACGGCAAAAACGACCCGCAAGCTTCTTGGTGGACAAAGAGGTAATTTCATTGAACTGCAGTTCGTTTGTCAGTTTCATACTAATCAAAAAGTTTTGGGATATTGAGAAATGGCGAACTGTGTAAATGATGCTAACTGACATATAATTCAGAGAGTTTTAACTCGGGTGTGTATTCTAGGCCTGCTTAGAGAAAGACACAAAAAACTATGACTTATGTGTTCGGTTTGATGTGTTCTACACGGTATGGTTCTGTCCATCAACAGTGAAACTGGGGTTTTCTTCAAACAGTTAGTGCACATGTATCAGAAATAAGGTGGGCGATTCGGAGCAAACTTGAAAGTATTTTTTTTCTTTGATGCTACAACACTTTTATTTTTAGAAGAAAAAAGTTGTATATGTTCTAGGGGAAGAATTTGCAAAAATAGTCACTGCTCCCTCCATCCAAGCGTGGGGGGTTCTCACAGAGACATACAACCTGCAAAAACATACCTACCTGGCACAGATCAATGAGGTCAGGACCAAGTGGGCTAAACCATACTTCAAGATTAAATTTTGTGCAAAGATGACCAAGACACAACGAAGCAAGAGTGTGAATCACATGCTGAATGATTATGTTCCGGCTAGCTGCCTGATACGTCTCCAATATATCTATAATTTATGAAGTATTCATGCCATGTTTACAATAGTTTTATATGATTTTGGTATGATTTGATTAGAACTAACCCGGACCGACGTTGTTCCAGCAGAACTACCGTGGTGTTATTTTTTGTGCAGAAATAAAAGTTCTCGAAATGCGATGAAAATCAACGGAGAATTTTTCTAGAAAATATAAAAAATACTGGAACAAAAATCTACCGGAGGGGAGTCCCGTGGTCCCCATGAGGGTGGGGGCGCGCCCACCCCCTGGGAGCGCCCCTGTGCCTCGTGGACTACCCGTGGGGCCCCTTGACTTGTTCTCGACGCCAACCTCTCCTATAAATACCCAAACCTTCAGAAATTAACCTAGATCGAAAGTTTCGCCGCCGCAAGCCTCTGTAACCATGAGAAATCAATCTAGGCCATCTCCGGCACCCTGCCGGAGGGGGCCCTCATCCCGAAGGGCATGGAGAAGGATCCTGGAGGGGCCATCATCACCATGAAGGCCAAGGACCAGAGGGGGGACCTCTCCCCATCCAGGGGAGGCCATGGAGGAGGAAGCACAAGGGGGAGAACCTCTCCTCCTCTCGCCACCGGTGGCGCCGGAGTGACATCGAGAGGGGAATCATCGCCGCGGTGATCGTCTTCATCAACATCACCATCATCATCACCATCCTCATCTCTTTTACGCGGTCCACTCTTCCGCACCCCGCTGTAATCCCTACTTGAACATGGTGCTTTATGCCACATATTATAATCCAATGATGTGTTGCCATCCTGTGATGTTTTGAGTAGATATCCTTTGTCTTTGGGTTGATTGATGATCTAGATTGGTACGAGTTGTATGTTTTATTTTGGTGTTGTCCTATTTTGCCCTCCATGTCGTACAAGCATGAGGGTTTCCCGCTGTAGGGTGTTGCAATACGTTCATGATTCACTTATAGTGGGTTGCTTGAGTGACAGAAGCATAAACCCGAGAAGGGGGGTGTTGCGTATGGGATAAAGGGGACTTGATGCTTTAATGCTATGGTTGGGTTTTACCTTAATGATCTTTAGTAGTTACGGATGCTTGCTAGAGTTCCAATCATAAGTGCATATGATCCAAGAAGAGAAAGTATGTTAGCTTATGCCTATCCCTCATATGAAATTGCAATGACGACTATCGGTCTTGTTAACAATTACCTAGGACAGTTCCGCACATCGACCCATCATTATCCCATACTCGCTATTTATAATATTTAGTAATATATTCTAACTTTATGATAACAGCACTTACTTTTATATTTTAGCTCTCCGATACCATGCAAAGTTATCATCTTCATACCCACAACGTAGTTTTATTTCTCGTTTCTAGTAGGAAGCAAACGTTCGGTGTACGTAGAGTCGTATCAGTGGCAGATAGGGCTTGAGAGAATATTGATCTTACCTTTAGCTCCTTATGGGTTTGACACTCCATACTTATCACTTCCACCATTGGGAATTTCTATGATGATTCCCTGCACTTGGGGATTATGAAGCTCTTTTCTGGCGCCGTTGTCGGGGAGCAATAGCGTGGGGTTGATATTCTCGTGTGTGCTTGTTTGCTTTCTTCACTAAGTAGATTTTGTTTTTCCTTTTTTGTTTCTGTTTAGTTGGGGGTGAAACATAAAAAATAAATAAATAATGAAAATACAAAAAAATTAATTGCCTCTCATGCCTAAAAACTTTTTCAATAAGAGAAGTGATTGGAAGATTATGCATTGAAGAAATGAGGGTCGACCTTGAGAACTTGTGTTCATGCTCATGGAAACAATATAAAAAATTTCATGGAAGCTTCTCTGAAAATAATTATCCCATTATATATATATATATATATATATATCCATTGTATTATAAAAATAATGTGCCAAGCTTCGGTTTTAGGATGATTAGATTGCTTGTTTACTATGTTCAGTACAAAAACAGAAACTTTGGCTATAGCGCGTGATTTTACATTTTTTACTGGAAAGTCAAATGGGTCTGAAACCTTTTGAACATTACTTTTGTACAAATTTTTTAAATTGTCATATTTCTTTAGAATTTTTTGGAGTTACATAAGTATACTGAACTTCCAGATTACTACATACTGTCCTGTTTTTGACAGATTACGTTTTCTATGTGTTGATCGCTTATTTTGATGAATCTATGGGTAGTATTGGGGGTATGAACCATGATGAAGTTGGAATAAAGTAGATATAGTTCTAATATGAAATTGGAATGAATTTGCAACGGTACCTAAAGGTAGTGATTTGATTTATTATACTAACGGATCTCACAAAGTTTTTGTTAAAGTTTTGTATGGATGAAGTGTTCATAGAACGAGGAGTTACCGATGTGAGAAGAATAAAGAGAGGAAAGAGCTCAAGCTTGGGGATGCCCAAGGCACCTCAAGTAAATATTTCAAGGATACTCAAGTATCTAAGCTTGGGGATGCCTCGGTTGGCATCCCATCCTTCTTCTTCAACAATTATCGGTATACCTCGGTTTTTGTTTTGTTCACATAATTTGTGTCCTTTGTGTTTTTGTTTTTCCTTTAAGAACCATGCTAGTATGAGATAGCACATTATTGATTTATATAATACTTCGTGTGCTTCACTTATATCTTTTAAGTATGATCTTATAGAATTGCTTTTTGTGCTTCACTTAAATCTTTTGAGTATGGTTTTATAGAATGCTTCGTGTGCTTCACTTATATGTTTTGAGCTTGGATATTAGTTAGTCTATATTAATTGTAGAATGCTCCATGAACTTCACTTATATCTTTTGGAGTATGAATAATACTATCATCTAAAGTGGATTTAGAAGAAGTTTGCTCCCACTATTCCGAATGAGGAGAATTTTGCTTATGTGGAGAGTAGTAAAATTTCTATGCTTATAGATCATGAAAATAATGATTTATATGATGGTTATATTATTGAACTCATTCATGATGCTATTGAAAATTATTATGAGGGAGGAATACATGCTTGTAGGAGTTGCAATAATATTAAGTTTCCTCTCTATGTGCTTAAAGTTTTGAAGTTATACTTGTTTTGCCTTCCTATGGTAGTTGATTCTTGTTCCCATGAATTGTGTGCTCACAAAATCCCTAGGCATAGGAAGTGGATTAGGTTTAAATGTGATAGTCATATTCTTCATGATGCCCTCTTTATGTTTCAATTCTTATCTTTTATGTGAGCATCATTGAAATCATCATGGCTAGCTAAAAGGCATTAAAGAAAAGCGCTTGTTGGGAGACAACCCAATATTTACCCTTATTGTTTTTGTGTGTTCTTGTGATTAAGCTACTGTATTAATCATGTATTGTAGCTTTTGTTTCAATAAAGTGCCAAGTAAGACCTTTGGGAAGACTTGGGTGAAAATTCATGTGATCTTGCTGAAAAAACAGAAACTTTGCGCTCACGAGATTAGCTATCATTTTTTTACAGAAGAGTGCGATTGAGTTGATTCTTTTTTCAGAAGATTAATAGATAAATTCCTAACGTCCACCATTTTATTTCATAATTTTTGGAGTAGCAGAAGTATGGTTGGTGTTCAGATCATTACAGATTGTTCTATTTCTGACAGATTCTGTTTTCATTGCATAGTTTGCTTGTTTTCTAGTTTCTATGGCTTATATTTCTCAATATAAATTGTAGAAATGATTTGGTACAGTAGGCATTGTGGGAGAACAATTATGAACCTTGTCTTTGACAGTACCAAAGTGAATTGTTTACTCTTTATCATACTAACCTATCTCACGAAGTTCCGTTAAGTTTTGTGTGATTGAAGTTTTCAAACTTTGGGTGAGATATCGATATGAGGAGTGGAAAGACCCTAAGGTTGGGGATGCCCAAGGCACCCCAAGGTAATATTCAAGGAAGACTCAAGCGCCTAAGCTTGGGGATGCCCCGGAAGGCATCCCCTCTTTCGTCTTCAAAACTATTGGTATACCTTACTCGGAGCTACATTTGTATTCATCACATGTGTGTTTTGCTTGGAGCATATTTTCAATTTTACTTGCTGTTTGAATAAAATCATTGGATCTGAAATCTTGAATGAAAAAGAATCTTCCCATGGCTAGTTAATTATTTGACTACTTAGTGTTCTTCACTTATATCTTTTTGGAGTAGTTTGTCATATACTCACGTGCTTCACATATATCCTATGAGTAAATGGTTGAATGAATTGAATATCATAAATCTGAATTTATATATGTTTCATATGCTTATAACACGGGAGTAATGACTTCACACATAATAAGTATAGGTAGTAAACTTATTGAAAGTTAGCAAACGCAGAATTGGTCACTTGAACAATTCATGAAAGAATATTGAAGGAAGAGAGATTTGACATATAAATATACTATCTTGGACATCTTTTGCAATTGTGAGCACTCATTAAAATATGACATGCTAAAAGGTTGATGTTGGACAAGGAAGACAACTTAATGGGTTATGTTTTCCTATATCCGAAATGTTATATTGTCTTGGATCATCCAACATGTTGAGCTTGCCTTTTCCCTCTCATGTTAGCCAAATTCTTTGCACCAAGTAGAGATACTGCTTGTGCTTCCAAATATTCCTTAAATCAGTTTTGCCATGAGAGTCCACTATACCTACCTATGGATTGAGTAAGATCCTTCAAGTAAGTTGTCATTGGCACATGCAATAAAAATTGCTCTCTAAATATGTATGATCTATTAGTGCGAAGAAAAATAAGCTTTATACGAACTTGTGATAGGGAAGAAATAAAGGCGACGGACTGCATAATAAAGGTCTTTATCACAAGAGGCAATATAAAGTGACGTTCTTTTGCATTAAGATTTTGTGCATTAAACCATAAAAGTGCATGACAACCTCTGCTTCCAGCTGCGAAGGGCCTATCTTTTACTTTTACCTTCTACCCTTAATACAAGAGTCACGGTGATCATCACCTTTCCTTTTTACACTTTTTCCTTTGGCAAGAACTTTGTGTTGGAGCGGTCCGGATGTATATATATATATATATATATATATATATATATATATTTATATTTATATATATATATATCCACTTGGATGTAGGTTTTCATAAATTATTATTGTTGACATTACCCTGGAGGTAAAATGTTGGGAGGCGAAACTATAAGCCCCTATCTTTCTCTGTGTCCGATTAAAACTTCGAACCCATTAATATCACATGAGTATTAGCAATTGTGAAAGACTAAATGATAGTTGAGTATGTGGAGTTTGTTGAATCAAAGCTCTTGCATAGACTCTTCCCGAAAATAAGATGAATTGCAATTGTTTGATGACTAAGAGCACAGTTTGTTAGTTCTCAAGAAAGTTTATGATCTATACTTTAACATGTGAATAGCTTGTTACTTGATCATGAGAAGTTTTATGAGTTGAGGTACTATTATTATATATAATGATGCTAGAAAAAGGGATTGGAACTATCATTGATCAAATTTATGCACTTGCTAGCATTCACACTTCATAAATTATTTCTTTTATCATTTACCTCCTCGAGGACGAGCAGGAATTAAGCTTGGGGATGCTGATACGTCTCCAACGTATCTATAATTTATGAAGTATTCATGCCTTTTTTACAATAGTTTATATGATTTTGGTATGATTTGATTAGAACTACCCGGACTGATGCTGTTTTCAGCAGAACTACTGTGGTGTTGTTTTTGTGCAGAAATAAAAGTTCTCGGAATGCGATGAAAATCAACGGAGATTTTTTCTAGAAAATATAAAAAATACAGGAACAAAAATCTATCGGAGGGGAGTCCCGTGGGCCCCACGAGGGTGGGGCGCGCCCACCCCCTAGGTGCGCCCCTGTGCTCGTGGACTACCCGTGGGGCCCCCTGACTTGTTCTCGACACCAACCTCTCCTATAAATACCCAAACCTCCAGAAATTAACCTAGATCGGAAGTTCCGCCGCCGCAAGCCTCTGTAGCCATGAGAAATCAATCTAGGCCCTCTCTGGCACCCTGCCAGAGGCGGCCATTGCTACCTCTTGAGCACTGTGTTGGTTTTCTCTTGAAGAGGAAAGGGTGATGCAGTAAAGTGGCGTAAGTATTTCCCTCGGTTTTTGAGAACCAAGGTATCAATCCAGTAGGAGGTCACGCTCGAATCCCACGCACCTACACAAACAAATAAGAACCTCGCAACCAAGACAATAAAGGGGCTGTCAATCCCTTCACGGTCACTTACGACAGTGAGATCTGATAGATATGATAAGACAATATTTTTGGTATTTTTATGATAAAGAGAAATAAAGATGCAAAGTAAAATAAACGGCAATAGAAATAACTAAGTGTTGGAAGATTAATATGATGGAAGATAGACCCGGGGGCCATAGGTTTCACTAGTGGCTTCTCTCAAGAGCATAAGCATTACGGTGGGTAAAGGAATTACTGTCGAGCAATTGATAGAATTGAGCATAGTTATGAGAATATCTAGGTATGATCATGTATATAGGCATCATGTCCACGACAAGTAGACCGAAACGATTCTGCATCTACTACTATTACTCCACACATCGACCGCTATCGAGCATGCATCTAGAGTATTAAGTTCATAAGAACAGAGTAATGATTTAAGTAAGATGACATGATGTAGAGGGATAAACTCATGCAATATGATATAAACCCCATCTTTTTATCCTCGATGGCAACAATACAACACGTGCCTTGCCGCCCCTGCTGCCATTGGGAAAGGACACCGCAAGATTGAACCCAAAGCTAAGCACTTCTCCCGTTGCAAGAAAGATCAATCTAGTAGGCCAAACCAAACTGATAATTCGAAGAGACTTGCAAAGATAAACCAATCATACATAAAAGAATTCAGAGGAGATTCAAATATTGTTCATAGATAAACTTGATCATAAACCCACAATTCATCGGATCTTGACAAACACACTGCAAAAGAAGATTACATCGAATAGATCTCAAGAAGATCGAGGAGAACTTTGTATTGAGATCCAAAGAGAGAGAAGAAGCCACCTAGCTAATAACTATGGACCCGTAGGTCTGAAGTAAACTACTCACACATCACCGGAGAGGCCATGGAGTTGATGTAGAGGCCCTCCGTGATCAATGCCCCCTCCGGCGGAGCTCCGGAAAATGCCCCAAGATGGAATCTCTCGGGTACAGAAGGTTGCGGTGGTGGAATTAGGTTTTTGTGGTGCTCCTGGATGTTTGGGGGGTACGTGGATATATATAGGAGGAAGAAGTACGTCGGTGGAGCAACAAGGGGCCCACAAGGGTGGAGGGCGCGGCCCTTGCCTTGTGCCCTCCTCGATCGTTTCTTGATGCCCACTCCAAGTCTCCTGGACCATGTTTGTTGAGAAAATCACGTTCCCAGAGGTTTCATCCTGTTTGGACTCCGTTTGGTATTCCTTTTCTTCGAAACCCTAAAATAGGCAAAAAAACAACAATTTGGGCTGGGCCTCCGGTTAATAGGTTAGTCCCAAAAATGATATAAAAGTGTAAAATAAAGCCCATTAACATCCAAAATAGATAACATAATAGGATGGAGCAATAAAAAATTATAGATACGTTGAAGACGTATCAAGCATCCCCAAGCTTAATTCCTGCTCGTCCTCGAGTAGGTAAATGATAAAAGAAGAATTTTGATGTGGAATGCTTTCTAACATATTTCTCAATGTACTTTTTTTCTTTATTGTGGCATGAATGCTCAGATCTGAAAGATTCAAGATAAAAGTTTAATATTGACATAAAAAATAATAATACTTCAAGCATGCTAACTAAGCAATTATGTCTTCTCAAAATAACATGGCCAAAGAAAGTTATCCCTACAAAATCATATAGTCTGGCTATGCTCTATCTTCACCACACAAAAATATTTAAATCATGCACAACCCCGATGACAAGCCAAGCAATTGTTTCATACTTTTGACGTTCTCAAACCTTTTCAACTTTCACGCAATACATGAGCGTGAGCCATGGATATAGCACTATAGGTGGAATAGAATATGATGGTGGAGGTTGTGTGGAGAAGACAAAAAGGAGAAGATAGTCTCACATCAACTAGGCGTATCAACGAGCTATGGAGATGCCCATCAATAGATATCAATGTGGGTGAGTAGGTGAGGGAGTCCTAGATTAGGAGGTGTTCGGATAGCCGGACTATACCTTCAGCCGGACTCCTGGACTATGAAGATACAAGATTGAAGACTTCGTCCCGTGTCCGGAAGGGACTTTCCTTGGCGTGGAAGGCAAGCTTGGCGATACGGATATGCAGATCTCCTACCATTGTAACCGACTTTGTGTAATCCTAACCCTCTCCGGTGTCTATATAAACCGGAGGGTTTTAGTCCATAGGACAACATACACAACAACAATCATACCATAGGCTAGCTTCTAGGATTTAGCCTCTTCGATCTCGTGGTAGATCTACTCTTGTACTACCCATATCATCAATATTAATCAAGCAGGACGTAGGGTTTTACCTCCATCGAGAGGGCCCGAACCTGCGTAAAACTTCGTGTCCCTTGCCTCCTGTTACCATCCGGCCTAGACGCACAGTTCGGGACCCCCTACCCGAGATCCGCCGGTTTTGACACCGACATTGGTGCTTTCATTGAGAATTCCTCTGTGTCGTCACTGTCAGGCTTGATGGCTCCTACGATCATCAATGGCGATGCAGTCCAGGGTGAGACCTTCCTCCCCGGACAGATCTTCGTCTTCGGCGGCTTTGCACTGCGGGCCAATTCACTTGGCCATCTGGAGCAGATTGAAAGCTATGCCCCTGGCCGTCAGGTCAGATTTGGAAGCTTAAACTACACGGCTGACATCCGCAAGGACTTGATCTTCGACGGATTCGAGCCACTGCCGAGCGCGCCGCACTGTCACGACGAGCATGATCTAGCTCTGCCGCCGAACAGTGCCCTGGAGGCTGCACCCGCATCGGCTTCGGCCCTTACTTCGGAGCCAACTGCGCCGATCGAGGATGGGTGGTTGGACGCCGCCTCGGGGGCTGCGATCCCAATGGCGATCGAGCTGAACACCAGCCCCGCACTCTGCGAGACTCGTGACTCCAAGGAGCCGGACTCCAAACCCTCCGCGCCCCTGCCGATCGAATCCGATTGGGCGCCGATCATGGAGTTTACTGCCGCGGACATCTTTCAGCACTCGCCTTTCGGCGATATTCTGAAGACACTGAAGTCTCTCTCTTTATCAGGAGAGCCCTGGCCGGATTACGGTCAGCAAGGTTGGGATTCGGACGATGAAGAAATTCAAAGCCCACCCACCACCCACTTTGTAGCCACTATCGACGACTTAACCGACATGCTCGACTTCGACTCCGAAGACATCGACGGTATGGACGCCGATGAAGGAGACGATGAACAACCAGCGCCTATCAGGCCCTGGAAAGCCACCTCGTCATATGACATATACATGGTGGACACCCCAAAAGAAGGAGATGGTGATGGAACAACGGAGGATGACCCCTCCAAGAAACAGCCTAAGCGCCGACGTCAGCGGCACCGCTCAAAATCCCGCCAAAACAAATACGGTGATTCCAGCACGGGAGATAATAATACTTCGGAAAGTGCCGAAGAAAACCCCCTCCAGCAAGATTTAGCACAGGAGGATGGAGAAACCAGCCCTCATGAGAGAGCAGCAGACAGAGAGGTCGAGGACGATAATTATATGCCTCCCTCCGAAGACGAGGCAAGCCTCGACGACGATGAATTCGTCATGCCAGAGGATCTCGTCAAGCAAGAGCGTTTTCAACGCATGCTTATGGCCACGGCAAGAAGCCTCAAGAAAAAACAGCAACAACTTAGAGGTGGTCAAGATTTGCTAGTCGACAGATGGACTGAAGTCCATGTGGCCGAAGAGCATAAACTCGAACGCCCCTCCAAGAGCTACCCAAAGCGCAGGTTGCTACCCCGATTAGAGGAGGAAGAACTTGATGCGGCCAACCGGCCACCTCGTGGCCGTGACAGAGAGGCCTCTCGGCCCTCCACTCAAGCCGCACCCTGTACCAACGCACGGGAATATGCGCCGGACTTACGAGATATGTTGGAGGACAAGGCAAGGCAAACAAGATCGATCTACGGATCGCGTGGGCGCCCCATGGCCCGAGACGGTAACCGTCATGCCGACCACAAATTCGGCAGGGCCGAACACAGCAGACAAAGCTCATTGGAGCTACGTCGTGATATAGCCCAGTACAGAGGCGCCGCACACCCACTATGCTTCACAGACGAAATAATGGATCATCAAATCCCCGAGGGTTTAAAACCCGTAAACATCAAATCATATGATGGCACAACAGATCCTGCGGTATGGATCGAGGATTATCTCCTTCATATCCACATGGCCTGCGGCGATGATTTCCACGCCATCAAATACCTCCCACTCAAGCTTAAAGGACCAACTCGACATTGGCTTAACAACTTGCCAATAGGATCAATCAGTTGTTGGGAGGACCTCAAGGCCGCATTCCTTGACAATTTCCAAGGCACTTATGTGCGACCCCCAGGCGCCGATGACCTAAGTCACGTAATTCAGCAGCCAGAGGAATCGGCCAGGCAATTCTGGACACGGTTCCTAACAAAGAAAAATCAAATAGTCGACTGTCCGGACGATGAGGCCCTAGCAGCCTTCAAGCACAATATCTGTGACGAGTGGCTTGCCCGGCACCTTGGACAGGAAAAGCCGAAGTCTATGGCAGCACTCACGACACTCATGACCCGCTTTTGCACGGGAGAAGACAGCTGGTTGCTTGTAGCAACAATATGACCAAGAACCCTGGTAATTCGGATACCAGGGACAGTAGTGGCAGGTTGCGTCGCAACAAGCAGAAGCGCCGCATTAACGGCGACAATATTGAGGATACGACAGTTAATGCCGGATTCAGAGGCCCTAATTCCGGTCAGCGGAAAAAGCCATTCAAAAGGAATCCTAGGGGCCCGTCCAGTTTGGACCGAATACTCGACCGCTTATGCCAGATATATGGCACCGCCGAAAAGCCGGCCAATCACACCAACAGGGATTGTTGGGTGTTCAAGCAAGCAGGCAAGTTAAATGCCGAAAATGAAGACAAGGGGATGCATAGCGATGACGACGAGGAGCCCCGGCCGCCGAACAATAGTGGACAGAAGGGTTTTGCCCCACAAGTGCGGACGGTGAACATGATATACGCAACCCACGTCCCCAAAAGGGAGCGGAAGCACGCGTTAAGGGACGCATACGCGGTAGAGCCAGTCGCCCCAAAGTTCAACCCATGGTCCTCCTGCCCGATCACCTTTGATCGAAGGGACCATCCCACTAGCATCTGTCATGGCGGATTCGCCGCATTGGTTCTAGACCCAATTATTGACGGATTTCATCTCACTAGAGTCCTTATGGACGGCGGTAGCAGCCTGAACCTGCTTTACCAGGATACAGTGCGGAAATGGGCATAGATCCCTGGAGGATTAAGCCCACCAAAACGACCTTTAAAGGCGTAATACCAGGTGTAGAGGCCAACTGTACAGGCTCAGTCACACTTGAAGTGGTCTTCGGATCTCCTGATAATTTCCGAAGCGAGGAGTTAATCTTCGACATAGTCCCATTCCGCAGTAGCTATCACGCACTGCTCGGGCGAACCGCATTCGCCAAGTTCAATGCGGTACCACACTACGCATACCTTAAGCTCAAAATGCCAGGCCCTCGAGGAGTAATTACAATCAATGGAAACACCAAACGCTCCCTCCGAACGGAGGAGCACACAGCAGCCCTTGCAGCAGAAGTACAAAGCAGCCTCTCTAGGCAGTTCTCCAGTCCGGCCATTAAACGACCGAACACCGTCAAGCGTGCCCGGAGTAACCTACAACAGGACCGCCTGGCACGACCCGAGAAGGCGTAGCAATGTGGCCCCAAACCTAGCCCTCGCAAAAATGCGATACCAGTACTTCGCGTACATAACTACGCTCTAGAAATACCATGGGTACAGGGGGAGGTGCACCATCACGGCATGCCCGAAACACGGCTTAAACCGCACCAGGGGCTGCCGTCTTTTTAATTTTCTCTTACTTTCAGGACTCCACTCTTCGGAAGGCCTGTTCGGCAGTTCAATTGCTGCACAAACGATGCAAGAACCAGGGAAGCAGACAAGCCATGCCGCATTACGGAACTCCCAGGTGGTCTCTATCATGAGCAGTATACCTGTTTCGCATACTATTCCGCAGCTTGCCCCTGGAACGGACATGTTACATAGTCCAACCTTTTGCTTATCGCATTATTTGTATCGTTCTTCTTTGACCGCAGCCCTCTTTAATAAATAATGCATAGCTTTCGTCTATTTTTGCATTACTCTTTTTTAATATATGTTCCTTAAGGACATGTTGCATCCGTACACTTTGGTACGACCAAAATACGCCAGGGGCTTTAGTACCCCTCAATATGGTGTGAGAAGTCCGAACACTTTAACAAGTGCGGCACCCCGAACTTATAGCATTATATGCATCGGCTCCGAATCATGTCTTGGGTCAATAGTTGGGTTTGCCCGGCTCCTATGTTTTGGTGCCTTATGTTCCGCTATATCGGCTAAGGTAGCACTAGGAGAACCACTGCGATTGTGCCCCAGTTGAGCTGGGTCGAGCACCTCAGTGGAGAAAGCTAAAACTGACTGTCATGATGAAGCGAGAGCTGGTCACTGTTCGAGAGGTTTTTCGAGTCCCTAAAGACTTATGCCGCTTAGAGCGAGGAGCCGGCTCTATCCGGCCAAGGCGTGGATAGCGCCCCGAACTCGCTCTTCTGAATACCAGGGGCTTCGCCGAAATATAAAATTATAGAATTCTATGGCTAAGTGAGAGTGTTCACGCATTATAGTCCGATTGCCTTGTTCGTTGGGCTGAGCGCCTCCCTCGAAGGACCCAAACATGGGAAAAAGAGCGCTCAGGTTTATCCCCGAACACCCCAGCACTAGCGGCACGGGAGCAGAAGCCAACGACTTGCCATCTCTCAGAATTGATAAACAGCCGCACAGAAGGTAATATTTTAAATTCCAACAGCATTGCTTAGCACATATGAACAAGTTTCAGCGCACAGGACAAAACAAGCAAGTTTCACTCAAAAATTACATCCCTAGAACATTCATCCGCCACAAGGCAGGCACCCTTCAGAACATCCTTATAATAATTCTCAGGCTTGCCATGCTCTTTCCCCGGTGGTGGCCCGTCCTTCACAAGCTTCTCAGCATCCAGCTTGCCCCAGTGAACCTTAGCACGGGCAAGGGCCCTACGGGCACCTTCAATGCAGATGGAGCGCTTGATGACTTCGAGCCTTGGACAGGCCTCCACCAGCCGCCGCACTAGCCCGAAATAGCTCCCAGGCAGAGCCCCTCCAGGCCACAGCCGAACTATGAGGCCCTTCATGGCCTATTCGGCCGCCTTGTGGAGCTCGACCAGTTGCTTCAGCTGGTCGCTCAGGGGCACGGGGTGTCCGGCCTCAGCATACTGAGACCAGAACACCTTCTCTGTCGAGCTGCCCTCATCGGCTCGATAGAATGCGGCGGCATCGGACACACTCAAGGGAAGACCTGCGAACGCTCCTGGAGAGCTCCGGATTCGGGTAAGTAACAAGTAACTCACGTTTATGTGTTTGCTTTGCATAAAAAATGCCTAACCCGCCGCTATCTTCTTCACCTCATCCAACTCTTGGAGGGTCTTCTGGGATTCGGCCTTGGCAAACTTGGCATTTTCAATAGCCACCGCGAGCTCGGACGCTCGCGTCTTTGAGTCAAGCTCCAAACTCTCATGTTTTTCCATGAGAGCCTGGAGCTCTTGCTGTACCTTGCCAACCTCAGCCTCATACTTCTCCCGCTCGGTGCGCTCTGTGGCCGCCCTCTTCTCGGCCTCGACCAGCGCTTGCTTAAGGGTCGCCACCTCAGACGTGGCCCCTACAATAGCCATGATAATCCTGTCATTTTTTGCAATTGCACCTTTATATATATATATATATATATATATATATATATATATATTTAAACAAGGTATTTCTTACCTTCATTGTCCTCGAGCTGCTTCTTGGCACGCCCGAGCTCCTGCTCGGACCGCTCGAGGTTCTGCTTTAGCGTGTCCACTTCCGCAGTCAGTGCGGCGGACGCAAGCAGAGAAGCCTGCATATGCATATTGACTCCTTTTTGTTAGACTCCTGCGAATTTTATTTGATCCTCTATTTGGCTTTTCTTCCCGAACACCAAACAGAGCATCAGGGGCTACTGTCTATGCGGTAATATTATTTACACATTCTTTAATTACCTCAAAGCCTGTTAAAAGGCTAGTACAAGCTTCAGTCAGTCCTCTCTTGGCGGACTGAACCTTCTGGACCACCGCACTCATAATGGTGCGGTACTCCTCGTCGATGGAGGCGCCTTGGAGCGCCTCCAACAGATTGTCCGGCGCCTCCGGTTGGACGGGGGTCACCGGCACGGTGGGCTTGCTCCTCTTGGAAGGAGGTCCCCCGCCGGACTCTGGAACCTTTAAAGGTTCCGGAGCGGTGTCCGGCCTAGAGCCGGACTTGGAGCCCTGGGGGGTTTCATCCCCTTTACTCCTGGAGTCCGGGAGGTCGCCTTGCGGCGCCTCTAGGACCACCTCCTCCCGGCTTGGAACCTGTTGGGACAACACTTCGGTGTCGTCTGTAGGGCAGGGGGAGGAAGCCGTCGGAAGCGAGTTCACATCCGACGAGTCCAGTGAGCCGCTCGACGACGCATCGAGCCGGTCTTTGGGTGGGCTGCATAAACATATTCGACATAAGGGAAAGCTGTGCAATAAACAAATACTATGAATTACTCTGGTATCTGGATACTTACGATTTTGCCAGGGGCTTGGCCCTGGGCGGCCACTCCTCTCCGCCGTCGTCAGCGTCAGTGGAGTAGTCCGGAGGAAGGGTTTTCCCCTTCTTGGACCCTCCGGCCTCCCCAGAGAGGGCAGCCTTCCTTTTCTTCTCTCCTCCCGCTGGAGGGGGAGAGGTCTCTTCTTCTTCCTCCTCGTCTTCACGGGAGGAATGCGCCTCGGAACCGTCGGATGATGGATCCGACACCTCCTGGCGCCGGGCACTCTTTCGAGTCCCTGTGGCCTTTTCGCGACCTTCTTCTCGGGCACCACATAGGGTGCCGGAACCACCAGCCTCGCCAAGCGAGCGTCCGCTGGGCCTTCGGGCAAAGGAGCCGGACAGTTGATCTGTCCAGACGTCACCTGCCAATCCTGTCAAAGGTAAGGCAGCTTAGATCCCGCATGGAGTCAAACTATGAAAAATTGATACCCTATAAAAGGAAAAAAACAGCTTACCGCATGAGCGTGACGCTGCGTACTAAATCCGCGATCCTCGGTAGCGGATGCGGGGGCCTCGACGCCCTTGAAAAGCACCTTCCAGGCATCTTCGTACGTCGTGTCAAAGAGCCTGCTCAGAGTTTGGTGCCGCGCCGGGTCGAACTCCCACAGGTTGAAAGCCCATTGTTGACACGGGAGGATCGGGCGGATGATCATAACCTGGACTACGTTGACAAGTTTGAGCTTCTTGTCCACCAGGGTTTGGACGCATGTTTGGAGTCCGGTTAGCTCTCCTTTTTTACCCCACGACAGGCCCGTTTCCTTCCAGGAGGTGAGCCGCGTAGGGGGTCCGGATCGAAACTCGGGGGCTGCGACCCATTCGGGGTCGCATGGCTCGGTGATGTAAAACCACCCCGATTGCCACCACTTTAGGGTCTCCACAAAGGGGCCCTCGGGCCATAAGACGTTGGCCATCTTGCCCACCATGGCGCCTCCGCACTCCGCCTGGTTGCCGCGCACCACCTTCGGCTTGACATTGAAAGTCTTGAGCCATAGGCCAAAATGGGGGCGGATGTGGAGGAAAGCCTCGCACACGACGATAAACGCCGAGGTGTTGAGGACAAAGTTTGGGGCCAGATCGTGGAAATCCAGGCCATAGTAGAACATGAGCCCCTGGACAAATGGGTGAAGAGGGAAGCCCAGTCCGCGGAGGAAATGGGGGAGGAACACCACCCTCTCATGGGGCCTAGGGGTGGGGATGAGCTGCCCCTTTTCGGGAAGCCGGTACGCAATGTCGTTAGACAAGTATCCGGCCTTCCTCAATTTTTTGATGTGTCCCTCCATGACGGAGGAGACCATCCACTTGCCTCCCGCTCCAGACATGGCTGGAGAAGGTTGAGGTGGGGAGTGCAGACTTGGGCGCTGGAGCTCGAGTGCGCGAGAATGGATAAGCAAGGGAGGAAGAAGGCATAGGTGAAAGGTGGATCCTTATCCCCTTATATGGGTGGACGCAACTATGTGTCCCCACCAGCCTGGTAAAACTCGCTTATCTCCAAGCGCTGCAATCAATGGCGCGGTTGGGTTACCCACGCCCGTATTGATGAGAATCCCGGAATAAGGGGACACAATCTCTGCTTTAACAAGACGTGCCGAGGAAACCGCCTCGCATGACGCGCTGAGGTGGGATAATGAAACGACTCGGATAAAGGCTTGGTCGTGGTGTGCCACACTACAGAATACGTCAGCAGATTAGATTTGTGTAAATATTATTCTCTCTATGGCAATATGTGGAAACTTATTTTGCAGAGCCGGACACTATCTTTGTGTTCAAAATCTTCTATGAAGTACTTGGAGGAGGAACCCGCCTTGCAATGCCGAAGACAATCTGCGCGTCGGACTCATCGTCATTTAAGCCTGGTTCAGGGGCTACTGAGGGAGTCCTGGATTAGGGGGTGTTCGGATAGCCGGACTATACCTTCAGCCCGACTCCTGGACTATGAAGATACAAGATTGAAGACTTCGTCCCGTGTCCGGAAGGGACTTTCCTTGGCGTGGAAGGCAAGCTTGGTGATACGGATATGCAGAGCTCCTACCATTGTAACTGATTTTGTGTAACCCTAACCCTCTCCGGTGTCTATATAAACCGGAGGGTTTTAGTCCGTAGGACAACATACATAACAACAATCATACCATAGGCTAGCTTCTAAGATTTAGCCGCTTCGATCTCGTGGTAGATCTACTCTTGTACTACCCATATCATCAATATTAATCAAGCAGGATGTAGGGTTTTACCTCCATCGAGAGGGCCCGAACCTGGGTAAAACTTCATGTCCCTTGCCTCCGGTTACCATCCGGCCTAGACGCACAGTTCGGGACCCCCTACCCGAGATCCGCCGGTTTTGACACCGACAGTAGGGATTGCCATGCAACGGATGCACTAGAGCTATAAGTATATGAAAGCTCAACGAAAGAAACTAAGTGGGCGTGCATCCAACTTGCTTGCTCATGAAGACCTAGGGCATTTTGAGGAAGCCCATCATTGGAATATACAAGCCAAGTTCTATAATGAAAAATTCCCACTAGTATATGAAAGTGATATCATAGGAGACTCTCTATCATGAAGATCATGGTGCTACTTTGAAGCACAAGTGTGGAAAAAGGATAGTAGCATTGTCCCTTCTCTCTTTTTCTCTCATTTTTTTGGTTGGGCCTTTTTTTGGCCTCTTTTTTTCGTCCGGAGTCTCATCCCGACTTATGAGGGAATCATAGTCTCCATCATCCTTTCCTCACTTGGGACAATGCTCTAATAATGATGATCATCACACTTTATTTACTTACAACTCAAGAATTACAACTCAATACTTAGAACAAAATATGGCTCTATGTGAATGATGTTGGGGAACGTAGTAATTTAAAAAAAATTCCTACGCACACGCAAGATCATGGTGATGCATACCAACGAGAGAGGAGAGTGTTGTCTACGTACCCTCGTAGACCGACAACGGAAGCGTTGACACAACGTAGAGGAAGTAGTCGTACGTCTTCCCGATCCGACCGATCCAAGTACCGAACGTACGGCACCTACGAGATCTGCACACGTTCAACTCGGTGACGTCCCTCGAGCACCGATCCAGCAAAGTGTTGAGGGAGAGTTTCGTCAGCACGACGGCATGATGACGGTGATGATGTTCTACCGACGCAGCGCTTCACCTAAGCACCACTACGATGTAACCGAGGTGGAATATGGTGGAAGGGGGCACCGCACATGGCTAAGGAACGATCACGAAGATAAACTTGTGTGTCTATGGGGTGCCCCCCACCCCCGTATATAAAGGAGTGGAGGAGGGGAGAGGGCCAGCCCCTATGGCGCGCCCTATAGGAGTCCTACTCCCACCGGGAGTAGGATTCCTCCCTTCCCTAGTTGGAGTAGGAGAGGAAGGGAAGGAGGAGTAGGAGAGAAGGAAAGGGGGGGCGCACCCCCCAAACCTTCTCCAATTCGGCCTCCTGCCCAAAGGGGGCGCACCAGCCCCTTGTGAGCTGGTGTGCTTCCTTCTTATGGCCCATAAGGCCCATAACTTCTCCCGGGGGGTTCCGGTAATCTCCCAGTACTCCGGAAAAATGCCTAAACCACTTGGAACACTTCCGATGTCCAAACATAGTCATCTAATATATCAATCTTTACGTCTCGACCATTTCGAGACTCCTCGTCATGTCCCCGATCTCATCTGGGACTCCGAACAACCTTCGGTACATCAAAACACAAAAACTCTTATTACGGTCGTCACCGAACTTTAAGCGTGCGGACCCTACGGGTTCGAGAACTATGTAGACATGACCGAGACACGTCTCCGGTCAATAACCAATAGTGGAACCTAGATGCTCATATTGGCTCCCACATATTCTACGAAGATCTTTATCGGTCAAACTGCATAACAACATACGTTGTTCCCTTTGTCATCAGTATGTTACTTGTCCGAGATTCGATCGTCGGTATCTCAATACCTAGTTCAATCTCGTTACCGGCAAGTCTCTTTACTCGTTCCGTAACACATCATCCCGCAACTAACTCATTAGTTGCAATGCTTGCAAGTCTTATAGTGATGTGCATTACCGAGTGGGCCCAGAGATACCTCTCCGACAATCGGAGTGACAAATCCTAATCTCGAAATACGCCAACCCAACAAGTACCTTCGGAGACACCTGTAGAGCACCTTTATAATCACCCAGTTACGTTGTGACGTTTGGTAGCACACAAAGTGTTCCTCCGGTAAACGGGAGTTGCATAATCTCATAGTCATAGGAACATGTATAAGTCATGAAGAAAGCAATAGCAACAAACTAAACGATCAAGTGCTATGCTAACGGAATGGGTCAAGTCAATCACATCATTCTCCTAATGATGTGATCCCGTTAATCAAATGACAACTCATGTCTATTTTTTAGGAAACATAACCATCTTTGATTAACGAGCTAGTCAAGTAGAGGCATACTAGTGACACTCTGTTTGTCTATGTATTCACACATGTATTATGTTTTCGGTTAATACAATTCTAGCATGAATAATAAAAATTTATCATGATATAAGGAAATAAATAATAACTTTATTATTGCCTCTAGGGCATATTTCCTTCAAATGCCTCCGGCGGTGTACCGGGATGTGCAATGATGCATGAGTAACATGTATGAAGAATTATGAACGGTGGCTTTGCCACAAATACGATGTCAACTACATGATCATGTAAGCAATATGACAATGATGAAGCGTGTCATAATAACAGAACGGTGGAAAGTTGCATGGCAATATATCTCGGAATGGCTATGGAAATGCCATAATAGGTAGGTATGGTGGCTGTTTTGAGGAAGGTATATGGTGGGTTTATGGTACCGGTGAAAGTTGCGCGATACTAGAGAGGCTAGCAATGGTGGAAGGGTGAGAGTGCGTATAATCCATGGACTCAACATTAGTCATAAAGAACTCGCATACTTATTGCAAAAATCTATTAGTTATCGAAACAAAGTATTACGTGCATGCTCCTAGGGGGATAGATTGGTAGGAAAAGACCATCGCTTGTCCCCGACCGCCACTCATAAGGAAGACAATCAATAAATAAACCATGCTCCGACTTCATCACATAACGCTTCACCATACGTGCATGCTACGGGAATCACAAACTTCAACACAAGTATTTCTCAGATTCACAACTACTCAACTAGCATGACTCTAATATCACCATCTCCATATCTCAAAACAATTATCAAGTATCAAACTTCTCATAGTATTCAATGCACTTCTATGAAAGTTTTTATATTAAAGCAAATTTCCATGTTGTTCTAAAGGTCTCTCAAAATAATATAAGTGAAGCATGAGGGATCAATTATTTCTATAAAACAAAACCACCTCCGTGCTCTAAAAGATATAAGTGAAGCACTAGAGCAAAAACTATATAGCTCAAAAGATATAAGTGAAGCACATAGAGTATTCTAATAAATTTCAAATCATGTGAGTCTCTCTCAAAAGGTGTGTACATCAAGGATTATTGTGGTAAACTAAAAAGCAAATACTCAAATCATAGAAGATGCTCCAAGCAAAACACATACCATGTGGTGAATAAAAATATAGCTCCAAGTAAAGTTACCGATAGATGAAGACAAAAGAGGGGATGCCTTCCGGGGTATCCCCAAGCTTAGGCTTTTGGTGTCCTTGAATTTTACCTTCGATTGCCATGGGCATACCCAAGCTTAGGCTCTTGCCACTCATTGTTCCATAATCCATTAAATCTTTACCCAAAACTTGAAAACTTCACAACACAAAACTCAAAATAGAAAATCTCGTGAGCTCCGTTAGCGAAAGAAAACAAAACACCACTTCAAGATACTGTAATGAACTCATTATTTATTTATATTGGTGTTAAACCTACTGTATTCCAACTTCTCTATGGTTTATAAACTCTTTTACTAGCCATAGATTCATCAAAATAAGCAAACAACACATGAAAAACAGAATCTGTCAAAAACAGAACAATATGTAGTAATCTGTAGCTAACGCAAACTTCCGGAACCCCAAAATTCTAAAAGAAATTGCTGGACGTGAGGAATTTATCTATTAATAATCTTCAAAAAGAATTAACTAAATATCACTTTCCAAATAAAATGGCAGCAATTCTCGTGAGCACTAAAGTTTCTGTTTTTTACAGCAAGATCAAAAAGACTTTCCCCAAGTCTTCCCAACGGTTCTACTTGGCACAAACACTAGTTGAACACAAAAACACAACAAAAACAGAGGCTAGATAAATTATTTATTACTAAACAGGAGTAAAAAGCAAGTAATAAAAATAAAATTGGGTTGCCTCCCAACAAGCGCTATCGTTTAACGCCCCTAGCTAGGCAGAAAAGCTAGGATAGATCTAGGTATTGCCATATTTGGTAGGCAATCCATAAGTGGCTCTCATAATAGATTCATATGGTAATTTAATTTTCTTTCTAGGGAAGTGTTCCATGCCTTTCATTAACGGAAATTGGAATCTAATATTCCCTTCCTTCATATCAATAATTGCACCAATCGTTCTAAGGAAAGGTCCACCAAGAATAATAGGACATGAAGGATTACAATCTATATCAAGAACAATGAAATCTATGGGCACATAGTTCTATTTGAAACAATAAGAACATCATTAATTCTTCCCATATGTTTCTTAATAGTGGAATCTGCAAGGTGCAAGTTTAAAGAACAATCATCAAAATCACGGAAACCTAGCAAATCACACAAAGTTTTTGGAATCGTGGAAACACTTGCACCCAAATCACACAAAGCATAGCACTCATGATCTTTAATTTTAATTTTTATTGTAGGTTCCCACTCATCATAAAGTTTTCTAGGGATAGAAACTTCTAACTCAAGTTTTTCTTCATAAGATTGCATCAAAACATCAACAATATGTTTAGTAAAAGCTTTATTTTGACTATAAGCATGAGGAGAATTTAGCACGGATTGCAACAAGGAAATACAATCTATCAAAGAGCAATTATCATAATTAAATTCCTTGAAATCCAAAATAGTGGGTTCATTGATATCTAAAGTTTTGACCTCTTCAATCCCACTTGTACCAATTTTTGCATCAAGATCTAAAAACTCCGAATTTTTGGAACGCCTTCTAGGTAAAGGTGACTCATCTTCAGTCCCATCATTATCAAGATTCATATTGCAAAACAAAGATTTAATAGGAGACACATCAATAACTTTTAGATCTTCATCCTTATTATCATAAAAAAAATCCGGCTTAGCGGCCATCTTATTAACTAATGTGGCTTGCTTATCCGAAACTTCAGCAATTATTTTTTCGAGATGAGCAATCTGAGATTTCAAACCATAAAATTCCTTAGACATATCATTGAGCTCTTTATTTATATAACCCATAAAGCTTTTTTGTTCCTTAAGCTCGTTCCTAAAGAAATTATTATGCTCAAATTGTAAAGTCATAAAACTCCTAACATTGCTTTCGATCTCTTCTAACCTTTTAAGGTGAAGATCACCAAATCTAGGTAGAGCCATTGTGACAAGCAAGCAATCCAACACATGAGCAAACAAGAAGCAAGCAAAAAAGAGGCGAACTGGAAAAGAGGAGGGGAACGGAATGAGAGGGCGAAAGGAAAAGAGGGCAAAAAAACGACAAGGGTGAAGTGATGGAGAGGAAAACGAGAGGCAAATGGCAAATAATGAAATGCAATGGATAAGAGTTTGTGATTGGTACTTGGTAAGTCTTGACTTGTTCGTAGACTCCGGCAATGGTTCCAGAAATGGCTCATTGTCGGGAGTCAAATCTTGACTTGACTTGGCGCGAATCTCCTCGGCAACGGCACCAGAAATCCTTCTTGCTACCTCTTGAGGACTGCGTTGGTTTTCCCTTGAAGAGGAAAGGGTGATGCAGTAAAGTAGCGTAAGTATTTCCCTCGGTTTTTGAGAACCAAGGTATCAATCCAGTAGGAGATTGATGAAGCTATGTACCTAGGGTAGGGTCATAGGCCTGTCCTAGACACCCTTCCCTAGGACATCATCTTAAAGCCAGAAGCATTCAAGGGATATCATCATCCACTCGACTACAAGTCGTTCCACTCGGAAGATTCAAGGTCACTCGACCGCAACAATTGTCACTCGACAGACAGAAGACCTAAAGTCACTCTGCACGGCAACGGACAGACGTTTACTTCATAGACTTAATAGGCATTTATGTCCTTTAATTACTAGCGTTACCAGCAACGCCTCCTTCTTAATGTACTTTAAACCATTGGTAACGTGGACTGGCTGGGGTCCTAGCGCACTCTATATAAGCCACCCCCCTCCACTGGAACAAGGGTTCACACCGCCTGTAAACACACACATACATAATCCAGTCGACCGCCTCCGGGCACCGAGACGTAGGGCTGTTACTTCCTCCGCGAAGGGCGTGAACTCGTAAAACTCGTGTGTACAACTTCTCCATAGCTAGCATCTTGCCTCCTCATACCTACCCCCCATTCTACTATCAGTCTTAGATCCACGACAGTAGGCGCCCACCTTGGGGCAGGTGTCTTAGTGACTTCCTGGTGGAGTTGCAATTTTTCTGATTCTCATCATAATGGTTTCCGCCGGTGGACTGGTTGAGGGCCGCGAGATCTGTCTCGGCGCGCTCGTGTTCATCGCCGACGATTTCACCTGGCTCCTAGAAGCTCCACTCGATGTCGATGTGCTCCCCGTCCACGGGGCGACGCACTTTCGCGCGTGCGTCCGCGGCGTCCTTCTCCGGCAACCGTCGACCCAGTATCGGTCGGTTCCTATGGTGTCTTCATCCCCCGCCGCTCGCCGGCACAAGCGTTCCGGTCGGTCGCGGCTCCAGCGGTGGGTGAGGCACGCGGTGGCTCGCTAGTCAGCCACCTCACACGTCCCGGCTATCGAGCCCGACGAAACTCTCTATGGCCTGTTCGACCTGTCGACTGGATCCATCGAGACCGCATCTGAATGCGACATCAGCGATCCCGCGGCAGAAGTCTTGATGGTCGACGGACCACCCAGTCCTCCTGGCTTCCCCCGCAATGACGGTGGCGATGGCGGCGGCGATCCGTCGCGCGTTCACAAGGAGTACCGCCCCGAGCCTCTTTCATCGCAGCGGAGGGAAGAGCTTCGCCGCCGCAACATGGATGCACTTCACACTCCTATCATCGGAGAAACCCCCGAGGCCCAGGCCTTGGAGGAAGCGTGTCTAGCCAACTTGGCTGAGCGCACTCGACTAGAAAACCTGAAGCATGCACTCGATGAGCGTGCTCGATAGCGGATCCCCGAATCCAGTCTACGACAACTTTTTCCGCCTGAAGCTCAGGTATAACGCACTCCGATCCAAAATCTCACAGCCGCAACTAGAATAGCAGAGTCAATCCAGCCTTACCAGTCGGAGGCAGGCAGGGGTTTGATGCAGATCCGGGCCCTGCTTCGAGTAGCTGGAGAAATAATACAACAATATGTCAGTTGCGGAATAGGATTCATAGCAGGTCTGTGGTGGCGGACATGGTCCAGTCGGCTCACAGCCCAAGATCGCCTCCGCGGCGTGAGGGACGTGGGCACTAGCAGGATCAGTACAGGAACCGCGAGTAGTATGATCACCGACTCGACCACGATGACCGTCGTTGAGTGCCCACGCCTCCTCCGAGGAGTGGGTCATACGTGCCTCGACGGCAAGATGACAGGCGCCCCCACAGCGGCGAGCGAAGAGTACCAGTTGACCCAAGGGAGCCAGGCTTTGATGCAAGATCTATTCTCGTTCAAGGTCAGGTCGACAGGAACAGAGCGCATAGAGAAGGTCATGACAGAGACTATCCGACTGGCAGCAGAGTGCACGTTTCCGGTCTTGAGTGTTTCAGCAGAGCCATCAGGGCCGTAGTGATTCCTCCCAACTTTAGGTTGGCGACTGGAGTGAGCAAGTTCACCGGCGAGTCTAAACCTGACACTTGGCTTGAAGATTACGGAGTGGCTATGCAAATTGGTGGTGGCAATGATGAAGTAGCAATGAAGCATCTTCCTCTCATGTTGGAAGGCTCGGCCAGGGCATGGCTGAACTAGTTAGCGCCTGGTAGCATACACAGTTGGGAGGAACTCGCCAGAGTGTTTGTTAGAAGTTTTGAGGGTACTTGTAAGCGACCGGCAGGGTTGACAGAATTGCAGTCCTGTGTTCAGAAACCGAATAAGACTCTGAGAGACTATATCCAGAGGTGGATCACGTTACACCACACGGTGGAGAATGTGTCAGATCACCAAGCAGTTTGTGCCTTCAAGGAAGGCATCAAGTATCGGGAGTTGAATCTGAAATTCGGTCGGACAGGGGATATGTCCCCGACTCGGATGATGGAGATTGCCACCAAATACGCTAACGACGAAGAGGAAGACCGACTCCGGAGTGGCAAACACAAAATAGTCACCCAGGACACCGGTGGAGGTACTTCTAATCGGAAACAGAAACATAAGGCTGAGCTAGTGGCTCCTGGTGAGGCTTTGGTCGTAGCTCAAGGAAAGTTCAAGGGGAAGCCCAAAGGGCCCTGGACCCCCAAGAAAGTGAAAGATCAACCTGGAAATGACGTGTTAGTTTTGCTGTGTCACATTCACATCAAGAAGGACGAAGAGGGTAATCTGATTTATCCTAAACATACCACTCGACAATGTAGAGTTCTGATCCAACAGTTCCGAGAGAAACAATCCACTGAGAAGGAAAAAGAATCGGATAAAGGTGAAGATAAAGAAGAAGATGATGATGGTTTTCCGAACGTCAATTCCACTCTGATGATTTTTGCTGATGTTGAAAGCAAGAGTCAATCGAAAGTTATCAATAGAGAAGTGAACATGGTGGCTCCATCAACACCAAGTTATTTGAAGTGGTCTCAGACTGCCATCACATTCGACCAGTCAGATCACCTAGTGCGTATAGCCACCCCTGGGAGGCAAGCGTTGGTGGTTGACCCAGTTGTCGAGAGCACTCGACTGACCAAAGTGCTAATGGACGATGGCAGCGGCCTAAATCTCCTTTATGCTGAAACTTTGAAGGGAATGGGCATTCCGATATCCAAGCTTAGTGAAAGCAACATGAGTTTCCATGGCGTTATACCTGGCAAGAAGGCTGAGTCACTCGACCAAATCGCCCTTGATGTGGTTTTCGGTGATTCCAAGAATTACCGCAAAGAAAAGTTGACGTTTGAAGTAGTGGATTTCAAGAGTGCTTATCATGCCATTCTGGGTAGGCCTGCAGATGCACGTTTCATGGCTCGACCGTGTTACATGTACCTCAAATTGAAAATGCCTGGTCCCAGAGGAGTGATCACTATCACTGGCAATCGACAGAAAGCAGAAGAGTGCTTCCAAAAGGGCTCAAAAATTGTTGATGCACAAATGGCAGCAGTTGAAATGCAAGAATACCAGAAAAATGCGGATTCGAGTGATCTGCCGCGTTCCAAGAAGCCTACCACTGATTCTGCATTTCAGTCGTCCGGTGAAACCAAGCCGATTGATATTCACCCGACCGATCTGAATGTTGCTCCTACTCATATTTTGACAACACTCAACAGCAAATAGGAAGAAGCGCTCATCCAGTTCCTCCGTGAGAACTGGGACATCTTTGCATGGAAACCTTCTGACATGCCGGGTGTACCCAGGGGACTGGCTGAGCACCATTTGCGAGTCGACCCAGAAGTAGAACCAGTCAAGGAACAGCTCCGATGGTTCGCCGTCTAGAATAGAAAAGCAATTGGTGAGGAAGTGGCTTGGCTCCTGGCAGCTGAGTTCATCCGAGAGATTTACCACTCCGAGTGGCTCGCCAATGTTGTCATGGTCCCCAAGAAGGATGACTCACTTCGCATGTGCATTGACTTCAAGCATATCAATCGGGCCTGCCCGAAAGATCATTTTCCTCTCTCCCGCATCGACCAAATCGTCGACTCGACTGCGGAGTGTGAGCATTTGTATTTTTTGGACGCCTAATCTAGGTACCATCAGATCTGACTGTATGGACCCTATGAGATAAAAACAGCTTTCATCACCCCATTCAGGTGCTTTTTCTATGTCACCATGCCATTCGGTCTCAAGAATGCTGGGGCCACATTCATGCGGATGATTTAGAAGTGCCAGCTCACTCAAATCAGTCGGAATGTGGAAGCATACATGGATGACACTGTGGTCAAGTCGCGTAAAGGTTCCGACCTGCTGACTGACCTTGCTGAAACCTTTGCCAACCTGAGAAGATATGATATCAAGCTTAACCCATCAAAGTGTACTTTCGGAGTTCCTAGCGGAAAGTTACTCGGTTTCCTCATTTCCGAATGAGGGATCGATGAGAACCCTAGAGAAAGTTGGTGCTATACTTCGGATGAAGTGCCCTGTGCGCGTGCATGATGTCTAGAAGCTTATTGGTTATTCGGCTGCCTTGAGTCGATTCATCTCTCGCCTTGGTGAAAAGGCATTGCCTCTTTACCGACTGATGAAGAAATCGGGCAAGTTCGAGTGGACTCATGAAGCTGATGAAGTGTTTGCCGATCTCAAAGCCCTGCTTTCCACCCAGCCGGTGCTCGTTGCCCCAATTAGCAAAGAACCTTTACTGCTTTACATTACAACCACTGGACAAGTTGTCAGTACAGTACTCATAGTCGAGCGGGAAGAAGAAGAAAAAGCCTATAAAGTTCAGTGCCCAGTATACTATGTTTCTGAAGTTTTAACTCCATTCAAGCAAAGATATCCACATTATCAGAAGCTTGTTTATGGGATTTACATGACCACGAAGAAGGTTGCACATTATTTCTCTGATCACTCCATTACAGTCGTCAGCGACCCACCATTGTCGGAAATTCTGAACAACAGAGATGCAACTGGTCGAGTGGCAAAATGGGCGATTGAACTCCTTCCCTTGGATATCAAGTTTGAGGCAAAGAAAGCTATCAAGTCCCAGGCAATATCGAATTTCCTCGCCGAGTGGATCGAACAGCAACTGCCGACTCAGATTCACTCGGACCACTGGACCATGTTCTTTGATGGATCAAAGATGCTGAATGGTTCTGGTGCTGGGGTGGTATTAGTATCCCCCTGAGGCGACAAACTCCGTTATGTTCTCCAAATTCATTTTGATTCCTCCAACAATGAAGCTAAATATGAGGCACTTTTGTACTGGTTGCGTATGACCATTTCACTCGGCGTCCGTCACCTCATGGTCTACGACAACTCAGATTTGGTGGTGAATCAAGTGATGAAGGAGTGGGACATCAGAAGCCTAGCTATGACTGGATACTGCAATGCGGTGAGAAAGTTAGATAAGAAGTTTGAAGGGTTCGAACTCCATCAAATACCCCGACTGAAAAATCAAGCAGCAGATGATTTGGCGAAGATTGGTTCCAAGAGAGAAGCCATTCCCAGTAATGTGTTTTTGGAGCATATTCACACACATTCAGTCCAGGAAGATCCTTTCACTGAAAAGCCCCCGCAACCAAAGAGCGCCACTAATCCGACTGAAGTCGAAGTCCCAGCCGTGGTTGACTTGATCATGGAGGTTTTGGTCATCACTCTCGACTGGGTAGTGTCGTACATTGCGTACATCCTCAGAAGGAACTCCCAGAGGACGAAGGAAGAGGCCCGACAGATCGTCCGTCGATCCAAAGCTTTTACTGTGATAAGAGGACAGCTGTTCGGAGAAAGTGTAACTGGAGTCAGCCAGAAATGCATAACACCAGAGGAAGGTCGAGTGATCCTCAACGACATCCACTCGGGGACCTATGGTCACCATGCGTCCTCTCGGACCATTGTGGCCAAAGCATACCGAGCAGGATTTTATTGGCCACGGGCAAATGAGATGGCACAAGAAATAGTCGACAAATGCGAAGGTTGCCAGTTTTACTCCAACATGTCTCACAAGCCTGCGTCAGCCCTGAAGACCATTCGACTCGTTTAGCCCTTTGCTGTTTGGGGTTTGGACATGGTTGGACCTCTGAGAACAGGTAGGAGTGGCTTCACTCATGTACTCGTGGCAGTCGACAAATTCACAAAATGGATTGAAGCCAAACCTATCAAGAGTCTTGAAGCCAGTACTGCGATCAGTTTCATCAGCGAGTTAGCATTCAGATATGGTGTTCCGCACAACATCATCACTGACAATGGCTCGAACTTCAATTTGGATGAGTTCAGAGCCTTCTGTGCTTCCCAAGGCACTTGAGTCGACTATGCTTCAGTTGCCCACCCCTAGTCGAATGGACAAGCTGAAAGAGCAAACGGGTTGATCCTCAAAGGACTGAAACCCCGACTAATGCTGATCTCAAGCATGCGGCAGCGCCTGGGTCGATGAACTTCCGTCAGTACTTTGGGGTTTGAGGACGACTCCGAATCGGTCGACTGGTCGAACTCCATTCTTCTTGGTCTATGGAGCTGAAGCTGTGCTTCCGAGTGACTTGCTTCACAATGCACCCAGAGTCGAGCTCTTCACAGAAGATGAAGCAAAACAGGCTCGGCAAGACGCAGTTGATCTCCTAGAAGAGGAAAGAGAGATGGCTCTGATCCGATCGACCATTTATCAGCAAGACCTGCGTCGATTCCACGCCAGAAACATGAGGGTCGAGCATTTCAGGAAGGAGATTTGGTTCTTCGAGTGGATCAACAGAAGCCACACAAGCTCGCCCCTACCTGGGAAGGTCCTTTCATCATCACTAGAGTGCTCCACAACGGAGCTTACCGCATCTACAACGTCGAGCATAAGAAAGACGAGCCACGTGCTTGGAATGCGGAGTTGCTCCAACCCTTTTACACTTAAGCATTCAGACTGTTGACATCTAATAAGAAATACCCTTTAGTTTGATTATCAAAGACACGGTTTTACATTCTTGCAAATGATTGTTGTCCTTTTTTTGTATGTTCCAAATCCCCAGTGGGTGCCTTAGATGCGAATCCGTTTCGCCTAAGTTTAACAAATCCTACCGAGTGATGAGCAAGCCTCTCACTCGGGGGCTTAGTTGCGAGTCCGTTTCACCTAAGTTTGAAAAATCCTACCGTGTGGTGAGCCAGCCTCACACTCGGGGGCTTAGCTGCAGTCCAGTACTCGCCTAAGTTTGAAAAATCCTACTGAGTGATGAGCAAGCCTCTCACTCAGAGGCTTAGCTGTAGTCCAGTACTCGCCTAAGTTCAAAAATCCTACCGAGCGGTGGCAAGCCTCACACTCGGGGGCTTAGCTGCAGCCCAGTAATTGCCTAAGTTTGAAAATTCCTGCCGAGTGATGAGCAAGCCTCGCACTCGGAGGCTTAGCTGCAGTCCAGTACTCACCTAAGTTCAAAAAATCCTACCGGGTGGTGAGCAAGCCTCTCACTCAGAGGCTTAGCTGCAGTCCAGTACTCACCTAAGTTCAAAAAGTCCTACCAAGTGGTGAGCAAGCCTCACACTCAGGGGCTTAGCTGCAGTACAGTACTCGCCTAAGTTTTAAAGAAATCCAACTGAGTGATGAGCAAACCTCACACTCGGGGGCTTAGCTGCAGCCCAGTACTCGCCTAAGTTCAAAAAACCCCACCGAGTGGTGAGCAAACCTCACACTCACGGGCTTAGCTGCAGTCCAATACTCGCCTAAGTTTAAAAAATCCTAGAGAGTGATGAGCAAACGTCACACTCGGGGGCTTAGCTGCAGTCCAGTGCTTGCCTAAGTTTAAAAAATCCTACCGAGTGATGAGCAAACCTCACACTCGGAGGCTTAGCTGCAGTCTAGTACTCACCTAAGTTTGAAAAACACTCCTATCCATAAGGACGACGAGGTGCAGGTCGACTGCAACCCTCCCCTCGGAGCTGCGCCACAAGTACAACGGGCGCTCCATCCCTATCCACAAGGACGACGAGGTGCAGGTCGACTGCAACCCTCTCCTCGGAGCTGCGCCACAAGTACAATGTGAGCTCCATCCCTATCCGCAAGGACGATGAGGTGCAGGTCAACTGCAACCCTCTCCTTGGAGCTGCACCACAAGTACAACATGCGCTCTATCCCCATCCGCAAGGACGACAAGGTGCAGGTCGACTGCAACCCTCTCCTCGGAGCTGCGCCACAAGTACAACGTGCGCTCCATCCCTATCTGTAAGGACGACGAGGTGCAGGTCGACTGCAACCCTTTCTTTGGAGCGGCACCGCAAGTACAACGTGCGGTTCATCCCTATCCGCAAGGATGATGAGGTCGATTGGGACATCCTCCTCAGAATTGCATCTCAAGTTCAAAGAATACTCCGAGTGAAGAACAAGTTCCACTCGAAGGCAAACACAAGCACATTCAGAAGATAAACCAAGTTCGAATAAATCTCAAAAGTTCCGGGACGAAGATAAAAGTACTCAGGCATCGGGCCCGAAGGAGTTTAACGGTTACAAAATCACTTGGCATTCCGAGGCAAATTTAAGGCTGGGTATCAAGTTTGTTCACTCCGTAGGAGGAGGGCTTGCAGGCTCGACGAACTCATCTAGATCAATTCTGTCAGCGATCCGAGTGGCAACAGCAATGAAAGTTTCCATGAAGGATTGGAAGTTGTGTCTTTTGGTGTTAGCAACCTTGATCTCCATCAGCTTCTCTTCTCGAGCTTCTTTGCAGTGGACCCTAACCAGCGACAGAGCCACGTCAGCACCGCATCGTGCAGAAGACTTCTTCCATTCCAGTACTCAACCAGGAACCTCATTGAGTCGAGTCATCAGAGGCTCGAGATCATTCTGAAGCGTTGCCCTTGGCCAGAGTGATGTATCAATGCGCGACACCGCCACCTTCAGACAAGCAAGATAGCTGGTAACGCTAGCAACGCGAGATTCCAGTCGAAGCACATTCATGGCAGCCTCGTCGCCGACTGGAGAAAGGATAGGATCCAAGCCCGTCTCGATCCGTCCAGTTTCCTCTTCAAAGTTTTGGCAGAATTCTGCAGATTCATGGAGCTAATGAGTCGACTGGTCTGCAGTAACTTGCAAACAGTTGGATAAAAAGGGGTACCTTCGAGCATAAGGAAGAGCTTCTTGGCGAGGGCTTTCAGATAAGCTTCCAAGTCGTTTCTCCTACGAGACATGCTTTCCAGCTGGTCGTACAGAGACACCTGATCTTTCTTCAGACGAGTCGCCTCTCGGTTGGATTCAGTAAGAGACAACTTCAGCTTGGTTATTTCCTCCTCTAGCGCTCCGACTGAAGCCAGCGTTTTGTCAGCAAGGGCAGTCTTCTCCTGAGCCTCCTTTTGCGCAGCTGCAAGGTCCAGGTCCTTCTTCTCTAGAGCCAGCCTCATTTTCTCTACAAAATATGCATTTGGGTCAAACAGAAGAATGAAGAGATAACTTGAAAGATGGTCGAGATGAGCAGTCGACAAACTGTTACTTTCCGTACCAGCAACTTCATCTTGAGCCTTTTTAAGTTCTGTTGGGCCAGCTCCAAGTCAAGGTTGAGTTGCCTCTGCTTTTCCTCGAATTCAGCGAACTTGGAGATAAGCGCACATGATTTCTACAATGAGTAAAAGACATGTCAATGGACAAGATCAAAGTTTATTTACTTCCGAGTGAATAAAAATTTAAGACTACTGCAGAATCAAACATTCTACAGTAGTCTCGGGGACTACACCCAGTGGGTGCACTTAGCAGGGCCCCACTGGTTTAGATTCCACTCGACACGGTCCGCCCAGACCGAGTGGAAAAAAAAAGAGAAAGAAGTACTCAGACGCCAACCGACTACCAGCAGTCGACTGCGGTCTCGGGGACTACACCCAGTGGGTGCACTTAGCGTGCCCCCATTGGTTCAGATTCCACTCGACATGGTCCGCCCAAACCGAGTGGAAGAGTGGAAACAACAAAGATGACAAAACACCCAGTGGGTGTACAGATGTGAAGTGCAAGACAACAAGAGATTGCACGGAGAAAAGTATTCAGGTAGCATATCCTAACAAAACAAGCTTAGTCGGAAGACAACTTACTTGGACATTGGCTCGAAGGGCTGCGCTGGCGTCATAAGTAGCCTGACTGCTTTCGTGCACCACCTTCACCCGCTCCATCATTATACCAGCCTGGCGAATGGCTTCCGCAATGGTGTCCGCCTAGCTTTCTGGAATGTGACGAGTGGTGAAGAATGGGACTGATGGTCCAGACACAACACCTTGAAGTTCTAAGGTATGAAGTTGGACGGTTGAAGCAAGCACTGGCACAGTCGACGATGTGGGGCATACACTCGACACTGGATCAGCAAAAGTAACAGAAGCCCTGCTCGCATCTTCAAGTTGTTAAACTACTGGCTATGCCGCCGGTTCCGATTGGGATGTCTTGCCAGCTGATGCCTTCTTGTTCCTCCTGGGCCTCAGCGGCACGTCCTCGTCATCATCTAGAAACTCAATGACATTGGGAGGGGCTGCAAAGAGACCAGTCGTCAGTGTTTAATCGACCAAGTAACCAAAGACAGGATTACGAGAGTTGTACATGGGTTGGAGGTGACTGCATCTTCCATTTCTCCATCTTTTTACTTGCGGGTGGAAGTCCCGGAGGTAGCAGCCCTTCAAATTTCAATATTCAGTCAGTCACGTCTATCGCACCGAGTCAACCAAAGGATCAGGTCTGATTATTACCCAGAGACAGTAGGAACGACCACTTTGATCTTGGGCAAAGCCTTTGGCGGTTTGGATGACGCAGCTTTCAATTGTTTTGGCGCCTTATCAGTCGACGCTGGAGACGGTGCAGCTTTCGGTTGCTTCTGTGCCCTCTCAGTCGGCACTGGAGAAGACGTCCGAGGGCGCTTCGACGACTGTCCAGTCGGTGCGGTTGCTTTGTCGTGGTTGCTTGCCGGGTCATGAGCGTGCTTGGATCGTTTTTCCCTACGAGGGGGTGAGTCGACCTCTTCTTCATCACTCGGGTCGTCACTCTCCTCGTCCTCCTCTTCATCAGAATGCCACTCGCCACTCTCGCCCCCACTTGCCTCCCCCTCCGGATCCTGCTCCTGCTCCCCATTGTGCATCGAGTACATCTCAGTAAGGGCCTGAAAGAGAACAAGCAAAGCAAAAGTCAGTTGGTTGTCAACAAACAATTACATGACGAATCAAGAGAACACTTGGCAATTTAGAGTCGGACCTTGTCTGGTTGGCGTGAGTTGTCAAACGGAGGGACTCTCCTGGACCCCCTGGGGTTATCCTTGTTTCCAGTGATGCTTTTCAGCCACTTCTCTACCGTGTCCTCGTCGGCCTCCTCTGGGTGGATCCGAGTGGAATCCTCAATACCCGAGTACATCCACATCGGATGGTCACGAGCTTGGAGCGGCTGGATGCGTCGTTTAAGGAAGACCTCCAACAGATCCATATCGGTCACACCGTCGCGGACGAGTTGAACCACCCGCTCGACCAACACCTTCACCTGTGCCTTCTCCTCTGGGATCACTTTCAAGGCGGAGGGCTTCTCGGCCCGAGCCATGGAGAAAGGAGGAAGTACGGTCGACTAATGATGACCCACAAGTATAGGGGATCTATCGTAGTCCTTTCGATAAGTAAGAGTGTCGAACCCAACGAGGAGCAGAAGGAAATGATAAGTGGTTTCTAGTAAGGTATTCTCTACAAGCACTGAAATTGTAGGTGACAGATAGTTTTGTGATAAGATAATTGGTAACAAGCAACGAGTAACAAAAGTAAATAAAGTGCAGTAAGGTGGCCCAATCCTTTTGTAGCAAAGGACAAGCCTGGAAAAACTCTTATATAGAGAAAAGCGCTCCCGAGGACACATGGGAATTATCGTCAAGCTAGGTTTCATCACGATCATATGATTCACGTTCTGTACTTTGATAATTTGGTATGTGGGTGGACCGGTGCTTGGGTACTGCCCTTACTTGGACAAGTATCCCACTTATGATTAACCTCTATTGCAAGAATCCGCAACTACAACAAAAGTATTAAGGTAAACCTAACCATAGCATGAAACGTATGGATCCAAATCAGCCCCTTACGAAGCAACACATAAACTAGGGTTTTAGCTTCTGTCACTCTAGCAACCGATCATCTACTTATTACTTCCCAATGTCTTCCTCTAGGCCCAAATAATGGTGAAGTGTCATGTAGTCGACGTTCACATAACACCACTAGAGGAGAGACAACATACATCTCATCAAAATATCGAACGAATACCAAATTCACATGACTACTAATAGCAAGACTTCTCCCATGTCCTCAGGAACAAACGTAACTACTCACAAAGCATATTGATGTTCATAATCAGAGGAGTATTAATATGCATAAAGAATCTGAACATATGATCTTCCACCAAATAAACCAACTAGCATCAACTACAAGGAGTAATCAACACTACTAGCAACCCACAGGCACCAATCTGAGACTTAGAGACAAGAATTGGATACAAGAGATGAACTAGGGTTTGAGAGGAGATGGTGTTGGTGAAGATGTTGATGGAGATTGACCCCCTCCCGATGAGAGGATCGTTGGTGATGACGATGGTGATGATTTCCCCCTCCCGGAGGGAAGTGTCCCCGGCAGAACAGCTCTGCCGGAGCCCAAGATTGGATCCGCCAAGGTTCCGCCTCATGGCGGCGGAGTCTCGTCCCGAAAGCTTTTTTCTCGTTTTTTCCTCATCGAGAGACTCCATATAGCAGAAGATGGGCATCGGAGGGCCACCAGGGGACCCACGAGGCAGGGGGGCGCGCCCATGGGGTAGGGCGCGCCCTCACCCTCGTGGGCAGGGTGTGGCCCCCCTCTGGAACTTCTTGCACTCATTATTTTTTATATATTCTGAAAATGACTTCCGTGAAGTTTCAGGACTTTTGGAGCTGTGTAGAATAGGACTATAATATTTGCTCCTTTTCCAGCCTAGAATCCCAGCTGCCGACATTCTCCCTCTTTATGTAAACCTTGTAAAATAAGAGAGAATAGGCATAAGTATTGTGACATAATGTGTAATAACAGCCCATAATGCAATAAATATCAATATAAAAGCATGGTGCAAAATGGATGTATCAACTGACCTGGAGTCGGCTGGTCTTTGCAATAAAACCAAGTCGACGGCCATCCTCGGACCGACTCGGGAAGGATCATGGCTGGGAAAGTGTTGTTGCCTCTCATTTGAATCCCAAGACCCCCACACATCTGAATTACGTGCGTCCTCTTGTCACTCGGGTTGGCCTTCTTGACCGACTGAGATCGACACGTGAAAATGTGCTTGAAAAGACCCCAGTGTGGTCTACAACCTAAGAAGTTCTCGCACATGGACACATAGGCAGCAAGATATACGATGGTGTTGGGAGTGAAGTGGTGGAGTTGTGCTCCAAAGAAGTTCAGGAATCCCCGGAAAAAAGGATGTGGAGGCAAAGAAAATCCACGGTCAACATGGGTGGCGAGGAGAACGCACTCACCATCTCGCGGATGTGGTTCAGTCTCGCCTTCCAGAGCCGCGCCGATTCGTGGGGGATCAGTCCCCCCTCGACCAGATCGTCGATGTCGTCCTGACTAATCGTCGACCGGATCCAGGGCGACTGGATCCAGCCGCGCGGCAGGCCAAACCTCGACGAAGATCCGCTCAGGCTGGACCTCTTCCCCTTCGCCTTCGTCGTCGCCTTCTTCGGGCGCTCCAGAGCCACCATCTTCTCCTTCCCCATGGCCGCGGGCGAAACTCGAACAGAGTAGCGACGCCGGGAGCATAGGTGGATGTGGCGGAGAGAGAGGAGGAGAAAGAAGGAGAATGGGAATGCACTATGCAGAAAACCCTGTCTGGCACCTTATATGAGGCCGCTTCCGAGTGGCTGACCTGTGGGTCTGGGCGATACTATCAAATCCCGCAATAGTCGCGCGCGAGGTACGTGGCGAAAAAGGTGGTGCGGTGATCGAGCCGGCCTTGCCTAATCCCGTCCAATTACTTCGGCCTCCTTCGTCCCATGCGCTTCCCCAAAATATGAATCCCACGATATCCGCGAGCAGCAGGGCAACCTGTCAGACGGAAGATTTTTTTCCATATCAGTACTCAAAACATCACAGCAAAAGTTCACTCGGCAACATCAAGAATGGATCAAGGCGAATGAAAAAGAAGTTGAAGTCATCATGACTGTTCATTTGGTCCCAATAAGTCGCTTCCAAAGCGCGAAAATTGAATCGGAGGTATTCTCAACTCCACTCAAGTCCTGAATCATTCGGGGGCCAATGATGAAGCTATGTACCTAGGGTAGGGTCATAGGCCTGTCCTAGACACCCTCCCCTAGGACATCATCTTAAAGCCAGAAGCATTCAAGGGATATCATCATCCACTCTACTACAAGTCATTCCACTCGGAAGATTCAAGGTCACTCGACCACAAAAATTGTCACTCGACAGACAGAAGACCTAAAGTCACTCTGCACGGCAACGGACAGTCATTTACTTCATAGACGTAATAGGCATTTATGTCCTTTAATTACTAGCGTTACCAGTAACGCCTCCTTCTTAATGTACTTTAACCCTTGGTAACGTGGGTTGGCTGGGGTCCTGGCGCACTCTATATAAGCCACCCCCTCCACTGGCACAAGGGTTCGCACCCCCTGTAAACACACATACATAATCCAGTCGACCGCCTCCGAGCACCGAGATGTAGCATTGTTACTTCCTCTGCGAAGGGCCTGAACTCGTAAAACTCGTGTGTACAACTGCGCCATAGCTAGGATCTTGCCTCTGCATACCTACCCCCCATTCTACTGTCATTCTTAGATCCACGACAGAGATCATGCTTGAGTCCCATGCACCTACACAAACAAATAAGAACCTCGCAACCAACATGATAAAGGGGTTGTAAATCCCTTCACGGTCACTTACGAGAGTGAGATATGATAGATATGATAAGATAATATTTTGGTATTTTTATGATAAAGAGAAATAAAGATGCAAAGTAAAATAAACGACAATAGAAATAACTAAGTGTTGGAAGATTAATATGATGGAAGATAGACCCCGGGGCCATAGGTTTCACTAGTGGCTTCTCTCAAGAGCATAAGCACTACGGTGGGTAAACGAATTACTGTCGAGCAATTGATAGAATTGATCATAGTTATGAGAATATCTAGGTATGATATGTATATAGGCATCACGTCCGCGACAAGTAGACCGAAACGATTCTGCATCTACTACTATTACTCCACACATCGACCGCTATCCAGCATGCATCTAGAGTTTTAAGTTCATAAGAACAGAGTAATGCTTTAAGTTAGATGACATGATGTAGAGGGATAAACTCATGCAATATGATATAAACCCCATCTTTTTATCCTCGATGGCAACAATACAATACATGCCTTGCTGCCCCTGCTGTCACTGTGAAAGGACACCGCAAAATTGAACCCAAAGCTAAGCACTTCTCCCATTGCAAGAAAGATCAATCTAGTAGGCCAAACCAAACTGATAATTCTAAGAGACTTGCAAAGATAAACCAATCATACATAAAAGAATTCAGAGGAAATTCAAATAGTGTTCATAGATAAACTTGATCATAAACCCACAATTCATCGGATCTCAACAAACACACCGCAAAAAATGATTACATCGAATAGATCTCCAAGAAGATCGAGGAGAACTTTGTATTGAGATCCAAAGAGAGAGAAGAAGCCATCTATCTAATAACTATGGACCCGTAGGTCTGAAGTAAACTGCTCACACATCACCAGAGAGGCTGTGGAGTTGATGTAGAGGCCCTCCGTGATCAATGCCCCCTCCGGCGGAGCTCCGGAAAAGGCCCCAAGATGGGATCTCTCGGGTACAGAAGGTTGCGGCGGTGGAATTAGGTTTTCGTGGTGCTCCTGGATGTTTGGGGGTACGTGGATATATATAGGAGGAAGAAGTACACGAGTGGAGCAACAGGGGGCCCACGAGGGTGGAGGGCGCGCCCAGGGGGGTAGGTGCGCCCCCTGCCTCGTGTCCTCCTCGATCGTTTCTTAACGCCCACTCCAATTCTCCTGGATCACGTTTGTTGAGAAAATCACGTTCCCGAAGGTTTCATTCCGTTTGGACTCCGTTTGATATTCCTTTTCTTCCAAACCCAAAAATAGGCAAAAAAACAGCAATTTGGGCTGGGCCTCCGGTTAATTGGTTGGTCCCAAAAATGATATAAAAGTATAAAATAAAGCCCATTAACATCCAAAATTGATAATATAATAGCATGGAGCAATCAAAAATTATAGATACGTTGAAGACGTATCAGCCATCATCACCAGAGGGCATGGAGGAGGATTCCGGAGGGGCCATCATCACCATGAAGGCCAAGGACCAGAGGGGGAACCTCTCCCCATCCAGGGGGGCATGTAGGAGGAAGCATAAGGGGGAGAACCTCTCCTCCTCTCTCTCGGTGGCGCCGGAGTGCCATCGGGAGGGGAATCATCACTGCGGTGATCGTCTTCATCAACATCACCATCCTCATCTCTTTTACGCGGTCCACTCTCCCACACCCCACTATAATCCCTACTTGAACATGGTGCTTTATGCCACATATTATGACCCAATGATGTGTTGCCATCCTATGATGTTTTGAGTAGATATCCATTGTCTTTGGGTTGATTGATGATCTAGATTGGTACGACTTGTATGTTTTATTTTGGTGTTGTCCTATTGTGCCCTCCGTGTCGTGCAAGCATGAGGGATTCCCGCTGTAGGGTGTTGCAATATGTTCATGATTCACTTATAGTGGGTTGCTTGAGTGACAGGAGCATAAACCCGAGTAAGGGGGTTGTTGCGTATGGGATAAAGGGGACTTGATGCTTTAATGTTATGGTTGGGTTTTACCTTAATGATCTTTAGTAGTTGCGGATGCTTGCTAGAGTTCCAATCATAAGTGCATATGATCCAAGAAGAGAAAGTATGTTAGCCTATGCCTCTCCCTCATATGAAATTGCAATAACGATTATCGGTCTAGTTAACAATTGCCTAGGACAATTCCGCACACCGACCCATCATTATTCCACACTCGCTATTTATAATATTTAGTAATATATTCTAACTTTATGATAACAACACCTACTTTTATATTTTAGCTCTTCGATACCATGCAAATTTATCCTCTTCATACCCACAACGTAGTTTTATTTCTCGTTTCTAGTTGGAAGCAAACGTTCGGTGTACGGAGAGTCGTATCAGTGGCAGATAGGGCTTGAGAGAATATTGATCTTACCTTTAGCTCCTTGTGGGTTCGACACTCCACACTTATCACTTCCACCATTGGGAATTTCTATGATGATTCCCTGCACTTGGGGATTATCACTGCCCGATGCACTTGTTCATTCGACAGTATATGAGGCTGCTGTTTGACAGGGAAGTAAGAGAGAATTATGCAGAGAGGAAGACTAAGATAGTGGACACCCATAATTAGGACACATTGATGTTGTGTGAAGTGGTCACAGAAAAATGACTTATTTTGTGTTTTGTTGCAGGCGGCGCTAGTCATGAAGATGAACATGCAGCTTGAAATGCATGCAAGCAAGGTATACACCCATGTCATGTTTGAGAAATTTGGTCAGGTGATGTATGACGTTGGACCGTACAAGTTAGATGGGGTTGAAAAGGGTGTAAAGTACTTGGTGAGCCGGTACTTCCCCAGAAGCACGGCAAGTGATGCAGGGTAGTATATGAGGTTGCTGTAGTCGATAACGGGGAAGAGATAACTTGCGATTGTGGTAACTTTGAGCATACATGATTGTTGTGCTGTCACACGGTGAAGGTAATTGCATGTCCTTCTGCAGGTAATGTGAGATCATTTTGGGAGCAGTAGTTGATCGGTCACAATGTAATTGTTGTAGGTGCCTGATTTCCTTGGCTTTGAAGAAATACCTGCAAAGCACATATTGAAGAGGTGGATGCGGGATGCGAGGGACTCCCAGAGCACCTTGTGCATGTGTAGAAAAGACCAGATGGCCATCAACTTGATAAAAACCCAGCATCTTATGACAAGGCGATGGATCTGCCTAAGTCCACGGTGCACATCCTTACACCTATCAATGTAGTGCGAGATGGCTGCAACGACGCAGTCGGCCCCTCACGGTATGAAGCCGGCCAAGCTTCCCGTCCTTCCGTCCGCCATGAAGCTCGCCCGCCTTCGAGGACTACTGTCGGGGTAAATAGCCATGGGTAGCCCAGCCGGCTTCCCCTGGCCCCTCAGAAAAAATTATGAGCCCATCCGGCTCATAAGGAGACTCAAGACCTGGGCCGCCTCCCCCGTAGCTGACTGCCATCTTTGCCGGCTTGGGCGGCGGCCCGCCCTTCTTACCCATGAAGAAAACTGTGGAGGGCCGGCTACGGCATGGCCGGCTGCGGTAGGGCCGGCTATGGCAGGGCCGGCTATGGCACGGCCGGCTACCGCTGGGCCGGCTCCGATAAAGCAGTCAATGTCGTACCCGCGATGTACGCGTCCACCCTGTGATGATGAAGCGGGGCGTGGCTACAGTGGGGCCTGCCACCCCCAAAACCCGGAGCACGCCTGGTACAGCGCGTCGTGCGGGCAGCCGCGGCCCGCCCGGCGCGGCACTGTAGCCACGGCGGCTCTGACGCCTTCCACGACGGGCCGCCAGCGTGGCCACCGAGGCGGTGGGCCCCTTCGGGCAGAGAGATGCCAAAGGCGGCCACACCCCCTCTCAAGCCGGCGAGACAGAGGGCCGGCTTTGCGTAGCCGGCCTGCCGCCTTCCTCGAAGGAGACGCCCATTAAGGAGACAAGGTGCGGCGGAGCTACAGTAATCGCCCGCCAGGGCGGCGTTACTGTAGCCACGCTTACCCCGACCAAGCCTGCGCCAACAAACACGGAGCAACAGTAACCGGCCGCCGACAAGGCCTTGGCCGGTGGGGCCGGCCTGTCGACCCAGGAGCCGGCAGTCGGCGGGACCCACCAGCCGGCGGGCCCCAGAAGCCGGCGGAGAAGCCGGCGAGCATAGTCACCGACAGCTGGGCCCCACGCCCAGTCCGATTACCATTGTACCCCCGGGGGGTAGGCCTATATAAACCCCCCGGTGCACCCATGCAAAGGGTTGGACTCTCTTTCTAGACATAGACACTTACAAGGAGAAGAAGCAGGCTGAGCTAAGCCCTTCTTCCTCCTTCCGCCCCCAAACAGCTCAAGGAGCATTGTAGCCACCTGTGAACTTAGTAACCATGCGGAGACCCCGCAGAGCAGCAGTAGGGGTGTTATCTCCCCGGAGAGCCCTGAAGCTGGGTAAGATTCGCCGGCGTGCATGTCTACGCCTCATCCCGTTTCCAGGCACCGGCGACGTTCTATTGGCCCCCGCAATGATAAGCCACCCGTTGGCATATGTCGATCCTACCACCCGACATTTGGCGCCCACCGTGGGGCCAGGTGCACCGTCGTTCGGAGACCTGTTCTGGACGGGAACCCTTTTCCTTCCTCGCGGGCGCAGCCAGCCTGGCTCGCCCGATGGCGCTTGCCGTGACGCACTGCATGGCGTCGCTGACGCCTGCGCGGCTAGCGGCCTCGCCAGCCTCTTCGACAAGGCCCGCATCTCCGACGAGCTCGCTTCCGATGCGGGCACAGATCACCTCACCAACCTCCTCAGCCAGCTCCACGTCTCTAGCGAGCCCGCTGCGGACTTGGAGTCGGTTGGCTCCACCGACCCAATGCCCGTCGACTCCGACGCGGCATCCTACGACACCTTCCCCACCAACGTCACGGTCTACAACGACCCGCTCCCTCCGGCTGGCGATCGCGATTCTGACGCCCCCGAGGTGATGGTTATCGGCCTCGACGGCCGGACTGACGAGGGCACCCGCGACTCCCCGCGCGCGGCAGCCCAAGACTTGTCCGTCCCCCTTCCGGCTGACGCCAGCGACGAAGTTCTAGAGGCACGCCGCCTCGCCCTCCTCGCGGAGGGCCGGCGGCTGGCCTCCGTAAGACGCCTCACCGAGGCCTACCAGCGCGAAGCTGACCGTGCCGCCTACGGCACGCCGTCTCCGGCTGGCCCTAGCCGGGCCGGCGCTGTCAGGCAACGCGGCGCCGTCATCGCCGACACGCTTGGGGTGGATCGCCCGGTCTACGCCACCCCGCTCGAGAACCTGCGCGCCGCCCAGGTGGCCGTAGACGAGCTAGACGGCTTGGAAGCCGAAGATCTCCCTCATATGACGCGGCGCATCCGGCAACTAATCGATGCGGCCGCACGATGGCACGAGGCTGACGCGTGCGCGGGGAGCCCTCCCCCGCGCCGCGAACACGGCGCGACCTCCCGGTCGCTGACTACTAGCTACACCCGCGCGCGGCGCGAGAAAGAGCCGGCTTCCAGCCGAAGCCGGACCCAAGTCTCCATCGAGCGAGACGCGGACGGCCGCCCCCGAGCCATGGAATGGCGGGGCACCCCGCCTCCGCCTCGAGCTCGCGGAGAAATATATCCTACCCCGCCTCCAGTGGCTCACCCGACTCTCAGCGGCCGGCTTGGTCGCCGGGAGGGAATCGGCGAAAACGACGCCCGCCACCGGATCGACCGCCTGGCCCAATCCCTGGCGTTAGAAGAAGAAGACGATGTCGGCCCGCCTTGCTTTGGCCCCCGCATCCGCGACGAGCCCTTCCCCAAAGGGTTCTCGCTCCCAAGAGACACACCCAAGTATAACGGCTCGGTGAAGCCGGAAGACTGGCTGACCGACTACTCCACAGCCGTCAGCATCGCCAATGGCAACCGGCGCATTGCCGTAAAGTACGTGCCCCTCATGCTGCAAGGCACGGCGCGGACTTGGCTTAACAGCCTTAAGCCGCTCAGCATCAACAGCTGGGTGGATTTCACTGAAGCCTTCGTTCGCAACTTCACCAGCACCTACAAGCGGGCTCCCAAGCCCAGACAGCTCTCCCTATGCGTACAGGGCCCAGCCGAGTCCACTCGCGACTACCTGACGCGTTGGGCCGAGCTCCGCAACTCCTGCGAGGGGGTGCACGAGGTGCAAGCCATCGAATACTTCACAGCCGGGTGCCGAGAGGGCACCCTCCTCAAGCACAAGCTTCTCTGCGATGAGCCGACTACCCTCGACGAGCTCTTGAACATCGCCGACAAGTACGCCACCGCCGACTCCTCGATGAAGACCGAGCTCCGGGTGGACGCATCCGGAAAGGTGCTCAATCCAGCGCCCAAAGCGCCGGCTGGAGACGGCGGCCGACGCCAACACCAGAACGATCAAAAACGCAAGGGCCCTGCGCCGCCTCCCGCCAGTCGGCAGGTGGCCACGGTCGAAGATGCGCCGCCTGAAGGGCGGCCCGCACCCAAGAAGCCCAAGGGCGGCAGGCCGGCTTGGCAGCCGGCCTTCTCCTACGAGCAAATCCTTGATGCCCCGTGCAAGTTCCACAGCGGCGCGAAGCCGTCCAACCACACGACCCGCAAATGCAACTGGCTCGCCCGAATCTCGAAGGGCGAGGGGCTCACGCCGACTCCGCCTGCCGGCCCGCCGCCGCCGGCTCCGCCGCCCAAAGCCGCCCGACCAGCGGTCGACGCTGTGCAGGACGAGTTCCCCGACGAGCAAGCGTCTTATGTCGTCTTGACGAGCCAGCCCGAAGACCGGCGCAGCAAGCGCCGAGAGCAACAGGAGGTCAACATGGCCGCCACCAGCCCAGCCGGCCACATGCACTGGTCGGAGAAACCCATCAGCTGGAGCCGGGCCGACCACCCAGAGGTGATGCCATCCCCCGGTTCCTACGCGTTGGTCCTGGAGGCCACCCTCGCAACGGATACGCGCGCCGCACGCTTCTCCCGCGTGCTGATTGACGGCGGAAGCAGCATCAACATCCTGTACCGCGACACCATGGGGAAGCTGGGCGTCAAGGCCAAGCAACTTGCGCCGACTCGAACGGTGTTCCACGGCATCGTACCCGGATTGTCCTGTGCCCCCATCGGCAAGCTCAAGATCGACGTGCTCTTTGGGGGCAAGGATCATTTCCGCCGGGAAGCAATCTGGTTCGAGGTGGTGGACCTGGAGAGCCCTTATCATGCCTTGCTTGGCCGACCCGCCTTGGCCAAGTTCATGGCGGTCCCCCACTATGCTTACCTCAAGATGAAGATACCGAGCTCCAAGGGTGTCATCACCATCGCCGGCGACTACAAGAAGTCCGCCGACTGCGCCGCGGCCAGCAGCCGGCTGGCCGAATCCCTCGTGATCGCAGCCGAGAGGAAGACGCTGGACCAGGTCGTGGCCCTGGCCAGCAAGCAGCTGAACCAACCCGCCGACTCCAAAGAGTATGACGCCCAAGGATCTTTCCAGCCGGCCAAGGAGACCAAGAAAATACAGCTCGACCCCGAGCACCCCGAGAGGTTTGCCGTCATTGGGGCGAGCCTGAATAGCAAATAGGAAGGCGAGCTCGCCGATTTCCTCCGTGAGAATCGGGATATCTTTGCATGGTCCCCCAAGGACATGCCGGGTGTTCCGAAGGATTTCGCCGAGCACAAATTGCACGTGCGGGAGGATGCTAAACCAGTCAAGCAGCCCCTCCGCCGACTGTCAGAAGAGAAGAGAAGGATCATAGGGGAGGAGATAGCCCGGCTCCTCGCAGCCGGCTTCATCATGGAAGTTTTCTTCCCCGAATGGCTCGCGAACCCGGTTCTCGTGCTGAAAAAGAATAACAAGTGGCGCATGTGTATAGATTACACGAGCCTCAACAAAGCCTGCCCAAAAGATCCCTTCGCTCTGCCCAGAATTGATCAAGTGATAGACTCCACAGCCGGATGCGAGCTGTTGAGTTTTTTGGATGCCTACTCGGGATACCACCAGATCAAGCTGAACCCGGATGACCAACTGAAGACCGCCTTCATCACGCCGTTTGGAGCCTTCTGCTACCTGACTATGACGTTCGGCTTGAGGAATGCCGGCGCCACGTTTCAGCGTTGCATGCAGAAGTGCCTCCTCATGCAGCTCGGCAAGAATGCCCACGTTTACGTGGATGATGTTGTGGTGAAGACGGAGAAGCGTGGCACTATGCTGGAAGACCTGAAGGAGACATTCGAGAACCTGCGCCGGTTCCGGATCAAGCTCAACCCAGAGAAATGCGTGTTCGGAGTGCCAGCCGGCCAGCTCCTAGGCTTCCTGGTCTCTGAACGCGGCATAGAGTGCAACCCTGTGAAGATCAAGGCCATCGAGAGGATGGCGGTCCCAACCAAGCTCAGAGAGATTCAGAAGTTCACCGGGTGCCTGGCCTCTCTTAACCGCTTCATCAGCCGGCTTGGAGAAAAAGCTCTCCCCCTCTATCGCCTCATGAAGAAGAGCACTCACTTTGAGTGGAACAACCAGGCCGACCAAGCTTTCCACGAGCTGAAGAAAATGCTGTCCACGCCGCCTGTCTTGGCGGCACCAACTGAGAAGGAGCCCATGCTCCTATATATTGCCGCCACTAGCCGGGTGGTCAGCACCGTCATTGTGGTCGAACGCCCCGAAGAAGGCCGAGCCCAGCCGGTCCAGAGGCCGGTTTATTACCTGAGCGAGGTGCTGTCCACCTCGAAACAAAATTACCCGCACTATCAGAAGATGTGCTATGGCGTGTACTTCGCCGCCAAGAAGCTGAAGCCGTACTTTCAAGAGCACCCCATCACGGTCGTATGCACTGCCCCGCTAGCCGACATCATAGGCAGCCGGGACGCATCCGGCCGGGTGGCCAAATGGGCCATCGAGCTGGCCCCCTACACGATCTTCTACCAACCCCGCACCGCCATCAAGACGCAAGCGCTGGCCGACTTCCTCGTCGACTGGGCCGAGACCCAGTACCTACCACCAGCACCCGACTCCACCCATTGGTGCATGCACTTTGGCGGATCAAAGATGCGCACCGGCTTGGGAGCCGGCGTCGTCCTTTCCTCCCCAAAGGGCGACAAGCTCAGATACACGCTGCAGATCCACTTCGCCGCCTCCAACAACGTAGCCGAGTACGAGGCGCTCATACACGGGCTCCAGCTTGCCAAGGAGCTTGGTATTCGCCGGATCCTGTGCTATGGCGACTCGGATTTGGTGGTGCAGCAGTCTTCTGGCGACTGGGACGCCAAGGACGCGAACATGGAGAGCTACCGTTTCCTAGTATAGCAAATCAGCGGATACTTCGACGGGTGTGAGTTCCTTCACGTGCCGCGAGCCGACAACGAGCCAGCAGATGCCCTGGCCCGAATAGGCTCCACGCGGCAAGCAATACCAGCCGGCGTCGCCCTGCAGCGCCTCCTCAAGCCTTCAATCAAGCCGTCTCCGGAATCCGACTCCATTTTCGTGCCGCCTAACCCCGAGGGGGCCGGGTCCGTCTCAAAGAATCAAGCAGCTGGCCCGGGGACTTCAATATTCGGCTCGGGGACTGCCGCACCCGGCCCGGGGACTGCAGTAGCCGGCCCGGGGACTGCAGTAGCCGGCCCGGGGACTGCAGTAGCCGGCCCGGGGACTGCAGTAGCCGGCCCGGGGACTTCTTCAGCACAGGAAGCGGCGGCCGACTCCAGCGCTGCACTGCCCAACCTGCCCACCCTGGTGGCTCTGGCCACATTGGTGGCTGAGGAGGTCGCCGCCCCATCATGGGCCCAAGCCATCCGCAACTTTCTGGTGAACCATGACCTGCCGGCTGACAAAAACGAAGCAAGACAAGTTCAGCGCCGGGCTGGAGCATACACAATCGTCAACAGAGAGCTTGTCAAGCGTAGCGCCACCGGAGTCTTGCAGCGATGCGTCGAGCAGGAGAAAGGCATCGCGATCCTCAGGGATATACACCAAGGAGAATGCGGCCACCATGCCGCATCAAGATCACTGGTCGCCAAAGCCTTCCGCCATGGTTTCTTCTGGCCGACTGCTCTGGACGACGCCAAAGAGCTAGTCAAACACTGCAAAGGCTGCCAGCTTTTCAGCTCGCAGCAACACATGCCGGCTTCATCACTCAAGACCATTCCCATCACCTGGCCCTTTGCTGTCTGGGGATTGGATATGGTGGGCCCATTCAAGACGGCGCGCGGCAGCATGACACATTTGCTCATCGCCGTTGACAAATTCACCAAGTGGATCGAGGCGAAGCCGATCAAGAAGCTGAATGGGCCGACTGCAGTGACCTTCATTGCAGATATAACAACCCGGTACGGCGTACCGCACAGCATCATCACCGACAACGGCACGAACCTTGCCAAAGGTGCCCTGGCACGGTTCTGCGCTGCGCAAGGTATCCGGCTGGACCTTGCGTCAGTCGCCCACCCGCAGTCAAACGGCCAAGTGGAGCGAGCAAATGGCCTCATTCTGTCCGGCATCAAGCCTCGACTAGTCGTACCCCTGGAGCGTTCAGCCGGCTGCTGGCTCGATGAGCTGCCGGCTGTCCTATGGAGTCTGCGCACTACTCCCAACAGATCAACCGGCTTCACTCCCTTCTTCCTTGTATATGGTGCCGAGGCGGTCATCCCAACAGACATCGAGTTCGACTCGCCTCGGGTAACCATGTACACGGAAGCGGAAGCCAAAGAAGCACGAGAAGACGACGTCGACCTGTTGGAAGAGGCCCGGCTGTTAGCCCTCAGCCGGTCCGCCATCTACCAGCAGGGTCTGCGCCGCTACCATAGCCGGAGGGTCCGCCCAAGATCCTTCCAGGAGGGCGACCTTGTGCTTCGGCTGATCCAGCGAACAGCCGGCCAGCACAAGCTCACAGCCCCCTGGGAAGGCCCCTTCATCATCAGCAGAGCCTTGGGCAACAATGCCTACTACCTCATCGGCGCGCAGAAGCCGAAGGCACGCAAGAGAGACGACTCCGGCAAGGAGTCGGAGCGACCGTGGAACGCAAATCTCCTTCGGAAGTTTTACAGTTAAAGCGCAGTATGTGTCATGCCAACTTTTGTATTTAGTATGATACAGTAGGCTCCCAGAGAAAGACTCGGGGACTGCCACCCGTTGTTTTATGAATGAAAGTTATCATGTGTATGATATTACCTTTTCATTTATTTTGTCCGGTACCGGGTCCGACGAGTCGGCCCGGGGACTAGCCGACTAGAGTTATATTAGGAGCCCTACCCGCAGTCAGACAAGTAATGTGCCGACACCCAGGCTTGGCTCTTGCCGAAATCGCAGCTCGAAGAACCGACTGCCCGGGTGGCAAGAGTCACCAGCCGGAAAGGGTGCGCACATGAAAAACGGCTAGGGACCAAACAGGCTCGCATATATAACAAAAGCCGGCTGACTGCCTCACGTCGACCGACTACCAGAGTAGTCGGCCGGCCGGCTTACATTCAGTCTACTTCAAATCCAAGAAAACTCAAGTACTTGCCTTCCCAAAGAGGGAAGGCGGCAAAGGAAAGAGCCTAAGGACAAAAAGTACACTCGGATGAACGCCAACACATGCATATATTAATATATTACACAAAAAGCCTCCAGAGAGGTCGACATCCAGCATTGTTCGATACACCCCCAGTGGGTGGAATTGCAGAAACTTAAATTTGTCCAAAAAAGAAAGACAGGGACAAAAAGAACGGCAGATCAAGCCGGCGGGGCCGCAGACGAGCTGGATTAGGCGACGGAAGTAGTCGCGCCGGCTGGAGGAGCGGCCGGCTGGCCAACCTCGGCTTGATCGTCGTCTCCGGCAGAGGGCGCGCCCCTGCATGGCTCGTTGCTAGAGGCACGATCGGCTGGGGGACGATCGGCCGCCCCACCAGTCGGCTCAGCGTCTTCGCTGTCCTCCTCCTCGTCGTCCTCGCCCTCGTCGCTGGAGGCGATCTCTTCCGCCGAGTCCTTGCCGTCCGCCGGGTTCAGCCCGAACCATTCCTCCGGCTGGGCAGCGCCATCGTCGTTGAGCTCCGGTGCGAAGACGCTGGTGTCGGTACACTCGGCGATCGTCGAGGCGCGCTGCGCGATCGCCGGCCGCACCTCCTCCAGCTCGGTGTCGGCTTCCGACCGCCACGTCCGCAGCTGGTCCAGGCTTAGCCCTGGGTACCACGCGCGGACGAACTCCAGCGCGCGCCCGGCTCCAAGACGGGCCGCGGACGCCTTCCAGTCCTCGAAGCGGCCGACTGCGACTTCGAGCCAGTCGGCCGTCCGGCTTGGGGTCCGGGGAATTGTCTGGCCGGGCCAGAGCGCGGCCAGCATCGTCGCCCCGGCGCGTTGGAGCCGGCGGAGCAACCGGTGGGCTGGCTGCAGCCGCGCCTGGACGGCGATAAGCTGCTCCGACAACGTCCGGTTCGCATCCGGCGGAATCACAACCCCGGCCTGACGGCGCTCCTCGCGGTAGGCTTCGATGGCTTGGGCGGCAAGGACGGACTGGCCGGGGAAGTACTCTGCGCAAGACGGCAAACACAAGTCAAAACAAAACCATAGGCTGCCGGCGAATGGAAGAAGAGCAAGAAAGACAGCCTACCATCAATGAGATCCTCGACCCGGCCGAAGCCTTCTTCCAGCGCCCGGCGCGTCTCGGTCCAGCTCACCTCCCTGGCCCCGAACTCCGCCCTCAGGGTAGCCTCGCCGTCCTGCGCCTTTTGCAGGGCCGCCTTGTGGCTCTCCTCTTGGTCGGCCAGTTTCGTCGCCAGGCGGTCGCGCTCTTGAGCCAAGTCTGCGTACTCGGCGTCCTTGGCACGAAGAGCGGCCTGCACCACGCCGAGTTCCCTCCACAGGTCGGCGTTGGCCTCTGCACGAGCAAGAAATAAAGAGAAAAATCAGCAAAGGAAAAGTCGTCAAGTAAGATCCAACCCGACTGCGCTGCAGTCGGCCCGGATCTCGGGGACTACACCCAGTGGGTGCGCTGTCGCGCCCCCACGAGAAGTTAATAATGACAAAACACTTATGCCAGCTGCTGGCGAGGTCTTCGGTCCTCCGGCTTAGCTCCCGAGCCTGGGAGTTGAAGGCGGCCGCGCGAGAATTTTGATAATCCTGAAGATCAGAAAAAAACAGTCAACATAGTCGTCTAGTAAGATCCGACCCGACTGCGCTGCAGTCGGCCCGTATCTCGGGGACTACACCCAGTGGGTGCGCTAGCGCGCCCCCACGGAAAAAATTCAAAGGACCAGAGCGGTCAAGGAGTGAAGACTTACCCGGATTGCAGACCGCGTTGACAGAAACTCCTGAGTGAATTGCCTCAGGAGGCCGGCCTGTGCCTGCAGCCGGCTCCGAACCTCTTGGGCCGCGACGTTCAGCTCGCCGCTCCCTCCGCTGGGAGTCCACCCGGACGTGGCGGAGCTGGCCGCCTCCAAGGCGTCTGTCGTCCACTCGGCTCCCGCGGCTCGGCGCGTGTCCGGCGGGGCCGTGCTCCCTCCAGCGGACCGGCCCACCGCCAGCTCAACCTCAAGGCCGGCTCCGGCCTCGGGCGCGGCCCGGGCCGGCTCCTCCGGCACCGCCGACGATTGGCCGCCTTCGCCTGCTCCGTCTGGCGCTGCCGGCGACGTCCTCTCAACAGAAGCCCCGAGGATTTCGTCCCTCTGCTCCAGCGGCTGCTCGGGGATAATCTCCTCCGCCGTGGGCAGGGGAATATCCGGATCCAAGGTCTGGAGGGGGATGGCAAGTAGCGGAGGCTGGCTACGGGCGCCTTCCACCTCCCTCTCCACGGCCGCCCGCTCCGACGGAGTTTCGGCCACCTCGCTCGCTCGCCCTGGCGCCGTCTGGGCGGCCTCTCGCTCCACCGCCGCCCGCTCGGCCGCCTCCCTCTCTCGGCGCGCCTCGCAAGCGTTGCGCTCCGTGGCTGCGTCAAGTTCGGCGCGGGGGTCCACTCGGCGGGACCCTGAGGAACCGGCGCTCGGCCCGACCACGGAACCGGCCGGGCCTCGCTCGAGGGAGAGCGGCGCCCTGCTCAGGAAATCAGAAAAGCATTCAAGAAAAGAAGACTTCAAAATAACAAGCATGCAGGCGGCTACTAGACTTACGCGGAAACTGACGGGGGCTTCTTCACTGCCTTCCGGAAGCGGGCCGCCTTCGCCGCCGCCTCCTCGCGCTTTGTGGCCGCGGCGGAGGCCTTCGGCTTCTTCGGCCGGCTTCCGAAGAGCGGGAGCGCGGCCCGGCGCTTCCCCTTCCCGCCACCGGCAGTCGGCGCGGCAGACGAGCTCGCGCCGCGGCGGTCAGTTGCCGGCTGGCGGCGCGGGAGTTCTTCGGCTTCATAATCGTCCGGCCAGTCGTCGAAACTGGCCGAGAACCCAGTGCCGCCGGGCTCGGCGGCGTCCCCCGTGGCGGCGTCCTCCATGGCCACGGCGGAGAGATCTGGGTCGTCGGGGTCGTCCACCGTGCGGTCCGGGGCGTACTCTCGGTCGACTCCGGCTGCCCCGGCTGGCGGCGGGAGGAGAGGATTCTGATGAAGAGAAAAAAGAAAAAAATAGCCGCTTGGTCAGAGGCCGGCTAGCCCAAGCCGGCAGACGATGAGAAGAAAAACTTACCACAGGCGGAGGCTGGGCGCGGGAGTACGGCGCCTTGCCGAATTGCCACTCGTCGGAGAGCTTCAAGTTGGCGACGTAGTTCGCCATCAGAGCCACCTCGGCATGGGGCATCTCCCATGTGCTCAGCCGGCAAGGATCGAACCGGCCACTCATTTGGCACATCATGTGCGGCCGGCTTTGAAGAGGCAAGATCCGGCGCTCGACGAAGGCGGTTACCAAGTCGGACGCGAGCATACCTTCCGACTGGATCATCACCCGAAGCCGGGAGATGGAAGCGTTCCCCGCTGGAGACAGGGATTTCGACCGGTAGCCCCAGGTCCGCAGCCTCCCCGCCGGCGGGCCGGCTATGTAAGCCAGCAGGTTGACGTAGTCGCCGTGCCGGGCGACGTTCTTAACGTAGAAGTAAGACTTCTGCCATAGCTTGACAGACTGGATCAGAGGAATTTTGGGGAAGGGGTTGTCGTCGCTTGCCCTCTTCATCGCGATGAAGGCGCCGCAGGGAGCCGGCACGCCGGCGGAGACGGTGCCGAGCTTGTTCTGGAACAGTTCCGCCCAGAGCTCCAGCGTCGGCAGCACCCCCAAGTACCCTTCGCAGAGCGTGACGAAGGCCGAGAGTTGCAGCACTGCGTTGGGCGTGACGTGGTGCGGTTGGAGGTTGTAGAACTCGAGAAAGGACCGCATGAAGCTGCTCGCTGGGAAGCCGAAGCCCCGGAGGAAGTGCGTGCGGAAGACGACGCGCTCGCCTTCCTCCGGCGCCGGCGAGACCTCCTTCGCGGGCGCCAGGCGCACCTGCACGAGGTCGGCGGCGGGCAGACGCCGGGTCTGGCGGAGGAACTCGATGTGCTCGTCGTGGACATTGGACCCGTCCCACGAGCTCGACAAAGCCAGCGACATGGAGGCGTGGGTGGGCTTCGGCGCGAAACTGCGTCGGGCGCGAGGAAGAAGAAGAAGAGCAGGAGGGACGGGGAGCGGGGGAGCGAACAGGCCCGTGCCTCTCCCCCTCCCCCCCTACTTGTAGGCGCGTGCGCCAGAAACGAGGAGGCGCGGCGTGGGGGATCGTGGGGATCGATCGTGCCCGTCTCCCCCACGCCCGCGTTAATTACGCGCCTTGATGATGCGAGGTAACGGCCGCGGGGAGACGTGCAGCCCCCTCGGGCCACAGAAGATCTGCGCCCGGGCCGAGGCCAGGGAGTGGCGGGCCCGGGCCTGCGGCGGCGTCCCGTCGCGCGCGTGCGACGGCAGGACTTCCCCGCCACGTGGCTTGTCGTGGGGCCCGCGGCCGGTCCGCGGGTCAACCATGGTCGCCCTAATAAAGAAAAGCGCTCTGAGGTCGGCTGCAACGACGCAGTCGGCCCCTCACGGTATGAAGCCGGCCAAGCTTCCCGTCCTTCCGTCCGCCATGAAGCTCGCCCGCCTTCGAGGACTACTGTCGGGGTAAATAGCCATGGGTAGCCCAGCCGGCTTCCCCTGGCCCCTCAGAAAAAATTATGAGCCCATCCGGCTCATAAGGAGACTCAAGACCTCGGCCGCCTCCCCCCTAGCCGACTGCCATCTTTGCCGGCTTGGGCGACGGCCCGCCCTTCTTACCCATGAAGAAAACTATGGAGGGCCGGCTACGGCATGGCCGGCTGCGGCAGGGCCGGCTATGGCAGGGCCGTCTATGGCACGGCCGGCTACCGCTGGGCCGGCTCCGATAAAGCAGTCAACGCCGTACCCGCGATGTATGCGTCCACCCTGTGATGATGAAGCGGGGCGTGGCTACAGTGGGGCCTGCCACCCCCAAAACCCGGAGCACGCCTGGTACAGCGCATCGTGCGGGCAGCCGCGGCCCGCCTGGCGCGGCACTGTAGCCACGGCGGCTCTGACGCCTTCCACGACGGGCCGCCAGCGTGGCCACCGAGGCGGTGGGCCCCTTCGGGCAGAGAGATGCCAAAGGCGGCCACACCCCCTCTCAAGCCGGCGAGACAGAGGGCCGGCTTCGCGTAGCCGGCCTGCCGCCTTCCTCGAAGGAGACGCCCATTAAGGAGACAAGGTGCGGCGGGGCTACAGTAATCGCCCGCCAGGGCGGCGTTACTGTAGCCACGCTTACCCCGACCAAGCCTGCGCCAACAAACACGGAGCAACAGTAACCGGCCGCCGACAAGGCCCTGGCCGGTGGGGCCGGCCTGTCGACCCAGGAGCCGGCAGTCGGCGGGACCCACCAACCGGCGGGCCCCAGAAGCCGGCGGAGAAGCCGGCGAGCATAGTCACCGACAGCTGGGCCCCGCGCCCAGTCCGATTACCATTGTACCCCCGGGGGGTAGGCCTATATAAACCCCCCGGTGCACCCATGCAAAGGGTTGGACTCTCTTTCTAGACATAGACACTTACAAGGAGAAGAAGCAGGCTGAGCTAAGCCCGTCTTCCTCCTTCCGCCCCCAAACAGCTCAAGGAGCATTGTAGCCACCTGTGAACTTAGTAACCATGCGTAGACCCCGTAGAGCAGCAGTAGGGGTGTTATCTCCCCGGAGAGCCCTGAAGCTGGGTAAGATTCGCCGGCGTGCATGTCTACGCCTCATCCCGTTTCCAGGCACCGGCGACGTTCTATTGGCCCCCGCAATGATAAGCCACCCGTTGGCATATGTCGATCCTACCACCCGACAGACATAATAAATCGGTTGGTAACATCATTCTCAGGATTTTTAAGAAGGGTACGACTCCCACCTCGTCGCCTCTGCTCGGGCGACTCGGGCAGGGACGAAACCCCAGCCGCTGGGGGTTCTCCTTCCCTCCCTTCCACCGCCGCCGCCAGCCTAAAGCCCAAGGGCTGACGGCGGTGGAAAGGGCCTCCCTCTCTCCTGTGCCATGGGGGTTGTGCGGAGGCCCGTGACGTGAGGAGGCCCGACCAATCTGGCCTTTGCGGCGCGGATGGCGTCCCTGCCTTGATCGGCGGCGGCGTGGCGGCCAGCTCTACCTCAGGCAGCAATGGCTACGGGCACGGCAGCCGGCCTTTGCCGCTTGGGTAGCGATGGCGACCGGATCTGCGGCGATGGGCCATCTGACCTCGGATCGGCGGTAGCGGCATGGAGGGCTTGGTGGACGAGTCGGCATCATGCATGGTATGGCCTCCGGACAGATACGACCTGGCCGGTGCGGCGGCTCATATCGGTGGCGGCCCGTGCATACGATGCTAGATAGAGGTTCGTCAAGCGGATCTGGGTGAAAACCTTGTTCTCGACTTGTTACCAAGAACGACGATGGCAGCACTCTTTTGTGCAGTTACCTTCTTAAAGGAATTGCCTTGGAGAAGCTCCATGCCTCTATCCGCTACCTCTAGGGGAAATCCTAGATCCATCAATCGGCTGATGATGGCGCTCTTATGTCGCTACCCCCTTGGGGGCGTCATTCTTGGAGGTGTGCATAGACTTGAGGGACTGCCCGAATCATTCGGAACCTTTCTGATGCCCGAATATAGTTGTCCAATATATAGATCTTTACGTATCGACCATTTCGAGACTCATCGTCATGTCCCCGATCTCATCCGGGACTCCGAACTTCCTTCGGTACATCAAATCACATAAACTCATAATACCGATCGTCACCGAATGTTTAAGCGTGCGGACCTCAAGGTAGTCAGAGTCGGGATTCGGAGTTGGATCGATTTTCCTTAGACAGAATCGAGTCGTAAGATCGAGTCGTGGAATCGAGGATTCTACTAGATTTACTCAAATAAAATATTTTGTATGCACACAAGAAATTTATATGGGTTCTATAGAGTTTTGACACTAAATATGGAGCAAAGAACGTACACATCAATGCTAGTTGTATTCCATTTCTTTTTATGGCTAACCTACCATCTAGCTAGCATGTATGGAACATACGAGAGGGAAATATATAGAACATTTAAACCTTCAATGCATGAAATTACTTAGGTTCTTTTTAGAGTGCGTGAATAGTATATCACTTGTCTATCTGACCTGCAGTGCTAATCCTTGAAGGGTCTTGCTCTCCTTCTCCGATCAATCTTGAAGCATCCTCCTTTTCACGCCAATTCCATCTGTCGACAAGCCTGATCCTCCATTTTGATTTAGGGTTTCTGAGAGCTAGATCAAAGGTGTCGGCGACTGGGCGTTTGGGCTTGGGAGGGGAATAATGGTCCATGAGGTATATGAAAAGGGGTTTGCATGATGGCATACTATTCTTTTACAACTAAAGAAACGGCTTAGATAAATTAGTAGAATCGGATATAGTCCATAGCATAGTCGGGATTGTACAGTTTTGTACAGGATTCTATGATTTGGATCGTGACTCAACATGGATTCTACCTGATCCGGATTCATAGTGGGATTTGGATCGACATGCTTCCGTAGGGTCGTGAAGTCGTAGGATTCTAGCAGTCGAGTCGGGATTCTGACTACCTTGGGTGACGGTCCCTGCAGCGTGCGCATGCGGTGTCCGCTGAATGTGTGCCGGACCGGTGTGTGACCCAGACCCATATACGGCTTGGTTGGGACCTCTAGCTTTAGATGTTGTGCTTTGGTATGAATGACTTGGTTGGGACATTCGGCTTTAGATGTGGTGCTTTGGTATGAGGTCTGGGTATGTCTCTCAGACAATTTATACCCCTTCATCAAGTGGATAAGAGTAGCGACAGATTTTGCCAAGATGATGGCTTCAGACATATTAATGTACTACTTTGTAAGGCTTTGTTGAATAATTAATAAAATAGCAGCATGCATCGTTTCGGTGCAAAGTCCGAGGGTTATCCTCCTTTTGAAAAAAAACCATCATGATTTGATGACTATATTTAACCATTTGAATATAAGTCTTTGTAGAGATTCACTATGAACTACATACAGAGCAAAATAAATGAATCTACACTTTAAAATATGTCTATATAAATCCGTATATGTTCATAATGGAATCTCTACAAAGACTTGTACTCCGTCCATTCCTAAATATAAGTCTTTTTAAATATTTTAATATAGACAACATACGGATGTACATAGACATATTTTAAAGTGTAGATTCACTCATTTTGCTTCGTATGTAGTCCATACCGAAATCTCTGAAAAGACTTAGAGCATCTCCAACCGTTCGGCCCCCCAGGACGCGAAAAAAGAGCGGTCTGGGGGCGAACCGGCGCTAGTTCGGCCCCTGGGGGCGACCTAGCTCCCAGTCACGCCCCTAGGCGCTGCCCCCAGGACGCGAAAAATTCGAACTTGGTCGTTTCTGCTCACAAAAGATGCCACAAGTCGAGCGATCGCAAGCCACAGTTCGGCGTACAAAAAATAGAGCGGCAGAAGTTCGCGTGCGCAATGCATCACTCGGCGGGCTCTGCCCCAGACGCCGGCAGAGTTGGCATGCGCGGGCTTGGCGGTGTCGGAGCTGCTTCTGCGCTGGGCGGTGTCGGCGCGGCTTCGGTGGTGCTGGGCATCGTGGAGGCGTCATCACGCGGGCTTGGCATGGGCGTGTGCGTCGGTGTCGGCAGCCTTGTCGAGGGAAGCTGGTTCAGGACGAGGTCGCGCTCTGCCAAGTACCACGCCTTGACCGCCTCGTCGGTGCTCTGGAGCATGTCCGCCCCGCCCAGCAGGAAAGCCAGGTCGGTGTTTCTCTTCTTCGCGGCGACGTTCGTCCGGAGCAGGTCGAGCTTGACGGCGCTACTCGACATCAACACCGACCACCGCACCTTGGTCTTCTCTTCATGAAGGACGGACCGGGCCTGCGCGTCGGCGAGGTAGTGCTCGATGGACTCCTGCACTCGAGCGGTGGCCACGTCAGCGTGTTTCCCCTTCTTGGCAACTTTGTTGCCGTCCGGCCGCCCTTCCGATGCACCGGGAGTCGGCGTGTCCGGCTTGTAGGTTTCCTTGGCCTTGTCGAGGGTGCGCCGGACTTCCGTCCACTTCTCGCACTTGTCAATGCGCTTGTAAACGTGGAGGTACTTGAATTTGGCGTCACTGTTGCTCTGCCAGTACAGGGCAAACATGCGCAGCAACTGCGTGGAGGAACAAACAGTTGGCGCGCGTACACGGCGAAGAGAGGCGGGAGACCGGCGTGGCATACCTAATCCTCGACGCTGGCGCCACTCTCCGGGCGAGCCATGACCTCCTCGACGACCCCATGCCAATTGTTGCACGCCCCCTGGATACACCCCAATGGTTCGCCATCGCCTTGGAGCTGTGCTGCATGTAGACGCCTTTGAAGTAGGGGTCGATGAGCTTGCGCTCGTCGAACTCGGCCTTGATGCGGTCCCAGTACGTGTCGATGCTCTAGTTCGTGTCGGTCGTCGGGTCGAGGCAGATGACTTTCCATGCTTCGACGAGGCATTCCTCCTCCTTGGACGCCCACTTGATGCGTGGCTCGCCTGACCTGGCCGCCCGCTTCTTCTTCTTGCGCCCCTTCGCCGGAACAGGCGTCGGCTCCTCCTCCTCGTCCTCGTCCTCCTCGTCCTCCTCCTCCTGCTCCTCCTGCTCGTCCTCGCCGTAGACGTAGCCGAGCTCGCCGTCCATGCCGCCGCTGAGATCCACCACCTCGTCCTGGGTGACGAACCCGGGAGACGCGGCGACCGCGGCCGAATGCCGCGATGATGTCATCCATGTCGGCCTCGGTCTCGTCGGTGTCATCGAGGTGCGAGAAGGGCAGCGGGCCACGGCGTAGCGGGGGCGTCGGGGAGGAAGCGTAGGCGGGCGGCGAGTAGTTGTATGGAGGGTACTGCACGCCGACGAAGGCGGGAGAGGGCGTGCGCTGGGCCGGGTATCCATGGGGGAAGGTGACGTTTGGGTTGAACCCACCGTGCGCGTCCCCGTCGGCGTAGCCCGACGAGGGCGATCCCCATGGCTACGGAGAGCCGACGCCTTGCTGGCCCCAGGGCACGTACTGGGCGTGGCTTCCGGGTGGATTCATCATCCCCGCGTGAGTCGCCTCGGCCTCGGCTTGGTCCGCCGATGAGGCAGCCGCAACCGCGCGCGCCGCATTGTCGTGGGCCTTCTTGGCGATGGCCCTGTTCCGCCGGTCGGCGGTGATAGCCTCCCGCCGCTGAACTTCCGCCCTCCACTCGGCGTTTGACATGCCCGGTGGCTTGATGGCGGCGCCCTCGGCTTCCTCTGCTTCAGCTGGGCGACGGAGACGTTCGCGGTTGCCGCCGCGCGGGAGCGACATACTTCTTCGGTGGCTTGGCGGCTGGCTGGGAGGCGAGCGGGAGGGAGATTGGCGGGAGGAAGGAAGAGTACGAGAGGGAAGTGCGGGAAAAGCAGGAACAAACGGCGGGAAGAGGCGCTCGCCTCGCTGATAGGGCGGACCCACGCACCCTTTTCGCTTGTGCCGGTGCCCCAGGCGCCCCCCGGGGCGCCGGGTTCGGCCTGGGTCCGCCGGCACCAGTTTCGGCCCGAGCCGGCGAAAAACAGACTTCTGGGGGCGCGACTGGGCCGTTTTTTCGGTCCCGACGTGGCAAAAACGCCTGGGAAGGGCCTATTGGGGGCGCGGATGGAGATGCTCTTACACTTACAAACGGAGGGAGTATTTAGGAATGAAGGGAGTAGTACATATAAATTATAATTGCCAGATGCTTGTTTTGAACAGACTCGGCGGCTCCGATGTTTGCGGGCTACCCATCCAAACGGAGATGACGGGGTTTGTTTGTCCGTCGACATGCATAGGACGTCCCCGCCTCGTCTGCACAAACGGCGGATGGTTTCTACTGGGTCCCGATGTGTCCCTATACGTCTCTTTTATCATCCGTGTGCGATTAAAATATATGGTGCGGCCCAGATCCCAATCTTTACCTAGTAATAAAGCAAATTGGGTTTCTTTCATCCGTCATGGCATTTTTCAGAAAAGTCTCTCTATTTCAAAGAATTCAACCCTAGTCCTGTTTTAAATTAAGACGAATCGTTATTTTCGTATTTTACACAAAAGTCCCTATCTTTTTTTTGAAATCAACCCACCGTCCGGATTTAAGTCACACCAGAACCGTTATTTTACATTTTTCGAAACCCCTCCTGATGTTTTAGGTAATTCATCCGTGGATCATATTTAAGTCAAACAAATGCTTTTTAAAATCATCCATATCTTTTAAACCACATGTTATATATGAAATTTGATTAGAAAAATATGTAGAATATGAATATGAGATTATTTTTGCTTGTTAAGTATTTTTAAATATTATTTTGGAATATATTTGAGTCAAACCAAATGATTTTCTAAATTATCTCTATCTTTTAAACCGTAACTTCGATTTTAACATATTATATATGAAATTTTATTAGAAAAATGTGTGGAATCTAAATATGATGTTCATTTTACCTGTTAAATATTGTTATGAAAGCAAACTTATAATTTATTGCGCAAAATTCATTTTTTTCATACCGGCGGCGATCCGGATTACAAATAAACACCCCACTATAACCATATACGAAAAAGAAAACATCGATAACTACACATGCATACCTCTGAAAAATGTCGCAGGGGAAAACAACAGATTTCTCATCGCGAGAGTGAGAGAAAGCGAGCGAGAGAGAGAGAGGGGGGGAGAGGGAGAGGGGGGGAGAGGGAGAGGGAGAGAGAGACGCCTTAGGATTAACCATATTCAACACACGTTTTTTGGTTGTTTTGTGTGAACACCGAGGTCATCGCCGGCGAGAGTGAGAAAGAGGATAAGCGGCAACACAAATATGATGCCTCACAAAAATAAAAGTGGGGGACCTATTGTGGTCTTGAGTGATGGTTGTTGAGTTAAGAGCATGTGTTATGTTTTCTCTCCCGTTGCAATGCACGGGCTCTTTTGCTAGTAAAACCAAACGGTAATCGATACCATGACCAGGCGAGCTTGTGAGCTCCAACGAATTTGCATGCTTGACGTCTCCTTATTGGCTTCTTTTTTGGTTTCTTTCTTGGCTTCTTTTTGAAGCTTCTTATTATGCTCGTCTTCTCACTGCTCCAACAGTGTCTTCCGTATTTTGCTCGCTCAGATGGTCAACCTTGTTTTGGCACATGAGCATGATTTTGTAGGGGGGGGGAGCTGATGATTGTGGGTTTGCTCTAGTTACAACATTGGATGCACTTCTTGAGGAGCTTGTTGCTGCTGTACCACCTCTTCCCTCGACATTTGCTCTTTTTTCATCAAAGCAACTATGGGCCAGAGCTGCTTGATTACATCCGATAGAAAGTTATATGCTCGATCAATGGAGCATGCTTCCTGTTGCTAGTGCATTCATATCTCTCCACAATGAGTTGTACTTCAGGGTGTTTGTTTTTGGTAGTCCAAAGTCAAGGAACCTCCCATAGGTGCCCATGTTTGTTGTAACTCCTTCCAACCACCTCTCCAGCATGTATCTACTTGGAATTTCTTGTATATTAAGATGTATCATCACCCTTATAATGTGTGAACAAAGCACACCATTCATCTCAAAGAAATGGCAGTTGCATGAGTATAGCCCCTCCTCCATCACAACATGGACCGGGTACAGTATTGGATTCTCGGACGTGCTTGAGTAAAGCTCGAGCATCATACCTTCCTACTCAAGGTTAGGCACTTGGTTGATTATATAACCTATTGATGTTGTAACTTGCTCTTGGAACTTGCCAGAAACGTTGCGTGTATAGAACATAACAACTTGACGCTCTATATTGTACCTGCATTTAACATTTTTTTGGGTTTTTTGTTACTTTTATGGTTATTTTTGCAAGGTAAGCATGCATTAGATTGATGGATTGTACTGTATTGTATGTACTGCCCACAAAGTGGTGTTGTTACTATTTCTCTAGTGAAATCAACATTCTCTTCACGGTCTAGCATCGTTTCTTAAAGAAGTTCGTATTGCCCTACAAATGTCCAAACCGAGTTCTTCGAATGCACCAATGTCTTGAAATAAGAATTTAGCCCCTCTGATCTCCTGGTCATACTCGTGAATGGGGAGAAATCATTCTTGAAATATGAAGGAGCCCATGTGTGATGGATTCCCACATGTTTTGCAAGTGCCTATTCTTTGTGTACCTGAAGCAATACAACATGTGCTGCCATGTTTCTTCAAATTCATCCACTGTCTCAGACCCATTGATGCACTCATAGAAAGCTTTCACAAAGATTGAATCCCTGGTAATCATCCTCCCAAGTTTCTCACACGCCTTGTGTTGTACATGCCACTTGTAACACTGTGTACCGTGTGAGGCAACACATTAGAAATTGCAGCTTTCATTGCTTTACATTGATCGGTCATAAGGTTTGTTGGGTACTCATTGTTCATGGCAAGCAAGAATTGTCGAAAGACCCACTTGAAGGTTTCAATTTTATCATTTGGAAGCAATGCACAACCTAGGACAACAGTTTTAACATGCTTGTTGATGCCAACTATTGGAGCAAAAGGCATGTTATATTTGTTGGTGCAAAATATTGTATCAAAGAAGACACAATCCTTGTATTTGGGGTATAGTGGTCTTGCTCTCACATCCACCCTAAACAATGCTTCCACATAATTTGTCCCCTTATTCACTTTTGTTGCATAGAAAAATTGAGGGCTTTCAGCTTGTCGTCTCTTAAAAATATTCGACTGCCATGGCCATGTCCTGAAATGACATGGTTTGACGCATCTCAGATCATGGATTTGAAACATCTCTTTTCACATAACCAAGGCACCTCTGATCACCTCCATGAGAATCTCCAAAGATACCCATGCAATCTGAGGTTAACAAGTTGTGTTCATGCAAAGTCATTACAGTTGGTGGTCTTCTCATGGAATCTTTCGATGAGACTAGTAAAACCTAACTTTACATTCCTGTTGCACTAGAGGATGGTTATGCTCTTCTGTAAAACATGTGACGGTCAATTGGTTCTCTCGTAGCCCTACAATCATGTGGGCCTTGCAATCGTGACATACTCGATTTATGGGTCCTCTCGTAGCCCTAGAACCAATTATTATTTTTCACATGTCACTCATGTTCATCAAAAGTCCAGGGCATCTGCTAGCATTGCTTGACTCTGTTGCAATACTATCTGTAGTGCTATCAACTCCACTCTGGTCACCGTCCTTTCGTGAATCAACACATGTGAAAGTCCTACTAATTAACTTTATGGGTCCTCTTGCCTGGCTGTTTTTTCAAAGCAGATGTTCTGATTCCAAACCCGTGGCTGAAAGCATATTTGCTGTAAAAATTTCTTGCATCGTCAACTGCATCAAAGGTCATGCTCACATATGGAACAAGCGGCTATGATGATATTGCATCATCATCAGCATCATCCTTATCCTGTTGCACATTAGCAGCACTAATCATCCCTTCCATATTGACTCCATTTCTAGTAGAAATCTGCGCCGTGATGTAGCTCTCATCATCCTCAACTGCAGCATCAGTAGCCTAAATTTTGTTTCATTGTTGCAGAAAAAGTATCAGATTATCAGCAAAGAAGTTAGAATGTGAAACTAGTGTTGCTAGTAGATAATATTATATAACTTTAGTTTAATTTATTATTCCACACCTGCTACTAATATATAATGCTTCTACAACTACTACTACAATCATCACCTCATGATACTAATATAAACGCTTCCACACACTTGCTACTACAATGATCACAGTGCTAAAAGTAAAGATGATCATATTTCGGTCATGTTCCTTTCCTAGAAGATGCAACATATTTTTGTTCAACTTTTCTAGTGCAGAAACTTGTCCCAACATAATCCAATGTGATTAACATGCAACACAGTCAACACACATACAACATACCACAGAGTCAATGCTTTATATTTTCCCCACGCATACAACATAACCAACATGCACTTTTTTGGGGACTTTTCCCTGAACTTTTGTTGCAATTCTTAAACTGTTTTTAAAGGAACATTTTGAAGGAAATATGCCATAGAGAAAATAATAAAGTTATTATTTATTTCCTTATTTCATGATAAATGTTTATTATTCATGCTAGAATTGTATTAACCGGAAACATAATACATGTGTGAATACATAGACAAACAGAGTGTCACTAGTATGCCTCTATTTGACTAGCTCGTTAATCAAAGATGGTTATGTTTCCTAACCATAGACATGAGATGTCATTTGATAAACGGGATCACATCATTAGGAGAATGGTGTGATTGACTTGACCCATTCTGTTAGCTTAGCACTTGATCGTTTTAGTTTATTGCTATTGCTTTCTTTGTGACATATACATGTTCCTATGACTATGAGATTATGCAACTCCCGATTACTGGAGGAACACTTTGTGTGCTACCAAACGTCACAACATAACTAGGTGATTATAAAGGTGCTCTACAGGTGTCTCCGATGATACTTGTTGAGTTGGCATAGATCGAGATTAGGATTTGTCACTCCGATTGACGAAGAGGTATCTCTGGGCCCTCTCGGTAATGCACATCACTATAAGCCTTGCAAGCAATGCAACTAATGAGTTAGTTAAAGGATGATGCATTATGGAAACGAGTAAAGAGACTTTCCGGTAACAAGATTGAACTAGGTATTGAGATACCGACGATCGAATCTCGGGCAAGTAACATACCGATGACAAAGGGAACAACGTATGATGTTATGCGGTTTGACCAATAAAGATCTTCGTAGAATATGTAGGAGACAATATGAACACCCATGTTCCACTATTGGTTATTGACCAGAGACGTCTCTCGGTCATGTCTACATAGTTCTCGAACCCGTAGGGTCCGCCAAGGTAGTCAGAATCCCGACTCGACTGCTAGAATCCTACGACTTCACGACCCTACGGAAGCATGTCGATCCAAATCCCACTATGAATCCGGATCAGGTAGAATCCATGTTGAGTCACGATCCAAATCATAGAATCCTGTACAAAACTGTACAATCCCGACTATGCTATGGACTATATCCGATTCTACTAATTTATCTAAGCCGTTTCTTTAGTTGTAAAAGAATAGTATGCCATCATGCAAACCCCTTTTCATATACCTCATGGACCATTATTCCCCTCCCAAGCCCAAACGCCCAGTCGCCGACACCTTTGATCTAGCTCTCAGAAACCCTAAATCAAAATGGAGGATCAGGCTTGTCGACAGATGGAATTGGCGTGAAAAGGAGGATGCTTCAAGATTGATCGGAGAAGGAGAGCAAGACCCTTCAAGGATTAGCACTGCAGGTCAGATAGACAAGTGATATACTATTCACGCACTCTAAAAAGAACCTAAGTAATTTCATGCATTGAAGGTTTAAATGTTCTATATATTTCCCTCTCGTATGTTCCATACATGCTAGCTAGATGGTAGGTTAGCCATAAAAAGAAATGGAATACAACTAGCATTGATGTGTACGTTCTTTGCTCCATATTTAGTGTCAAAACTCTATAGAACCCATATAAATTTCTTGTGTGCATACAAAATATTTTATTTGAGTAAATCTAGTAGAATCCTCGATTCCACGACTCGATCTTACGACTCGATTCTGTCTGAGGAAAATCGATCCAACTCCGAATCCCGACTCTGACTACCTTGAGGTCCGCACGCTTAAACATTCGGTGACGATCGGTATTATGAGTTTATGTGATTTGATGTACCGAAGGAAGTTCGGAGTCCCGGATGAGATCGGGGACATGACGATGAGTCTCGAAATGGTCGATACGTAAAGATCTATATATTGGACAACTATATTTGGGCATCAGAAAGGTTCCGAATGATTCGGGTATTTTTCGGAGTATCGGAGAGTTACGGGAATACGGGGAAGAAGTATTGGGCCTCATGGGCCAAGTGGTGGAAGAGAGGAGGCAGGGTGCGCGTCCCCCTAGCCCAAACCGAATTGGACTAGGGGGCCGGACCCCCCTTTCCTCCTTTCCTCCCTCTCCTTCCTTCTCCCTCTCCTTCCTTCTCCCTCTCCTCCTTCCTTTCCCCCTCCTAGTAGTAGGAAAGGGGAGTCCTACTCCTACTAGGAGGAGGACTCCTCCTCCTAGCGCGCCCTAGAAGGGCCGGCCAGCCTCCCCCTTGCTCCTTTATATACGAGGGCAGGGGGCACCCTAGAACACACAAGTTGATAGTTCCAAGCCGTGTGCGGTGCCCCCTCCACCATAATCCACCTCGATCATATCGTAGCGGTGCTTAGGCGAAGCCCTGCGTCGGTAGCAACATCATCACTGTCATCATGCCGTCGTGCTGACGGAACTCTCCCGTGAAGCTCTGCTGGATCGGAGTTCGTGGGACGTCATCGAGCTGAACGTGTGCTGAACTCGGAGGTGCCGTGCGTTTGGTGCTTGGATCGGTCGGATCATGAAGACGTACGACTAAATCAACCGCGTTCTCATAATGCTTCCGCTTACGGTCTACGAGGGTACATAGACGATACTCTCCCCTCTTGTTGCTATGCATCACCATGATCTTGTGTGTGCGTAGGAAAATTTTGAAATTACTATGTTCCCCAACAGTGGTATCTGAGCCAGGTTTATGCGTAGATGTTATATGCACGAGTAGAACACAAAGAAGTTGTGGGCGTGGGTATATACATATTGATTGCCGTCACTAGTTGATTCTTGATTCAGCGGCATTGTTGGATGAAGCGGCCCAGACCGACATTACGCGTATGCTTACGCGAGACTGGTTCTACCGACGTGCTTCGCACACAGGTGGCTAGTGGGTGTCTATTTCTACAGCTTTAGTTGAATCAGATTCAATGAACAAGGTTCTTTCTGAAGATCAAAAAGTAATCACTATACTACGTTATGGTTTTTGATGCGTAGGTAAGAACGGTTCTTGCTCAGCCTGTAGCAGCCACGTAAAACTTGCAACAACAAAGTAGAGGACGTCTTACTTGTTTATGTAGGGCATGTTGTGATGTGATATGGTCAAGACATGATGCTAAATTTATTGTTTGAGATGATCATGTTTTGTAACACAATTATCGGCAACTGGCAGGAGCCATATGGTTGTCGCTTTATTGTATAAAATTCAACGCCATGTAATTGTTTTACTTTATCACTAAGCGGTAGCGATAGTCGTGGAGGCAATAGTTGGCATGACGACAACGATGCTTCAATGGAGATCAAGGTGTTAAGTCGGTGACGATGGTGATCATGATGGTGCTTTGGAGATGGAGATCAAAGGCGCAAGATGATGATGGCCATATCACATCACTTATATTGATTGCATGTGATGTTTATCCTTTATGCATCTTATTTTGCTTGATTGATGGTAGCATTATAAGATGATCTGTCACTAGATTTCAAGGTACAAGTGTTCTCCCTGAGTATGCACCATTGCCAAAGTTCGTCGTGCCGAGACACCACGTGATGATCGGGTGTGATAAGCTCTACATTCACATACAACAGGTGCAAGACAGTTTTGCACACACAGAAATACTCGGGTTAAACTTGACGAGCCTAGCATATGCAGATATGGCCTCGAAACATTGAGACCGAAAGGTCGAGCATGAATCATATAGTAGATATGGTCAACATAGTGATGTTCACCATTGAAAACTACTCCATTTCACGTGATGATCGGTCATGGTTTAGTTGATATGGATCACGTGATCACTTATATGATTAGAGGGATGTCTATCTAAGTGGGAGTTCTTAAATATGATTAATTGAACTTTAATTTATCATGGCCTTAGTACCTGATAGTATTTTGCTTGTCTATGTTATTGTAGATAGATGGCCCGTGTTGTTGTTCCGTTAAATTTTAATGTATTCCTTGAGAAAGCAAAGTTGAAAGATGATGGTAGCAATTACACGGACTGGGTCTGTAACTTGAGGATTATCCTCATTGCTGCACAGAAGAATTACGTCCTGGAAGCACCGCTAGGTGCCAAACCCGCTGCAAGAGCAATGCCAGATGTTATGAACGTCTGGCAGAGCAAATCTGATGACTACTCGATAGTTCAGTGTGCCATGCTTTACGACTTAGAACCGGGACTTCAACGACATTTTGAACATCATGGAGCATATGAGATGTTCCAAGAGTTGAAGTTAATATTTCAAGCAAATTCCCGGATTGAGAGATATGAAGTCTCCAATAAGTTCTACAGCTGCAAGATGGAGGAGAATAGTTATGTCAGTGAACATATACTCAGAATGTCTGGGTATCATAACCACTTGACTCAACTGGGAGTTAATCTTCCCGTTGATAGTGTCATTGATAGAGTTCTTCAATCACTGCCACCAAGCCACAAGAGCTTCGTGATGAATTATAATATGCAAGGAATGGATAAGATGATTCCCGAGCTCTTCGCAATGCTAAAAGCTGCAGAGGTAGAAATCAAGAAGGAGCATCAAGTGTTGATGGTCAACAAGACCACCAGTTTCAAGAAAAGGGGTAAAGGGAAGAATAAAGGGAACTTCAAGAAGAACGACAAACAAGTTGCTGCTCAAGAGAAGAAACCCAAGTCTGGACCTAAGCCTGAGACTGAGTGCTTCTACTTCAAAGGGACTGGTCGCTGGAAGCGAAACTGCCCCAAGTATTTGGCAGATAAGAAGGATGGCAAGGTGAACAAAGGTATATGTGATATACATTTTATTGATGTGTACTTTACTAAAGCTTGCAGTAGCACCTGGGTATTTCATACTGGTTCTATTGCTAATATTTGCAACTCGAAATAGGGACTACAGATTAAGCGAAGATTGGCTAAGGACGAGGTGACGATGCGCGTGGGAAATGGTTCCAAACTCAATGTGATCGCCGTCAGCACGCTACCGATACATCTACCTTCGGGATTAGTTTTAGACCTGAATAATTGTTATTTAGTGCCAGCGTTGAGCACGAACATTATATCTGGATCTTGTTTGATGCGAGACGGTTATTCATTTAAATCAGAGAATAATGGTTTTTCTATTTATATGAGTAATATCTTTTTATGGTCATGCACCCTTGAAGAGTGGTCTATTTTTAATGAATCTCGATAGTAGTGACACACATATTCATAATGTTGAAGCCTAAAGATGCAGAGTTGATAATGATAGTGCAACTTATTTGTGGCACTGCCGTTTAGGTCATATTGGTGTAAAGCGCATGAAGAAACTCCATTCTGATGGACTTTTGGAATCACTTGGTACTTTTGAACCATGCCTCATGGGCAAGATGACTAAAATGTCGTTCTCCAGAACTATGGAGCGAGCAACAGATTTGTTGGAAATCATACATACTGATGTATGTGGTCCGATGAATATTGAGGCTCGCGGCGGGTATCGTTATTTTCTCACCTTCACATACGATTTGAGCAGATATGGGTATATCTACTTGATGAAACATAAGTCTGAAACATTTGAAAAGTTCAAAGAATTTTAGAGTGAAGTGGAAAATCATCGTAACAAGAAAATAAAGTTTCTACGATCTGATCGTGGAGGAGAATATTTGAGTTACGAGTTTGGTCTTCATTTGAAACAATGTGGAATAGTTTCGCAACTCACGCCACCCGGAACACCACAACATAATGGTGTGTCCGAACATCGTAATCGTACTTTACTAGATATGGTGTGATCTATGATGTCTCTTACTGATTTACCGCTATCGTTTTGGGGTTACGCTTTAGAGACAACTGCATTCACATTAAATAGGGCACCATCTAAATCCGTTGAGACGACGCCTTATGAACTATGGTTTGGCAAGAAACCAAAGTTGTCATTTCTTAAAGTTTGGGGCTGCGATGCTTATGTGAAAAGGCTTTAACTTGATAAGCTCGAACCCAAATCGGAGAAATGTGACTTCATAGGATACCGAAAGGAGACTGTTGGGCACACCTTCTATCACAGATCTGAAGGCAAGACATTTGTTGCTAAGAATGGATCTTTTCTAGAGAAGGAGTTTCTCTCGAAAGAAGTGAGTGGGAGGAAAGTAGAACTTGATGAGGTAATTGTACCTGCTCCCTTATTGGAAAGTATTCCATCATAGAAACCAGTTCCTGTGACACCTACACCAATTAGTGAGGAAGCCAATGACGATGATCATGAAACTTCAGATCAAGTTACTACCGAACCTCGTAGGTCAACCAGAGTAAAATCCGCACCAGAGTGGTAGGGTAATCCTGTTCTGGAGGTCATGATACTTGACCATGACGAACCTACGAACTATGAGGAAGCGATGATGAGCCCAGATTCCGCAAAATGGCTTGAGGCCATGAAATCTAAGGTGGGATCCATGTATGAGAACAAAGTGTGGACTTTGGTTGACTTGCCCGATGATCAGCAAGCCATCGAGAATAAATGGATCTTCAAGAAGAAGACTGACGCCGACGGTAACGTTACTGTCTACAAAGCTCGACTTGTTGCGAAAGGTTTTCGACAAGTTCAAGGAGTTGACTACGATGAGACCTTCTCACCCGTAGCGATGCTTAAGTCCGTCTGAATCATGTTAGCAATTGCCGCATTTTATGATTATGAAATTTGGAAAATGGATGTAAAGACTACATTCCTGAATGGATTTCTGGAAGAAGAGTTGTATATGATGCAACCTGAAGGTTTTATCGATCCAAAGGGTGCTAACAAAGTGTGCAAGCTCCAGCGATCCATTTATGGACTGGTGCAAGCCTCTCGGAGTTGGAATAAACGTTTTGATAGTGTGATCAAAGCATATGGTTTATAGATACTTTTGGAGGAGCCTGAATTTACAAGAAAGTGAGTGGGAGCTCTATAGCATTTCTAATATTATAAGTGGATGACATATCGTTGATTGGAAATGATATAGAATTTCTGGATAGTATAAAAGGATACTTGAATAAAAGTTTTTCAATGAAAGACCTCGGTGAAGTTGCTTATATATTGGGCATCAAGATCTATAGAGATAGATCAAGACGCTTAATTGGACTTTCATAAAACACATACCTTGATAAAGTTTTGAAGAAGTTCAAAATGGATCAAGCTAAGAAAGGGTTCTTTCCTGTGTTACAAGGTGTGAAATTGAGTAAGACTCAATGCTTGACCACTGCAGAAGATAGAGAGAAAATGAAAAGTGTTCCCTATGCTTCAGCCATAGGCTCTATCATGTATGCAATGTTGTGTACCAGACCTGATGTGTGCCTCGCTATTAGTTTACCAGGGAGATGCCAAAGTAATCCAGGAGTGGATCACTGGACATCGGTCAAGAACATCCTGAAATACCTGAAAAGTACTAAGGATATGTTTCTCGTTTATGGAGGTGACAAAGAGCTCGTCGTAAATGGTTACGTCGATGCAAGCTTTGACACTGATCCAGACGATTCTAAATCGCAAACCGGATATGTGTTTATATTGAACGGTTGAGCTGTCAGTTGGAGCAGTTCTAAACAAAGCGTCGTGGTGGGATCTACGTGTGAAGCGGAGTACATAGCTGCTTCGGAAGCAGCAAATGAAGGAGTCTAGATGAAGGAGTTCATATCCGATCTAGGTGTCATACCTAGTGCATCGGGTCCAATGAAAATCTTTTGTGACAATACTGGTGCAATTGCCTTGGCAAAGGAATCCAGATTTCACAAGAGAACCAAACCCATCAAAAGATGCTTCAATTCCATCCGCGATCAAGTCCAGGTGGGAGCATAGAGATTTGCAAGATACATACAGATCTGAATATTACAGACCCGTTGACTAAGCCTCTCTCACGAGCAAAACATGATCAGCACCAAGGTTCCATGGGTGTTAGAATCATTACTGAGTAATCTAGATTATTGACTCTAGTGCAAATGGGAGACTGAAGGAAATATACCCTAGAGGCAACAATAAAGTTATTATTTATTTCCTTATTTCATGATAAATTTTTATTATTCATGCTAGAATTGTATTAACCGGAAACATAATACATGTGTGAATACATAGACAGACAGAGTGTCACTAGTATGCCTCTACTTGAATAGCTTGTTAATCAAAGATGGTTGTGTTTCCTGATGTCTACTACACAAGCTTCTTCTTGCAGACATTGTTGGGCCTCCAAGTGCAGAGGTTTGTAGGACAGTAGAAAATTTCCCTCAAGTGGATGACCTAAGGTTTATCAATCAGTAGGAGGCGTAGGATGAAGATGGTCTCTCTCAAGCAACCCTACAACCAAATAACAAAGAGTCTCTTGTGTCCCCAACACACCCAATACAATGGTAAATTGTATAGGTGCACTAGTTCGGCGAAGAGATGGTGATACAAGTGGTATATGGATAGTAGATAAAGGTATTTCTAATCTGAAATTATAAAAATAGCAAGGTAGCAAGTGATAAAAGTGAGCATAAATGGTATTGCAATGATAGGAAACAAGGCCTAGGGTTTATACTTTCACTAGTGCAAGTTCCCTCAACAATGATAACATAATTGGATCACATAACCATCCCTCAACATGCAACAAAGAGTCACTCCAAAGTCACTAATAGTGGAGAACAAACGAAGAGATTATGGTAGGGTACGAAACCACCTCAAAGTTATTCTTTCCAATCAATCCGTTGGACTATTCCTATAAGTGTCACAAATAGCCCTAGAGTTCGTACTAGAAATAACACCTTAAGACACAAATCAACCAAAACCCTAATGTCACCTCAAGTATCCGTGGGTATGATTATACGATATGCGCCACAAAATCTCAGACTCATCTATTCAACCAACACATAGAACCTCAAAGAGTGCCCCAAAGTTTCTACCAGAGAATCACGAGGAAAACATGTGCCAACCCCTATGCATAGGTTCATGGGCGGAACCCGCAAGTTGATCACCAAAACATACATCAAGTGAATCACGTGGTATCCCATTGTCACCACAGATACGCACGGCAAGACATACATCAAGTGCTCTCAAATCTTTAAAGACTCAATCCGATAAGATACCTCCAAAGGGGAAACTCAATTCATTTAAATAGAGTAGAGGGGGAGGAGAAACATAAGATCCAACTATAATAGCAAAGCTCACGATACATCAAGATCATGCCAAATCAAGAACACGAGAGAGAGAGAGAGAGAGAGAGAGATCAAACACATAGCTATTGGTACATACCCTCAGCCCCGAGGGAGAACTACTCCCTCCTCGTCATGGAGAGCGCCGGGATGATGAAGATGGCCATCGGAGAGGGATTGCCCCCTCCGGCAGGGTGCCAGAACGGGTCTAGATTGGCTTTCGTTGGCTACGGAGGCTTTTGGCGGCGGAACTCCCGATCTATTGTGCTCCCTGATGTTTTTAGGGTATATGGAGATATATAGGCGGAAGAGGTACGTCAAGGGAGCCATGAGAGGCCCACGGGGGTGGAGGGCGCGCCCTAGGGGGGTGGGCGCGCCCCCCTGCCTCGTGGCTCCCTCGTTCCTTTCCTGACGTGTACTCCAAGTTTTTCCAGTTGCTTTCCTTCCAAAAATAACTTCTCCAGTTGGTTTCATTCTGTTTCGACTCCGTTTGATATTCCTTTTCTTCGAAACACTGAAACAAGGGAAAAACAGGAACTGGCACTGGGCTCTGGGTCAATAGGTTAGTCCCAAAAGTAATATAAAAGTGTAAAATAAAGCCCATAAACATCCAAAACACATAATTTAATAGCATGGAACAATCAAAAATTATAGATACGTTGGAGACGTATCAGCATCCCCAAGCTTAATTCCTGCTCGTCCTCGAGTAGGTAAATGATAAAAACAGAATTTTTGATGTGGAGTGCTACTTGGCATAATTTCAATGTAATTCTTCTTAATTGTGGCATGAATATTCAGATCCGAAAGAGTCAAGACAAAAGTTCATATTGACATAAAAATAATAATACTTCAAGCATACTAACTAAGCAATTATGTCTTCTCAAAATAACATGGCCAAAGAAAGTTCATCCCTACAAAATCATATAGTTTAGTCATGCTCCATTTTCGTCACACAAGAATGCTCTCATCATGCACAACCCCGATGATAAGCCAAGCAATTGTTTCATACTTTAGTAATCTCAAACCTATAATCTTTCACGCAATACATGAGCGTGAGCCATGGATATAGCACTATGGGTGGAATAAAATAATGAGGGGGTTATATGGAGAAGACAAAAAGGTGAGAGTCTCACATCAACGAGGCTAATCAATGGGCTATGGAGATGCCCACCGATTGATGTTAATGCAAGGAGTAGGGATTGCCATGTAACGGATGCACTAGAGCTATAAATGTATGAAAGCTCAACAAAAGAAACTAGTGGATGTGCATCCAACTTGGTTGCTCACGAAGACCTAGGGCACTTGAGGAGGCCCATTGTTGGAATATATAAGTCAAGTTTTATAATGAAAAATTCCCACTAGTATATATGAAAGTGACAAAACAAGAGACTCTCTATCATAAAGATCATGGTGCTACTTTGAAGCACAAGTATGGAAAAAGGATAGTAGCATTGTCCCTTTTTTATTTTATTTTTATATTTTTATTTGGCCTTTCCTTTTTTTTTATTTGGCCCCCTTTTTTGGCCTTTCTTTTTTTCTTTTTTTTCTTTTTGGGACAATGCTCTATTAATGATGATCATCACACTTCTGTTTATTTACAACTCAATGATTACAACTCGATACTAGAACAAAGTATGACTCTATATGAATGCCTCCGGCGGTGTACCGGGATGTGCAATGATTCATGAGTGACATGTATGAAAGAATTATGAACGGTGGCTTTGCCACAAATACGATGTCAACTACATGATCATGCTAAGCAATATGACAATGATGAACGTGTTATGATAAACAGAGTGGTGGAAAGTTGCATGGCAATATATCTCGGAATGGCTATGGAAATGCCATAATAGGTAGGTATGGTGGCTGTTTTGAGGAAGATATAAGGAGGTTTATGTGTGACAGAGCGTATCATATCACGGGATTTGGATGCACCGGCGAAGTTTGCGCCAACTCTCAAGGTGAGAAAGGGCAATGCACGGTACCGAAGAAGCTAGCAAGGATGGAAGGGTGAGAGTGCGTATAATCCATGGACTCAACATTAGTCATAAAGAACTCACATACTTATTGCAAAAATCTACAAGTCATCAAAAACCTCTGTACTAAGCACATGCTCCTAGGGGGATAGATTGGTAGGAAAAGACCATCGGTCGTCCCCGACCGCCACTCATAAGAAGGACAATCAAATAACACCTCATGTTTCAAATTGGTTACATAACGTTTACCATACGTGCATGCTACGGGACTTGCAAACTTCAACACAAGCATTCATCAAATTCACAACTACGCAACTAGCACGACTTTGATATTATTACCTCCATATCTCAAAACAATCATCAAGCATCAAACTTCTCTTAGTATTCAACGCACTCATAAGTGAATATTATTATTAATCTTGTATACCTAGCATATTAGGATTATTTAAGCAAATTACCATGCTATTTAAGACTCTCAAAATAATCTAAGTGAAGCATGCGAGATCAACTATTTCTACAAATTAAAACTACCACTATGCTCTAAAAGATATAAGTGAAGTACTAGAGCAATAACACACTACTCCGAAAGATGTAAGTGAAGATCAATGAGTAGTCGAATAATTATGCAACTATGTGAAGAATCTCTAACCTTTAATAATTTCAGATCTTGGTATTTTATTCAAACAGCAAGCAAAGCTAAATAAAATGACATGACGCTCTAAGCAAAACACATATCATGTGGCGAATAAAAATATAGCTCCAAGTAAAGTTACCGATGATCGAAGACGAAAGAGGGGATACCATCCGGGGCATCCCCAAGCTTAGGCTCTTGGTTGTCCTTGAATATTACCTTGGGGTGCCTTGGGCATCCCCAAGCTTAGGCTCTTGCCACTCCTTATTTCATAGTCCATCGAATCCTTACCCAAAACTTGAAAACTTCACAACACAAAACTTAACAGAAAACTCGTAAGCTCCGTTAGCGAAAGAAAACAAAACACCACTTCAAGGTACTGTAATGAACTCATTCTTTATTTATATTGGTGTTAAACCTACTGTATTCCAACTTCTCTATGGTTTATAAACTCTTTTATTAACCATAGATTCATCAAAATAAGCAAACAACACACGAAAAACAGAATCTATCAAAAACAGAACAGTCTGTAGTAATCTGTAACTAACGCAAACTTCTGGAACCCCAAAAATTCTAAAATAAATTTCTGGATCTGAGGAATTTATCTAATAATCATCTGCAAAAAGAATTAATTAAATATCACTCTCCAAATAAAAATGGCAGCAATTCTCGTGAGTGCTAAAGTTTCTGTTTTTTACAGCATGATCGCAAAGATTTTCCCCAAGTCTTCCCAAAGGTTCTACTTGGCACAAACACTAATTAAAAGCATAAAACAACATATAAACAGATGCTAGATGAATTATTTACTACTAAACAGGAACAAAAATTAAGAAACAAAAATAAAGTTGGGTTGCCTCCCAACAAGCGCTATCGTTTAACGCCCCTAGCTAGGCATGATGATTTCAATGATGCTGACATAAAACATAAGAATTGAAATATAAAGAGAGCATCATGAAGAATATGACTATCACATTTAAGTGTAACCCACTTCCTATGCATTGGGATTTTGTGAGCAAACAACTTATGGAAACAATAATCAATTAGCATAGGAAGATAAAGCAAGCAAAACTTCAAGATTTTAAGCACATAGAGAGGAAACTTGGTATTATTGCAATTCCTACAAGCATATATTCCTCCCTCATAATAATTTTCATTAGCATCATGAATGAATTCAACAATATAGCTATCACATAAAACATTCTTTTCATGACCTACAAGCATAGAATTTTTATTACTCTCCACATAAGCAAATTTCTTCTCATGAATAGTAGTGGGAGCAAACTCAACAAAGTAACTATCATGGGATTGAAAATTTAAATCAAGATGGCAAGTTTCATTGTTATCATTATTCTTTAAAGCACACGTGTCATCACAATAATCATCATAGATAGGACGCATGCTTTCATCATAATAAATTTTCTCATCAAAACTTGGGGGACAAAAAAAACATCTTCATCAAACATAGCTTCCCCAAGCTTGTGGCTTTGCATATCATTAGTATCATAGATATTCAAGGAATTCATACTAACAACATTGAAATCATGCTCATCATTCAAATATTTAGTGCCAAACATTCTAATGCATTCTTCTTCTAGCACTTGAGCACAATTATCGGAATCCTTATTCTCACGGAAGACATTACAAAGATGAAGCATATGAGGTAACCTTAATTCCATTTTTTATAGTTTTCTTTTATAAACTAAACTAGTGATAAAACAAGAAACTAAAAGATTCGATTGCAAGATCTAAAGATATACCTTCAAGCACTCACCTCCCCGGCAACGGCGCCAGAAAAGAGCTTGATGTCTACTACACAACCTTCTTCTTGTACACATTGTTGGGCCTCCAAGTGCAGAGGTTTGTAGGACAGTAGCAAATTTCCCTCAAGTGGATGACCTAAGGTTTATCAATCCGTAGGAGGCGTAGGATGAAGATGGTCTCTCTCAAGCAACCCTGCAACCAAATAAGAAAGAGTCTCTTGTGTCCCCAACACACCCAATACAATGGTAAATTGTATAGGTGCACTAGTTCGGCGAAGACATGGTGATACAAGTGGTATATGGATAGTAGATAAAGGTATTTGTAATCTGAAATTATAAAAAGAGTCAATTACACCACCGGTGCTAGAACTTGGTATGAATGGTCACTTTAGTGCTACAAGTTGTAGTGTACATTGAAGTGGTGCAAAAACTTGGCTTCGCGGTGCAAATACGGTGCCAAACTTGTTTGTATACGTCCACGACGCTCATGAGGCATGCCAACAAGGCTTGGGGCCCGCTATCAATGACTAGATAATGAGGACAGGCTCTGCGGCCTGCTCTTTTTGCAAAAAAAAAAACTTCAGTTTTTATTTCATTTTTTGCACAAAAATAACACTGGGAGGCTCACCTGCACAAAACGCATTGAGAAAAAAAAATAGCACACACAGGGTTTCGAACCTATAACCAGCAGGTAACAACACCTGGAAAAAAAACAGCAGGTAACATGCGATGTGAGCGCACCTAACCACCGCCAAGGAGACGTTCCATGCCAGCGACCTGAAGATTTCAGGCATACACAGTTAACTACCAGGGCCGCCAAAATTTCTTTGCTAAATAGGCTATTGTACTGAGACCACTTATATATATAATTTTTTACTTATAGGTATTGCACACGATTTTTCATAAATCATAAGTATTTTGTTTCCTAAAAGTTCATAAACATTTTTGAAAGCATGTAAACGTTTATATACTGCATGGATGTTTTATTAAAAACGTGAATATTAAAATTATGCCAATTTATATATTTTAATAAATGTTTATATAATTTAGAAAACATTAATGTATGTAGTATTAAATGGTTAAATATTTTATTAAAAATGTTGCAGGTGACCTCAGGTATGATCTTCATATTTATTAGTATTTCATGTTCCTGGGACAACTTACTGTTATTTATTGTTTTCAATATATTCAACGTTTCTAAAACTACATTAATTTTGTAAAATTTCTATGAACTTTTATAAATATTTTAAATTGGTTAAATGTATTTAAATAAATATTTGTATAATTTTAAATTAACGTTTTTAATAAAATATTAATGCAATATATAGATTTTTTCCATGCTTTTGGAAAATTCTTATGTACTTTTAGGAAAAATATTTATGCTTCCTTAAAAATTATGTGCACATTTATAAGGAAATTATTATGAATTGAAATGTGGCTTCAATATAAAAGAACCATTAGTCTATGTATAAGAAACAATCTTTGTCGGGTGTTGGTTTGCACTATCGGGATAGGAGGTTGCTGGCTTGACTGTTTGGATTTTTTTCATTCGAAGTTTAGAGTTTTAATTTATATTGTTAGGCCAAACTGGTATAGAAAATATTTATTATCATAGAGAACTAAATGTCGTCAGGCCTGGTGGTTAATCGCCAATTTGTAAAATATGTAGGTCCTTGGTTCGAACCCATAAGGTGCACCTTTTTCATTTGTGTTCAAAAAGAATTAATTTACACTACCAGTACTGACCACAAATGAACAGGAAATTTGAACGGTTAATGTGGTAAGGCTTGCAGGATATACATGCGTGTTTGAGGTTCGAAACCTAGTGGGTACAATTTTCTTATCGGTGCTATTTTTGATAGGTGGGCCACCTAGTGTTATTTTTGTGCGAAAAAAAACTGAAGGTTTTTTGCAAAAAGAGCAGGCCACACGCCCTGTCCCCATCGTCTGGTCACTGATAGCGGGCTTCATGCCAAGCTAAGACGCCTCGTCGACATCATGGATGTATAAAAATGAGTTTTGCACCGTATTTGCACTGCAAAGCCAAGTTTTTGCACCACTTTAATGTACACCACAACTTGTAGCACTAAACTGATCATTCATGCCAAGTTCTAGCACTAGTGATGTAATTGACTCTTATAAAAACAGCAAGGTAGCAAGTGATAAAAGTGAGCATAAACGGTATTGCAATGATAGGAAACAAGGCCTAGGGTTCATACTTTCACTAGTGTAAGTTTCCTCAACAATGATAACATAATTGGATCACATAATCATCCCTCAACATGCAACAACGAGTCACTCCAAATTCACTAATAGCGGAGAACAAACGAAGAGATTATGATAGGATATGAAACCACCTCAAAGTTATTCTTTCAAATCAATCCGTTGGGCTATTACTATAAGTGTCACAAACAGCCCTAGAGTTCATACTAGAAATAACACCCTTAAGACACAAATCAACCAAAACCCTAATGTCACTTAGATACTCTAATGTCACCTCAAGTATTCGTGGGTATGGTTATACGATATGCGTCACACAATCTCAGATTCATCTATTCAACCAACACATAGAACCTCAAAGAGTGCCCCAAAGTTTCTACCCGAGAATCACGACGAAAACGTGTGCCAACCCCTATGCATAGGTTCATGGGTGGAACCCGCAAGTTGATCACCAAAACATACATCAAGTGAATCACGTGGTATCCCATTGTCACCACAGATACGCACGGCAAGACATAAATCAAGTGCTCTCAAATCTTTAAAGACTCAATCCGATAAGATAACTCCAAAGGGGAAACTCAATTCATTACAAGAGAGTAGAGGGGGAGGAGAAACATAAGATCCAACTATAATAGCAAAGCTCGCGATACATCAAGATCGTGCCAAATCAAGAACACGAGAGAGAGAGAGAGAGATCAAACACATAGCTACTGGTACATACCCTCAGCCCCGAGGGAGAACTACTCCCTCCTCGTCATGGAGAGTGCCGGGATGATGAAGATGGCCACCGGAGAGGGATTGCCTCCTCCGGCAGGGTGCCGGAACGGGTCTAGATTGGCTTTCGGTGGCTACGGAGGCTTCTGGCGGTGGAACTCCCGATCTATTGTGCCCCCCGATGTTTTTAGGGTATATGGAGATATATAGGCGGAAGAGGTACGCCAGGGGAGCCACGAGAGGCCCACGAGGGTGGAGGGCGTGCCCTAGGGGGGTGGGCGCGCCCCCCTGCCTCGTGGCTCCCTCGTTCCTTTCCTGACGTGTACTTCAAGTTTTTCCGGTTGCTTTCCTTCCAAAAATAACTTCTCCAGTTGGTTTCATTCCGTTTGGACTCTGTTTGATATTCCTTCTCTTCGAAACACTGAAACAAGGGAAAAACAGGAACTAGCACTGGGCTCTGGGTCAATAGGTTAGTCCCAAAAGTAATATAAAAGTGTAAAATAAAGCCCGTAAACATCCAAAACACATAATTTAATAGCATGGAACAATAAAAAATTATAGATACGTTGGAGACGTATCATTTCCTAACCATAGATATGAGATGTCATTTGATAAACGGATCACATCATTAGGAGAATGATGTGATTGACTTGACCCATTCTGTTAGCTTAGCACTTAATCGTTTTAGTTTACTGCTATTGCTTTCTTCATGACTTATACATGTTCCTATGACTATGAGATTATGCAACTCCCGATTACCGGAGGAACACTTTGTGTGCTACCAAATGTCACAATGTAACTGGGTGATTATAAAGGTGCTCTACAGGTGTTTCCAATGGTACTTGTTGAGTTGGCATAGATCGAGATTAGGATTTGTCACTCCGATTGTCGGAGAGGTATCTCTGGGCCCTCTCGGTAGTGCACATCACTATAAGCCTTGCAAGCAATGCAACTAATGAGTTAGTTGCGGGATAATGCATTACGGAAATGAGTAAAGAGACTTGCCGGTAATGAGATTGAACTAGGTATTGAGATACCGACGATCGAATCTCGGGCAAGTAACATACCGATGACAAAGGGAACAACGTATGATGTTATGCGGTTTGACCGATAAAGATCTTCGTAGAATATGTAGGAGCCAATATGAACATCCAGGTTCTTATATCGGTTATTGACCGGAGACGTGTCTCGGTCATGTCTACATAGTTCTCGAACCCGTAGGGTCCGCACGCTTAAACGTTCGGTGACGATCGGTATTATGAGTTTATGTGATTTGATGTACCGAAGGTAGTTCGGAGTCCCGGATAAGATCGGCGGTATGACGAGGAGTCTCGAAATGGTCGAGACGTAAAGATCGATATATTGGACGACTATATTCGAACATCGGAAAGATTCCGAGTGATTCGGGTATTTTTCGGAGTACCGGAGAATTACGGGAATACGGGGAAGAAGTATTGGGCCTCATGTCGGGGAACGTAGTAATTTCAAAATTTTCCTACGCACACGCAAGATCATGGTGATGCATAGCAACGAGAGGGGAGAGTGTTGTCTACGTACCAACGCAGACCGACTGCGGAAGCGATCAGACAATGTAGAGGAAGTAGTCGTACGTCTTCTTCCTGATCCGACCGATCCAAGCACCGTTACTCCGGCACCTCCGAGTTCTTAGCACACATTCAGCTCGATGACGATCCTCGGGCTCCGATCCATCAAAGTGTCGAGGAAGAGTTCCGTCAGCACGACGGCGTGGTGACGATCTTGATGTACTACCGACGTAGGGCTTCGCCTAAGCACTACAACAATATGATCGAGGTGGAATTTGGTGGCAGGGGGCACCGCACACGGCTAAGGAACGATCTCAAGGATCAACTTGTGTGTCTTGGGGTGTCCCCTGCCCCTGTATATAAAGGATGGAGGGGGGAGGCTGGCCGGCCAAAGGAGGGAGGCGCAGGAGGAGTCCTACTCCTACCGGGAGTAGGACTCCCCCCTCCAATCCTAGTCCAACTAGGATTCCCAAGTGGGAAAGGGAGAGAGGGGGCCGGCCACCTTCTCCTAGTCCTAATAGGACTAGAGAGAGGGGGGAGGCGCGCAGCCCTATGTGGGCAGCCCTTTCACCTTTCCACTAAGGCCCATGTTGGCCCATTTGGCTCCCGGGGGGTTCCGGTAACCCTCCCGGTAATCCGGTAAAATCTCGATTTCACCCGGAACACTTCCGATGTCCAAACATAGGCTTCCAATATATCAATCTTTATGTCTCGACCATTTTGAGACTCCTCGTCATGTCCGTGATCACATCCGGGACTCCGAACTACCTTCGGTACATCAAAATGCATAAACTCATAATAACTGTCATCGTAACGTTAAGCGTGTGGACCCTACGGTTCGAGAACAATGTAGACATGACCGAGACACGTCTCCGGTCAACAACCAATAGCGGGACCTGGATGCCCATATTGGCTCCTACATATTCTACGAAGATCTTTATCGGTCAGACCGCATAACAACATACGTTGTTCCCTTTGTCATCGGTATGTAACTTGCCTGAGATTCGATCGTCGGTATCCAATACCTAGTTCAATCTCGTTACTGGCAAGTCTCTTTACTCGTTCCGTAATACATCATCTCATAACTAACATCTTAGTTATTATGCTTGCAAGGCTTATGTGATGTGTATTACCGAGAGGGCCCAGAGATACCTCTCCGACAATCGGAGTGACAAACCCTAATCTCGAAATACGCCAACCCAACATCCACCATTGGAGACACCTGTAGTACTACTTTATAATCACCCAGTTACGTTGTGACGTTTGGTAGTACCCAAAGTGTTCCTCCAGTAAACGGGAGTTGCATAATCTCATAGTTATAGGAACATGTATAAGTCATGAAGAAAGCAATAGCAACATACTAAACGATCGGGTGCTAAGCTAATGGAATGGGCCATGTCAATCAGATCATTCAACTAATGATGTGACCTCGTTAATCAAATAACAACTCTTTCTTCATGGTTAGGAAACATAACCATCTTTGATTAACGAGCTAGTCAAGTAGAGGCATACTAGTGACACTCTGTTTGTCTATGTATTCACACATGTATTATGTTTCCAGTTAATACAATTCTAGCATGAATAATAAACATTTATCATGATATAAGGAAATAAATAATAACTTTATTATTGCCTCTAGGGCATATTTCCTTCAGTCTCCCACTTGCACTAGAGTCAATAATCTAGTTCACATTGCCATGTGATTTAACAGCAATAGTTCACATCACCATGTGATTAACACCCATAGTTCACATCGTCATGTGACCAACACTCAAAGGGTTTACTAGAGTCAGTAATCTAGTTCACATCTCTATGTGATTAACACCCAAAGAGTACTAAGGTGTGATCATGTTTTGCTTGTGAGATAATTTTAGTCAACGGGTCTGTCACATTCAGATCCGTAAGTATTTTGCAAAATTCTTTGTCTATAATGCTCTGCACGGAGCTACTCTAGCTAATTGCTCCCACTTTCAATATGTATCCAGATTGTGACTTTAGATTCATCTGGATCAGTGTCAAAAACTTGCATCGACGTAACCCTTTACGACGAACCTTTTTGTCACGTCCATAATCGAGAAACACATCCTTATTTCACCAAGGATAATTCTGACCGCTGTCCAGTGATCTACTCCTAGATCACTATTGTACTCCCTTGCCAAATCAGTGCAGGGTATACAATAGATCTGGTACACAGCATGGCATACTTTGTAGAACCTATGAATGAGGCATAGGGAATGACTTTCATTCTCTTTCTATCTTCTGCCGTGGTCGGGCTTTGAGTCTTTACTCAACTTCACACCTTGTAACACAGGCAAGAAACTTTTTCTTTGACTGTTCCGTTTTGAACTACTTCAAAATCTTGTCAAGGTATGTACTTATTGAAAAACTTATCAAGCATCTTGATCTATCTCTATAGATCTTGAAGCTCAATATGTAAGCAGCTTTACCGAAGTCTTTCTTTGAAAAACTCCTTTCAAACACTCCTTTTATGCTTTACAGAATAATTCTACATTATTTTCGATCAACAATATGTCATTCACATATACTTATCAGAAATGCTGTAGTGCTCCCACTCACTTTCTTGTAAATACAGGCTTCACCGCAAGTCTGTATAAAACCATATGCTTTGATCAACTCATCAAAGCGTATATTCCAACTCCGAGATGTTTGCACCAGTCCACAGATAGATCGCTGGAGCTTGCACATTTTGTTAGCACCTTTCGGATTGACAAAACCTTCTAGTTGCATCACATACAACTCTTCTTTAATGAATCCATTAAGGAATGCAGTTTTGTTTATCCATTTGCCAGATTTCATAAAATGCGGCAATTGCCAACATGATTCGGACAGACTTAAGCATAGATACGAGTGAGAAAAACTCATCGTAGTCAACACCTTGAACTTGTCGAAAACCTTTTTCGACAATTCTAGCTTTGTAGATAGTAACACTACTATCAGCGTCTGTCTTCCTCTTGAAGATCCATTTATTTTCTATGGTTTGCCGATCATCGGGCAAATCCATCAAAGTCCACACTTTGTTCTCATACATGGATCATATCTCAGATTTCATGGCCTCAAACCATTTCGCGGAATCTGGGCTCATCATCGCTTCCTCATAGTTCGTAGGTTCATCATGATCTAGTAGCATGACTTCCAGAAAAGGATTACCGTACCACTCTGGCGCGGATCTTACTCTGGTTGATCTACGAGGTTCAGTAGTATCTTGTTCTAAAGTTTCATGATCATCATCATTAGCTTCCTCACTAACTGGTGTAGGTGTCACAGAAACAGTTTTCTGTGATGTACTACTTTCCAATAAGGGAGCAGGTACAGTTACCTCGTCAAGTTCTACTTTCCTCCCACTCACTTCTTTTGAGAGAAACTCCTTCTCCAGAAAGTTTCCGAACTTAGCAACAAAAGTCTTGCCTTCGGATCTGTGATAGAAGGTGTATCCAATAGTTTCCTTTGGATATCCTATGAAGACACATTTCTCCGATTTGGGTTCGAGCTTATCAGGTTGAAGCTTTTTCACATAAGCATCGCAGCCCCAAACTTTAAGAAACGATAACTTTGGTTTCTTGCCAAACCATAGTTCATAAGGCGTCGTCTCAACAGATTTTGATGGTGCCCTATTTAACGTGAATGCGGCTGTCTCTAAAGCATAACCCCAAAACGATAGCGGTAAATCAGTAAGAGACATCATAGATCGCACCATATCTAGCAAGGTACGATTACGACGTTCGGACACACCATTACGCTGTGGTGTTCCGGGTGGCGTGAGTTGCGAAACTATTCCACAATTTTTCAAATGTACACCAAACTCGTAACTCAAATATTCTCCTCCATGATCAGATCGTAGAAACTTTATTTTCTTGTTACGATGATTTTCAACTTCACTCTGAAATTCCTTGAACTTTTCAAATGTTTCAGACTTATGTTTCATTAAGTAGATATACCCATATCTGCTTAAATCATCTGTGAAGGTGAGAAAATAACGATATCCGCCACGAGCTTCAATATTCATCGGACCACATACATCGGTATGTATGATCTCCAATAAATCTGTTGCTCTCTCCATAGTACCGGAGAACGGTGTTTTAGTCATCTTGCCTATGAGGCACGGTTCGCAAGTACTAAGTGATTCATAATCAAGTGGTTCCAAAAGCCCATCAGTATGGAGTTTCTTCATGCGTTTTACACCGATATGACCTAAATGGTAGTGCCACAAATAAGTTGCACTATCATTATTAACTTTGCATCTTTTGGTTTCAATATTATGATTATGTATATCACTATGATCGAGATCCAATGAACTATTTTTCATTGGGTGTGTAACCATATAAGGTTTTATTCATGTAAACAGAACAACAATTTATTCTTTTACTTAAATGAATAACCGTATTACAATAAACATGATCAAATCATATTCATGCTCAACGCAAACACCAAATAACACTTATTTAGGTTCAACACTAATCCCGAAAGTATAGGGAGTGTGCGATGATGATCATATCAATCTTGGAACCACTTCCAACACACATCGTCACTTCACCCTTAACTAGTCTCTGTTTATTCTGCAACTCCCGTTTTGAGTTACTAATCTTAGCAACTAAACTAGTATCAAATACTGAGGGTTTGCTATAAACACTAGTAAAGTACACATCAATAACATGTATATCAAATATACTTATGTTCACTTTGCCATCCTTCTTATCCGCCAATCACTTGGGGTAGTTCCGCTTCCAGTGACCAGTCCCTTTGCAGTAGAAGCACTCAGTCTCAGGCTTAGGTCCAGACTTGGGTTTCTTCACTTGAGCAGTAACTTGCTTGCCGTTCTTCTTGAAGTTCCCCTTCTTCCCTTTGCCCTTTTCTTGAAACTAGTGGTCTTGTCAACCATCAACACTTGATGTTTTTCTTGATTTCTACCTTCGTTGATTTCAGCATCACGAAGAGCTTGGGAGTTGTTTCCGTTATCCCTTGCATATTATAGTTCATCACGAAGTTCTGCTAACTTGGTGATGGTGACTAGAGAATTCTGTCAATCACTATCTTATCTGGAAGATTAACTCCCACTTGATTCAAGCGATTGTAGTACCCAGACAATCTGAGCACATGCTCACTAGTTGAGCGATCCTCCTCCATCTTTTAGCTATAGAACTTGTTGGAGACTTCATATCTCTCAACTCGGGTATTTGCTTGAAATATTAACATCAACTCCTGGAACATCTCATATGGTCCATGACGTTCAAAACGTCTTTGAAGTCCCGATTCTAAGCCATTAAGCATGGTGCACTAAACTATCAAGTAGTCATCATATTGAGCCAGCCAAATGTTCATAACGTATGCATCTGCTCCTGCAATAGGTCTGTCACCTAGCGGTGCATCAAGGACATAATTCTTCTGTGCAGCAATGAGGATAAACCTCAGATCACGGATCCAATCCGCATCATTGCTACTAACATCTTTCAACATAATTTTCTCTAGGAACATATCAAAATAAACACAGGGAAGCAACAACGCGAGCTATTGATCTATAACATAATTTGCAAAATACTACCAGGACTAAGTTCATGATAAATTTAAGTTCAATTAATCATATTACTTAAGAACTCCCACTTAGATAGATATCCCTCTAATCCTCTAAGTGATCACGTGATCCAAATCAACTAAACCATAACCGATCATCACATGAGATGGAGTAGTTTTCAATGGTGAACATCGTTATGTTGATCATATCTACTATATGATTCACGCTCGACCTTTCGGTCTCCGTGTTCCGAGGCCATATCTGTATATGCTTGGCTCGTCAAGTATAACCTGAGTATTCTGCGTGTGCAACTGTTTTGCACCCGTTGTATTTGGACGTAGAGCTTATCACACCCGATCATCATGTGGTGTCTGGGCACGACGAACTTTGGCAACGGTGCATACTCAGGGAGAACACTTCTTGATAATTTAGTGAGAGATCATCTTATAATGCTACCGTCAATCAAAGCAAGATAATATGCATAAAAGATAAACATCACATGCAATCAATATAGGTGATATGATATGGCCATCATCATCTTGTGCTTGTGATCTCCATCTCCGAAGCACCGTCATGATCACCATCGTCACCGGCGCGACACCTTGATCTCCATCGTAGCATCGTTGTCGTCTCGCCAATCTTATGCTTCCATGACTATCACTACCGCTTAGTAATAAAGTAAAGCATTACATCGCGATTGCATTGCATACAATAAAGCGACAACCATATGGCTCCTGCCAGTTGCCGATAACTTGGTTACAAAACATGATCATCTCATACAATAAAATCAGCATCATGCCTTGACCATATCACATCACAACATGCCCTGCAAAAACAAGTTAGACGTCCTCTACTTTGTTGTTGCAAGTTTTACGTGGCTGCTACGGGCTTAAGTAAGAACTCATCTCACCTACGCATCAAAACCACAACGATAGTTCGTCAAATAGACTCCGTTTTAACCTTCTCAAGGACCGGGCGTAGCCACACTTGGTTCAACTAAAGTTGGAGAGACAGTCTTCCGCAAGCCATCTATGTGCAAAGCACGTCGAGGGAACCGGTCTCGCGTAAGAGTACGCGTAAGGTTGGTCCGGATCGTCTCGTCCAACAATACTGCCGAACCAAAGTATGACATGCTGGTAGGCAGTATGACTTGTATCGCCCACAACTCACTTGTGTTCTACTCGTGCAAATAACATCAAACCATAAAAACCTAGGCTCGGATGCCACTGTTGGGGAACGTAGTAATTTCAAAATTTTCCTACGCACACGCAAGATCATGGTGATGCATAGCAACAAGAGGGGAGAGTGTTGTCTACGTACCAACGCAAACCGACTGCGGAAGCGATCACACAACGTAGAGGAAGTAGTCGTACGTCTTCTTCCTGATCCGACCGATCCAAGCACCGTTACTCCGGCACCTCCGAGTTCTTAGCACACGTTCAGCTCGATGACGATCCTCAGGCTCCGATCCAGCAAAGTGTCGAGGAAGAGTTCTGTCAGCACGACGGCGTGGTGACGATCTTGATGTACTACCGACGTAGGGCTTCGCCTAAGCACTACAACGATATGATCGAGGTAGAATTTGGTGGCAGGGGGCACCGCACACGGCTAAGGAACGATCTCAAGGATCAACTTGTGTGTCTTGGGGTGTCCCCTGCCCCCGTATATAAACGATGGAGGGGGGAGGCTGGCCGGCCAAAGGAGGGAGGCGCAGGAGGAGTCCTACTCCTACCGGGAGTAGGACTTCCCCCTCCAATCCTAGTCCAACTAGGATTCCCAAGTGGGAAAGGGAGAGAGGGGGCCGGCCACCTTCTCCTAGTACTAATAGGACTAGAGAGAGGGGGGAGGCGCGCAGCCCTATGTGGGCAGCCCTTTCACCTTTCCACTAAGGCCCATGTTGGCCCATTTGGCTCCCGGGGGGTTCCGGTAACCCTCCCGGTAATCCGGTAAAATCCCGATTTCACCCGGAACACTTCCGATGTCCAAACATAGGCTTCCAATATATCAATCTTTATGTCTCGACCATTTCGAGACTCCTCGTCATGTCCGTGATCACATCCAGGACTCCGAACTACCTTTGGTACATCAAAATGCATAAACTCATAATAACTGTCATCGTAACGTTAAGCATGCGGACCCTACGGTTCGAGAACAATGTAGACATGACCGAGACATGTCTTCGGTCAATAACCAATAGCGGGACCTGGATGCCCATATTGGCTCCTACATATTCTACGAAGATCTTTATCGGTCAGACCGCATAACAACATACGTTGTTCCCTTTGTCATCGGTATGTTACTTGCCCGAGATTCGATCGTCGGTATCCAATACCTAGTTCAATCTCGTTACTGGCAAGTCTCTTTACTCGTTCCGTAATACATCATCTCATAACTAACATCTTAGTTATTATGCTTGCAAGGCTTATGTGATGTGTATTACCGAGAGGGCCCAGAGATACCTCTCCGACAATCGGAGTGACAAACCCTAATCTCGAAATACGCCAACCCAACATCCACCATTGGAGACACCTGTAGTACTCCTTTATAATCACCCAGTTACGTTGTGACGTTTGGTAGTACCCAAAGTGTTCCTCCGGTAAACGGGAGTTGCATAATCTCATAGTTATAGGAACATGTATAAGTCATGAAGAAAGCAATAGCAACATACTAAACGATCGGGTGCTAAGCTAATGGAATGGGTCATGTCAATCAGATCATTCAACTAATGATGTGACCTCGTTAATCAAATAACAACTCTTTGTTCATGGTTAGGAAACATAACCATCTTTGATTAACGAGCTAGTCAAGTAGAGGCATACTAGTGACACTCTGTTTGTCTATGTATTCACACATGTATTATGTTTCCGGTTAATACAATTCTAGCATGAATAATAAACATTTATCATGATATAAGGAAATAAATAATAACTTTATTATTGCCTCTAGGGCATATTTCCTTCACCTCATGGGACAAGTGGTGGAAGAGAGGAGGCAGGGCGCGCGGCCCCCTAGCCCAAACTGAATTGGACTAGGGGGCGGCCCCCCTTTCCTCCTTTCCTCCCTCTCCTTCCTTCTCCCTCTCCTCCTTCCTTTCCCCCTCCTAGTAGGAGTAGGAAAGGGGAGTCCTACTCCTACTTGGAGGAGGACTCCTCCGCCTCCTGGCGCGCCCTAGAAGGGTCGGCCGGCCTCCCCCTTGCTCCTTTATATACAGGGGCAGGGGGGCACCCTAGAACACACAAGTTGATTGTTCCAAGCCGTGTGCGATGCCCCCCTCCACCATAATCCACCTCGATCATATCATAGCGGTGCTTAGGCGAAGCCCTGCATCGGTAGGAACATCATCACTGTCATCACGCCGTCGTGCTGACGGAACTCTCCCGTGAAGCTCTGCTGGATCGGAGTTCGTGGGACGTCATCGAGATGAACGTTTGCTGAACTCGGAGGTGTCGTGCGTTCGGTGCTTGGATCGGTCGGATCGTGAAGATGTACGACTACATCAACCGCGTTCTCATAACGCTTCCGCTTACGGTCTACAAGGGTACGTAGACGATACTCTCCCCTCTCGTTGTTGTGCATCACCATGATCTTGCGTGTGCGTAGGAAAAATTTTGAAATTACTACATTCCCCAACACATTTCATATGTGGTTTCAGTTAACAGAGGGACAGTGAACAGAGGACAATGGTTATGTAGTGCTACAATTCGTACTGCATATCTGAGGAGACAGTGAAACAGAGGGACAAAAATTCAGGCACATGGCACACTCAATTGATGCATGCTTGTAGGAAGCTAGGGTTTGTTTGCAAATTACCCAAGCATGCGAGGGGCTAGCCCGGGAGCCATTACCAGAGAAGACAGGAGGATTGCGGAGCTCCGCTGTAGCTCCAGACCGCAGATTCCACTAGCCGGCAAGTATCGGGGCCGATTTTGCCTGCCTGTTGCTGGATGGAGCGCCAGAGCTTCGATCCATGGCGGCCGACAACACGGAATGCACTATATGGTGACTTGCCATGCCACGGGGGTGGGGGGTGGGGGTCGACTTGTTGCAATCGACGACGGAGTTGCATCACACCGCGGCAATTGTTGACGAGGTGGATGCGGAGGCAGTGCCGCTGGGGATCTCGCCATCGCCCTAGTTAGGGTGGGTGCAGAGGAGGTGGGGATTTTGCTTCCACCTCTCACGATTGCAGCAACGCGCGGGTTTGCCATGGCGTACATTTTTTCTCCGAATACGTGTCGACAGTCCAACGGTCGCGCGTAATTTCCAGTCAATGGCTGTCACGACGTGAATTAGCATCCGGATGACGCCTAGCAGACGCCATATTGTATATGGTCAGTCTAGGATGAAAGTCTATTTATCAACTTGGTTAATATGGTTGCAATCAATCTAGCGGGTGCTTCTTTCACTTCAGTATTTATCATTGATATTGGCAGTTCTCTATAGTACTCCGTTTGTATTACTTTTACCTATTTATCCACCACGTTAATTTGAGTACTTGCATTGTTTTTGCTTCTGACTTTATTCCTGTGCTGCATGCTGCAGACGACAACGCCTCAAACTGAATGTTTCTATCATTTGATAAACGTTCTGGAACCTTTGACCAATACTTCTTGCTAGATTTTAGGTTTCATCACCCATATACCGTTACATACTATAACAAGGCTATTGTTTACATTGTCATCAAGCATGTCTGATCGTCTGAAAGTTAAGCTTTTCTGACCTTGCACTTGCACGCAACTGCTATCATTATTGCTTAGAAGGGGCGAGTGATTGCCCTGTTTGTTTTGCTCAAATGAAAAGAAAATTGTTTTGTTACTTGAAACTTATTTGAGTGGTAAATTATTTTCTAAGTTCTTAAGCATAAATTTATTTATTTGCACATGTTGCAATGCACGGGCCTTTTTACTATATAGTATAATAGAAAAGAGGGACGGAGATGGGTGGTCCATGATACGTGGTAAACATAGGGGGCAATGGATGCTCATACTGAATCGTCCAACCGATTCAAATTGTTTCCTACCAAAATTCAGTATGCATGTATTGCGGGTGTTCATTGTACACAGATATAGATAAAGCGTGTATTGTTCGCCTTATGTGATTTTCACAAGTGCTAATATTATTTAAGATATTACTACGGCTTTGCTTCTGCTTGACTAATGTAGTGCTCCTATATATCGCCTAAATATAAATATAGGATGAACTATCTCCCGTTGGTAGTAGCATTCACGGTCTATGGGTATGGTGAACAACCATCATCACCATCACACATCAATAGTATGAGATGCTCTCCTCCGTCAACCATGGCGCCATCTCGAGGAACTGTTCCTTGTCGTAGTTATCAGATATCTCCACAAAACGGAGTCTTGGCGTGGACAAGCTCATGTGGAACCTTTCATCGGGTGCGTCGGGGTCTTGAAAGATGTCGGTGTGGCAGTCGTTGATGGCGAGGCGCTCCAGCGAGGGCGACACCAGTGCGTCCCCGTGGAGGCTGCAGAGCACGAACTCCAGGCGCAGCAGCGCCGGGCAGCAGGAGAAGTTCAGCTGGCCGTATTTGAGGCAAACGGCGTCGAGGTGGATCGTCGTCAGATGCGGTGAGGCGAAAGGGAGGGCGCGCCGGGGCTTCCACCGGGTCTCACCGAAGCAGGCCCTGAGCGAGCGGGCGCGGCCCGCCCGCAGGGCATGCCTGACCCACTCGTCGACCTGGGCATTGACCTCGCGACGGTGGCGGTAGTCGTCGAAGTTGCAGTCGCAGTCAATCAGCTTGCAGTAAGAGCAGGCGAGGCGGACCTCGACGTCGGCGTGGATCTCCAACGAGTGCAGCGGCGGCGCGAAGCCGAGGTTGCGTTCGAAGAGGAGGTTGTTGACGAAGAGGAGGAACTTGGCGCCCTCGCCGCGGACGCGGATGGCGGGGACGGATTTCCAGAGGTGGCTCCAGCGGCGGGCGAGGCAGCACGTCTGCACGGCCTCGCGCGAGGGCAGGAAGGAGAGCACGTGGCAGAGGACCTCGTCCGGCAGTGGGCCGAACACGTCGACAGGGCAGCTCATCTTTGCAGATCGGTGCGGCGGCGATGCCGGAGAAGGAGGTCGATTGAAAGGAGCCCCATGTACGTCCTTATATGGCCTGTTTGGTTCATAAGTCTTAGGACTTTTCTTAGTCCTAACTTATAAGTCCTAAGTCCTTAAAAGGTCCCTACCTGTTTGGTTCTTAGGATTTATAAGTCTCCGTAAGATCATATTACAACTATAAGTCCCTATAAGTCCCTATTTGAGAGTCTTATTTCATAAGTTCCAAATGCCCACTTTAAGTCCCTATAAGTCCCTCCTGTTTGGCTTAAATGGGACTTATAAGGATTTATTTAAGTCCCTAGATCAATAAGTCCCTGAAAACAAACACCCTCTATATCTGGAACCTGATACTACTATTATTTAGGGAAACCCCAGCTCGTAATAATAATTAATAATATATAAGAAACAAAGCATCTACGTCCTACAATTTTGGGATCTGTTACCCCTCCCAAAAAACTGGGATCTGTTTCCTTAATATTTGGATGTTCTTCATTATCAAAATTGAGCAGGTGCATAATTTGCTTCCATGATAACGTTATGATTTCTTCTGTGGTGCACCGATCCGTCATCAGTTTCCTTAAAATCCCGTATTTTTGTTTCCTAAAACCTGATTGTTTCCATGGGCGCTGCTCCCTCCCCGAGCACCGGCAAGCCGCGTGAGCCCCGTCTCCGTCGCTAATCTTCACGCTGCCTCCGTCGCCTGCTCAGACCAGCCCGTGTACAGCCCCTCCCCACATCGTCGTCGTCCACAGCCACGAGCTCCGTCGGCGCCTAGGGTAGGATCCTGGCGACCTCCACTTCCTAGAGCTCCCCCGGCTCATCTACTCACTGACGTGAGGGGCTGCACCGGCTGCCTCCTCCGTCCTGTCATGTGAAGGTAGTGGTGACCAAGTCACCTCCTCTCCTATCTTTTCTTTGGTTGGGATCTCATTTTGCATGCGGTGTGTGCTTGCCGAGTCGTTGTATGCAAATTTTACCATCAAATTTGAGCCACGCGTATTGCATCTTTAGTTATGTCCACGATTCCTCACCTCAGGACCGTATTCAATTTGGTGGTGACTGTTTCTGAATTTTTATGTGTAATTTCCTTTGCAGGTTTACTACTGTCCGTTTTCTGCTCTTTCAGATCCAGCCAAGCTTTTCGATCATCTCTGTTGAAATTTCAGTACACCTCAGGGTTTCCAGACTGTCAAGTGTGCCCGCTGCAGTCAGGTTGGCTTTATGTCAGATCATTCTTCTTTATCTAGTAGTTTGATAACAGCTTATTTCCTTTTCTACTTGCCATCGGGCTCTTTAACTTCAGAATTATTTTGGCAATTTCCCCAATAAGTGTGTTCCGACTGACATTGATCTTCGGTCCTTCAACAATCTACTATTGGTTTAGAGTATTGTAAAAAATTATGCATTATTTGAGAAGTTAAGTGTTACCGTATAATTGTTGTCGAATTTTTACATGAATCTGACTCAAGAAACAGCTAGAATTATTATTTACATGAATTTGACTCAAGAAAAAAAATACTACTGCATAACTGAATATAAGTACAAATTTTCTGGAACACAGGTCCAGCGTGAATTTCTTTGGGTCATGTTTACTTTATGGAAGAGCTTTTTTTAGGTAGAGAGGAGCAGTATAAGCCTCGTCTAATCGTTGACTCTCCCTCACTAATTCCTTCCTTCCCGTGCATTACCAAAAGGTCTATCACGAGAAGGAAGAGGACGAACGACCCCCACGACAACAATCGGCATTCTTCTTCTCTCATATGGTGGAGTCCCGACAGACTTAAAGTCAACCCGAGATGTCGTTTAAATGTCTTTCTAGAAAATCCGGGCTACTAGATATTTCATATATATTCTAGCACAAGTTATGCTAAAATTCACGGAAAAATCTGGCATGACATTTGCTAAAAAAGGACATATCGAGCGCCTGAAATTTGCCGGAGCAGAAATTAATCAACACACCGGCAAAACATAGGCCACTCGGATTTTCCCTGCGATACAAAGATGTCCCTTCTCTCATATATCCGAATCAATTATCATAAGCATTCACACATGAGCATAAACTAGTGCTCATTGCATCTCAATGGTTCAATATTGACAAAAACATTTCAATATATCTTATAACCCGAACATTTCATTTGGTTAAGAAGCATAACTAAATACCCTAGTTCTACTCTATTCAACACCGAGGAGTAGAGAAGGAGGAGATGGACTTTTAGCTCACCGCCTCGGGTGTAGAGGAAGTAGCTAAAGGTAGCTCGGATGACGATCACGCCAAGGAGACACGACTCTACAAAGCCTGCATATTGAAAAAAAATTACAAAAAAATTCTATACCTATTAACTAGTTTTCTATCCTATTCAAAATACTTTTTTATATTCAAAAAACCTATTCACCAGTTTTCTATTACTAAAACTTTTTTATATTACTAAAATTACAAACTATTTCTAAAACATCCTAGTTCTAGCCCTAACATTTACTAAAAATACCTTAGTGAAACCCTATGTCTAAAACATCCTAGTTCTAGCCCTAACATTTACTAAAAATACCTTAGTGAAACTAGTTCAATTAATAAACCTAACATAAGTAAATTAAGCACTTACTAAATTCCATTGTATTGAAAAAACAGTAAAAAAACTATGTGAAACTAGTTCTATTAATAAACCTAACATAAGTTAATGAAGCACTTACTAAATTCTATTGTATTGAAAAAACAGTAAAAAACTACATTATCATTGAGGAGAGATGGAGGGAGGCAGGAGGGAGGAAGGGGTGGGAGGAGGGAGAAGGAGGAGGGAGGAGGAGGGGTGGGAGGCCGAGGGAGGAGGGGGTGGGAGGCCGAGGGAGGAGGGGTGGGAGGCCGAGGGAGGAGGGGGTGGGAGGCCGAGGGAGGAGGGGTGGGAGGAGGGAGGAGAGGCGCCGCATACCGAGGAAGGAGGAGCGAGGACGGCTGCGGCAATGCGGCGGCGGGGGAGGGCCGAACAACGGCGGCGGTGGAACGGTGAGGGGAGAGTGGGAGTGGAGAGTGAGGGGCGGCCAGTGGAGAAGATGGGATGGGTTTAGCAGTAGCGCGTGCTAGGCGAAAGCGCTACTACTAAACTACCTAGCAGCAGCGCGTTTGATGAGAACGCGCTACTACTACACTTTGCTTGGTGGCAACGGTGTGGCAATATTAGTAGTAGCGCACTTTGTCCTTGCCGCGTTACTGCTACATTGTAGCAATAGCGCCTTATGTTGACATGCACTACTGCTAAGTACCAGTAGCGCGTCATTTTAACCCGCGCTACTGCTAAGATTCTGTGTATAGTGTTTTTTTTAGCAGTGTATGCAATAGCAAAGAAGACAAAAGCTGAACAAATTCAGAACGAAGAGAGCAAAGCAGAGGGCGCTCGCTCAAGAACCAAGACGATCAAGTCGCGCACGAGTAACAACACACTTGGATCACTAGTTGAATACACTAGTGGCTGAAGGGTTTATCCTGGGACCCGTCTGTAAGTATGTGAGAGTTTGGTTTCAATAGCTAGCTTGGAGAGGGAACTGAGCATCAGATTAGGAACAGAGCCTGGAGCACCCTGGTAAGTAAGGGCAAACTATTCATCCTCTGTGCCCTTGTCCCTCCTTTGATTTTTTATCCAAATCCAGCATGCTGGAGAAATTGGAAGCCAGTGTTTCCCTGTACTTGCTGCTTGCTAATTTTAGTTTGTAGTTTTTTTTTCTAATTCTTGCAGTTTGTACTTGTTGCTTGTAGTTTCCCTGTTCTTGGGAAAGCATGGCATCGACATTGATTTTTGGCGTACGTCATATATTGAGAAGATCATGCACGTAGTGCAGTGCCTTGATATGGCCGGTCCACGCATGGAAACAATCCATGTTTCCTTACGTACACAAATTGATTGTATTATTTCTTTCTGTGTGATTGATTGTATTTTTTTTATTTCATTTGCCTCCTTTAGTTTCTTTTTTGATGGAACCTTGTCAGAGAGCAGGGAGCTCCCGCATTGCATTAAGAAGAAGAGAATTGGTCCAGTTAATAGGAGAAATCGGACCCAAAAACCATACATGGCACGGTTACATAAGGGAAACCGGCGAAGACCACAAAGACCGGGCTAGCACTCAAGGGACGTCGTCCGAGCCAGATACAAGGGTGCCTAAGCCCAAGGCCACCGACAACACAACATACCCAACCAAGTCAACCTCTGCAACCTCAAGAACACGCCTGCAACTAGCTGTGTATTTGGGCCTAACCTTCTGAAAAATGAGATCAAACATTGACTTCCACCAAGGCACGGATTGCCTGGACCGCTGTTGGCGTAAGCGGTTTCTTATACATCCGTAGATAAGGCTTCATCTTCTCTTGCACCTCCTCCTCGGTGGCCTTCTTAGACGTCATTCCCTTCGGTAGTTCCCCATAAGCCTCCGCCAACCTATATTCAGCGCGTTTGGCAGTAGGAATGTTGCAGTTTTTGTTCTTTTTATCCAAACGGTCACTACGCCTTCCGGAACAAGTAGATGCCCCTTCAATCTGCTAATGAATCGGTTCTACGAGCAAGGACCGTGGCGCTGTGCAACTGAAACTGCTTAGGAGCTCATCCAATAAGGTGGTTGAAGGCACTCCAATGTCACCGAGTAGCTCCTCGGACCCGGAAGACATCATATAGGTATTACCCTCTCAGGCGGTCATCCCTGGAGAGGAGACCAAGGGCGGCACCTCTCCAACCAAGCCAACAGGTAAGGACACCTCAGTCCGCTCCATATCATCGGTCCCTCTGACTTTCTCAGCAACCTTTGCTTGCGCCTCCTCACCTTGAGTCACCGTCCTGTGCAGAGCTAGATCCAAAGGAGGAGGAACATCTACAGGTAGAGCCACAGCAGCCAGTACCTCGGATGAGCAACCAGCCACACCCGCATCACTGATATCCTTACCGCAAGCAACAACAGGAAGCAGCGATTCCTCATGGTCACACCAGGGAGGAGGTGGACCCATCGGTGCCAAGGAAGAGATGATGGTCGGCGAAGCAACAATTCTGTCACTAATAACCTCCAGCCGCTCCAAGAGGCCTGAGTCCTGGGCCGCCCATCCCTGCAAAGCGACCACCATGTCGCGAAGAGGTTGAACGACCTCCTCCACACGGGCGGTAACCAGGGCATGCAGTTCGGCGCGCAGTGTCTCGGTCTGTGCTGCAAAAAGGGGTTGCAGCAGCCCTAGATCAGCAGCAAAGGTAGTCTTGCCGGGATCGGACAGACCTGACCAAGAGACACCGGAGTTGCTACAAAGGGCCTATTGAACGAGCCCCGTCGGAGAAGCAACCACGGCGGCCCACGAGCGCTGCTGCAACTGTTGTGAAGAAGCTGGTGGCTCGTGGTTGGGGAGGCCAGGAGCAGATGGCGGCAACATGGAGCGGCGGAGGCGACCTTGACTGGCAGGAAGGCGGCCCGGACAGTCACGCTTGCGATGGCCAGAGTGGCCGCAAGCCAGGCAGGTGACAGGGCCTCGGCAATCGGCGACAAAGTGGTCCTCCGCCAAGCAACGGAAGCAGAGTCCGTAAGCTCTCCGCTTGAATGCGAGGGAGCGGTCGTCCTTCTTCTTGCGGGGCAGGGCAGATGGCTTCTCCAGCCTCGGGCGATGCCGGCCCCCGACCTCCACCCACCCCTTCTCCGCCGGAGCCTGCGATGCATCAGACACGATTTGTGGCCTGAAGTTCGGAGGGAGTCGATCTGGAGGGGGCGGCAACTTGAGTGGAGGGAGGAGCCCAGGGCATCCTCCATTAGTTTCTACAAGGGGAGAGAACAACAAATTGTAAAAAATTGGCGCCATGATAGTTTTCTCATTCCGGCAATCCTCCATTGCCTTCCAGCCTCATTATAGTGAACATATATGAGCGTTCGAGATAGTACAGTCAACACTACTAGCAATCCATGGCACTCACTCTTCGTCTCCTCTCCCGATACAATTTTACTCACTGATGATGAGGACGTTAAGGACGTGATTGACATCAGAATCTGATGGCGCTGTCAGGCCGTCCCATTTCATCCAACGAGGAGGACGATGGTCACACCAAGGGCGCCGTGCGGCCACATCTTTTGTGGATGCTAGCTCCAGCTACGGCTACTCTCACAATGACACCACACCAACTCGGCGGAGTCGGCCGGCCAAATACAGCTAATGGCATAGCGACAACAATCTTCGGCTTGTGGAAATCGATGGGAGGCTCTGCAAGGATTACAATGGCGCACGTGTACCTTTAACAACGCTCGTGGAGGAGTTTCTGAATTGTGGGTCATTGTTCTGCCGTGGCAATATGAACTCATGCATCATCACGCAGAAGATGAGATATTTGTCGAACAAGTTGTTGGATATGTTCAAGAACAAGTACAAGCGCAATTATCACAAATCACGCGCACAGCAGAAAAAAGAACTCTTCAAACATTGCAAAACGCATGACAACACATTGTGGAACAAGACATATTAGCTTGTTGGACGATGTGTTGCCATGCCTTTATGTAGTATTTGAAGAGTTCTTTTTCCCGCCGTGCGCGCGGTTTGTGATAGTCGCATTTGCACCTGTTCTTGCACATATCCAAGAACTTATTATGCAAATGTCTTCTCTTCTAGGTGATGATCCGTGAGTTCAGGTTGCCACGACGGGTCGACGACCCACCATTCAGAAACTCCTCTAGGAGTGTCGATGAAGGTACATGTGTGCCATGGTAATCCTTGCGGAGCATCTCATCGGTTTCCACAAGGACTGTCGTCGCTATGCCACTAGTTGTATTTGGTCGGCCGACCCCACCAACTTGGTGTGGTGTCGTTGGAGTCATCATCCCTGTCTTAGTTGTAGCGATCAGCCACAAAAGACTTGGCCGCGGGGTGGCCTTGGTGCTGAAATCATTGTTCACGTAGTAGACACCGATATCACCATCATCGGATGAAATGAGGATGACCGTGTCACAGCCATATGAGTGCATGATATCAACCACATCCTCATCGTCAGAGAGGAAAACTATATCGCCAGAGTAGACAAAGAAAGGAAGAGTGGGCGCCATGAATTGTTAGGACCGCTGATTGTGTTGTCTTTAATGCTAACACACGCACACACACACACACACGCACGCACGCGCGCGCACACACACACACAAAGGGAATGAAGGATTCGCTTGGATTTTTTACAATTTTGTTGTCGCCCCTTGTAGAAACTAAAGAAATGAAGGAGGCAAATGAAATTAAAAAATAACAATCAATCACCCCACAAAGAAATAATACAATCAATCGGTGTATATAAGGAAAACATGGATCATATTCATGCATGGACCAGCCATATCAAGTCACCACACTACGTGCATAATCTCTTTCCATGTATCACGTACGCCAACAATCAGTGTCAGTAATCATCAGTCAATGCTTTTCAAATACAGGGAAACTACAGGCAATAAGAAGCAATTAAGGGGAAATACTGGCTTGTTCCACTACCACTGCTCGGACAATATTGCAAACCTCATTAAATAGGATCTCATGGCCATCATCAGCAGGTTCTCGGACCTACATGTGGAGCATTTCGAATGGCTGAACTCAGCCAATATTGTGCTCCTCCCTAAAAAAGACGGTGCCGACGAGATCATCGACTATTGCCCAATTAGCCTTACACATGCCATTGCAAAGATTGTGGCGAAACTGTTGGTCATGTAACTTGCCCCTCACATGGACACCCTCATTCCCAACACCCAAAGCATCTTCACTACGACTCGAAGCAACCATGATAACTTCATGTTTGTCCGCATTTACGTGTATTGGTTGCACCGACGAAAAAAGGCTTCAATCTTTCTCAAGTTTGACATAAGAAAGACCTTTGAGTCTGTGCACTGGGAGTATATCTTTGACCTCCTCCAACGGCGAGGCTCACCCCTCACTTTCACAACTAAATTGCCACCTTCTCTCCATGTCTTCCTCAAGGGTGCTTCTCAACGGTGTACCCGGCACTCCCATTCACCATGGTCGCGGCCTCAGACGGGGAGATCCCCTGTCGTTGTCATTCTTCGCCATCACAATTGACCCTTTGTAACCTCTTATAGTTGTCCACCGAGCTTGGTCTTTTGCATCCTTTTAGAGACCGTGGGAAGATGCTTTGCCCCTTTCTGTACGCCAATGATGTGACCATATTTGTGGCCCCGATTAAGGAGGATATGCATGCCGTCTCCTCCACCGTTAATGACTTTGGGGAGGTCACAGGGTTGATAACAAACTTCCACAAGTCGCGCTTTGCCCCTATCTGTTGCGACGACATAGACCTTGGCGACATGATGCAATGCCTCCCTATGATGTGGTCGGCCTTCCCCATGTGTTGTTTTCAGTTGCCTTTGTTGATCAAGCGCCTCAAGCACATTCACTTTCAACACTTGGAAGATAAGGTGGCCGCCAAGCTTCCCCCTTATCAAGGCTGTTTTTTCACTACCATCAGGCATGTGGCCTTGGTCATGGTGGTTCTCACGGTCGTCACTGTCTACCATATCACCCCCTGCCCTAGCATCCCTTTGGAGGTTTTGCAATTCATTGACAGGTTGTGGAAGGCCCTTCTTTGGGTGGGATCTGACAAGGTCTCGGCTGGGAAATCCAAAATTAAATGGGGGATGGTGTGCCGGCCTACCGTCTTTGGTGGCCTTGGGATCCTGCACTTGGGCAATTTCTCTCGGGCCCTACGCCTCGGTTGGCCTTGGTTCGAGTGGCCCGCGCTGGAGAGAACATGGGTGGGCACTGGCAACCCTTGTGATAGCTCGGATATGGTTCTCTTCCATGCTCTCACCATTTGCGATGATTGATGATGGCGCTAAGGTGAGCTTCTAGAACTCGCCATGGGTCAACGGAATGCAACCTAAAGACATTGCTCCTTCCATTTTTTTGACATCTCCACAAAGAAGAACGACCGAGTCAAGGATGCCCTTGTGGGTGATCTTGGGTGAATATTGATGAACTTCCAACAGCCTATTTATGCTACATATCCAGGAGTTCTTCAACCTTTGGTCCTTTACGTCTCAGACACAACTTGTTGACGGCCGCCTGAACTTAATTGTGTGGAAGCTCGGGATGCTACTTCGTGGCTTTAGCATGGTGTGGAAGATTTGGGCTCCTCCCAACTGCAAATTCTTTGTGGCTAATCATACAAAATGGGTTTGGACGGCAGGCAGATTGGCTAAGTGCGGGTGACCAAAATGTGGTACCGTTGAGTTGGTTGCTCATATGAGATTCCAATGCCGTTTCTCCCTCTAGATTTGGAACTTGGCCCGTGATTGGCTTGGCCACCATTGCTTTCATTCTACCTCCTGGAGGAGCATCGACAACGTTAAGGCTTGATGGGAACACTTCTTGCTTCAAAATCATGCTAACCGCAAGGGTATGGCGACGCTCGCAATGCTTATCGCATGCGAGATTTGGAACGAGTGCAACACAAGTGTGTTCAACCACCAATCCATAACACCACTAATCATCTTTGGTAGGATTTGGGTGGCGGCTTATATTTGGTAAGGCGGCTTATAAGTACTCCCGTTTTACAGATGAATACTTTGTGTTCCGCATATTAACCGCTTGATTATCACAGACCTGAATTATGAAACTACATTGTGCACATTCAGACTAGCAGACACAGGCTTAGTTTTTTTGTTACAATTTCTCTGAACTTTCTGAAGCAAAGTCTGTACACATTCAGAGTTTCAGACTAACACAAGAAAACCAAGCAGCCTTCCCAGGCGAGGCCAGGCGCTGAAATTCCTTCTTATCCATCCAGAGACTCGAGCCGCGCTACCCCGATTGAGCCGAGCAACCAACAATGGAAACCGCTGCCGCGCTCCTCGCCCCTCTCCCCCGAAGCACCGCCGGCGGCGGCAGCACCTTCCCCGTGCTCTCCTCCAGCAACCCGTACCACCATTATCCCCAGCCCCACCACCCCATTTTCTCCGGCCTCCCCAGCCTCAGTCTCAGGGGATGCGCCTCTCGCCTCCCGCCCTGCCGCGCCGCCGTGAAGGAGGACGACGCCACGCCGCAGTGGCAGCTCGACTTCCTCGGGCCCGACCCTCAGCCGCGGTCCGGGAACGACGACGGCGACGACGACCCGCTCCCCGCCGCGAGCACCGACTGGTGCGTCCGCGCGCGCCGCTCCGCGCTGCGCTCCATCGAGGCCAGGGGCCTCACGCCGGCGCTCCAGCGCATGGTCACCCCGCCCAAGAAGAAGAAGAAGAAGAAGCAGAAGAAGAGGGTCCTCGGCAGGAAGCCCCGCAAGCACGACGCCGACGAGGAGCCGCCGCTGGATGGGGACGAGTTCGACAGCGACGAGGAGGCGACCCTGGACGACCTCGACCTGCGGGTCGCGCAGCTCGGGGACGGGCTGTTCGACGAAAAGCGGCAGAGGAACCGGGAGCGCTTCATCCAGACGCTCTCCAGCTTCGCCGCCGCGCCGTCCAACCGGACCAAGGAGGTGGCCCTCAACAGGGACATCGTGCAGGCGCAGACCGCCGAGGAGGTGCTGGCGCTCACCGCCGACGTCGTCGCGGCCGTCGCCAAGGGCCTCAGCCCCTCGCCGCTCACCGCGCTCAACATCGCCACCGCGCTCCACCGCATCGCCAGGAGGATGGAGGCCGTGTCCATGGTGCAGACGCACCGGCTGGCCTTCGCGCGGCACAGGGACATGTCCATGCTCGTGGGGCTGGCCATGATGTCCCTCCCGGAGTGCTCGCCGCAGGGCGTGTCCAACATCTGCTGGGCCTTGTCCAAGATCGGGGGTGACCTGCTCTACCTGCCGGAGATGGACAGGATTGCCGGCGTGGCCATCTCCAAGGCTGATGATTTCAACGCGCAGAATGTCGCCAATGTCGCCGGAGCGTTCGCCACCATGCGCCAGTCAGCGCCAGGCCTTTTCTCGGCATTGGCCCAGAGAGCAGCAAAACTGGTGCACACCTTCAAGGAGCAAGAGCTTGCTCAATTCCTCTGGGGGTGTGCTTCTCTTAATGAATGCCCCGGTCCTCTGCTTGACGCACTTGATGCTGCTTTCCAGGATGCTGCCATCTTCAAATGTAATGTCTATGATCCATCGTCGTCAGACATGCAGCACACCGCTGCCAAAGAAGCTTCGAGCGAAGAAAATGGTGACAATTCTCATATGCTAAACTTTAGTCGAGATCAGCTTGGCAATATTGCTTGGTCCTATGCTGTTCTTGGGCAACTGGACCGACAATTCTTCTCACATATCTGGAACACTCTGAGCCAACACGAAGAGCAGAGAGTCTCTGATCAGTACAGGGAAGACATAATGTTCGCATCACAGGTATATCTTGCAAATCAGTGTCTGAAGCTTGAATATCCACATCTCAATATGGGCTTAAGAGATGATTTGGAAGAGAAAATAACAAAAGCGGTGAAGAGCAAGCGCTTCAATCAGAAGACGACCTCCTTGTTTCAGAAGGATGTCGGACGTCTTTTATATAGTACCGGGCATGAATGGGTTAGAGAATATACGGTGGATGGTTACACCGTCGATGCGGTGTTAGTTGATGAGAAGCTTGCATTTGAGATAGACGGGACGACGCACTTCTCAAGGAATTTAGGTATCCTCTATTATTGATGTCTGTTGCTTTCTGTGCTTTACTTACCATTTCTGATAAAAGGCTGCCCATTTTCTTCTTGTTTCCCTACTTGATTCTGTATCTCAAAGGAGAAACTAATGCAGATGTGTACCTGTTTTTCAGGCACACCATTAGGCCACACGGCATTTAAAAGGCGTTACATAACTGCTGCTGGATGGAAATTAGTTTCCTTGTCTCACCAAGAGGTTAGTCACGCCTTGAAGATGGTAGCCATTAGTAAATTTTACAAATTTATTGTTTAATCTGTCGTCGATTAACAAAGAAAATTCACAGCTACTCTATATTGTGTCATATCTTCCAGAACTTCATATGCCACCGTCTCAAATCACTGTTCTGTTTTGTTTTCCAAAAGAAATGGCTTCACTCTATTATTCATGTTTATCTGTAAACTCACATTAACTTGTTGGACAGAAAAAAAAAGTTCTTGTTCTGCATTTTGTGCTCTCATATTAACTTTAGGGACATTCTAGTAGCTTGACTTGGATTTCAGCATTAGTTTTCTGAGTTCTCTGAATAAGTGAGAATATCTATTTTAAGACTTACTGTGATAATATATTAAGAGTTTCTTTTCCCTGACACTCATTAGTGTGTCATATTAATTAATCTGTTGTCAATTCGCAAAGGAAATTCTTAACTCCTCCACAGCGTGACATATTTTCCAGGATTTCATATGCCACCATCTGAAATCAATGTCTTGTTCTGTTTTTTCTATAAGAAAAGGCTTCTCCCTATTACTCATGTTTATCTGTAATGGAGCTCACACGAACTTGTACCGGCATTTTGTGCACTCATATGAACCTTGACTTGGATTTCAGCATTAGTTTTCTTAGTTACCTGAATAGGTGAAAATATTTAGCATATTAAGAGTTTGTTTTCCCTGACAAACACAGTGGGAGGAGCTTCAAGGTGAGACTGAGCAAATGGAGTATCTGAGGAGAATTTTAGGCATTGATGCATAATAAGTGTAGCCGTTGGACATTTGACATCATGAGCTCTGCCAACACGAAGAACGCCCCTGGAATTGCATTTTCAAGCAATTTGTGGTGGATCCAACTTTGGGCTTTGCAGGGCGCGGTGTTTATTGGGCGCAACGTGTAGCTTCAAGGCAATTTGTGGTGGATCCAACTTTGGGCTTTGCAGGGCGCGGTGTTTATTGGGCGCAACGTGTAGCTTCAAGGCTTAGCGTGTCAGAAGCCGTTGGTGATGAGATATAGTTATGTTTTTGTTTTGTTTGGGACGCACGTGAAATATCTGTATACACTGAACTATTCTATATCACATAATAATTTTTGGGAAACTGTTTGGTGCTGAAACACATAAGCCTTGAAGATGTTGCCATAAGCCTTGAAGCCGTTGGTGATCAGGTTGCCATATGTTGCACTGCCTGAGAACTCTTGATGATGGCATGACATTGGAATGGTTTGATGCCAAAAATTGGCATGCCAACATTTGGCAAATGCCAAAAATGGTTGGTTACTATGTTTAGTTGCCAACCTCACAAGAAGTTGCCCATTTTTGGCAATTTTTTATATTGTCAATTGTTGGCTTGCCAAGTATTGGCAATGCCCAATGTTGGCATCAAACCAATTATCCTCTTACACACCAAACAATTGATTCAGATGTGCATTGAGAACTGAAAAGTGAAAATGGACTATAATCTGGTCCTTATGTCTGATGTGTAAAAGGCTCAAGTGTTGAACTACAAGTGTAAATGTCAAGTGTTGGACTACAAGTGTTGAACTACAAAGAAAAAGGCACATGGTAAGGTAGCCAGTACATAATGCAACATTGACAAATATGTTCTTGAATCTTGATTGCAGCATTGCAAATGAAATGTTTCAATCGTCCGTGAGAAGCCTCTGCATTATGAGCTCCACGACAGCAGGGGCATCGACCGTGACAGCAACCTTCACGGTAGGCTTACCACACCACGCTGTTATCTCCCCATACGTTTTCTTGGTATTGTCGAAAACGGTGAGACCCTTTGTGATTCCATCCGTCTGAACCCTCACCACTCCTTCCGTGTAAGTCATCAGCGACGGATCTACGGCGGCAAGAAGAGTTGTGGGATCATGAAGATATACTCCTGCAACCATTTCATCATACTCACAAAATCAGTCATTCAAGTCTCTTTAGTTGTTCAGCTTCTCATCATCAAGTGATCCATCCAAGTTAAGTGTGTACTGACTGGCTGCTTTCATACTGACCTGTTATGGAGTAGGCGTCCATGTGATAATCATAATAATAACCCAGTATATTGCTCAAGTAGCGAGCATATTTGCTATCGGACTGTTCAAGCTTCTTCCGGTCAACATCTGCAGACATGTCAAAATGTTATGTTTTCTAATACATGGCAACTGTCAATATCAAACATAGATTCATCCAACAAGAGGTGGTACATCTATGCAACCTAACTATCTGTAGTCATCCATGAAGACCAAGTGACAACTAAATTTAAATCATTCCGAGCGAACAAAGCACTCGGTGTCAAAATGGGTGCCTTCATTCTTCGAAAAGATATCTTCTAAGCTAGTATAGTTGGTTAAACAACTAGAACCGAACTCATGCCTTATGTTATTAACCAAAGGTTCACACTGTTGCTGTTAACCCCTGTATGATTAACTCAAGCAAAACATATGATATAATCACGAGGAAGGAAAAATATATCAGGCTATATATGAAAATCACAAATAGTATCATGTTGCTGTTTTCAGCCCTGCTATATAACAAGGTCTCAAAAGTAAGTTACAGTAACAGCTCCGGCCAGCAAGAGAATTACCAGAAAGGAGTACTTGGTGCGTGATGTTAATTCCGATGGCCAAAATATCCGCGCCGCAGGTAAAAACTATATCAGCCGCATCAGGATCGCCAAATATCTGTTTAATCGAGATAACCAATTAACCAGTGAAGGCAAGATGATGAATTGTTGGAATTGCAGCTTGCAATTTGTAAATCAATGCTCTGAAAGAAGAAGCTGGTGACATAAAGTGTGTTGTTCTCTGAATTTGAAGGGAAGCGTGACAGGACAACATCATCTAACAAGAATCTGATAGGACTAACTCACATTTGCCTCAGCTGCAGGGTTGACATTTCCATTAACTGAATATGCGCCACCCAGGATAATAATCTGCCCAATCTTCTTTGGGAAAGAGGGGTCAAGTTCGACAGCCAGCGCAAGGTTGGTGAGGGGTCCGAGGGCGACGACGGTGACCTGTCCGGGGTAGAGATTCGCCTGCTCGACAAGGAAGGCGGCGGCGGACTGGTCCAGCGCCTTGCCGGCCGGCAGAGGGAAGTTCTGGTTGCCGAGGCCATCGGAACCGTGGACGAAGCTAGCAATCCGTAGCTTGGTGGCTTTCTGAATTTTATTCACGGTGGAGCACACAGACATTCAGTTTCAGTTAGCAAACACTTGATCGATCGAGATGTCAGACATTTAACTGAATGAGATGGTAAACAAAGATACATATATACATAAATACAGAATGTACTGAAGTAAGAGGATACCTTGATTGTTACATGGGACCCCTCCGCGACGGGGATGTCGGTCCTCCCAGCGGTCTCCAGCTGAAATCAAGCTAGAGATGGACTCGATTAGCATCAGAAAGATCCACTCATGAAAACCGAAAGTCAAAATGCGAGCGAGGGAGTGGAGTGGGGTGGGGTGGACCGACGAGGTGCAGCGCGTTGCGGGTGGCGAGGGCGGTGTAGACGTTGCCGAAGATGGTGGTGAGTCCCACCACCTCCAGCTCCGGCGACCTCAGCGCGACGAAGATGGCCATGGCGTCGTCTGCGGTTCGTCCATCCCCGGCGAATTCGCAATGCAAGATTCATAAGGAGGGGATATGATGATAATAAATCGAGAAAAACAAGAGGAGGGATCGACAAAACAAGATTCGTAAGAACGGATGGGTGGATGCGGACCGATCCCTGGGTCGGTGTCGATGATGACCTTCTTCTTCTTGGTCACGGCGGCCATGGACCTGGATCCCTGGATCGGATTCTTGGGGATCGGGGCAGCGCCGGTTGTGCAGGCGGATCGAGCGAGGTGGAGACGGAGATGGAGATGTGTACACGTCTCGCTCACAGGCAGTGATGCGGCTGGCTCAACTTGAGAGAGGGAAAGCGGCGCTGCCGACCTCTCCGGGCAGTAGTATATCCCAAAAGGAAAGGCTGTTGGAGATCCACGGGGCCCCAGCCCAGATCCCACCCATGACCCATGGTTCCGATGGGCAGCCTTGTCACGATCATTTCCCTGTTTTTAGAGCACCATACACCTTCTTTTAGAATAGGGGTACACATTGGACAAGCACAATCTAAGTAATTTTTTTCAAATGCTGACGGTCTTTTTCTCTTTAACATCAGTACAGACACAGACACTTATATATACATATATACATGAATTATTTTTTGAAGTATTATTTTATGTTTACAAAATTGCAAAACAGTATACTCATTCTAAGATATTGCAGTTATATTACGCTATCGTCCACGTCCAGGCCGAAGTGTGACCCTTCGGCTGAGCAGTGACCGAAGGGGTACTCTTCGTCCGCGCGAAAGCCGAAGTGGTCTCTTCGTTTCTACCCTGGCCGAAGAGCTATTCTTCGTACTCCACCAGGCCGAAGAGAGCCCTTCATATCACCGTAGCCAACAAAGGTTCCGTTCAAAACGTAGCGACTCGCGTAATTCGTGTTTATCTCAGCGATTCTTTCAGCTCGTGGCTATCCATGTCTACATGCCGGCCGGTGTGTGAGTATCAAGTATGTAGGTGTATTGGTATTTGAATACGTACCCATCGGCCACACCGATTCATTGTATGCATGCACTTAGGAATGCGCAAAAAAAAAGGTAGGCAACCTTCGCAATGCATGCACTTAGAACATCTACATTCACATATGGCAAATTCGGCCCCTCAAATGCCCGACATGCAAAATGAAATATAATCTACGTACTGCATCGATCCTAACTACTCCTCGTCCAAGATCACAACGATCTCCGTGCCCGGCTCCGGCAACGATGCGGGCGGCGCGCGCGACTTCACTCGCCCGGATCTGCTGCTGGATCTCGTAGTGGCGCTCCGGCGTCAGCATGACATGGTAGGTGATCTTGCTCCGGACCATGGTGAAGTGCCGGAGCGTGGGCAGAGCACCGGAGCGGGAGAGGGAGGAGGTGGATGGGCTCGGACTGGCGGCGCGGAGAGGGGGGAGGGGTGGGTTAGGGTTGTGGGACGCCGGCCGGCTTAAATAGCCGGATTTCGTCTTGGGTAGCGAGCCGGAGCGGCGTCACTCGGCGTTCACACCACGGCGACGGACGCGGCGTCCGTCGAACTGCCGGGTTTCCAGGCGTTTCGGTGTGAGGCCACGCCGTCCGTCTCATATTTGGGCTGGATATGAAAGGTGCCGGTCAGTCCGGGCATTTGAGGACCGTTTGAACGACCCATCTAATCAAAAAATCGTGATCAGGCAGTGACCGGACGGCCCATCCGAACATATAAAGCGGGTTTTAGAGGTCTAGTTATAGATGCTCTTAGGAATCAGTATACCCACCTATACTTACCATATTTACCTGTATATTGATTTTTATTAAGCTTGTGACTATGTGTGGGTATACTAATTCCTTCAACTTGTGTATACGTGTTGGTCGAAAGATATACATGCTGGCCGAGACATATTGAGTATTCAAAAATTCAAATACACGTACGCTCTTCTCCTTTCGTCTCTCCTTCCAACGAAAGGCGGCTAGGGTTTTTGTCTTCCAGCACCACCGATCTGCCACGTCTCTGCGTGGGTATCCCCGGCTCACCGGCATGCGAGTATGTGAGTATGTACATGTATGTTGGCATTCGAATATATAGTACGTACACGTACCTATTTTTTTAAAATTGTGATAATTTTTATGGCAAATTCAGAATCTATACGTCCTCACGCATCAAAATCAAAACTAGCACCCCGTTGGCCTCCAGTTGGCCGAAGACGGGCTCTTCGGCCTGCGGTTGACCGAAGTGGGCTCTTCAGCCTCCAGTTGGCCGAAGAGTGTCCCAACTGGGCTGAAAAGGACTCTTTGGTCTGTCGTAGGCCGAAGAGTCCTTGGGCCCCAACTTTTCGCATTAACGGAAGGCCGAAGCTGCATGGTTGCGCTCTTCTGCCTATGCTAGGCCTTAGGCCCCAAAGAGTACTCTTTGGCTTACGGTCAAAGAGTACTTTTTGGCCTACGGCAGACCAAAGAGTCCTTTTTGGTTCAGTTGGAGTACTTTTCGGTCAACGGGAGGCTGAAAAGCCCACTTCGGTCAAGTGCAGGCCGAAGAGCCCCTCTTCAGCCAACTGGAGGCCGACGGGGTGCTACTTTTGATTTTCTTGCGTGAGGACGTGTGGATTCCGAATTTACTATAAAGATCATCACAATTAAAAAAAATCCCGGCCACACTGAGTCTTTGCATGCATGCACTTAGAAATACGTAGGCAGTCGTGGCCTGCTAATCTGAACAATGCATGTACAGATGCACTAGTGTGTCTGCCTGTGTGCGTCTACCCAACTAGTTTACTAGTATACTTACAGATATCATCCACGTTAAAGCTAATCTTGACTAGGTTTTTACGTGCACACATGGCACTGTGCTTTTCGTTTCTGCCGGCAACGAAGAACACGTCTTCGGCCAACAGGCGAACGAAGAGAAACTCTTCGGCCAGGTGTGTTACGAAGAGAAGGTTTTCGGCATGGAAGCGGACGAAGAGTACTTCTTCGGCCTGGGCTCAACCAAAGAGTCATTCTTCGGCCAGCTGCAGGGTAATACAACTGAAATATCTTGAAATGGCTATATAGTTTTGCAATTTCTTAAAAATAAAATAATATTTTCAAAAAAAGTCTCATATACACTCATTAATATGAACACACACACGCACATCCTACCCCGATGAGCACCTCCGAAAGATTGGGTCAGCACATCATCCTCGTAGTCGATGGGAACGTGTGTATCGCCGGAAATTCTGAAATAAATTCAGGATAAATACGAGCAACAAAACTTGAACCCTGAAGGGCTGAAATATTACTATTCACCTAACCATACATGTTGGTTCTTCAAAGGCTAACAGTCTGACATCAGATTTTAAACATTTGGGATCAAACGTGTCATGGGCCGCTGGATTGGATGCGCAAATCTTGATGTGTGGGCTCTTGCCACATCACTTTTTCAATTAATTCGCTCAGGGATTGTCACGGCGCGAACAAGCCTTATCCTCGGCAGCTTCGTTTCTATCCAACGAAATCTCATCCGCTCCCCATTCTCCCCACCACCAGTGCGCCGTCAAAGGAACTCGCCGCGCCATTCCTCCACCTCCTCTCATCTCCGTGAAGGAAATATGCCCTAGAGGCAATAATAAAGTTATTATTTATTTTCTTATATCATGATAAATGTTTATTATTCATGCTAGAATTGTATTAACCGGAAACATAATACATGTGTGAATACATAGACCAACAGAGTGTCACTAGTATGCCTCTACTTGACTAGCTCGTTAATCAAAGATGGTTATGTTTCCTAACCATGAACAAAGAGTTGTTATTTGATTAACGAGGTCACATCATTAGTTGAATGATCTGATTGACATGACCCATTCCATTAGCTTAGCACCCGATCGTTTAGTATGTTGCTATTGCTTTCTTCATGACTTATACATGTTCCTATAACTATGAGATTATGCAACTCCCGTTTACCGGAGGAACACTTTGGGTACTACCAAACGTCACAACGTAACTGGGTGATTATAAAGGAGTACTACAGGTGTCTCCAATGGTAGATGTTGGGTTGGCGTATTTCGAGATTAGGGTTTGTCACTCCAATTGTCGGAGAGGTATCTCTGGGCCCTCTCGGTAATATACATCACATAAGCCTTGCAAGCATAATAACTAAGATGTTAGTTATGAGATGATATATTACGGAACGAGTAAAGAGACTTGCCAGTAACGAGATTAAACTAGGTATTGGATACCGACGATCGAATCTCGGGCAAGTAACATACCGATGACAAAGGGAACAACGTATGTTGTTATGCGGTCTGACCGATAAAGATCTTCGTAGAATATGTAGGAGCCAATATGGGCATCCAGGTCCCGCTATTGGTTATTGACCGGAGACGTGTCTCGGTCATGTCTACATTGTTCTCGAACCGTAGGGTCCGCACGCTTAAACGTTATTATGAGTTTATGCATTTTGATGTACCGAAGGTTGTTCGGAGTCCCGGATGAGATCACGGACATGACGAGGAGTCTCGAAATGGTCGAGACGTAAAGATTGATATATTGGAAGTCTATGTTTGGACATCGGAAGTGTTCCGGGTGAAATCGGGATTTTACCGGATTACCGGGAGGGTTACCGGAACCCCCCGGGAGCCAAATGGGCCAACATGGGCCTTAGTGGAAAGGTGAGAGGGCAGTCCACATAGGGCTGCGCCTCCCCCCCTCTCCCTAGTCCTATTAGGACTAGGAGAGGGGCCGGCCACCTCTCTCTCTCTCTCCTTTAAAGGATTCCTAGTTGGACTAGGATTGGAGGGGGGAGTCCTACTCCCGGTAGGAGTAGGACTCCTCCTGCGCCTCCCTCTCTTTGGCCGGCCAGCCCCCCTCCCTCCAACCTTTATATACGGGGGCAGGGGACACCCCAAGACACACAAGTTGATCCTTGAGATCGTTCCTTAGCCGTGTGCGGTGCCCCCTGCCACCAAATTCCACCTCGATCATACCGTTGTAGTGCTTAGGCGAAGCCCTGCGTCGGTAGTACATCAAGATCGTCACCACGCCGTTGTGCTGACGGAACTCTTCCTCGACGCTTTGCTGGATCGGAGCCCGAGGATCGTCATCGAGCTGAACGTGTGCTAAGAACTCGGAGGTGCCGGAGTAACGGTGCTTGGATCGGTCGGATCAGGAAGAAGACGTACGACTACTTCCTCTACGTTGTGTGATCGCTTCCGCAGTCGGTCTGCGTTGGTACGTAGACAACACTCTCCCCTCTCGTTGCTATGCATCACCATGATCTTGCGTGTGCGTAGGAAAATTTTCGAAATTACTACGTTCCCCAACACTCCGATAGGTGGATCTCGCCATGCCTTTTCCCTCCACCTCCTCCCGACTGCATCACACCTCCGTTGCCTGAAACCCGCCGCCTCGATCAACCACCAGCATATCATAGGAGACTCATGGCCGCTAGCCACCATGCGTTGCATCTTGTCATTCTCCTCGTTCTTCATCGGAAATTGCAGCGGGAAGAAGTGCATCTGCATAGGAGGCGCGCTACCTCTCCACAGGAACTCACTTGCGATGGCCTCCTCGGCCGCACAAACAACGTTCGCTGCCTCTCATTGATGATATCCCTTCCTTTCCTGTACAGGATATTGTTGCTCATCAATTCTAGACTCCACATGAAGAGAAAAGGGACAAGGCCAAGGGTAATGTACCTATGGCTCCTTCCCGAAAGGCAAGGCCAATGGCGGAACTCCTTTGTCGCATTGCTAGCTTCCTTGTTCAGTCCCAGAAGGCCATCATTGCTGCCTGCACTGTCAATGCAATAAATGTTGCTATCATGGAGTCATGTCATACAACGAGGGTCAACCAGCATAAGGCTCATCTTCGTGCCTGAGGTGGGAGACCTATCGATGATGATCCTATCTCTCTAGTTCCTCCGATCCCTGAGTTTGGCTTCCCGTCTGAGACCGACATCTTCTCACAGGGGGTCCCCGACGATGACAACATCGATGAGGAGTGATCATTTGGGTTTCATTAGTTTCCTTCACCCTTTTTGGTACTTGTTGTCAAAGGGGGAGAAGTGGTATGTTAGGCCTCGCGGGTGCTCGCATAGGTAGAGTCACATGCCTTGGTTTTTATTCACTATGTAATTTATGAAAACAAGCATGCTTTAATTGCTATGTGATAATAATTCATTGTGCTAAGAGTTACAGAATCAAGAATGCTCAATTTACTACGTCAAAATGTCATTGTGTTATATGTTAAAAAGAACGAATGTTGCAACTGCTATGTCATTGTGCTATATGTTACAATGTCATTGTGTAGTTATAAATTATAAAATTGTTCCTATGAATATGTTAGAGGTTTAGCATGCATGCTTGTGTGTTACATTATTATCTTTCATAGTCCTTTTATCTCCTCTCACCTTATTTGAATTTACCAGTACATATTTTACCTCTTACCTTATTACTTCTCATCTATTACGGACACATTCTGTCTTGATGACGAGAGTCGTTCATTTATAAAAATTATTATGTATGTGGCGCTGCACAAAAGGATCTCATTGTTGGTTTCATTTGACAGTGTCAAGATTTCTTCCTACGAAGAACATCGACCGAGACCAATATGATTTGCTCATATTTTCCCATCATCTACTTCTTGGGGATGCCAGTGAAGAAAGGATGATGTATTACTTTACCTGGAGTTATTGGATGAGTTGTTTTGGCACACTAGTTTTGTTTTGGCACACTAGTTTATGAAGTGATTGGTGGTGTCTTGTAGAAGCCGCCACGCCTTCTTGAGGAGGATGCCAACTCCACCGCGCGACCCTATCATGTCCGGGTCAATCCGTTTAGGGTAAAACGGACATACCAGACGGCCTAGCGCGCAACCCTATCCTCAAAAAACGTTCGTTTTTTGTCCGCTTCGCCCCATCCTGAGAGCAAAGTTGGGCTGGCTTTGGGTCTGAAACGGACACGAGCGAACGCTTTCTGCGTCGTCCTCGTCCGGAGCGTGTCCTTTTGCATGTGACCCTGTCCCGCCTGTCATTGACCCACACACCAACCCACCCATTCCTCTCTCTCTCTCCTCCTTTTCTCTCCCTGGCCCACCACACCCACATCACCAAGAGGCAGGGCAGCCGCGGGCGCCGAGAGCACGGGGCGCTCCAGCCGGCCGGCCTCGCCTCGCCGTCGTTGAGGTCCCGCCGCCGCGGCCGGCGAGCAGGCGCAGGCAGGGGCAACAAAGGTGCGGCTGGAGCGGGGCAGCAAGGTGCGCGAGCGGCGCGGCGGTGAGCTACTGCGGGCATGGCGACGGGCGCGCGGGGCGGAGCGCCGGGCGAGCGCGGACGCGGCGCGGGGCTGCCGGGCGGCGAGCGCGGCCACGCGGGAGCTGGGGCACTGGGCGGGCAGGCCGCGGCGCAGCGCGAGCGGGGCGGGGCGGGGCGCAGCGCACGCGCGGGCACGGGGCGTGCAGGTGCGGGGCGCGGGCGCGGCGCAGGAGGCCCGCGAGCGCGGCGCGGCCCGGGTGGGACGCGGGCTCGGCCCGGGCGCGACGCAGGCAGGGCGCGAGCGGGGTGGCGACAACGAGCGGGCGGGGGTGAGCGGGCGCGAGGACGGACGGGCTTGACAGCGGCGGCTGCACCGGCGGAGCGAGAGCGTGAGCTCACGGGCGGATGAGGCATGCGACCGAGATGGACATTTTGGGGTGGTTTGGTGCGTTAGGCGCCTCCAACTCTACCGAACATGCATGTCCGTTTTGCGACCCATTGCCATCCTAAACGAACAAATTCCGGACAAACCGAACGTCCGATTAGGATCGTGCGGTGGAGTTAGCCTAATCAAACTCAAGAAAGAAAACATGTACAAACGAAGAAGGAATCCTCCCGCCGACAAGGACACATCGTTGTAAACGTTGGTGTGGCCCTTGGCTGATGCATCCGTGTTGGGCGTGCTCGGGAGGGGATTAGTCACGACTCACAAGCATTGTGCGCGTTGTGCAAATCAAACAATTTGACGCAAAAAACGGACAAGCAATCTTTTTCACCAAAAAATGAGTTTATTCGCTGGCCGCTCGGTCGGGCCTGCAGCTTCTTGGATTGACACCGTCGCATCGCGCTTCCGATGGTCGTCGGGTGGTAGGTCGCTGTCGCCGTGAGAACCGATCTCGCAAGCGAACGACATGCCCCTCCACCCTGGTCCCGGGAGTGCAGGCCCGCAAATTTTCTGGCACGCGGACGGAAAAAGGGACTGTTAAAAGATCTGTTACCAATGTGCTGTGCTGTGCTGTGCAGAGTGCCGCTTGAATTATTGGAACGTGGTGCCCGTGGGGAAGCGCCGGACCGACCGTAACAAGTGGACGGAGCAGCACCGGCCAGCCCAGCGCATCGCCGTGGAGCTGGACCACCGTGCACCATCGCCCTCGTCCGTCCATCATCGGCAGGCATCATATATCCACTCCAACTCCAAGCAAAATAAAATATCAAAACCAATTCAACTCCCTCAGATCGTAGTCTTGCAGTCCACCCACGGCGGCGATGGCGGAGCTCGAGAGCCGGCGGGTGATCCTCAAGGACTACGTCGAGGGCTACCCCACGGAGGCGCACATGGAGCTGCTCCCGGCCGCGCCCGTCGACGAGGCTGCGGCCGGGGAGGAGGGGTCGGTGCTGGTCAAGAACCTGTACCTCTCCTGCGACCCCTACATGCGCCCCAAGATGTCCCGCCCGCTGCACCAGTCCTACACCGCCGCCTTCGTCCCGGGCGCCGCCATCACCGGCTACGGCGTGTCCGAGGTCGTCCGCTCCTCGCGGCCCGGGCTCGCCGCCGGCGACCTCGTCTGGGGCATGACCGGCTGGGAGGACTACAGCGTCATCAAGCCGCCCTTCACGGCCATACTCACCAAGATCCAGCCCGACGACGGCGTGCCGCTGTCCTACTACACCGGCATCCTCGGCATGCCGGGGCTCACGGCCTACGTGGGATTCCACCACATCTGCTCCCCCAAGGCCGGCGAGACGGTGTTCGTCTCCGCGGCCTCCGGCGCCGTCGGCCAGCTCGTCGGCCAGTTCGCCAGGCTCCTCGGCTGCCACGTCGTCGGCAGTGCGGGCTCCAAGGAGAAGGTGGACCTACTCATCAACAAGTTCGGCTTCCACGACGCGTTCAACTACAAGGAGGAGGACGCCGACCTCGCCGGCGCGCTCAAGAAGCGCTTCCCCGACGGCATCGACGTCTACTTCGAGAACGTCGGCGGCAAGATGCTCGAGGCCGTGCTGCTCAACATGAAGGTGCACGGACGCATCGCCGTCTGCGGCCTCATCTCCCAGTACAACCTCACCGCCGGCGAGAAGGAGGCCGACGTCGGCGTGCGCAACCTCACCTCCCTCGTCTCCAAGCGCATCAAGATGCAGGGCTTCATCGAGCCCGACCACAAGCACCTCTACCCGGAGTACATGGCGTGGGTGCTCCCGCACATCAAGGAGGGCAGGGTCGTCTACGTGGAGGACGTCGCCGACGGGCTCGACGCCGCGCCCGCAGCGCTCATCGGCCTCTACCACGGCCGCAACGTCGGCAAGCAGGTCGTCAGGCTCACCAACCCCGACCCCAAGTGACTGACAGATTGTACTGTAGTAGCAGATCAATTATCAACCACGCGTCAATCTATTCGCATCGCAATCGCATCTTGGTGGTTGGATGGCAACGAAAGAGTCAAATTAAATAAAAGATCCTTGCTTTCTCTCCGTGGGAGCCTGACTTAGAGAAGCAAAATCACGGTGTTAGAGCAACTCCAACGGGCCGATTCAAACGAACGGTGTTTTTATCCGTTTGGGTCGGCGGCCCGCCTGTCGTCTGCTCTCTTTTAATTTTAGGTCGGCAGTGCGTCCAACGGATCGACTCATTTTTATGACCGTGCGCGTTTAACATCGTGTCGTCGTCCTGATTTTGACGCTCAAGCGCGCGGGAAAAAGCAGCCTAGCGCGCGCGTTGGTTTTGGCGTTCCAGCGTGCGGGAAAGGTTCGTGCGCGCTGCGGCCGATGCTCGCTATAAAGAAGGCGCTCCCTCCACACTTTGTCGGCCGCCCACTCTCGTCGCCTCTACGCCACCATGTCGATCCGCCGCCTGCGCGCTTCGAATTTTCGCGGAGTCCGCGAGCGCCGCTCCGGCGCCTTCTCCGTCGAGATCTGGTTTCGCGAGAAACGTCTCGTCCTCGGCACCTTCGACACCACAGAAGAGGCGGCCCGCGCGCACGACGCGGCGGAGTGGCGCCTCCTGAGGCCTCGTCGGGATATGAATTTTCCCAACGTGTCGAGCCAGCGGGCGCAGGATCTGGCGCCTCTCCCGCGGCTTTTCACCGACGAGGATCGTCGTGTCCGCCGGAGGCGGCAGCGTCGCCTCGCAATCGCAGAGAAGGACGTGGAAGCCTTGGTGCTGTGGCGCGGAGGCTACCCGCAGGACATCGTCGACGAGTGCCAATTCTACAAGCAATTGAGATCGGAGAGGGACGCGAGGAGGAGGGAGCGAGCCGCCTATCGAAAGGACAAGCGTTCACGGAAGCAGGCAGCTCAATTGAAACTGAAACTACAAGAAACATCAGGTTGGGACTTTGAAGACGAGCAGCTTGCTGACGCCTGCCTTCAAACGTCGGAGGAGGACATTACCGAGTCGGAGTCAGAAAGCGACGAGTAGTGGTCTTTTTCTTTTATATGTGTACGCTAAAACTATCTATGTATCCATTTTAATCTGAAAAAATGGCCGGCGACGTCGGCGACGTAGCAGGCGGGCGAGTATGTGAATCCAATATGCAACCGACCAGCGGGCCCGATGAATAATGAGGGCGAGCGCGCGCGTCCGTCTTGTGTCCGCGCCGACGCAAATCAGGCTAAAAAATGGATCGGGAATGGGTCGGCAGGCGGACGCGCGTCCGTTTGGGTCAGCGCGTTGGGTCGGGTTTTTTGTCCGTGCCGACTCAAACGAATGGCCGCGGACGAAATGGGTCGCCTTATTAGAGTTGCTCTTACAACTCAATCGCAGTGTAAAATAAAAAAGGAAGGTTAGAGACGTTTAACAAATTACTTGCTATTGATATTTATTGTAGATATAAATAATCTACAACTAATTTTATTTCACCATCAAATTGTTTCTATGTAATGATTATGAATGTACACATTAAACTATAGTTTAAAAATTAATTTACATTATTTTAAACTTTTTTTGACGGGATAAATTATTTTAAACTTAATTATATGAATTGAAAGAAAGAATGTTAAGATATTGTAACTTCTCTAACTTTTCTTTTTAATGTTAGAAGATCCAGTTCCCTCTCCATGTAATCCTTGTCGCTTTGAACGCACGACACATGACTGGGAAACAATTTTCTTTTAAACATACTACTTCCTTCATTCTTAAATATAAGTCTTTTTATATATTTTAATAAGGCAATAAGAGACTACATACGAAATAAAATGGATGAATCTATATTTTAAAATATGTACTCCCTCCGGTCCAAAATTAAGTCTTTGTAGAGATTCCACTATGAACTATATACGAAATAAAATGAGTGAATCTACGTTCTAAAATGCATCCACATATATCTGTATGTGATCCATAATGAAATCTCTACAAAGACTTATATTTAGGAACAGATGGGTATATATACATCCGTGTGTAATTTGTATTGAAATATGTAAAAAGACTTATATTTAGAAACGGATATGCACTTAATTACCTATTATTTACGTAATTGAATTGAGATATAGCCTGCCAAAGTAAGCACGAAACAAGATCTCCTCCTTTTATGGGATTTGGTTTTCAATGAGAGGGAGAAAATAAACCAGTGAAAAGGGTGGTGTGAGGTGAGGCAAAAAAACCGAAATAAAAGCATCTCTAGCAGACCCCGTATAATGCCGACCCGCAAAATGCGTTTATAGTTTGCGGAAAAACGGCTTTACGAGCCGGCGCGGGTGGCGGCGGAGTTGGACCCCGCAAAATCGACCCGTAAAAAAGGATATTCGTGGAATATGCTTTTTTACGGATCGGCTTTCCGGGGTTTTCTTGGGCGCTGCCCCCGCCGGCCCACAAATCCGAAATTTGCATTTAAATTTCCCACGTGAAAATGGATTTCTTTGCTTTTTTATTTCCCTTAACGGCATTGGATACATAGTAATTCATCAAATCTTTGCTAGAATAGCAAGACCAAAAAAACAAGAACCACAATTATGCATTTTAGAAGATATCCAACTTCCATAACTGCTGCCACTAGTTGGAGCAATATCTTCTCCATGCATTTGTTGTTGATCTGCGGCTTCTTGATCTTGCATTCTTCTTTCTTCTTCTTTGATTTCAAAGAAGTAGACATTGCTTCCCTTATACTTTTTTTTCTAATTGCACATGCAGCCGCAATTCTACTAAGGAGTGCACAAACATTTATTAAGTTTCTTTTTATCAATGAATCAATGTATTCTCCTTCCCAAAATCAAAATGAGCATCCGTCTTTCTACACACATGACGATGTTCAAAATGAGCTATTGCAATTGAACTAAAGAATACAGTGACAAAGCTGAATGCAAACAACACATACCCGTCGTTTTCGCATTTGAAGAACACCCATCCGGGGTGCTTCGGCGTGCTAGAAGTTAGCCGCACCAATGTCCGCGTGCAATCGCCGCACTGTACTAGTGGCATCAGCGAGCCGACGAGCCGCTGCGCAAGCGCCGAGCCCGGCGGCCGGCCAGCCTAATCCTTGCCGGCAAAACCGATGGCGAAGACGGCTACAGGACGAAACTGTACCGGCATGCGGCGCTGCGGCTATGCCGGGGCTATGCGGGCTGCTCCCTGACCAATCCATGGCTTGGCGCAGCCACCGGTGGCCGAAAACGCCAAATCCGGCTGCTACCTCGAACAACCACCGATCTGCAACCTTCCGGCCCGCCGACGCAAGAGGAAGTGGCGGAGGGCAAGCTCGATCGTGTCGCGGCCCTCCGGCGTGATCCGGCCAGCTAGGTTGGCCAAAGTCGCCGGCGGCGGGGGTGGGGAAAAGCGCGGGGCGGCGGTGGGTGGGGAAAAGCGCGGGCTCAAATGTCCCGCCAACCAACCGTTCCCGCTATATACAGGGCACCAACGGGGCGAGGGGGGACCCGCGTTTTCATGGGTTGGGGCGGGAATTATGCCGCACCTCACAAAAACTTTTACGGGTCAGACGCGTTTGCTGGGTCTGCCCGGGCAGGATTTTCTGCGCTGACCAGCATTTTAACGATTATTTTACGGGTCGCGGCATTATACGAGGTCTGCTAGAGATGCTCTAAACCCGTGGAGGCGACTACCAAGTCTCCTGTATGAGTAGAGACTAGATAGGAAGTGCGGCTTGCGGCACCTGGCAGCACCGCTGCCGGGTAAAAGTCATATCCAATCCAGTAACGATAATACAGTGACCAAAGCATTGCAAATATACACAATAGCATGATATTGGACCGCCACAAGTTCAATCCCTAACTTAATACTGTGAGTAACCCTATTAGGACCTACTTGATAACCCTATGAATAACATGCCAAAGAACCTAAGTAAGCGTGCTATAACTTAATACTCCTTAACATGATGTATGAACCTGTCAGAATTATACAACATGAGTATGACCGTGTAAATACTCACTGGGGCAAGTAGAAATCAGAGTAATCACCGAAAATCACCAGTGTAATATAGCAAGATTATAACAGAAGCACAACATTGATATAAATATGTTCATTACATAGAAACTGGTCCAAGCAACAACAAAAGGTAGTGGAATCAGGTGTGCCAAAAGCAAGGCAACAACTTCAGGCCAAAAGCAAGCCAAGACGATCCATCGAAACAAAACAAAAATAATAACTGGGCCACAACATGGATCGAGCCACGTTCACAACAAGCGGAATCACAAGTAAAAATAAACGGCAAAAGTACGTGCCCGTGGGTAACTACCCTGAAGGGAGTCTGGTGGTGCGAGAGCGGCCTGTCCGTCATCGCGGCTGCTTGCCTGGTTTGGAGCAGAAGGAAATGAAAAACATTAGGTTAGATGGTACCAAAATGAATTATATAATTGTAAAGTGAGATGCGGGCTTTCTACTGTGCTTAGTTGGGCCTCTGGTATTTTCCAAAACTGCTCATCATTTTACAATTCTTTTGCAGGGTCAAAGGAAAACACACATATGGACCGTCAAATATATTTGTAAAATGTTTTGTAGACCAAACTGCTCTGTATTTTGTAGGCATACCTTCCATGGTCATATAGCATAATGTATACACAGGATAATTGATACAAATGTCAATTGCCTGTGAAACTGGACCATCAAATCTACAGTCGGTTGACATTGTGACATATTTTGTATGCTACCATATTGACCAATCACGATCGTCTCTCTAGCCCAATTGACGAAGAAGAACCTATTCTGGCTAGCCATGGTTGGATCTGCTGCTATTCTATCAAAGCCAACTGGAAGTTGTGTTTTTCAGTTTTCATTCCAAATGGAGCTATCTGATTTCCTCTAAGAATTTGTAGCTCAATTCCTATTTACTTTTTAACATTTGGCATCGGGCTTACTCACATGACATAAGCAGCCATGAAAGCTCTCGTCAGCCAAAAAAATAGAAGCATAAAAATCAAACATGAGAAGAGTGAACGCGGGTAAAGTGCAGATACAACTACTTTAATAGTAGTTGTAACCTAAGACAAGATTTCTAAATGTATAAACAAAAAGATAGAGAGTTGCGACAGAAGAACTGGCAGGTAAGTAATTTGATGATGCCAAAATAACATTGATAAACATGTGACCCGCTATCGATCTCACATTGCTCATTAAAAATCAAGCAAACCAAGGACCGACATGCGGGGTAAAGACGTAAAGTCATACATGTCGTCCACCCTAACAGGAGAAATTGGCTCGTGTGTACCAGACAAACACGCCTCAGCTGTCGGCACCTGCTCCTCATTGTTATTGATCTTCACAAAGTGAATAATCTGTGCATCGAAAGGTAAGCAGGGGTACATCGGTCAGGATTGACTTTCAGGACTTACAAATTTTTCGATCGCACAGAGACACTAATTAATCAAGCTAGTATTCCTAAAGCAGAAAGATAATTATTCATCCATTGAACAGTTAATGGAGAAAAGGGAGTAAAAATGTTCTGCACACTTCTACCACTTAAAAAGCACTTCTATGAAGAGCGAGTAAACTGGATTCTATATAAGGTATCATCATATCATCCTACAAAATTAGCTTTGATGTCTTTTGATAAAGTAGATGTTTCCTCTAGAGAACCAGTAAGTTTTATGAATAACTCATCTACATGGCATACATGCTACTACTGAAAAATAAAAAAAGCTAATAGATCAAGTGTGAGGTGAACTGGTAGCTTTCTATGAGTCTATTCATTTGTTGAGTTCCTCTGCTGGATTGCATTCCATGTACCTACATTCTAATCCCCATATATTATTTAGTGTTCTTTGTAGCTGATCAACACTAATAGTGTATCTGGGACGGAATAAAGGTTGATGTAACATTAGGCACTCTCCAGATTCTCATTAACTATTCCACACCAAATTCGACATCCTCGCGGACAATATATATATTTTCAGTGAGGACCAACTAAATAGATAAACAAATAGTGTGCAAGTATTAGGTGCGCGAGAACAGAACTAAATATTTCAGCCAGTGTCGGTGACGGCCAATTGAAAAGGAATTGTAAATATCAGGAAAGAGAAAGGGACTCATAGTTGTATATAATTTTCACAAGCAACATCCCTTATGCGGAACTTACCTAGGGACTCGTAGTTGTATATAATTTTCACAAGCAGCATCCCCTATCCGAAACTTACCTTCGGTGACAAAGCTATATAAACTATCTGATGGACAAAAAAGAAGCTCTTGACAACCTGCATATCAACTACTCCTACTAAAATGTGACAAAGCTCAAGAGTTCCATTTTTTCAGTTTTATCCCGACTCTCCGATGATTATGTACACCAGCTCTTTCACCCGTTGTTATGTAATACATTTTAAGTTCAAAAGACACCAAGTATAAGGTTGTACACTAAGGAAACAAAGGTAAGAACATGCATAAGATATATCTAACCAGGCTGGAGTACATACTCAAATAGATCCTATTAGTAAGCAGAGGTGTATACTTCCATGTATCAGGCGGTTTTAGCATCAAGAAATCCGTGAAGAACAATGAATGTATATGTGCTGATAATTAACTTGTAAAATCATGTGCTACATCGCTATATGTTTTGACTTTTTTTGTGAACTCCAGTTTAAAATGGTATTTGATAATCCAACATTAGTAACAACTTGCTCCTAAAACATAACAGTGGCATGATCTTTAATATCACAGTCCAGTTCCACTGAAATACAAAAAAGACCACCATATGACACAAGAAAGAATACATAAGTGAAACTCAGAAAGATGTTCAACAAAGCAATGTCCAATGTTATTACAACCAATGTACTCATATATTGGTTGGTATAACATCTTATATTATGGGACGGAGGGAGTAGATTTCATAGGTTGACAGCATGTTTACATAAGATGACAGTTGGTACGACAGAATATGTTAGTGAGAATAGCCCTTGCCAAAATATGACATGAGTATGGAAGCGCAGTGCACAAAATGTATGTGACCCAGTCCAACAACAGATTGGCTTTAGTAGTTCATATGGTTACAAGAAAGAGGACTATGCGCACTTGGAGAGAACTGGTCTTCTCCATTGATTTAAAAAAATGCAAGGTTGGACAAAACAGTAGAATTAAGACGTAACTTGCCCGCCCACAAAAAAGATGTAACTTGCCAATATAGTCAATTATGTACCTCGGAACGTGGATCTTCAAAGTTCAATAAGGCAATAGGTTTCTCATATTTGTGATTACATAGGCAGGTAAAAGGAAGTGAGGTGCATTATCAGTGAGAGTGAAGGACCGTGTATATGTGAAGCGATTAACTTTATCGGCATGAAGTTGCGGTCTCACCTCTGTTTTAATTTCTTCTTGGGGGTGGGCTGTCCTAATGTGAATTGAGCACCTTCCAGCAATATGTAGCCTCTAGCACTTGCACACCATACAAAAGCTCCTGCCCAATATGTGGCCTCTAGCACCTGCCAGCAACATTGCATTAACTCGTTTAGATCAGAGAATCTATTATAACTCTTAATCTTTTGTAGGTAAATCGATGAACAAAAACTTGGCTTTAAGGCTTGGCAAGTCGGAATATGTAGCCTCTAGTATGTATCCTCTAGTATTGCCCAATATGTAGCCTCTAGTATGTATCCGGAAATATATATTATCATGACAGAAAGCTTTCTGTTATGATTTAGGACTAATTCAAAAGAGCTACAAGATTGTCAATGCTAGCATACCTAGATTTTCAGACCTTTTTAACCTGTAACAAAATATAGATGTGAAGAGAAGGAAACTTCCAATCATCTCAATACTGCTCTTGTGGTGCTGAAACTAAGAGGGACATAGGGCAGCATACTAAGTTGCATCTAAGTATGTTGTGACAGTAGCAACTGTTTTAACTTCTAGCAAAATCCGCAAAAGTGGGGCTCCAATATGTTGAGACAGGAATGTTCTTGCTGGGGTTTTGCTTCCTCTACTCTAGGATCATGTTTGTATCAGGACAGAATGGCAACTAATAACACAATTGAAGTGATACCTTGGCATATAGCAGCGTGGGCATGTGTAGTATTCCCTTCTGCTTGACTTTCTTCGAACTCTTGAACCATCAACCAGTCGTAGACACTACATTGGTAACTCAAATCCTGAATTTGAGTCGCTCATTTGGATCTTCAATTTTTGTCCCTCTACCTTCAGCAGTACGTCAAAATTATAAATTTGTGAATTTGTCGCATATGTGCTGCAGAAAAGTATCTAATGAAAAATGGACATACCCAGAAAGGTAAAATGGAGGAAGAAACAATAGTCAAGAGAAGTACAATATGTGCATTTTCTTCTTGAAATTTCTCAGTCAGCAAACCAAAACTCGTGGAAGAAATCGAAACAGAGGATGTACCCACCTTGTGAGAGGAAGAATCAATCACACCAGATCCAGTCCCTTGCAAGCCGAACACGAGGACGACGCGGCAACCTGAGACCAAAGGCCAACCTTAACCCTAATCAAAATGTATTTCACAAAACCAAGCAGAAAATCAAGAAACCAACTGATGGACAACCATTTCTCATTTTTGAGACTTCACAACAGTTGGCCACATCGTTAATTCATAAAACGGAAGAAATCTCCTTAACATTTTAGTTCATGACATAATAGAACTACAAGCAAGTTACTGACACTTGACTAATGACTGCACCTTAGAGATATATGATTCCACCATTATATTAACAAATAAAATTGAACTCCCTACATGTTATCTGGTTGAGCTAAGCCTAGAACATGGAATTGCAACTTTTGCGCACACAAATTGAGAAGAACATAAGATGATGTCTGGGTGATGGACATAAAACAAGTTTAAAAGCTAACAATGCTAAGGTACCAGATACATGAACTATGCTCTAACAAACGTTCTGAAAAACACCTAGTAAGTGTGAACGGTAAGCAAAGAACACTCCTATCAAAATAGTGTACCAAAATTTGCAATAAATCAAATGTGTTCAAGCAACCAGAGGACGATTTTAATTGTATAAACATGGTGTCAAGACTCACCAGGGGGAACATGTGGCGTCAATCGAGATGAAGAAAGAAACATCACCAGTTCAGTTAGCATGAGCCGTAAGAGTAGAGCACTCATCTTGGCTGTTAGAGACGACAAAATAGAGAGGTTAACTATAAGTAGAGGAAACAATTATGTAGCATAAGAACCTGCTTTCTTTGATATTCCAAATCTGTTTTTTGTGGCAATACAATTATAAGGACGTAAATAAAAAATATTATACTATTGTTTGGTCAGTTTAAGATCTATGTTGAATAGGTTGAAGTTCTGTCCTTACTACAAATCTCCACTTTTTGGGAAGCAGCAAACTTGGAATCAACAATGAAGATTCAAACAGGAAGACAACTGCATATTTGACTTTCATAAAAGCACTTCCGTATTTTGACCATTTATATATATCAAGTATATACACCATCGACTCAATTTCAGTCTTCTTTAATATCTAACTGAAGCAAATAACAGAAGCTTAAGCTTAAGCATCTACACACAGAAAATATATAAAAGTTTTGTTCCTGTCATTTATAGTTGAAATAGAGTTCTGCTCTAGAGAGTTTTGTATGGTGGCTCAGTAATAAAAGAATATGAAGAAGACAACAATATATTCTCTAAAGTTCTATAAATACAATTCTGCTCCATTTATAAATACATAGGGTTAGGTTTTATCTACTGGAAACACCAATAAACCTCACAAATAGTTAGACAAGATTAAACGTTCAAAAATTCAGTTAACTGGAGATTCCAGTTTTCAGATTTCAGCATTTCTAGTTCTTAGATATCAAATAGTGTTAATGAACGACCTGCAATTCCACGATGATGGGTGGAGCAGAGAGAGAGAGAGAGAGAGAGAGAGAGAGAGAGAGAGAGAGAGAGAGAGAGAGAGAGAGAGAGAGAGAGAGAGAGAGAGAGAGAGAGAGAGAGAGAGAGGAGATTGACTATAGCAGAACTGCAGCCGAGCCCCTCCTGCCAATGGAGGACGAAGAACGACCGGGGAACACCTACAGCGGTCGCAGAAGGACTGACAGGGGAGCGCCGCATCGAGCACCTGCGGCTGGCGCCCCTCGGCCGCGCAAGGCGCAACTGGTGGCAACGGCGTGCACTGCCCAGTAATACAATATTGGAGCACTGCCCGGTGGCTTCATTATGAGAAACAAAAGGAATATGATAATCCAGAAAAGCAAAATTTGTACTCAGAAGTAGCCGCCAGTTACTACCATCTCCTGATTTTGTTCTGCACACCCCAGAAAAGAAAATGAATCTGCACTACTAAGACCTACGGCTAGACAGTTAACTACCTTATCTAACAGTTCCATTACAGAATACAACAGAAGCAGCAAGAAGAAAGCATCAAGGTTCAGGTCACACGACTACCAAATGTGATCCTATGGAACAAAGAGTAAATTATCTACACAACAAAGCCTGTAAATACAAATAAACGAGCATTGTAGGCTTTTATTTATCACATTTTCAGGCTGGTGGGGCAACATAATTCTAGCTCATATCAAAAGCTAACTTTGTATCCATATCAAGATGGCATATGACAGAACAGAACATTGTGTAATCTGTATCTTCAAGCCACTCAAACTCAAAGCATCTAATAACCAAGAAGCGGCAGAATGAGATACAAAAAGATCAAGTAGTATACAGAAAAGGGAGTGCAGCAACAACGGAAAGAAACACTAAAAGGGAACATAGAGCAGAAAACCAACCCAAAATGCAAGCAAGAATTTTTAAAAAGGAACATAGAGCAGCATGAGCATGAGGCATAGAAAAATGGGGTCACCTTAAGATCAAGAATCAATGGCCCTCTCAGAGTTCAAATCACAAGGAAAGAATGACTATTATTGATTATAGTTTTTTTAATTAGGCAAAGCACTACAACACTGGATCCTAAGCTACAGTTAAGGCATACAAAACTATAAGTGTCTGTTCTTTTCATATATAAACAACCTTTAGTATCTCAACCAGAACCAAAGCAAAACAAAAAACATGGTTAAGTAACCAACAAAAGAAGAATGAACCTTTTGGAATTTTAAAGTAGCAAGACATGAAAAGTTCTTTTTTTCCTTCAATATTACACACATTAGGGGAGGTAGCTGCAGTTTTATTGCATAGTGGGCTCAGATTTGCCTTTCCTCGATCATATAACCTACCCCCATCATCTCTTATTACCAGATCGATCTGTTTATACAGTAGAGTTGCCCTGGTTATCACTCAACAAGAATGACCATCCAAGGACAACAACAAGTATCACATGATCAAAAAGGATTCTAGAGACAAGAGGGAGGATCCAACTTGATACCCACTGGTGCCTCGATTGCTCAAAGGCACACTAATTCCAGCCAAGGTAATCATCACCGCCGTAGCACGAACACCACGTGAGCATAAATAAGCAACAACTTTAAATACAAATAAAAAATGGTTCAGGATTCATTGCATAGCCGGCACGGACACCATTGCCGGCGCCGCTGATATGCCGCCCTCCTCCGTGGCCGCTGCCGCCATCGCCATGGGAGCCACCTGCGTGGGAGGGAGGGAGGGAGCTGCAAGAGCGAGTGAGAGAGGAGGCGGCAGCTAGGTTTTCATCGCAGGAAGCCGCGGTCATTTTATACCCCCCAAGCAAAATGACCCAGATGCCCTGGTGGGGGCATGATATTTACATTCTGTTGCCATTGGAATTTTATCCGACGACCGAAGTTGATCGGTAAATATCCAACGACCCACAGCGATTTAGATCGAGATCCGACAACCTGTATCGCGAGGAGATTTCGATCCGACGGTCCAGAATCCAAACGCACAGGAGAGCTCCATATCGGTTCAGACTCTAACAAAGGGAAACGCACGGGAGAGCTCCATTTCGGTTCAGACTCTAACAAGGGGATGCATAGCGGGCTCAGATTCACCTTTCCTTGATCATATAACCTACCCCCGTCATCTCTTATCACCAGATCAATCTGTTCATACAGTGGAGCTGCCCTGGTTATCACTCAACAAGAATGACCATCCAAGGACAACAACAAGTATCACAGGATCAAAAAGGATTCTAGAGACAAGAGGGAGGATCCAACCTGATACGCACAGGTGCCACGATTGCTCAAAGGCACACTTATTTCAGCCACAATTAATCATCATCGCCCTAGCACAAATGCCACTGATCAATCTAGCAAATCCAGGAGCATAGCTATAGGACCAGGGCATCCACATGTAAACGAGAGCATCACATTAGCTCCTATGATAGCAACTAAACATGAACAACAGCCTGCAAACCCTAAAATGGCATGGATCCACAAGTACAGAGCTCAAGTAGGAACCGATGCATGAGTAGAGCATAGAGCATCAACCAGACAAGCACCACATCAATATAGCCATGGCAATGTCCCATACAGTAGCCGAAGCAGAGGAGCGGGAGGAAGATGGACCTCACCGAGGGAGACTGTAGCCGAGGCAGTACTTAGTGCGCGCCGGGGTTGTGCCTGAACGCCGTCCAACCGGCGAGGAACCGCGTCGGAGTTGCGCCTTGCACCGTCCCGCCGACGAGCACGAACGCATCAAACAACCTGTGTAAGGAAGGCATCGTTTTTTATCAGAAATAATTAGTTAGGAATTACTATTTAACAAAAATGCATTTTTAGCACAAAGATATGCACAGGAAAAATACAGAGCTCAAGTAGTAAATAAAATGTCATGCAAAAGATATAAAGGTCCAATGTCCAATAACAACTCAACCTTATTTTTTCAAAATCCTTTGATACACACTATAAGTTGCCGACCAAAATCTTTGAGCATGCACATCTGGCATAAAAATTTGATATGAGAACTCATAGCATTTTTTGTCGGTTTAAAACCTTGGATCTACAATCAGAAGTATCATATTACTATTACTCTTACATACATGTTGGCATACACAATATATCTCTACTCTGCCATAGTGTATAGAAAAATAACAGGACTATTAACTCTACATGAGAAGTGAACTCATGGGTACAGGGGATCAATCTTACCTTGAATGTCTTGCACCAAGGCATCCAGCTACCAAGGCAAGATCTCAAACACAGAACATCTATCTTAGAACACCAGTGTTTCCCTTCATAGTCCACCATTCCTACAATATTCTGGTAACAACAAAAATCTCCCGTTAGTTTATATAGCATGCAATTTGCGCTCAAACTGAAATAAGAACAACATTTTGTCAGTTTTGTCAGTAACATTTGGTTAATTGGGCACCAAACAAAATCTCCTATATGATTTGGCGATTAAAGAATAGTAACAAATGATATAAAATAAACAGTGACATCAACTCTAACTACACAATATCTAGGAAAACAACATGAATCTCCAATTGGTTCACAAAGTATGCAACTTTTCTCTCAACTGAAATGAGAACAACATTTTGTCAGTGATATTTAGTTAATGGAGCACCAACAAATCTCCTATTTCATTTAGAAGAATAAGAATAAATAAAGGATATAAAATAACCAGTGGCACATTTAACTCTAACTACAACTTGGCAAAGAAATTACATTAGTTGATTAATGATTATTTGTAGCTAAATCCTATATTCAATACACAAGACGAAGGAATTCATATATTAGAAATCATATGCACACCAATCAATCAATTAAACAGCAAGAATCACAAATAAAAAGAAATTACATTGGCAGTTCATATCAGTCTCCTACCTTGAAAGTGAAAGGTTTCAGTAAACCCACTTCATTAGTAATGTGATGCATCGATTTTCTCTTAGCAAAATGATGAGTTGCAAGAACTGAAATTACTGAAACAATTATACCTGTCGAAATAGTGCCGTGTAAAGCAAAAGTTGAGAAACGGGTAGCAGTGTAGTGATGCACCCATCAGTCCTTGCTTACTCCCCCGTCATCTACCAGCGACCTCCTCTTTTTTCCCTCCCAAGCTGTTGCACACAAACTGAACTATAAGTCTTGATCTTTAGAAAAAGGGATCTAAACCTGAGGAGGGGGGGGGGGGGGGAGGGAGGGAGGGGGAGAGAGAGAGAGAGAGGACCTGGAGCAGGAGTAGAAGGCAGCGCCCCTCTTGGCGATGAAGGAGAAGGAGGAGCAACAGGGGAGCACCGCATCGAGCGCCTGTAGCAGATGCAGAAGAGGAGCGACGGGGGAGCGCCGCATCAAGCACCTGCTTCTGCCTCTGCTACGATGTCTCCGTGGCGTTGAGCCACTGGAGCATGTCGGCATCGCCGAGGCCGCAGCCGGTGGCGACGGTGCGCTCCGCCTGGCTTCCTCCCGTCGACGGCTGCGGCGGCGTAGAGGAGAGGAGGAGGACGGGCAGCGGCGGCTCAGAGGAGAGGAGGAGATAGGGTTAGGGGAGGATGGAGCGGGAGTGCGCTTGTGCTGCGCCGCCTTGGCCTGCTGCTGCTGCTCCCCTCCGCCGCCGCTGTCGTGCTCCCCGTCCTCCCTCCGCTGCTGCTCATCGTCGTTGGGAAGGGTGGGGGGCTCTGTTGCAGCGGATCTGGCCGCCGACGGCGCGGTTCGAGGCGGTGGGTGGCGGCAGCGGCGATGAGGGTGGGAGGAAAGAGGCGCGTGGGAGGGGAGGGGAGAGGAGGCGCGCGGGAGGGGAGAGCAGGAGGCGGCGCGGGGGAGGCGCGAGTGCGGGAGGGAGGATGCGGCTAGGTCATCCCATGACAGCGGTCCCTTTTTATACCCTCCCCACGTGAAATGACCAAAATGCCCTGGTGGGGGCATGGATATTACATTCTGATGCCATTTGGAATTTTATCCGATGGCCGAGGTTGATCCGGTAAATATTCGACGGCTCACATGGATCTAGCCTGAGATCCGACGGTTGTGACGCGCCAGGAAAACGAGATGGACGGTCGGATGTTTCAAATCGCTGAGAGAGCTCGGTGATCCATCCCGTTCTTATTTCTGGATGAGCACATCTGAGAGACTAAACAATCACATCATCTTAGACTGATGAAATCACCATATACATCTTTGTAGTTGACGGAAATGTCTTCTTTCACTGAACGCACATAAAAAAAGTCTGAAATAAATTCGGAAAAATGCGAGCACTAATGTCAAGATTAGGACTTAAACCTTGTTAGACTGGGGATATGCTACTGCCTTCCTAATGATTTAACCATAGATTGGTTTGCGGGAAGTATCCATAGGAATTATTTTTCATCATGTGGGCATCTCTGACCCGGTCTTCCGTGTTTTACCAAAAATCTTAGAAGTTAATTTTCATCATAGGAATTAATTTTCATCATGTGGGCATCTCTAGCCCGGTCTTCCATGTTTTACCAAAAATGTTAGAAGTTAATTTTCATCCCAGGGGCATCTCTAGCCCGTCCGTCATATTTTTATGAAGATCTTAAAAGACAGACGTTCTCCAGAAATAAAACGAGCGCATTGTGACCTACGCCGTCAGATACAACGTGTGGGTCTTGATGCTCACTCCGTTTGCCATGCCAAAGAATCAACCGCTCCCTCATTAAATTAATTAAACCCATTAAGAGGCGCCATAATGGTGGCCAACCAGATACGTCATGTGGCGCATGCTAGTTGGTCACAGTGAGAAAATATTTTAAAGTTATTTTTCCTATTTTATTTAAAGGCTTTTTCTTAAGGCTAGAAATAGTCTTTAATAGGTTAAAATTATCTTAATGTTTTAAAAATATTTGAGAAAATTTAGGGAAGCTCATTGGACATATATTATCCATATATATGAGTTCCAACACATGGTCATGTTCAAAATATTGGTCAAATCCCTCAAAAACCCTTTCTGGATATTTCAAGCTTTTGAAATATTTACAAAGGAAATTTTCCCTGTAAATTCCAAAAATATTCTAGAAAGTCACAGATGCATAATATGATGAGCTTGCAAAGTTTCAACTCAATCAAAATAGTTTTGGTTCACAAAAGTTCCCCAGAACCCTCTCTGTCCAGATTCAAGTTTGAACAACTTTACATTGCCAACCTTCTCCTTTTTACCTCAAATCTTGTGGACATGTTCACAACCCCAAATGATGACAGTAGACCAAGTGGTGCATCAAAGGGAATAGTTTTGCATGACTAGATCTTGGAAAACCCATTTTTTATTGATTTCTAGGGTTTACAAAAGTTACATTGGAAACTTTACCCAAATTGACTCAAACTTGGTGGAACACCTTATTTCTTCATGCCATTTGACCCTGTCAAGTCTCATGCCAAGAGGAATTCATCTACTTGCCCAAACCAATATGAAACACCTTCTGCCAATTTTCTAAAAGCATCACTTTGACCTCTTCCACTAATCTCGATGGGCTCAAAATTTTACCATAGCCCCTCCTAGTCCTTTTCTACCTCGAGTAACTCTCCCCTGGCCATTTCTCAATGATTGAGGGGTAAAACACCCCCATTTACCTCCCTGGACAACAACTCATCTCTCTTCCTCACCTCCCTCCTCACTCCAGTGGCTCTCCAGAGCATCCAAAGCTCCTCCCCACATTCTTTACTCCCTCCTAGCACTACCAGACACCTTTGGCCGCACCCACATTGCCTAAAATATGGCCATGCCAGCCACACACGCGCTCTGCAGCGCGCTACAGTGCGCTCCCTGCCCAACACCTCCGACCACCTCGGCCCTCCCCCGCGCGCCCGACGATGTGCCTCAACGTCCACGACACGACACGCGGTCGGACCTTTCCTCCCTCTCTCTCCCCTGGCTGCCCCGCGCGTGAACCGAGTGCTGCCCAGCTCCGCCACTCTCTGCTCGAGCACGGGCCCCGCCCCGAGCTTGCCTCGCCCCTATTCTCTCTTCCCAGCACCATACACCACCCCCACGAGCACCACACGGCCTCCCCTGCTCCCTCCCATGGCCACCAGAGCCATCGTCGCAGCCGCCCGTGCGCCCCGTCCATGGTGAGCCATGGGCCGGCTATATAAAGCCTCCCCGAGCCCCTTTCTCTACACCACTCGCCCCCTCCAACTCCAAATCGACCCCTGCACCTCCCACTCCTCTCCAGAGAAGTCCGAGGTCGAGATCGAGATCGAGCTCCGCCGCTTCGTCTCGCTGGCGTTCGCATGGTAAGAGCCTCCTCCGTCGCTCCTCTCACTCGATCTTGAACCGCAGTGAACCCCTGAACCTTTCCCCCATCTCCCTGCCATGTTTTGCAGTTCGAGTCGACGCCGGCAACCTCCTCCCAAAGCTTCTCCGCCGCGGGGCCTCGTCGCCAGCGAACCACCGCTCCCCTCCAACCAACTCTGGCACCACCCGAACGGCGACTCCCTCCTGAGTTCAACGGTGCCAACCGCTCGCCTCGCCGTGGCCCACATCGCTGCCGATGAGCACGCCGGCTGCTACCTCTTGAGCATGCGTTGGTTTTCCCTTGAAGAGGAAAGGGCGATGTAGCACAGTAGCGTAAGTATTTCCCTTAGTATTTTGAGAACCAAGGTATCAATCCAGTAGGAGGTAACACACAAGTCGCCTAGTACCTGCACAAAAAAACTAGAACCTCGCAACCAATGCGATAAAGGGGTTGTCAATCCCTTCACGGTCACTTACGAAAGTGAGATCTGATAGAGATAATAAGATAAATATTTTTGGTGTTTTTATGATATAGATTAAAAAATAAAGATTGCCAAATAAATGGTAATAGAAATAGGAAGTTTGATATGAAAATAATATGATGGAAGATAGACCCCGGGGCCATAGGTTTCACTAGTGGCTTCTCTCAAGATAGCAAATTCTACGGTGGGTGAACAAATTACTGTCGAGCAATTGATAGAAAAGCGAATAATTATGAGAATATCTAGGCATGATCATGTATATATGCATCACGTCCGTGGCAAGTAGACCGAAACGATTCTGCATCTACTACTATTACTCCACACATCGACCGCTATCCAGCATGCATCTAGAGTATTAAGTTCATAATAACAGAGTAACACATTAGGCAAGATGACATGATATAGAGGGATAAACTCAAGCAATATGATATAAACCCCATCTTTTTATCCTCTATGGCAACAATACAATACGTGCCTTGCTGCCCCTGCTGTCACTGGGAAGGATACCGCAAGATTGTGTTGGGGAACGTAGTAATTTCAAAAAAATTCCTATGCACACTCAGGATCATGGTGATGCATAGCAACGAGAGGGGAGAGTGTGTCCACGTACCCTCATAGACCGAAAGCGGAAGCGCTAGCACAATGCGGTTGTTATAGTCGTACGTTTTCACGATCCGACCGATCCAAGTACCGAACGTACGACACCTCCGAGTTTAGCACACTTTAGCTCGATGACGTCCCACGAACTCCGATCCAACAGAGCTTCACGGGAGAGTTCCGTCAGCACGACGGCGTGTTGACGGTGATGATGTTGCTATGGATGCAGGGCTCTGCCTAAGCACCACTACGATATAACTGAGGTGGAATATGGTGGAGGGGGAACCACACACGGCTGGAATAGATCAACAGATCAACTTGTGTGTTCTAGGGTGGCCCCCTGCCCCCGTATATAAAGGAGCAAGGGGGAAGGCGATCGGCCAGGAGGAGGGCGCGCCAGGGGGGGAGTCCTACTCCCACCGCGAGTAGGACTCCTCCTTTTCCTTGTTGGAGTAGGAGAGGGAAGGAAGGGAGAGAGGAGGAGAAGGAAAAAGGGGGGCGCCGCCCCCCTCCTTGTCCAATTTGGACTAGAGGGGGAGGGGGCGCGCGGCTGCCCTTGCCGCCCCTCCTCTTCTCCCACTAAGGCCCATGAGGCCCAATTAACTCCCCGGGGGGTTTCGGTAACCCCCCGGTACTCCGGTTTTTATCCGAAACCACTCGGAACACTTCCGGTGTCCGAATATAGTCGTCCAATATATCGATCTTTATGTCTCGACCATTTCGACTCCTCATCATGTCCGTGATCATATCCGGGACACCGAACTACCTACGGTACATCAAAACACAAAAAATCATAATACGATCGTCACCAAACTTTAAGCATGCGGACCCTACGGGTTCGAGAACTATGTAGACATGACCGAGACATGTCTCCGATCAATAACCAATAGTGGAACCTGGATGCTCATATTGGTTCCTACATATTCTACGAAGATCTTTATCGGTCAAACCGTATAACAACATACATTGTTCCCTTTGTCATCGGTATGTTACTTTCCCGAGATTCGATCGTCGGTATCTCAATACCTAGTTCAATCTCGTTACCGGCAAGTCTCTTTACTCGTTCCGTAATGCATCATCCCGCAACTAACTCATTAGTCACATTGGTTGCAAGGCTTATAGTGATGTGCATTACCGAGAGGGCCTAGAGATACCTCTCCGACAATCGGAGTGACAAATCCTAATCTCGAAATACGCCAACTCAACAAGTACCTTTAGAGACACCTGTAGAGCACCTTTATAATCACCCAGTTATGTTGTGACGTTTGGTAGCACACAAAGTGTTCCTCCGGTAAATGGGAGTTGCATAATCTCATAGTCATAGGAACATGTATAAGTCATGAAGAAAGCAATAGCAACATACTAAACGACCAAGTGCTAAGCTAACGGAATGGGTCAAGTCAATCACATCATTCTCCTAATGATGTGATCCCGTTAATCAAATGACAACTCATGTCTATGGCTAGGAAACATAACCATCTTTGCTCAACGAGCTAGTCAAGTAGAGGCATACTAGTGACACTTTGTTTGTCTATGTATTCACACATGTATTATGTTTACGGTTCATACAATTCTAGCATGAATAATAAACATTTATCATGATATAAGGAAATAAATAATAACTTTATTATTGCCTCTAGGGCATATTTCCTTCAGTCTCCCACTTGCACTAGAGTCAATAATCTAGATTACACAGTAATGATTCTAACACCCATGGAGCCTTGGTGCTGATCATGTTTTGCTCGTGGAAGAGGCTTAGTCAATGGGTCTGCAACATTCAGATCCGTATGTATCTTGCAAATCTCTATGTCTCCCACCTGGACTTGATCCCGGATGGAGTTGAAGCATCTCTTGATGTGCTTGGTTCTCTTGTGAAATCTGGATTCCTTTGCCAAGGCAATTGCACCAATATTGTCACAAAAGATTTTCATTGGACCCGGTGCACTAGGTATGACACCTAGATCAGGTACGAACTCCTTCATCCAGACTCCTTCATTTGCTGCTTCCGAAGCAGCAATGTACTCCGCTTCACATGTAGATCCCACCACGACGCTCTGTTTATAATTGCTCCAACTGACAGCTCCACCGTTTAATATAAACACGTATCCGGTTTGTGATTTAGAATCGTCTGGATCAGTGCCAAAGCTCGCATCAATGTAACCATTTACGATGAGCTCTTTGTCACCTCCATAAAAGAGAAACATATCTTTAGTCCTTTCAGGTACTTCAGGATGTTCTTGACCGCTGTCCAGTGATCCAATCCTGGATTACTTTGATACCTCCCTGCCAAACTAATAGCAAGGCACACATGAGGTCTGGTACACAGCATTGCATAACTGATAGAGCCTATGGCTGAAGCATAGGGAACATTTTCCATTTTCTCTCTATCTTCTGCAGTGGTCGGGCATTGAGTCTTACTCAACTTCACACCTTGTAATACAGGCAAGAACCCTTTCTTTGCCTGATCCATTTTGATCTTCTTCAAAACTTTGTCAAGGTATGTGCTTTGTGAAAGTCTAATTAAGCGTCTTGATCTATCTCTATAGATCTTGATGCCCAACATGTAAGTAGCTTCACCGAGGTCCTTCATTGAAAAACTCTTATTCAAGTATCCTTTTATGCTATGCAGAAATTCTATATCATTTCCAATCAACAATATGGCATCCACATATAACATTAGAAATGCTACAAAGCTCCCATTCACTTTCTTGTAAATACAGGCTTCTCCAAAAGTCTGTATAAAACCATATGCTTTGATCACACTATAAAAGCATTTATTCCAACTCCGAGAAGCTTGCACCAGTCCATAAATGGATCGCTGGAGCTTGCACACTTTGTTAGTACCTTTTGGATTGATAAAACCTTCAGGTTGCATCATATACAACTCTTCTTCCAGAAATCCATTCAGGAATGCAGTCTTTACATCCATTTGCCAAATTTCATAATCATAAAATGTGGCAATAGCTAACATGATTCGGACGGACTTAAGCATCACTACGGGTGAGAAGGTCTCATCGTTGTCGGATCTGGGGTTCCGGCAGACCCTTGAGGTTCGAACACTGGGGTGCGCGTGAAGGTTTTCTCCCTATCGATCCACGCCCTAGCTCTCTAAGATCTCGCAGGCGAACACGGCGAAATCTCAACACAGGAAGACACGAGATTTATACTGGTTTGGGCCACCATTGTGGTGTAATACCCTACTCCAGTGTGATGGTGGTGGATTTCCTCTTGGGCTAATGATGAACAGTACAAGAGGAAGAACAGCCTCCTGAGGTCGAGCTGTTCTTGTGTTTGGTGAGCTTGTGTATGAGAATCAGAATCAGTTGCGGACTTGTGATGGTGTCGATCTCCTGCCCCCCATGGTGGTGGCTAGTTCTACTTATATAGGCCCTGATCCTCTCCCCAAATATTGAGTAGGAAGGGAGCCAACAATGGCCAATTCAAAAGGGGACAACTAGTACAAGTTATCCTGACAAAAGGTGGTCTTCGCCTGCAAAAGGCTCTGGTGATGACGCCGTCTTGGGCTCCATGGTGACCTCCGTCTTGCCGTCCTTCTGGTCCTGGTCTCGTTGCACCAATATGGAAACCTTTGATTGATGCCTTGGTACTCCGCGCCTGCACTTGCCCCCTTAGCACCAAAGAGAAAACAAGGACGCTACACACGCTGGCGCCCGCCTGGCCTCGATCGTCATGGCTCACGTCACGAGGGGCCTCGCGAGGATTGCCTTGCCTTGATCTCTCTGCCCCTCGTGAGCCTGCCTGGCGAGGCCGCTCGCGAGAAGGTCTTGCGTCATCCGCCCCGCGAGGCTTGGCCCCTCGCGAGGGTCTTGAATGTCTTGTCGATGAAGATGGGTCGTATGAACCTGCCAGCCCAGCCACGCCATGGGCCATAGCCAGGCAAGTCTAGGGACACCCATTCCCAGAACGCCGATAGTAGCCCCCGGGCCCAAGGCGCGCTCGGGCTTGGCTTCGAGGCAAAGCCAAAGGGTCAAGCGCGAAGCACCGCGGGCCCCAAAAGCTTGCGGCCTCGGTTGCCGTGTGGCGGTCGATTAGACGTGGGCGTCTCCACTTCCCCATGCTGCCTTTGAGCCCGCCTGGCTATGCGGCCCTCGCAACCTACACAGTTATTCTCCCATTGTGCACGCCTTGCTCCCTCGGTCATTCTACTTCCTCGAGACTCTGTTCCTCCTCTCCAATCTGACATGCACTCCGCCTGCCTCACTGCTATGGCACCAAAACAGGCAGACAAGGGGAAGAAGCCTCTGTCCCCGCCTGGTTCGCATCCAGCCGCCGAGCCTGTAGTTGGCCGGCCCTTGGTGCTCAACGACGAGGCCATGGAAAAGGTGCGCCCCATGCTCGCCACAAGTTTCAACGAGTGGGGGGAGACGGTGGCTTGGCCTGTGTCTCGTGCTCGTATTGCTCGGGCGGTCACCAAGGTCCCAATCTTCATTGATGTCCTCTGGGTGGGCCTGATCCCCCCTTCTCTGCCTTCTTCAACGCGGTGCTCGAGCATTACCAGATCCATGTGCTACATCTCGACCCCCAATCCGTGACCCTCCTCGCTGTCTTCGCCTTCATGTGCGAAGCCATGGTGGGCATTGCTCCCTCCGTGGCCCTTCTCCGCCACTTCTTCTCACTGCACCTGACTGATCCCCGGCAAAGCTCGGTGTGCGTGAGCTTCCAGGCCGTCGCTGCCACGGCTAGCGCGGGGATCGACTTAGAGCTTCCTCCATCCACGCGCGAGTTCCGGACACGGTGGGTATTCGTCGACACAGGTGTGCTCAGCCCTTTGCTCTAGGCCCCGTCAGCGCCCGTCGTTCCCCACTCTGGCTGGGGCCACGAGAGGCTAGCAAGCCCCCATCTTCCCCCTGTCTGGTTCAGGCTAAGGATGTTGTAGGACCGCGGCGTGACCGCGCCGATGGTGGTGAAGGAGTTCATCAAGCGCCGGGTTGCTCCGCTTCAACGCCATTCTCGCCTGATGCGGATCTTGCTCAACAGTCAGGACCATATGAGGTTTTAGGAATCCGGGCTCCCCCTTGGGGCGCGGCAAACAATGATCAAGGTCCTGACAGGTGTCCCTTTGCCGGACGATTTGCCTGCGAAGAACTATCTGCTGTATCGATGCAAGAACAAAGCCGAATTCGCTGCTTGCATGCCTTCCTTCGACGAGTGGGGGCTATGTCCGGACGGCCTGGTGGGATCCCGTGAGAACCCTGCCAGCGTGGTTCCTCTCTTGGTTGTTGTTGCCGAGCTCATCCCGAATGTGGGCGCGGGAGGAGGAGCGCCACCAGAGGCTGGCGGCTCGAGCGCCGATGTGTAGACGCTGTTTGGGGCTCCGGAGGCGTCGTCCTCAGGATCCCGTGATCTTGGGTCGCCAGTAGCTGAGGCGATGCAACATGCAGCGCCCGAGGTCGAAACTTCGGAGGCCTCGGGAGGTCGTGGTGAGACGGCACCCGGCTATTCTGCGCAGCCAGGCCCCCCTGAAGCCATCCTCTTGAGCACTTCCCCGACTACTCCCCGCACTGTCCGCCACATTCAGCGCTTCAGAAGGCTTTGCATGGACTTCGAGGAGCTCCGCAAGTGGAAAGGATCTCCGAGCGGCAGCTTTACCTTCGGGCCGTTGAAGCGACGAAAGTACATTGCCGTTGACGATTAATTATCTTATCTTGGTGATCTTCCGTGTGCCGCCTTCCTTCCCCGACGAGGAAGCACAACCAGCTAGTCATAGTTTAGCATCTATCGCATTTGATGTTGTTAAATCGTATGTGCGTATATTCCCATCTTGGAAATATTATACTGAAGATGAAGGAAAATGACAGTTGCAGGTGTTTGTCCAGGAGTTATGTGTAAGTAATGTTATTCATGGCAATTACTTTGCTTCGTCCCATACATCCTACCTCCATGATGGTTATAATACAACAAATTTTCCCATTTTTCTCTATAGAGAAGGACCGATTTGGAAACTCAGGATGAGGTAACCTATGCTAATACCTCTGCTATCTTCAAGAATGCTTGGTGGTAGTATCGGAATTACCTGAAGAAAATGTACTTCACCCGCAAAGAAACTCATCAAATTCCCTTACGTTCTCCTGAGACACATTTACTGGACGATGACTGGGAACGCCTTGTTCTGTACTGGTCCCGAACCAAGAATGTGGTAAGGTCTATGAGCTCATTTTCTATTTTTAAGTATTATATTCTTGCGTCTTATTGTACTATGTTCATGTAGAACAAGTGCCTAACCCTGAAGAACAATTGTTCTAATTTATTATTCCATTGCTATCATAGTTCAAAAAAGCTCTAGGCGTTAATTGTGCATTTTTCCACCGCCTTGCGCTTTACTGACCAAAGCGCATGCTTATGCGCAGTTATACACAGATTATGCGTAGTTATGCGCAATGCGTTTTGCCAACGTCTAGAGCCTAGGCGCGCTTAAGCACTCGCTTAGGCGCGCCTTTTTTAACTATGATTGCTTTGCTCTTGTATCACTGTATTTACTCATACAAACTTATTTTTAAATTGAAGGATCCAATCGAAACTCTAATGGCACAACAGGTATGTTCACGCATGTTTCTTTAACAGGTTTGCTCTTATCAATAGCTCTGTTGATTTCAATTTCAATTGTGTATACAGTTAACTTTCATATCATGCACATTACTAGCATCACAACAGAGCCAATAGTGTTGTTGTACATGTAGACCCGTGGTACCCATCTGAAATCTTGGTGTGCCGTGTAGTTTCCCACGCTTTGTATTCTTTCACTTCTGCTTTGTCTTGAACTGATATGATTTGAACCGTGTCTTTATTTTGATTTGGCAAGACAATGCAGTGACCATAGTACATAGATATATGTTTGTTTGATGCTTTTATTATGTACTAGTACTTGGCAATAGAAGACTTGGTAGTTTAATCCTGTCCACCTTACTAATGAACTGGTTCACCGAAATGAGTTTCATATACTAGTACATACTAAACTTGTTATGTGTCTGCTTGTTTCTTCTTTTAGAATGCTGACAGAATATTAGGGAAGAGTGCCTTATTAAGCAATGGTAAAGGAAGTAATGCAGATAAGGTTTAGGATAATGACACATCCTTGTTGGTCTCCAACAAAGCTGATAAAACAGCTAAGGAAGACTATCTTGAAGACAGCGAGACAACCCCAAAGTCCTGTCTTGATTTAGTGTTCGAGTTACTGGCCACTACCGCTTGCACAAGCTATTCAAACTCACTATCTGAATTAGTTCGGTTTCTTGAGTCTCAACTACAAGCTGAAAGACATCGATCAGCTGTGCTGCGACAAGAAGCGGAAGGACTGCGGAAGTCCCTGGAGCATTCAGATGCATACTTTCTGGTGCAACAACAAGCGTTGGAGGATTTTAGCGCCAAACAAGACAAAACTAATCAGCTTGCTAAGCTTATTTCCAGCATGGTGGATACCCAGGATAACGTTTCTTGAGCTCTTCTGAAGTTGTTTCAGTTATGCTCTTGTTTTGCTGTCGCGTTTATTTGTACTGGTGGCCAATTTTGACGGCTAGTGTATGCAATGTGCTGCTTTGTTCCCTATATTTGCACTAGCGGTGAACTTTGATGACCAGTGGATGTAATATGTGTAATAGCGGTAATAGGCTAGCGTTAATTGCTTGCTTATTTATTTCCTTATTGTCTTGTTTAGTTGTTTGCTTGTAGTCACTACAGTTTTTTTTTTCTGTTTTTTTCTAGTGGACACAATAGCCTATTTTTGGTAACTAGGCCAAAACAATCATGGCAACACACGAACTGTTGTAACCATGGGCCTCCCACAGGCCGTATGATCCATGGGCCTTCGTCCGGCCGTAGGATCCATCGGCCTTCTATACGGGCCTTAGGGTCCATGGGCCTTGTACGGGCCGTAGGGTCCATAGGTCTTCTATGGGCCGTACGATCCATGGGCCTTCTACGGGCCGTACTATCCATGGGCCTCATACGGGTCGTAGGATCCATGGGCCTTCTACGGGCGTATCATCATTTCGCCAATAATGGGCCGTACTATTCGTGGACCATAACGGGCCGTTAATAGGCTGTATTTGATAACTCTATGAAAATAGCCCAATGGGTTTTTTGACATGAAAACGACCCAATATATTAACGGTCTGCAAACGGGCCGACTGTAACGACAGGCTGAATTTGGCCCACAAGCAGAAAATGACAGTAACGGGCCGTATGTAACCGAATGCTGCAAATGAGCCCAAGAATCAATGGGCCCTGAGAAGGCCGAAAGATAACTTGGGCTGGAAACGGCCCAATGGAATAACGGGCCGTTAATGGGTATAAAGTGATACACTGTACATTACGGGCCAGTTTCACCACGGGCCGTTAATGGTCCAAGAGTTACAAAGGTCCTCATATGGGCCGAAAGAAGTCATGGGACACACATGGGCTAGAAGTTAAAACGGGCTGAATCATATTGGACGGCCCAGATGACGCTACTGGGCCTAATTCGGATAGGGCGTAATGGGCGCTGGGTTAGCGGGCTGTAAATGGGCTATATGCGAACAAGACGTTAACAGGCTTTCCGTGGGCCGGCCCGCCACCTTTTGACCAAGTCAAACGGGCCGGCCTTTTCATAGGAATGGGTCTCTATTGGGCCGTGCCACGTGTCGTTGTATCATAGGCGCCTTCGGTCCAATGAGCAGATGACATCTGTCCCAACGGTGAGCCGACACGTGTTTCCTCCAGCCAATGATGATTTTACACGTGCAAAATCCCCATTGGTTGGGGCTGTTAACGGGTTATCGGATCCAAAACCCGACCCGATAGCTTAACGGCGTTCCGTTACGGTGGATGCCACGTGTCGGTCACCCTTGACGAAAGCACTTTTGTGACGCGTGATTTATCGTCATGGAAGTGGACACTTCCGTGATGATAATTTTGGTAATGTCATGTAACACTTCTACGACAGCACAGGTATGACTATCTTGATTCTGTCATAAAATCGTCATGGATGTACATGCATGACAAAAAACGCGACATACTGTGACAAACATGTATCATCACAGAAGTGTATTTTTTTGTAGTGATAGCTAGGACCCCCTTCGTGCCGACATGAGGGAGGTGGGCTGCTAGCTACTTCGCACTTTGCTAGGGTGAACCTCGATTGGGGGGGCATGCATTCATAGCTTAGGATTCCCTTCGTGCCGACACGAGGGAGGGGGCTGCTAGCTACTTCGCACTTTGCTAGGGTGAACCTCGGTTGGGGGGCATGCATTCATAGCTTAGGATTCCCTTTGTGCCGACACGAGGGAGGGGGGCTGCTAGCTACTTCACACTTTGCTAGGTGAATGAACCTTGGTTGGGGGGCATGCATTCATAGCTTAGGATTCCCTTCGTGCTGACACGAGGGAGGAGGGGGTTGCAAGCTACTTCGCACTTTGCTAGGTGAACCTTGGTTGGAGGGAGGGGCATGCATTCATAGCTTAGGATTCCCAATTCGTGCCGACATGAGGGGGTGGGGGCAAGCAATACCATGCGCTTTGCGAGAGAGGTGCCACATTGAAGTTGCATTTGGTATTTGAAAATCAAACCACCCTTTTGATACATAAATTTGGTCCACATGCAAGTGTGTCCGTGTTCTGACCCTCTCCCACGTCATTTTTCGCCAAATTTATGAACATTAGACAAGTCGGATGACGCAACAGACACGGTTCACTCAAACTAACCGTGTGTCACGCCGGTGCCCCTGTCACGCACACATCCGCATAGTACACTGGGCTCCACGAGGCTCCCCCTCTCAAAAATATCTGCCCGCCTCAAGGTTTTTTCTGTTTCATAACACACAGTAGTTATCTCCACACCATGTGCGATATTTCTTATTCCCAATCCCGCTTGCATCCCTAGAAAATATTTGCCCGCCTCGAGGGTTTTTCAATTTCATAACACATGGTTGTTATCTCCAGACCGTGTGCGATGCATAATCATCAAAATTTTCAATAGCCCGGCATTTCACTCCCGCATTTGACTCCCGCGTAGTGAAATTTTCAGTACCCGTGTTATTTCCTCAAACACCCCCTCCACACACACACACACACACACACCAAAACCTCCTCGGGCGTGCGCACACACACCCTCCCTTGCTCAAAACCCTAGCAAGGTCCCCGTCGCCGCTGCCACCGCCGCCGCCGCAAGGCCTCCATTGTCAACATCTGCCAGTTTGCCCGTGCAGCTTACCCACCGATCTCCATACCCCGGCCGCCCTGAGTTTCTTAGATGATGTCTGCCAAACGCCCCCTTTCCCACAGATCCCGAT